>JASCZW010001780.1:147781-751996 GCA_034211315.2 Aedes japonicus
TGTACAAGTTCAGCAGCTGCATGATGTTGTGGCCGAGCTAAGCAGAAAAGTCGACAGTTTTTCAGTCACCACAACGCCGTCGTTCAACATCCATAAGAGCTACTCCAATTTGGCTTCGACTGAATGCGGAACGCCGTCGGGAGAATCGACCCAATATCAACGCACCCCAAGTCACGAAAGGGACAAAGACAATTGATTTGAGTGATCTCTCCGTTCCCTCCATCTCGGCTGCTGCCCCACCGGTGAAGTTTTGGTTATATCTCTCCCGTTTGAACCCACTCATAACTGATGATGACGTGCAAAGTTTTCTTTCACGCTGTCTAGGCAAAACAGACCTCATCGACGTGGCGTGGTTGGTTCCCAAAGGAAAGGATATATCCAACCTGACATTCAGGTGGTTATGGTTTGTTTGGATCTGGATCTGAAAGATTGTGCACTAGACCCTGTTGCATGGTCCTCTGGATTGCAATTCCGGGAGTTCGTTGAATTGACAAAAAACTAATAAATTACGTCAACCCTACTGATTCCACTTGCGACAACAACTCATCTATCGACGATAAAATCTCGAGCCGGGACACCTCAAAACAGGCACTAAGCAAGCCCCTGAACCGCCCAGCCCAGTCGTGCTTTCTGCTGACATCTGCTATCTCTCGTCGTTTATTTCAGGCTGCTTGATTCATTCGCCGCCATCTGAATCCTACGCTCTGGACTTTCGGCGGACCGATTACACTGTTTTGAACTATGAGTTTTGCAGGAATTGATTGAAAATTGAACGAATGGTCGATCAATGTGAACGATGCAGTGGATTTAATCAGTTCTGCGCTGGAAAATGCAATTTTTCGCACTGTTCCAGTACGTTGGCCCCCGTAAAAACCATCATAGTCGAAGCCCTGCCTACGCGTACTGAAGCGACAACACTACTACAAACGACAGTTCAATTTCGCAAGTCATCGTTACCGCAAATATAACCGTTTCCTTTACAATCGACATGTAAGGCGGGCGGAAGCGAACCTGGAATCTGGGCTGCCTTGTTCCATGTTTCTCGGGAATAGCACAGCCAATACTAAAAGTGAGAAATGCAACCTGTTTGCCCGACGTTTTAGGCAAGTGTTCAGCGATTTCTCCGCCTTGCCGACATAAGTGATAGATGCTACTGTGCGGTTGCATTACTGAAGACATGGTGATGACTGTCATACGCAAACTGAAGCTCTCGTTTGGCCCTGATGGCATCCCATCATCAGTTTTAAAACGATGGGCAGTCAGTCTTTGCCTTCCCCTTGCAAGGATCTTCCAGCTTTCGGCGCAGCAAAGAGAGTTTCCCACACGCTAGAAACACTCGTATATATTTCCGATCCACAAAAAAGAAAATAAATGGGAAATTGTCAATTACCGTAGTATCAACTCACTGTGCGCACGTTCAAAGGTGTTCGAAACTATCATTAACGGTTCCTTGTTTGAGTGCTGTAAAAACTACATCGATTCTGATCAACACGGCTTTTATCCGAAACGATCAGTTTTCACGAAACTGGTTCAGTTTACTTCTAACTGCCTACGTTGTATTGATTCTGGATGGCAGGCTGATGCTGCGTATACGGATCTGAAGGCTGCGTTTGATACGGTGGATCATAAAATTCTGCTTGCTAAGCTGAACATACTCGGAATATAATCTACCGCTGTGGATTGGTTCAGGTCTTGCTTGGTGAATCGCTCAGTACGGGTTAAGATTGGCACGTCGGAGTCGGAAGATTTTACAAATGAGTCCCGCAAAGCAGCAACCTTAGTCCACTGCTTTTCTCGATCTTCATAAGCGATGTCATCTTGCTATCACCACCAGGGTCCCGCCTCATCTATGCAGACGATTCTAAAATATACAAAACTATAAAAAGTTTATCAGGCTGTTTCGATCTGCAGCATATGTTGTGTACATTGGCCGATTGGTGCTCAAGGAATATGATGGGCTTAAGTATCGAAAAATGCAACATAATATCGTATCACCGGAAAAATGCACCAATCATCTTCGACTATGTCCTCTCCGGGCAATCGCTCAATCGCGTTCAACACATCAAGGATCTCGGAGTTATTCTAGATAATGGACTGACATTCAGAAATCACCACAACGACATTGTGTCCAGAGCTAATCGTCAGTTGGGCTTTATTTTTAAAATTGCTGACGAGTTTCGCGATCCGTTTTGCTTCAGGTCACTTTATTGCTCACTTGTACTTTCCATACTAGAATCATGTGTAATTGTATGGTGCCCTTTTCAAGCGATATGGATCGCCAGAATCGAAGCAGTTCAACGAAAGCTCGTAAGATACGCTCTTCGCTTTTTGAGGTGGCGATCCTACGAACCTGCCTCCGTAATCCCAACGACAGCAGGAAATCTACTGGAGGTGGTGTTCTAATAGCGGTTCGTTGAGGATTGAAGGCGAAACCTATCGAAAATAGCGAATGGGAGTGTTTGGAGCAGATATGGCTCACTGTTAGACTTTGGATATAACACTGTTTCTGTGTGTTGTGTATATTCCACCTGATCGGACACGTGGTACCGAATTCATTGAGGCGCATTGCCGCTCCGTGTTCTCTATAGTTGAAAACTCGGCTTCAACGGATGAGTTTAAGGTGCTGTGTCGTATGATTTCCGGAAGCCGACCATCGTAGCATAACCGTGGTGCTGGCCTACATATACTGGGATACAATTCTGGACGCTGATGACGTTAACAATGCCGTTCTCACATTTCCTCATGTCTTGGCATACGTCATTGACAGGCATGTGCCGAAAACTATTCGCCAGAAATACTCTCTTCATCCGTGGCAGACGAAGGCACTAAAAAAAGCTTAAATCGACCAAGAGAGCAGCACTACGAAAATACACTAAATATCGCACGCTTCCCTTGAAACATTTCTACGTGAGGCTCAATTACGAGTTCAAGCGGGTTAGTCGGCTATGCTACTCTCGATACAAACAAAATGTCCAAAGCAAACAGAAATCACGTCCGGAATCTGTTTGGAGATATGTTAATCAGCAGCGCAGGAAGTCTGGACTACCATCGTCCATGTTCTTGAACGTTGAAACCGCTTCCATTCCTCAGGATATTTGCCGCTTGTTTTCAATCAAGTTTGCCAGCATATTCACTGACGATCAGATAACTGCGGCTACGAACAACGTTCCTCTGCATGGTCACTCATTTGGTGCAATCGATATCAGTATTGAGATGATCTCCAACGCCGCATCGCAGCCCAAGTCATCTTTCAATCCTGGCCCAGATGGAGTTCCGTCAGTATTTCTAAAGAAACTGCTGGCCCCTTACATCGTCTGTTCCAGATTTCCAATGGTTTCGATCCTACCTCACTGATCGTCTGCTGACAGTTGCTGTGGGTGATTGCATGTCTGACGTTTTTCCAGCCACGTCAGAAATATCTCAAGGGAGTCTTTTAGGGCCGCTGATCTTCTTGCTTAACTTCAATTATGTTAACCTAGCCCTCGTAGGCCCCCGTTTTTGGTATGCTGATGACCTGAAGATATTGTATGAATCCAGTCTATCAACGATTGTCACCTCCTACAACTGCAGCTACAAATCTTTGCTCACTCAGTAAAGACTTCTCCGATATTTACGGCTTGAAATCTCTTTATTGCTCCCTAGTGCGATCGACTCTGGAGTATTGCTCTGCCATATGGAATCTGAGCTTTATTAAGGCGGGAATAGAGTCGAATCTGTTCAACGCAGGTTTGTAAGCTTCGCTTTGAGAAAGTTACCTAGGAGAGACGCGTTTCGTATGCCGAGTTACGAGAGTCGTTGTCGATTGATCGATCTTGCGCCGCTTCGGTTTCGTCGGGACACATTCCGGGCTGTCTTTGTTGCAGACATTTTAGAAGGCCGAATCAATTGCAGCGCCATGCTGGAGCAGATTAATATTAACGTTAAACCAAGGGCAATAGAGTAATGCTGAGGATGCCATTTCGCCGAAACAATTATAGCATGAACGATCGGAGGACTGCAGCGTGTTTTTAATAGAGTGTCGACAATGTTCGACTACCATGTCCCTCGGTAAACTCTGCGCAGACGCTTCACGTCATATTTTTCTGAAATGTAGACCTTTATGAACAAGTGTGTTGTGGTTTGATATTTATGTTTAAGTTTATTGTACTTGTCATATTTTTAATACCACTATTGGGGCTGTATTAAGCCTGTTGGTGCTGACCAAATAAATAAATAAATAAGATCTGGTGCTATCAAGTTTTTTTTTAAACCGGCTATTTTTTTCGTGAGCGGGACACGTTATATGAAACCATGATGAATTGGTTTGTAAAGATGTTCATAATTGTTTCCAAACCTCTTCAATCTTAATTATTCCATGTCCCAGCAAGTCGGCACCGTCAGAGAAGTGATAAATGTTTGTCAGCTTAGTCAGAACTTCTCCTTCTGTCAAGTTGTCACGAGTGAACTGGTAGAACTCTGCCTATTTCGCTGCAATACAGTCATGCTTCTTCTAACAACTGCGGCTTCTTCGAGAAATGTTCCAATGAATGTATCAGCATCACAAACTACTGTCTACCAGCTGCACCTTTCTTGTTGCGTCCATTGTTTGCACGATATTTCCTCAATCGAAAAAAAGCCCCTGCTAGAACACACTCTGATGGGCGCAGCTCAGCAAACTTCGATAATCCGATGTTGATATCAGGGAAGGTCCATTAATTAGGTCACGCAGTAATGGAGGAGGGGGGGTTTGGGAAAACGTGACAATCCATACAAAAAAATTCGAAGGTCCATACAAAAAACGTAACAAGGGGGGGTAGGGGGGTTTATAAAAAGTCATTTTTTGCGTGACGTAATTAATGGACGTTCCCTCAGAAAACTTTTCTTTGAAGAATCGGTATGTTTCGCTAAGGTTCGCCAGCACTTATCGCTTTTGCTTGAGGATACGAGATGTTCCCTCCCAAACACTTTTACAATCCTTTCTTACCAGCCAGTTCTTTACTCACGTCTGCCTCACGGTAAAACGCTTTGACTTTCTACACTATGTCTTCCGAAACACGATGGCCTTTCTTGGGGTAAGAGGGACAGATAATTTCCTTCTCTTTAACACACTTTTTCATGGTTCGCACAAACCTCTCAGAGCACCGAAATTCTTCTGTAGATTGAAATGCAAACGATTAGTTACTTACTTTAAATTTTCTGCACTCCATGTTATCACTAACGACTGAACAACTAAACAGAGTTTATTTTGATCTCACACGATATTTATAAACAAACTTGTAAATTATCATGTAGGCCAAGAAAAACTGCTATTATTTGAAAATTTAAGCGGTGCTTTTCTGTTAGATCTGCCTTGATGAAGTATAACAGATTATATCAGACTGGTTGAATAATCAAATTTTGAAAACATGAAATCTTTAAATATCAATATCTCCATGACGGAGCAAATTTTTTTTCTCGATAAGTGTTTCTTATGTAAAAAAGTCTGCTGAACACATTGGAGCCATAAAAATTGAAAAAAAAGTGGGGGCATTTTGAGAAAAATGCAATTTAATATTTCAACCATAAAAATAAAAATGTTGGCAACACTATAAAAAATATGAAAAATATTTATTTGGCAACAAATTTAATTTCCTCTAAGAAAAGTATCTCACATTGTTTGTAGCGCTTTTATTCATTGAGATATTCAATAAACAAAGTATAAATTTTCAAAAATCTCAAAAAAAAATGGAGGCAGCCCATGGGCCGAGGGGTGCACCGATTGGTCTAGAACTTTGGATTGTTGATTAATAGCCTAGAACAAGTATATCAGCAAATTTTGGTTCGAATCGAAGAGGGTCGATGCATTTCTCCGGTCACTTAATATGGAATGACCCATATAAATATAGCAAACATTGAATAAGGCGGTTAAAGGCTTTAGAACGCATACATATATGTGTATATATATATATTTATTTTTTCATATTAATTCAATGTGTTCCATTTTTAGAATCGCGTCAAGTTGAGAAAAAAATTGTTGCAGAGGCATTTGCAATCAGCTAACCTCAACAGTTCAGCGGATGAGCAAATTTCCAATACCGAGATCGTAGAAGAGGTTTTCATAGAAGAACAAGACGGGAATGGGCCGTGCGAAGAGGGCTTACAGCAACTAGTAGACGATTCAGATGTAGAAGCCTGTGAAGAAGAAGATGTCAGTACTAGTCGACCAAAACGGAAAACTAAACCTAATGCTCGCTATGTCGATGAAGAAATTCCGCTTGAAAAACAATCACTTGAATCAGAAGTGACGTCGAAAAGTTTGAAATTGAAAGTTATACCACAGATGAGAGAAGTGAAAAAAGGCGTATGTAAAAAACGTGAATCGGATGAAGATGAAGCTGAAGCTAAAAGCGATGCCACTGTTGAAGACGATCTGGATCTGAGCAAACTCGAGAAAGAATGCAAAACACTCAAAATACGGAAACGTTCAAAGCAGGGTCCCTCCCTAGATGAACAGCTGGTGTTAGCCGACTCGTATCCTGACTACTTCTTCTTTGAAAAATTTCCACGGTCCCAGCACTTGAGCTTGGTCTACTACGGAGAACAGTTCTTCGCTGCTGTGTTTACGGAATATTATACCTACTGGCATTGTCGACAGCGCCGGAAGTACGAGTGCCCGGCCTTAGTTCGAGTGACGAATGATTATAAAACGTTCGAGCGACGATACGAACACAATCACCCGGATATTTGGGTCAAAGGAGGGGAAGCATTCACCCCGATAGAGGCCCTTCCAAAAATATTCGAGGTTTGTCGAAATGTGGTTCTAAAGGTAAGGGAAACGAAAATTTATTTCAATTTTTAATGATTTAATTTGTGCATTTTGTTTCCAGTATCGGGCGAAGCGGCGCAAAAAGGTACTGGAGAAACATAAGGTTTTACAAGCAGTCAACGCTTCGACAGAACAAGAAGTTGTAGAGACCAAAAGTATAGAAGAAGTTTTTGTATTAGATCAGAACGATGAAGTTTTTCAGGGAGAAATCATTGAGGAGCTGGAAGTGAATGAAATTTAAGTTGTATGGATACAGAGCTAGTTTTCCATTGAGTTTGAGTTAGTTATTCCAGATAGTTTTTATAAGGCCATAAAACAAGAGTAAACTTTAGGAAATGCTGGGATTTGCTTCCTGTAATAGGTACAGTCATTCTTATGCCCGATAAGCTTCATGTAAAGAATAAAATATAAGAGAAATAAAAACATCCGACTTTCCATCATTATTTATATTCTATACTACTGTTAAGCCTTGTTTATAGTTCAGAATTCTCACAAAAACTACGTGATTTTTCACGAGAGTGAAAAAGAGGAAGTTGTTGACTTTAATCGTACTAGGCTCTGATGTCTGGGCTAGTACGATTTAAGTAGCCAAGTACGCTATCCTACTTCAATCGTATTTCGCGTCCTTGTACAATCGTACTTCAATTGCACTGACGAGTTATAACATGTCTATCTTGATGGCATTCCTCTTGTTGATAATTATTATAACATTTTATAACTCAGTAGTCTGGCATCAAGCCTTGTGCCTTGTTCAGACTACAGAGTTATAACATGTTATAGCGGTTGTGAAATAATTCCAACAAGAAATTCGTCATCAAGATAGGCTTATAACATGTTATAACTGCTCAGTCTGATGTAGAAGGAGATGTTCGCTCATCACCATGAGGCACCAAGAGTAAAGAGAAACTGTTGAAAGTTTAGTCAGTGTGCGGCAGGCTGGAAATAGAACAGATGTTTTTATTTTTAGGAAAATTGAGCAAAAGGGCATGTATCCAATGGTACTCGAACCATGGACGTCAATTTTTGCCTCACATCCCACTGCGGGGTAGCTTGTAGGACGGACCAAGTCCGCCACTGCAACAGGCAAAAATTGACGCATGAAAAGACGCTCATGTACCACTGTGGCTTGTATAGTTATTCTAGCGATCTATTCTGGATCAACAATAGAAAAGGGCCCATCAACATTTGTAAACAAACACTTATGAGCCCCTTTTCTCGCAAGCCGTTGGCTATACACGCAAACCTACAGAATCGTCGTGTAGGGGAAACTTACCCCTACATGATGATGGTATTGGTTTGCGTGGGTGGCCTACGCATTAAGAGGAAATAGGCTCAGAAGTGTTTGTTTACAAATAGTGATGGGCCCTTTTCTATTGTTGATCCAGTATTGTGTGCACTCTGTTTATTGATGCGCACATGGGAGAGGAACTCTCTCCTTTTTTGGGGTTGTTTTGATTCGCAACGACTGACGATCACTAAAGTTTTTCTCGTCGTCTCCAACGTAGAGTACCACTGGATACATGCCCTTTCGCTCAATTCTCCTAAAAATAAAAACATCTCTCGAGTAATTCATGATAAGGGCCTAAAAGCCATTTGTAAACAATGACTTAAAACGTTGATCTTTCGCGAATCACGTGAATCCTACTATATACTGCTAATCCATATGGTAGAACAAACATTCTTCTACCAAATGCTGCTTGCATTTCACGAGAGTGATTCAAGATTCAAAAGAAATCGACATTTAAAGTCATTGTTGACAAATGGCTTTTAGGTCCTTAACATGAATTACTCGAGATCTGTTCTATTTCCAGCCTGTCGCACACTGACGGAACTTTCATCACTTTCTCTTCACATCTTTCATTCTAGCCAAAAACATTAATGTTCACTCTTGGTGCCTCATGGTGATGAGCGAACATCTCCTTTTACATCTTAATCGTTACTCTACGCACGGAGAATACATAACATAACAATTCTAGACAAAATCGTCAAAAGGTCGAAAGGAACAATTGTAAACAATGACTTAAAACGTAAATTTCTTGGAAATGCCAGATTGCTAACATCTGTATCTACTACCGATGGGAAGGTAATAATTGCCTCTATCTGTTTCTGGTGCTATTTTGGTTGTGAGAGCAAGCAGATCCCAGAAAAGTACGCTAGAGGTCATTGTTTACAAATGTTACTTTCGACCTTTTGACTATTTTGTCTAGAATTAATGTATGCTCAGTCTAGCCAAAACGCGAAAAACAATAATGATCGTACACGGTAAGCTTCCTTTACCCATTTATGGGTACGATTTATTATTATTGTTATTCCTCCTGTGGATTTTTTACGCATTTTACTGAAAAACTGCGTTTACCCATTTAAATGAGTAGATGCCGTTTTACGGTAAAATGGGTAAAAATTTCCAAAGAAGGAATAACAATAATAATAAATTGTACCCATTAATAGGTAAAGGAAGCTTACTGTGTAGGGCATATAGTCGCAGTTACTGGCCCTTTCTGAGCAAACGTCGCTTAAATAAATAAGAAGAAGAAAACAACTGAGCAAATTTCAATAACTGCTGTGTTGATGAGTGAGGTGGACCCCATAGTGGAAGCGATTGCGACGCGACGTGACGCGATGCGACGCGATTCTAATCGAATCGATAATCGACGCGATTTGATACCCATAGTGAACACGATTAGAAGCACTTTTCACGGAGGAAAATGAACCGAAAATCATCTCCATATCATTTCCATTCGCTTCGATGGATCCATCTTCCGCCATAATGCACACGAATTTTGAAATTTTGGACAATAGGTCGAAGCGGTTTGGTTTCGATAAAAAAAAATCTAAAAAAGAAGAAGAAGATATATGATAGCGCGACACCGAGCGACAAACCAGTGCACGTACTGTTCGATCGCTCATCGCGTTGAGTCGCGTCGCGTTCACTTTGGTGTGTTAGCTATGTTTTCGCTTTGTTTAAATGTGCGGAGGTTGGTCGCGCGACATCGCGCGATCTGTCAAACTTCGCATCGCATCGCGATCGCTTCCACCCTGGGGGCGCCCTGAGTGTGAGAACTGTTGATCGATTTTCAAATTTTCGTTACGAATCCCATCTGGGATCTGGGAGGCTGCTGGTGGCAATGCTGCTAGAAAACACCGTCAAATGAACCGTTTGTTCGGATACAGGGATCTGACGGATAGAGATTTTCCTAATATGTTGATGTAGATATCACAGCCATTCGAGCTTGAATCTCAGCGTGTGTAGAATTTCGCAACCGTCAATTTAAAAGGAATCGCCAAATGACAATAAGCAACTAGCAAAAAGCAAATCTGTCAATTTTGTTGGCGCCATGTGGCATCTAATTACACGTCAAATCATCGTCTCAATATCGGGTGGCGTGTGGAGAACGACGGAGTGATAGCAGAAGCCACAACTTCATCACATCAGTGGGCACCTCGACGAAGTGAAGTACGTTGCGTTAGTGAAGAAGAGATTACTAACGCAAGCGATTGATAGCGATTTGAAAATTTACACAAAATTTTCGATTAATTTTGTTCTTGCTTAAACGTCTTAGATATTATCTAACAACCAACCGTCAAAAGATTCGTAGTTTGTAAACAATGCTGGCGTCCCTACCCGTAATTTGACGTGGCTGGATAGCTCAGTGGTTATCCGTTCTACTTACTGAGTAGATGGTCGGGAGTTCAATCCTAGGCCCGTCCCCTTCCTTGTCATTTGTCACTTGCCTCTTTCTATCACCACTAGATTTAAAATAAAAAGCAGTCTACTGCGCTTTCATTGATCGCATCACTTACCACAGTGAATTCCTGATCTAAAAATAACCTGCCTCACTAACGCAAAAACTATCCATCCTTGACAATTGTGGAGACGCAGAGGTAAACACGGTCTCTAACCAACGATTGTCAAACTAATCATCCTTCTCCCCTCCCCAAAGACCGTGAGGACGTGGCCGGCGCCGGTACTGATCTATAAATAGATTTAGTGAACTTGTACATTGAAGATGCAAAGCTACTCCCAAGCTCCATCTATGTGGTTCTCTGTGCAATTACACTAGTTCTGATCGGTAACGGAGTAGCAACTACGCTACGCACGGTCTTTTCATAAAAAAATTGCTGGCGTCCCTACCACAGGACTAGAGCGACTGTCATCCACGAACAACAATCGTGAAGCCGAAAATTTGGTGCTGCGTGTGGTGATAATTTGACAACTCGGTTTTTTTTAAGGCTGTAGGCGGCAAACACAATATACGCGTTGGAAGTTTGCGTAATTTCCGTTAATTTAATTCGAGAATAAAGTCTTCCGTGTTGTAATTAGTGCAGTGATTATCACAACGATAGTATTTTTTCATTGTTTATCAGCCAGATATAATAATGTTTTATCTACATTACTGATACTAGTAGGTTGATAGAAAAATATTATAAGGAATTATAATCCACTGTGAACCAAGCTTAAAATGTTCAAATCGTCACTAGCGCCACACCAAACATAGCAGGCTTCATGAACTAACGCCTGCTTCAGTCCTCTGTGTTGTATACAGAGTTTGTGTGAAGGAAATGTTAAGATGCTTTGTAAGATTTTAAGAGTAATAATTTACCTTTCGATTGGATAAAATTATCATTCGATTTGACCAACTAAGCGTGAAAGGAAATAAAACTTGTAGTATGCTTTGCGAAATTCTCTTCACTTCGTAAGAATAAACAAAACCAACGCAACGCATTGACATGGGATGGCGTTGGCTATAAAAACCAGCTAGCTGTGCTGATTCAGATCATTCTTGTAACGAACTTTGACAGCAATGGAGCAGTAGCAGCAGCAACGAACAGTAAATCAATATTATCAAGGTTGGAAACTTCGGTCTGGTCACGACACTCTGATCTCTACCCGTAATAACAAACGTCAGACAGACCTTATTCAAATAAGGCCCGTGATATGTTGCATACACACTTAGATTTTTTACAGAAATCTGTAAAGTTTTACGTTCGATAATCGGTAATCCGATTTTACGGATTCCGGAGAAATTTTACAGATATCTGTAAAAAAATTACCGAATTTCGGTAAAATGTAAAATAATCTGAGTGTGTAGGTTGCATACCGTCAAACGCTACACAGAAAAAATTTCTTATAGTAAAAACTACCATTTCAACCGACTATGCCTATCTTTAAAACTACCATAAAATGTCAGTCCAATTTACTACGTTTATGGTAAAACCTTCAACATTTGTGGTATATTTGACAAAGCTCAAATTGATATCAACCGCACCATGGTTGATCTAATCGCAGGCATTGTAAAATCAAACGCATTTATTGTCAGCTGAAAATTGTTGGTGATTGCGCTTAATTTAACCCTCGAAATGGTAGTTTCTACTGCGACTTTTTTTTGCGTGTAGTAAATAGCATAGGGTTGCCAGGCCCCTGTTCGGATAGCAATCAGTTTTATAGCATAGTCACTCTACACACGTAGAAAATTTTACAGTATTCGGTAATTTTTTACCGAACTTTCAACAGATTTCGGTAAAATTTGAAAAGTTCCGGTATTTTTTTTTTACCGGAATACTGTAAAATCTTTAACCGAAATCCGGTGTTCAGGTGTTGAAAGTTCGGTCAAAAATTACCGAATACTGAAAAAAAAATCGATACACGTGATATAAGGCTGTGCACTCTGTAGAAAAAAGACTATTACTGTGAGCCATGTTTGCAAGGGTCCTGTGAGAGTGTGTGAGACAACACCAAAACACGGCTCGCAGTAAAAGTCAAAAAGAAGAAAGAAGTATGCTATAACTGTTTAGGTTTTTTGACTTTTACAGTGAGCCGTGCTTAGCTGTTGTCTCACTCACTCTCACAGCACAGGACGCTTGAATCATTTTCTTCATGACTATCCTCCCGCTGTACCGACAAAATGAATCAAACAAATCTGTGGCTCCATCTTTCAAGTAAGTGCTACTTGATATCTTGAGGGAAACAATGTATTTACACAGGTATACGAGATAAGAAGTCAAACGTCTGTCAGAGTTTAAACGTTGATTTCACAGGAATCTCCAAACAACTTCTTTCTAATTGAAAGCAGCATCTGGTAAAGGAATGTTTGCACTACCATTTAGTGTAGTTGGATATCGTACACTCCCGCGCCACTTTACTCAATTTTTGAGTACAATTGTATGCTATCTCTTTTTCTCTCACGGAAATGTTACTCAATTTTCGTAAAAAGTGGATCTACTCAAAAATTGAGTTGATCCACTTTTTAACGAAAATTGAGTAACATTTCCGTGAGAGAAAAAGAGATAGCATACAATTGTACTCAAAAATTGAGTAAAGTGGCGCGGGAGTGTAGGACTTCTGCAATTCGTAACAAATGAACATTCAAATTCATTGTTTACAATTGACCCTAATAATGAATTCTAGAGAAAATCGTCAAAAGGTCGAAAGTAACATTTGTAAACAATGACTTAAAACTTAAATTTCCTGGAAATACCAGGTTGCTAACATCTACATCCACTACCAACTGGAGGGTAATAACTCCTTGTATCTATTTCTGGTGCTATTTTGTTGGTGGGAGCAAGCAGATCCCAGAAAAATGCGCTAGAAGTCATTGTTTACAAATGTTAGTTTCGACCTTTTGACTATTTTGTCTAGAATTACTCGAGATTTCTTAAGTTTATTTGCATGAGCAGTTCGATGTAAATGTTTTATTAGACGTTATGAAAAATCGCTCTTGATAAATTCCGGGATTTTCATTTTACAAAATCACATATGGCATCCCTGGATTTAATACAAACGTCAGAAAAAGGCCTTTTGTCAGTTGACAGCAGCTTGCAGTTGTAAATAGAATTCAATTCGCGCTTGGTTTCGTCGCAGAAAATCATAAAATTTTGATGTGAGTTTGCCTCCAATTTATCCACCATGAGCTCGCCTGCGCGCCTCGCTTCGTTTTGTCGTCTGTGTTTGACGAAAACCAAAGATAAAGTGCCGGTTTTTGAAAATGGAAATATGCTCGATAATTTGTTGCATTTGATAGAGATTTTGGTAACCATCTTTTAATTTGGCATCTTTTGTTAAGTCGAGTGATCATTGTATTCCTTTTCCAGATTGATCCAGATGACGAACCAGACGCTGTTGTGTGCTATGACTGTGTTGTAACTTTGGAGGGATTTCACCAGTTCAAAGAGCAGTGTCATGTGAATGATGAATTCGTTAGGACGGTTCCGGCCAAGTTGGATATTTCCGCTTCGGCTGAAGAGATAGAGGAGGAGGATGATGACGAAAATAACCGAGAAGAAGGTTTATTGGAAGAAGAAGCAGTAGAAGAAGAAGACCACTTGGAACTTAGCGAAGCCGAAGAGGTGTTTCAAAAAACTACGCGTCAGTCTGCAAAACCCACGAAAAAGAAGAAGAAACCGGTAAAAAAACCCAAAAAGAGTCCTATCCCGAAACCTGTAAATCAGCGTATTGCAAAAGCTTCTCCAAGCATAAAGAAAGAAAGTACATCATCTAACAGTACGTCCGTTATTGACGAGTTACAAGTACTGGCAGATTCATATCCGGATTATTTTTACTTCGAAAAGGGTTCTCGGTCAATTTACTACACTATAGTGTTCTACGGGGAACGTTATAATTCAGCGCTTTTCACAGAACGCTTCACTTATTGGCAGTGCATTCATCGTAGAAAATACCAATGCCCGGCTCAAGTTAAGGTTTCCAATGATTATAAGACCTTCGAACGGCGTTATGAACATGCTCATGGTCAGCTGGTCGAGAAAGAAGGGCAAGCGTTCACACCACACGAAGCCCTTCCGGAAATGTTCAAGATTTGTAAGAGAATTGTCCTTCAGGTAAACCCATAGGTTAACACAGCATTCAATGGTTTGTTTAGCATAAATTGAATTTGTTTCAGAAGCGAGTAAAGAATGTGAAACATGAAGTAAGTTTCGCAGATAAATTCCAGGAGTTTGCTGCTGATAAACAAGAAGATGACGAGGATGAACCTGCCAGTCCACTAAACGAGTCAAAGTCGTTACCCGTAGATGATTCAAATGACGAGGCTGAGGATATTCCTGATTCGCGACCAAAAAGGAAAATAAAACCAAACAGTCGGTACGAGGGCGGACTCAATCATTCGAAGAAGCGCACACTCGAACCAGAACCGAAGACGAAAAAGCAAGCAGTTGAAAAAAGTGAACCGAAAAAGCTTGAACCACCCAGTAAAAAGTTAAAAAAGCAAGAAGAAGAGAAGCGTGAACATAAAAAACGTGAATCTGATGTTCAAGAAACTGATGAAGATGACTTGGATGACGATACAATAGAAGACGAAGAAGGAGAAGAAGAAGAGGAGGAGGAGTTGGATCTGGATAAAATCGAGGAAGAATGTGAAGCTCTCAAGGTCCCTAAAAAACCACCCTCGGGTCCATCGCTCGATGAACAGCTTGTGTTGGCCGACTCGTATCCCGACTTCTTTTTCTTCGAAAAAGGTCCTCGTTCCATTTACTTCACCTTGGTGTACTACGGTGAACGGTATCATTCGGCGCTGTTTACACAACATTACACTTACTGGCAGTGTCGACATCGCCGAAAGTATAAATGCCCGGCACAGGTGTGCGTAACCAATGACTATAAGACATTCGAACGGAGATATGAGCATACGCATCCAGATCTTCCGGATAAGGAAGGAGAAGCGTTTACTCCGATGGAGGCTCTTCCGGAGTTGTTTGAAGGTTGCCGAAAGGTGGTCCTAAAGGTGAGAAGGAGAAACTATTTTCATGTTTGTAATTTGCACCTTAACTTTGTTTGCGTTTTCAGAATCGGGCGAAGCGACGCAAGAAGTTGTTGGACAAGTATAAGAGTCTGCAATCAACGAAATCTTCAAAAAAGGAAAAGGAAACCTCACAGGCAAGAAGCGAAGAAGTTTTTATAGAGGTAGATGATGGAGAAGTTGAAATTTATGAAGAGACGATGGAAGAGGAAACTATGTTGAAGGACGTTGAATATGTTGAGGAGCTAATCGAAGTGGCCGAGGATTAACATGAAGCTTTGTAAATTTATCCCCCTGGATATAAGAATAATGTAGACGTAAGCTCCGATTTAAAGTGGTAGGTAAACAATTTTATTTTTTTTTCCAGTTAATGCAACAGAAAAAAGTTGTTGCTTTCAAAAATGGCACGGAACAGGGTTATGCCTGTCCGCTACGTAGAGAAAATATGTGTAGTAACTGTTGCTGGATAATAAACTGTAATTTTTATTTCTTCCTGTAAAACCGTACTTATTATTGTTAGCCAAATTTCCGCTCACAAAATTCTTTGTTTTATCTCGCTACTGGCAAAGTCCTCCGTTGCAATGATTGTAATTGTCAGTGTGGGAAAAAATATCAATTCATTAAATCAACCGATAGGGTTTCTGACGGTTGAAGAATGTAGTAGGTTGCCTGACTAAGGGCAAGAAAAATAGATTGCAGGATGGCCACAAATTCGGGAAATGAGGGAACCCAAAATCATCGGGACATATGCGGGAAAAAGTCGGGAATTTCAAAAGCCATCGCGAATTTTTGTCATATGGAAGAAACCATACTCACACCTTTTTCAAATGATTTGAGTAGCGTTTTTGTCGATTACTTGGCCCAACGATCTCATTAACGGAATGAAACAGTGTTTTTCTGCAAATCCAGCATTGCTGAAGAAGATAGCTCATTGCTATACACACTTAGAAAATTTTACAGTATTCGGTAATTTTTTACCGAACTTTCAACAGCTGAACAGTTCGGTAATCCAATTTAACGGACTTCGGTAAAATTTGACAAGTTCCGGTAATTTTTTTACCGGAATACTGTAAAATTTCACCGAAACCCGGTAAATTCGATTACCGAACGTTCAGCTGTTGAAAGTTCGGTAAAAAATTACCGAATACTGTAAAATTTTCTAAGTGTGTAGGGATGGCCCAGTTGTCAACTGGAAGGCGTTCAAAGAATTGACTGGGGAAATCAAGGATCTGCGAGCCAGTCCTGGATTTGAAGTCATCAACATCGTTAGCTGCGGCTTGCACGTCGTACACAATTTCTTCAAGGAAGGGCTAAGACAAACTGATTTGCATTTGGATAATTTTCTGCTGATTTTGTTCAACCTGTTCAAAACATACCGCTTAGGACATCTTCAGCGTTGGTCTATTGTTGGAATAACTTTATACTTGATTTGCATCAGCAAACTTGAATAGAACCAGCTAAAATTGGCCAACTTTGCGTACCGATGTTGTTGTTCTTGTTATTAAACCCACCATTCAACATCCAGCGATCAGAAATTTTGTTTTTTTTTCAGAGACCGCAGATTTTTCGTAAACTTTTTGCCATGGATTGATTTGACAAAATAATTTTTCCTGCCAGTTTTGGCTGAAGGTGAGTGTGTAAATGCATGCATCTCATTTAAAGGATATTAGATAATGCTGATTTGTAATTTGGCAGCGGAAAAACATGCGTCGAAACCGAGATAGTCACGTCGACCATGCTTTCCGTTTCGGTCATCAGAAGCTATTCCAGGACTACTTTAGCGACACGTCAATCTATGACAATAAGCACTTTCTGCGTCGTATCAACATGCCAAGCGAGATGTTCCTGGACATTATGCGACAGACTTGAGTCAACTGATGAGTTTTTCCAGCTGTTACGATGCAGTTGAAAATGTTGACCTGAGTCCGTTACAAAGGTACACTGCAGCCTAAATGTTGGCGTACGGTTCCTCAGCTAGTTCTTTCGACGAAAACTTGAGGGTTGGTGAACTTGAGGATTTTTTGCAAATCTATCCTGAATACTTAGGGAACGTCCATTAATTACGTCACGCAAAAAGTGACCCCCTCCCCCTTGTCACGTTTTTTGTATAAATCTTCAAATTTTTTTTGTATGGATCGTCACGTTTTCCCAAACCCCCCTACCACGTGACATAATTAATGGACCATCCCTTACGGCCCGCAGTATTTGACCACCCCCCCACCCCAATACCGGAAAAGCTGAAGAAACTGATGAACGAAAATGCTTCCCGAAAACTCGAAAAAATCGTATAAATTCAGTTAACTCCCTAGAAACTCACGGAACTTATCAGAAGCTCGGTATACTTTCAGGGAAATCAGGGAACTTTCTAGATATTCAGAGAACTTCCTTGATGTTAAGGGTTCGTTCTAGAAGCTCAGGCAACTTCCCTGAAATTCAGATTGTTTCTTAGAAATTCAGGAAATTTTCCATAAATTCAGGGAGCTTCACATAAGCTCAGGGAACATCCCAAGAGTAAAGGGTTCTTTACAGAAGTTCAGGTAACTATCCAGAAATTCAGGGAGTTTCTCAGAATTTTAGAAAACTTATCAGATTTGTTTGGGTATTTCTCAGAAGTTTATAGAATTACTCAAGATGTTCAGGGAACTTCCGAGAATTTCAGGGAATTTCCCAAAAGTTCGAGGAACTTTCCAGAAAATTAGAGAACTTCCTATAAATTCAGAGAACTATCCAGACATTCGTGAAGCTTTTCAAAAGTTTTGCGGATCTTCCTAGTGGTTCAGAAAATTTCTCAGAATTCCATGAAACTTGCTAGAAGTATACTGCCGTTCTACGCATATCTGTCCCATGTTGCTTTTGGTCGAGTCGTTTCCCAGATTGAATCTCCTATGGCTTCGTTTCTTTTCGACGATTTTACGGGACTTGTTAGAGCCGCTCTGGAGAAAATTGTTAAGCTCGAGTGACTGACAGTCAAAGCTGAATCGTTAGTTGAAATAGAAGCTTCTTTTAGCTCTTAATGTGGATTGATTTTGCCTCTGATCCGGCAATTAAGAAAGCCACAGAATTTCCTGAAATTTCCGACAAAGACGTTGTTAGGAGAGCAAAACGATGTTGTAGAATCCTTCTATTGCTGCCAACATTGTATTAAAATGTAAAACCCTCACACATACCAATGTATTTTTTGAACAATAAAATTAATATCCCTTTTGAACTCGCAAGTATCGGACGCGTTTTTTTTCGATCTCGAGTTAGGGAAGGTCCATTAATAACGTCACGCAGTAGGGGGGTTGAGAAAACGTGACGATCCATACAAAAAAAAATTGAAGGTCCATACAAAAAACGTGACAAGGGGAGGGGGGGTGGCAGGGGTTATTAAAAGTCATTTTTTGCGTGACGTAATTAATGGACGTTCCCTTACCGAAAATTTACAGTTCGCTCGGTTTATTGAAGGAACATTTTGGTCCTTCAGGCCGAATGTCGTAAAAAGTAGTGGAAAACGCAAAGCGACGTGTTTTTTCCACGAAATTTCGTTGAAAGTGAGCATTCATCAGAACCGCTGTTGCAGTGACGCGCTACGCAGTGACGCGCTACGAAAATTGCAAATGGCCGTCGTTCGAAAAAAGTGAACGTGTCGTGTAAAGTTTACGCCGTACACCCCACCGAAGTCCATTGGCGAACAGAAGGCGAAACAGCAGCAGAAACAGGAACAAACCAAGATGAAGGATCAACTGCGTGCTCTCACTCATCAGAGAGGGGCAGTGAAGGGCAAATTGACTCGTGTTAAAAGTGCCTTACAACACAGTGACGATGTACCGAACTTGAACATTCGAAACTTACACTATCTTCGGTTGCATCAGAAGACAGTTGACCAATGATTTTCAGAACTTGATTTATGCCCTGTCCCTCTCTGAAGAGCGACGAGCCGAGCAGGAAGCGAAATACATCGAATTCGAGACGATGTACAACGATTTGTCGATCCGGTTAAGTATTCTAATTGAGGAGGCTACGAAGGCTAAAGAAGTTGCCACGAAAACCGAAGTTATGGCTGCGACACCCGCTTCGATGACAGTTGGATCAGCTTTACAATTTCTCCCTCCACTTCAAGCGCTGTTACCGACCTTTGACGGGTCATACGAAAGATGGTTTTCGTTCAAATCCATGTTCACTACCATCATGGATCGGTACAAACATGAAGAACCGGCCATAAAACTTTACCATCTCCGTAATTCACTTGTTGGTCCGGTGGCGGGAATCATAGACCAGGACATTGTAAACAATAATAATTACGATGCTGCCTGGCGATTCCTCACGGAGAGATTCGAAGATAAGAGACTTATCATAGACAAGCACATCGAGTGTTTGTTCAATTTGCCGAAGATCACTAAGGACAACTCAGCAAATCTCCGAAAGTTGCTGGACGTGTGCAACAAGAACATCGAAGCATTAAGGAACTTGAACCTTCAGCTGCAAGGACTCGGAGAGCAAATGGTTCTAAACATGATTTCATCGCGAATGGATAAATCTACGAGAGTCGCCTGGTAGACTCGCCAGAAACCGGGAATTCTGCCCAGTTATACGGAGACGATGGCGTACCTACAAGAACAGTGCAAAATAATTGAAAAAATTGAAATAAACAACAAAGTGGAAAGTGTGAAACCCAAAGCGGTGGCGAAGGCCCACACGCTAATAAACACAAGTGAACAAAAGAACGATACGAAATGTGAACTAAAGTGTGCTGTATGCAAAGAAGATGACTGTGAGTGATAAATACGATACGCTGAAGAAGTCAGGATGCTGCTTTAACTGCTTGCAAAAAGGTCACCGGACGAACGGATGTAATTCTACGCATAATTGTCGTGAGTGTGGTAAACGCCACCATACGTCACTGCATACAGGGGAACGTTCCAGCTCCATGTTATCAGATTCGATCGCAGCCGTACAGAGGACTGCCAGTGACAGTACACATCAATCTCGCAAGCAATCCGATTCAAATAATCTTGCTGAGCCGTCTCGATCCGAAACCGCTACAACACTGTGTGCTAGTGTAGGTAGCCAAGCGAAGCAAACGTTGTTGTCTACCGCAGTGGTGCATATCTGTGGTTCAAATTCAACCGTATATCCCTGCAGAGTTTTGCTAGACTCCGCTTCTCAAGCCCATTTCGTTACGGAGCGTTTTGCCAACATGATTGTCCAGAAGAAAGAACCTGTCGATTTTACCGTTAGCGGTCTCAACGGAACAAACACCAGACTTCGTCATAGAGTACATTTGACTATCGAATCCCGTGTTGGAGATTTCTCAGCTGAATTGGATTTCCTCATCGCTCCACGGATTACAGGTGACATTCCTGAAAGGTCGTTCAGTGCTTTGGAGTGGTCCATCCCCACCGACATAATATTAGCTGACCCGGATTTCAATAAAAGAGGACGTATCGACATGCTTGTTGGTACAGAAATCTTCTGGGATGTAGTGAAGGGTAGCCAGATCAAGTTGGGATCGAACCTACCAGTGCTCACTGACACAGAATTTGGTTGGGTGGCTGGAGGTATTATTTCGACTGACGTACCAGTGATCGCTAAATCTTTCTGTCACATTGCCGACGAAGATTTGAATGAACTTCTACGAAGCTTCTATACACTAGAGGCATGTGATGAAATTCAGCACTCGACCAAAGCAGGTGAAGATCGCTGCATAGATCATTTTCGTGACACCCACCAACGAGATCAGGAAGGGAGGTATTACGTGCGGCATCCGTTCAACGATATGATAAATGAACTGGGCGATTCTCGAACAATGGCAACAAGAAGATTTCTCTCGTTGGAGCGCCGACTGGACAGGGAACCAGAAATCAAGCAGCAGTATACCAGTTTTATGCGAGAATACGAGGACCTCGGCCACATGAGAGCCACCACAGTCGATGATAGCGAAGCACCGAATACCGTTTACTACATACCTCATCACTGTGTAGTAAAACCCACGAGTACTTCTACAAAGCTGCGGGTCGTGTTTGACGGATCCGCACCGTCATCGTCAGGAGTGGCCATCAACGATGCTTTACGGACGGGACCAAACGTGCAAAATGATTTATTCTCCATTCAACTGAACTATCGCAGTTACAAGTACGTCTTTACGGTGGACGTGGTGAAAATGTTTCGCCAGGTCGGTGTCCTACCTACGGATACCGCATTCCAACGAATAGTCTGGCGCTATGACCGGAACGAGCAACTGTCGGTATACGAGCTTTCGACAGTGACGTATGGTCTGGCATCATCTCCATTTCAAGCAACTATGGCGCTTCGACAGGCTTCGGAGGTTCACAAGAACGAGTTTCCTCAAGCATCGAAGGTTATTAAAAAGAGTACCTACATGGACGACGTGATTGCAGGTGCGCACAGCATCCAGCAAGTATGCGTACTTCAGCAGCAAGTAAGTGGGTTATTGGCGAAGGGGTGTTTCGAGACGCACAAGTGGTGTGCAAACCACCCGGAAATATTGCAGCATGTTGACAAAGAATTATGTGGTACGCATTTCAATGTGGGTGACATCAACTCAAACACCACCAAGACTTTGGGTGTTATCTGGAATCCACTAGGCGATTGGTTTTCGTTCTCCGTCGAGCCTGGCAGTCCTGGAGCATCTACGAGAAGGAAGATTCTCAGTGAAGTTGCGAAAATATACGATTTGATTGGTTTGGTTGGCCCTATCGTTACTGCTGCGAAATTAATTCTTCTGGAGGTCAGTGTACTTTCGGTAGATTGGGATGAACCTGTGCCGCAGCATATTGTGCTTAAGTGGCAGTATTTCCGCAACGAGTTGGTTTGCCTCAACGAACTGCGTGTACCAAGGTGGATTTCAACAGCTGATGCGACATCCGTTCAACTGCACGGGTTCTCGGACGCCTCGGACGTGGCTTTGACGTTGAAAAAGCAGTTGCTGCGATTGATGTTGAGTTCGAATCGATAAATCTATGGACTGATTCACAGATTGTGTATTGTTGGATACGTAAACCACCAGAGGTACTGAAGCTGTATGTTTCGAACAGAGTGACAGAAATCCAACGAATTACAAGTGCGTATAGATGGCGATACGTTCCGAGTCAAGAAAATCCAGCGGATATTATCTCGCGTGGCGAGCTTTCACGTAAGCTGATGGCTAATTCGATGTGGTGGAGTGGACCACCCATGTTGAAAGTGACAACGGTTGAAGAAGTGCAACTAGTGCCATTACCGGATGAAAATTTACCTAAAATGAAAGCTGGTGTCTCGCTGGCTGTTACTTCTCCAGTGAAACGGTTGCTGATATTCGATAGGGTGAATGATTATGACAATATTCTACGAGCAATGGCTTACCTGGTTCTTTTCGCAAAATACGTTGCTAGCAAGGGTGAAATGATCACCAGAGGACCGCTAACCGTTTCAGAACTGCGCACTGCGTTGCCGGTGACTGTGCGGTGTGTTCAGAAGGAAATGTTCCATCACGAGCTACGTGTCATTAATGAAGGAGGAAATACTAAACATCGTATAAGTGGCTTGAAACCTTTCGTCGATCCGCAAGATGGAATTCTGGGTGAGGGAGGCAGAATAAAAAATGCTCTCATACCATATGACAGTCGGCACCAAATGTTGTTGCCAGCTACCCATCCATTTACAGTTTCAATTGTAACGAACTTCCATCGGTCAAACTTACATATTGGACAAAAGGATCTACTTGCCGTGGTTCGTCAACGATTTTGGCCATTGAGAGTCAAATCAACGATTCGGAAGGTCATCGCTAGCTGCATTACCTGCTTCAGAGCGAATCCAATGAAATCTTCCCAGCTGATGGGTGATTTGCCGTCATATCGAGTTCAACCGGCACCGCCTTTTGCTTATACCGGTGTAGACTTTGCGGGCACTTTTTTGATTAAATCGTTTACTTCAGGTCGTAGGCCGTTAGTAACCAAGGCGTATGTCAGCTTATTCGTTTGCATGGTGACGCGAGCAATACATTTGGAGCTCGTGTCTGAATTGACCACGGATGCATTTTTAGCTGCCTTGCGGCGGTTCACAAGCAGTCGAGGGTTGCCATGCAAGATGTATTCTGAAAATGCAACGAATTTTGTTGGAGCTCAGAGTGAACTTGAGGAGCTAGCGCGGCTTTTTACCGATCAAAGGCAATCCAAGCAGATTACTGATTATTGCACCAGTCAAGGAATCGAATGGTCTTTCATACCGCCACGAAGCCCTCACTTCGGTGGCATCTGGGAAGCCGGCGTGAAGCAGGTGAAGCACCATCTGACGCGGATTGTTGGTGGTTGTAAGCTGTCGTACGAGGAGTTATACACCGCATTAACTCAGATCGAAGCTATGCTGAACTCAAGGCCTTTGGCGCCCTGTTCCGACGATCCATGTGATCTAACTGCGATTACTCCTGCACATTTTCTAATTGGTCGAGAGATGCAGGCTGTTCCTGAACCGTCTTATCTGGATCTTAAGCAATCGACGCTATCACGGTGGCAACTTGTCCAGACAATATTTCAACATTTTTGGAGAAGATGGACGGCTGAATATTTACCGGAGCTACAAAACCGATCGAAGTGGACAAAGGCGATCGACATCTCCATGGGAGCCTTGGTGTTGGTAATCGATCGAAATGTGCCCGCTTGGGCGAGTGAAGGAGCTACACCCTGGGAAGGATGGCGTTACTCGGGTTGTTACTGTAAAGACTGCAAAGGGAGAATATAAGCGTGCAACAACGGAGGTGTGCTTACTGCCTCTGGCTGGCCAAATAAATTGAAATCAACTATTTCAACGCCGGGATGATGTTAGGAGAGAAAGCGATGATGCAGAACCTTCTATTGCTGCCAACACTGTATTAAAATGTTAAATCCTCAAACATACCAATGTATTTTTTGAACAATAAAATTAATATCCCTTTTGAACTCGCAAGTATCGGACGCGTTTTTTTTCGATCTCGAGTTACCGAAAATTTACAGTTCGCTCGGTTTATTGAAGGAACAGACGTTTTGACATTCCGCAAAGACTTATGATCTTTTTACTGTAGTTTTTTGAAGTTTTTGGATCTGTGTCTGGAAACGTTCTTAGATAATGAATATCTGAGTGCTGCAATCGCTCACAAAGTAAAAGAAGAGTTTGGGCAGCTGTCCTCAATGCCGTCTGACGTTACTTGCCGGATTCCAGAGAAAAGAACATCGTTAGGACAAATTTGGGCTAGAACTGAATGGTCATCCCAAGAAGGAGCTGCCAAAATTGACAACATTTGTTAAAAATTAGCTCATCCTGTCGCACAAAAATGTGGATTTTTAATAAATTGAAAGTGTCTGGTAGTGAACCAAACTGAAAAAAGCTTGAGAGCTCAGGGATTTGTCTACGAACTGTCAACAACACTGAGAACACGAAGTCCTAGATGCAATATACACGTAACGCACGTTGTACTTGAAAACCTCGATCGCTTTACCATTTTTATTCGATGTTTATGCTTCTAGAAACTTGATCAATGACTTATATAAAGCTTAGTGTTCTCCATAGCAATATGAGAGACCAAAGCAGATTATTCAAAAATATTTATTAATCCATTATACATTAACTCATGATTCCAGGCTGGAAAATAACGCAAAAATGATGGAAAAATTCGGGAAACATACGGGAATTTTTAAATTAAGATTGTGTGGCCACCCTGAGATTGCTAATAACCGTAAAAAAGTGACATTTGCAAAAACAAAAAAGTAAATCGAGCAAATAAAAATCTTTGCAAAAAATTTAATTTTTTTTAATAATTAATAATTTTTTTTTAAATTTGCAAAAACAAAAAAGTAAATCGAGCAAATAAAAATCTAACTTTCTCATTCGTTTACCTAAAATGTTCAGGTAACTCGTTCTTTAGTTCTTTTAAGCAACTTCATATTAAGACGGCTTTCTATGATTCAGTTTCCATAGATATGGTTGCAGTTTACTTTTTTGTTTAATTTACTGTTAGAAAAACAAATGGCCTTCAATCTAGGCCAACTTACAATTTCCAGCCCAACCTAGCCCTTTCCAAACGATAATGTGACCCATTAACCTCGAGCTAGCCACGAGTAATTGGCATCCCACTTATCGGCTCCGTAAAGTGTTATACACGCCTGAGCCAACACATAAACGAACTGATTAAAAAAAAACATACGGAACACCATCAGGTTAGGAAGTCATATGATACAGAAACAGTAGTGTCAACGAAGTCTCGAGCAACAAAATCTTCTACGGCAACTACACTGATAGGCAAAATGAAGTACCCACCTCTTCGTTTTTTCAATTTCTCTCATTTACTTGGTTCAAATTAAAGTAAATACAGTGTAGTTTTTTTTTCATATTTTATTTTTATATTATTTTTAAGTTGCACTAATGGAATACTGAAAAAAGGAGTTTTACTTAAAGAAGAAAAAATCAATTTGTGTTGAAAAAAAAACAATGACAAAATAAAGTTCCACCTTCCAAAATCGATATGTTTGCGATAAGTTTCCATTGGAAGACCCCTCGATTGTTTATGTTTTGATATTTTGACATGTTTTGAAGCTAACGGCTCAACCTGGTGCATTTTATACGTGATCGCATTTTTTTTTTTAATAATCATTTATTTGTACAGGCTCAATCGAATCAACTTTACAGAGCCAAGTTATCATATTTGTATACATCAGGTATCTTAAAACTAAAGTTAGGGGGAAAGAGCCGATTACTCGCGGCCGTCTCGAGGTTAATAGGAATAACAATTTAACGGATAGGAGGATGAGTGGGAATTTAAAGTATACACAACACATTAACTTTATATCCCTAATTGTCAAAAAACTTAAAACTATACAACTTTTGGTTTCCTTTGAATTTGAACATTTTTGAAAGCGAAAAAAAAAACACACACAAACACAGAAAAAAAAAACTTATAATAAACATACAGGTTAAACTAACTACAATCTAAGGCTAATGTTAGTCAAAAACACATAAATGAGTTTCATGTACTCCAGATCACGTACAGCCAAAATATCCCTAACTGGAACATTAGGTTGTTTACCTCGAGCCCGAAGGGTATCATAAAGCTCAGATCTGACTCCACGATGCTCAGCACATGACCAAACAATGTGATCTGCGTCTTGGTAACCTTGTCCACATTCACAGAGATTGCTGTCGCTCAGCCCAACACGGTATAAATGAGCGTTCAAAGAATGATGATTGGACATGAGGCGAGACATGACACGAATGAAGTCTCGACCCACATCCATCCCCCTAAACCAAGGTTTCTTCGACACCTTTGGGATGATAGAATATTGCCATCGCCCCAAATCTCCTTTACTCCATTTATACTGCCAGCTGACGAGTGACTGTTGACGAAAAATAGGAAAAAATTCGTTGAAGGCGATTTGTCGATCACAAATATCGCCCTCCATAGCGCCCACCTTTGCAAGCGAGTCCGCTTTCTCATTGCCCGGAATTGAACAATGAGATGGGACCCATACAAAGGTGATGATAAAATAACGCGAAGATAAAGCACTTAGAAGCTCCTGTATTTTCATGAGAAAATACGAGGAGTGCTTTACCGGTCTCAAGGAGCGAATAGCCTCTATAGAACTGAGACTATCCGTGAAAATGAAGTACTGATCCGGTGTTAATGAGGCAACGATTTCTAGCGTAAAATGTATTGCCGCTAATTCAGCGACATACACGGAACAAGGAGCTTGAAGTTTACGGTTGGCGCTATAAATTTCATTAAATATACCAAAGCCTGCTGACTCCTCTATCAATGATCCGCCAGTGAAGAACGATTTAGTGGAATCAACTTGGCCAAACTTTGCAGCAAATATCACAGGAGCAATCATAGGACGATGATGCTCTGGGATTCCACGAAGCTCCTGCTTCATGGATAAATCAAAATGAACCGAATTGTCGAAATCGGAGAAGCAAACACGATTGGAAATGTTCGGCGAAGGGCTGACATCCTGTGTTATGTACAAATGGTACAAGGTCATGAAGCGGGTTTGAGGGTTCAACTCAAGGAGCTTCTCAAAATTTTCGATCACCTGGGGGTTCATAACTTCACACCTGGTGAGGAGCCGGAGAGATAATTCTGAAAACCGATCCGAGAGTGGCAACATGCCAGCCAGCACTTCAAGACTCATGGTGTGAGTCGAGTGCATGCAACCTAACGCGATACGAAGACACCGATACTGAATACGTTCCAGTTTAATGAAGTGCGACCGAGCCGCTGACTGAAAACAAAAACTACCGTATTCCATAACCGACAAAATCGTTGTCCGGTACAACGTTAGAAGATCTTGCGGATGAGCTCCCCACCAGGTTCCGGTAATTGTGCAGAGAAAGTTGATCCTTGGCTGGCACTTTCGCTTCACATACTCAATATGGGATCTCCAGGTGCACTTTGAATCGAACCAGACTCCAAGATATTTAAATGACATAGAATGAGTTATCGGCTTACCCCAAATTTGAAGCTTCGGTTGTGCTGGGTTATGCTTCCTAGAAAAAACTACCAACTCAGTTTTCTCCGTAGAGAATTCGATACCTAGCTCTAGAGCCCAAGTAGACAAATTGTCCAAGGTATCCTGTAAGGGTCCTTGCAGATCGACCCCATTGGGTCCCGTGACAGACACTACGCCGTCATCTGCAAGTTGTCTCAACGTACAGTTGTCACCTAGACAACCGTCAATGTCTTTGACATCTGAAAGAACTTCAACAGATACTGAATCAAAAGCCCCCTTTATATCCAAGAAAACAGAAGCCATTTGCTCTTTTTTAGCAAAAGCGAGCTGAATATCTGTGGAAAGCAACGCGAGACAGTCGTTCGTTCCCTTACCCCTACGGAAACCATATTGAGTATCTGAAAGCAGGTTGTTCGTCTCAACCCATTTGTCCAGACGGAAGAGGATCATTTTCTCCAACAACTTTCGGATACAAGATAACATCGCGATGGGTCGATAGGAGTTGTGGTCGGACGCGGGCTTACCAGGTTTTTGAATGGCAATAACTCTCACCCGTCTCCAATCATCCGGTACAATGTTGAGTTCCAGAAACTGATTAAACAAGTTCAACACGCGCCTCTTTGCGACGTCTGGGAGGTTCTTAAGCAAGTTGAACTTGATCCTATCAGCTCCTGGAGCCGTATTGCCACACGAAAGGAGTGCGAGAGAGAACTCTACCATTGCAAAGGGTTGGCTAATCTCATCTATCGAATTCGTGTTTTCGCGAGGAATCATCCGTGCCGGCACAGAATCTGGACAAACTTTTCGCGCGAATTTGAGGATCCATTGGTCCGAGTACTCCTCGCTCTCGTTGTTCGTAGTTCGGTTACACAACCTTCGCGCCGTGTTCCAAAGAGTACTCATCGACGTTTCGCGCGATAGCCCGTTCACGAATGTTCGCCAATAACCGCGTTTCTTGGCCTTGATGAGGCTCTTAAGATCGCGTTCGAGAGCCGTGTATACTTCGAAGTGCTCAGGTGTTCCACGTCTACGGAAAACTTTAAACGCGTCGGACTTTTTACGGTAAACCTCGGTGCATTGCTGATCCCACCATGGAGAAGGAGGTTTCCTGCGAGATGACGTCCCTGGAACTGGTCGAGTTTGAGCTTGAAGCGCGCTGTCTAAGATCAGGTTGGAGAGGAAGTTATATTCTTCCAGCGGTGAAAGCCTTTCTACCGTCGTTACGGCTTCATCTACTGCTGTCCTAAACTTTGTCCAATCGATGTGACGGGTAAGATCATACGTGACGTTGACAGATTTCGACGGATTGAACCCGGTGGCAACCGAAATTTTTATGGGCTAATGATCACTACCGTGGGGATCTTGAATCACATTCCAAGTGCAATCCAACGATAATGAATTCGAACAAAGTGTGAGGTCTAATCTACTGCCAACTGAGGATGTACCAGCCAAACGTGTTACTTCTCCATTGTTAAGTACTGTCATATTGAAGTTGTCACAGAGGTCATATATTAGGGAAGACCGGTTGTCATCGTACAGTTCTCCCCAGCCTGTACCGTGAGAGTTAAAATCTCCCATGATCAACCGTGGAGAAGGAAGGACCGAACAAATATCTGAAAGTTGTTTTCGGTTAACTGAGGCTCTAGGAGGAATATAAACGGAAGCAATGCAAAGGCTTTTATTTTTGATAACAGCCTGACATGCGACAACTTCAATACCTGGAATTGGAGGAAAATTCACTCTATAGAAGGAGTAGCACTTTTTGATCCCCAAAAGTACTCCTCCTCCACGTGAATCCTCACGGTCAAGACGAATTATATTGAAATCATGAAACGGAAGATCGATTTCGGAAGAGAGCCACGTTTCACAAAGAGCAAATGCATCACAACCGGTATTGTGAGCTAAAAATTTGAATGATTCCAATTTAGGAATCAAACTTCGACAATTCCACTGTAGAACAGTGATCAAATCCCCGACCTCATTTGGAAAATTATCCATCGAAGGAAATGATAGCTGCAAGGATGGGCCACTTAATTGTCAATTGCTTTAAAAAAGTCTTCACTGTGGGAAGCATTGCCAAAACAATGCTTTTGAGAGGGTCAGAAATTTCGAGGTACTTGAAGATACCTTCGGCAATGTCATCAAATGAGAACAGCCCACTAGAGGAGGGGGCTTCTGTTCTTAAAATAGGGGCGTCAGGGGTTTTGGATGTCCCCGGGAGAGATGGAAAGTCCTGGGTGTAGTTAGTACTACGGAAACCAGGAGGAATTGTTTTTTCCTTTTTTCCACCTTTTTTAGAAATGGGCAAGTTGGTCTCGGGCTTCTGTTCAGCAACTTTCCGTTGGCGAACGCGTCTTCGCTTTCGTGAAGCACCTTCCGGAAAACTGACTGATGTTCCCTCTTCAACCAAATCAAAGTCAGACTCGTCATCTGACAGAGGAGCAAAGGGATTTGTATTGGCATCGGGTGATGGTGAGGCCCTTTTCACCATTTCGGCAAAAGATTGCCTGGAACGCTGTTTTAGCGAGCGTTCTAATTTTTCCCCGCGTTGTTTGTACGCCGGGCATAACGAGAGAGCATGAGGAGGAAAACCCTTGCAGAAAGCGCATTTTGGTGTGCTGTCTGCGCAGGCCTCATCCTCGTGTTTCTCCCCGCAATTGGAGCAGCGTGCCTTATTGCCGCAATGGGAGGTCGTATGTCCCATCTGCTTGCATTTTTGGCAGATCATGACCCGAGGTACAAACAACCGCACAGGTAGTCGAAGTTTTCCCAACTCGACGTATTGAGGGAGGGCTGAGCCAGAGAAGGTCACACGAAACGAGTCTGACGGTGTATATTTCTTTTCACCCTTGTTGATCGATACTGTGCCAAGTTGGCGCACATCCAGTATCTTCACTGGCGAAAGCAGAGGGTTCTTATATCGACCAACCCCCCGCTTCAGCAGGATCTCATGGGTCAGACTTGAATCGGTGACCACACCTTCGATTTCAATACCCCGAGCTGGGATATACACCCGATACTCGAGTGTAAAAAGCTGAGAGACAGCAATCTCGTTTGCCTGCTTAAGGTTGGACACAACGACCCGAAGTTTATTGGGTCTGACTTTGATTATCTCGGTCACGGCCGAGAATCGCTTCGTCAGATCATCAGAAATCTGACAAACATTCAGAGGTTTCGATTTGGGCTGAAAATAAACAACCCATGGACCAGATGAGCTATCTGGATAAGCACGTGATCGGGTTACCTTTTGAGTTACCTCATCATTTCGCGCCATAGATGATTCGTCTTCCGACAAACCATCCATGGCTCGTTTGTGGGAGCTTATGGCGCTCAACCACTGAGGCAATTAATATGAAAAAAAAAACACAACACACACACAGAGAGACTCAACACAAAATACTTAAGCTAACAACAATTACTGAGAATATATTTAGGAGAGAAAGAGCAATAAAAAACTTATCTTCTATGTACAATTGATCAGCTGCTGCCGGGCGACGAACGTGTGTGGCCGCCTATACCGGTCAGGAGTGAAGCACAACGAGTGTGATACGATGGTCGGTGATGGTTGGTAGATGAACGGATGAACGCTAACACTGGACTGCTGGTGTGCGTTTCCACACAGCGACGCTATAGCGTATGCAAAATGGCCCGTCTCCAGCCAACCGCAATTAATTTCCAACTTTGCACTGCTTACACTAATCTTCCGTTCTTCATATGAAAAAAAAAACTCGACTATTGGTGGGCACTACCGCGAGAAAAAAATACCACTTGATTCTGCAATGAGGAACCGTGAAACACTCTCAAAGCAACGGCGCACGGGAAAACGAACTGTCTCGTTTGCTTGTCCACTGAGCAATGAACGTGATCGCATTTGATTCAATTGAAAAAAATGGAGAACGCAGTGCTTTCGAAAGCAATTCCCTTGTGTATCCGAAAATTGGTTGTTCGTGATAAAACGTTTGGATCAGTGGTGGATCGCCCTGGCAGAGGCAGGTAGCGGAAGACGGATGCGAGAACGGACACCAAGATCATGCGCGAAGTCAAGAAGAACCCGAAGGTAACTGTCCGCGAGATCCAGGAAACCCTTCATTTATCAGTTTCCGGTCGAACTGTTCGTCGCCGTCTCGTAGCACAGGGGTTGAATAGCAAACTTGCCCGGAGGCGCCCATTTATCAGCAAGACTGTTAGAGCGAGATAGAGAATTTACATCGACAAAATAGTTTGGCATAGACATCCCTACACTCCACCAGCTGCAAGAGAGATTCTCTCTCTTGCTTGTTCACACAGCTACTGTTCGTCCGATCGCTAACGATCGAGTCAGCTGTTTTGTACCAGATAGGAATAGGAATAAAGAAACAGTCTAAATAAACCGTCGCGGAGTAAACACCGTGGTTTTTTCAGTTAGTGTTCGCGAAATAAAGGTGTTTCATTCTGAACCAGAATTTATGTAAAGTGTCCGAAATAACTTTCCGCGACGGCGCGAACATTTTGGTCCTTCGAACCGGATATTCAGTTGGACATTTGGACACTTTCCGAACATTTTCGGAGAATTTGCGAGGACAAGCAGGAAGTCCTTTGTGTGGATTGTGGCTGGAAAAAAAAAACTGACTATCAGTGCGCGAAAGCCGTCGGCAATTTAATTGCACGGCTCGGAACATTTGTGGGAGTGAACTTTTTCCCGAGAACAGTGTCGAAAACGGCGGAAAAAAGTCTGACGTGACGGTCAGCGCAGATTGCGTTGCGCCATTGTGAAAACCGTTCAGCGGTTATTGTGAGCAGATCGCGGCGCCATCGTGTAGTTCATCGCGATTGTAAACGGACAGACATTTTGTGCGAGGAACAACAAGAGGATCACGGAGCGCCCGAACGACGAGACGAAACATCCTAGGAGCGGACATGTTTAGCCAGCGTAAGGAGGGAAGTAGTGCATGTTCTGCTTATAAATTTGTGGAAATAAATTGATTGAAAGTGCATGCTAGTGTTGTCCTTTCTTGATGCGTAGCCCTGTGGTGTTCTTTTGCTAGGTCTGATTTGGTCTCGGATGTTCTGCTGGATTGATTGGCCTGTTTATTCTCTTGGGTTGTTTCCCCCTGCAGTCTGTCATTACGCAGTCAAACTGTCTTGTCGAGGTCGCGATTTGTGGAACATAGAGTCGATCGGGAGTGTAGTGCAAGGTGGTGCGGTGAATGAAATTCGATTAATTACATTGCCCGTAGTTAATCATAGTGCAGTGAAAGGTGTTTGATTGCATTATGCCGGAGATACGAGAGCTGCATAAGCGTGAACGACGATTGCTGAGTACGTTGGGTGGTGTGGAGAAATTCGTCAGCAATTATGAGCCAACACGGGACGAATATCAAATCGGTGTTCGAATACAAATGCTGGAAACCACTTGCAAGGAGTTCTACGAGGTGCGTGAACAAATTGAGCTGGTTTTGGAGACCACTGGAGAGAAGGCTGACGAGGGCGTGAAACGAAAGCTCGTAGAAGAGAACGATCTTGTGCTGAGTAGTTTCGAAGACCGGTATTGTGTGGCAAAGGCGAGTTTGCTTGCGATGCAGCCTCCACCCCCATCTGTTTCGACCACTGCTAGAACAGGTCAACATGGTGACCGTTCTGAAACAACGTTTATGAAGGTGAAATTGCCTGAAATTCGCCTTCCTTCTTACGGTGGGAACATCAAGGAGTGGATCACATTTCGGGACAGTTTTCGCAGCCTCATTCACGACAATAAACTGCTAACCGACATCGACCGGTTCAGTTATCTGAAGTCCGATCTTTCTGGAGAAGCCCTTCAAGAAATCGAGACCGTGGAACTCTCGTCGGCGAACTATGCCGTAGCGTGGAAAGCGCTGGAATCGCGCTACGAAAACCGAAAGTTGATAGTGAAGGCTCATTTGGATTCACTATTTGCTGTAGAGAGTTTGAAGCGGGAAAGCTATGATGGGGTAAGCAGCCTCATTGGTGGATTCGAGAAGAATCTTCAGATGCTCCAGAAGATAGGCGAACAAACTGGTGGATGGAGTACGATCCTGGCGTACATGGTTTATTCCCGTCTGGATCCTGCCACCCTACGGCAGTGGGAAACACACCACAATTCGAAGGATGTGCCAACCTACGAGAATATCATCACGTTTTTGCGAAGCCACTGTTCGGTCCTCCAATCCGTAGCACCAGCAAGGTCCAGCTATTCTGAACGTCCGTTGAAGTCTTCTGTGTGCCATACCGTCATGAAATCGCCGAGTAAGTGTCACTTCTGCAACGAACCGTGGCATTCTGCGTTTGTTTGTGGCAATTTTCAACGTCTGCAGGTTCCACAACGACACGATGCTGTCTTCAAGGCGAAATTGTGCTGGAATTGTTTGAACCCTGGCCACTTTGCAAGGAACTGCGAGAAGGGTGCCTGTCGTCACTGTCAACAGAAACATCACACTTTGCTACATGGTGCTAGATCCTCTGTTCCACAGTCGCATTTAAATCCTGTAGCGGTATTAGTGTTCTGTGTCTGTTGGTTCGGGTTTGATGGCTTGGGTTGTGGCTGTCGTCGGTCATTGTAACGCTGCCGAAGAAGGAATCGATAATCAACCGGTTAGGTCAGTCAGAGTTCACAGCAATCAAACGACTGATGGGAATGGAACGACGCTTTTCTGTAAATCCGGAACTGAAGGCAATGTATGCAGAGTTCATCCGTGAATACCTCCATCTTGGACACATGAGAGAAGTCACTGAGGAAGATGCAACGGTAGGAGTAACTCGGTACTATCTACCACATCACGCTGTTTTCAAACCGGACAGCACAACCACGAAGCTACGAGTGGTTTTCGATGCTTCCTGTAAGACATCGACTGGAGTTTCGTTGAACGATGCCCTGATGGTGGGTCCGGTTGTGCAGGACGATCTGATAAACATTTCTCTTCGTTTTCGCACGCATCGCATCGCGGTCAACGCCGACGTAGCCAAGATGTACCGAATGATCAAGGTCCAAGAGCAGGATTATCCGTTGCAGAGCATAAAGTGGAGGCACGAGACATCCGAACCATTTCGTACGTACGAGTTGACTACTGTTACGTACGGTACATCGTCAGCGCCATACCTAGCCACAAAATGTCTACAGTGCCTTGCAGAAGATGGAGAAACTACGCATCCTGTAGCGTCCAAGGTGGTTAAGAAGGATTTTTACGTCGATGATTTGCTCTCTGGTGTGGATACCCTAGAGGATGGTCGAAAGTTGGTACGTGATATCATCGAACTCACGGAGTCAGCGGGTTTCATTCTTCGAAAATGGAATTCGAGCAGCAAGGAGCTTCTAGAAGTCATTCCGGAGGAATTAAGAGACGGTCGATCCGTGTTGGAGATTGATTCGTCCGTTACCGCCGTGAAAACGTTAGGATTAGTCTGGGAGCCTTGCTTGGACGTATTTCGATTCACCTTCCCTTCGTTCGACTCGTCTACAACGATTACAAAACGGGTGGTCGTCTCCGATGTCTCCCGGCTGTTTGATCCACTTGGATTAGTTGGCCCAGTTATCATTAAGGCCAAGATTTTCATTCAAGACCTGTGGAAACAAAACTGTGACTGGGATGAACCTCTTTCTCCTGAAAATCAAGCACAATGGCAGGAGTATCGACGGAATCTCTCAGGGCTAGATAATCTTACCATTCCTCGGTGGGTGGGAACCGGCAGACACACCATCATTACGCAGCTGCATGGTTTCTGTGATGCATCTACAAGGGCATACGGAGCCTGTTTCTACGTCCGAACGATCTCCGAAACGGGGGAGGTGTGTGTGAAGCTGTTGACGGCGAAGTCACGAGTGGCACCTCTAGACAATTTGAAGAAAGGAAACAAACAGCTCTCCATTCCACGGTTAGAATTGTCAGCGGCTGTGTTGCTAGCCCACCTTTATGAAAAAATCACGATCAGCCTAGGAATTGAAGCAAATTGTTTCTTCTGGACGGATTCCACAATCGTCAAATGTTGGCTGGCCTCGTCCCCGTCAAGATGGAAGCAGTTTGTTGCAAACAGAGTTTCGGAGATCCAGCACATTACTAGGCACGGCACTTGGAATCACGTGGCAGGTTTAGAGAATCCAGCAGACGTCATTTCCCGCGGAATGATCCCAGCGCAACTACAATACGAGTCAATCTGGTTCAATGGTCCATATTGGCTTTGGTCAGATGAACACAACTGGCCGTCGTCTCCTCAAGTTTGTGAGGATGACTTGGATCTCGTGGATCTAGAGGTCAAGAGCGTATGTGCAGTTCTTCCATCGAGTTGTCCTAACGAGATCTTTGAACTGAAATCATCGTACATGGATCTCCTACGTCTCATCGCTTGGATGAACAGATTCTGTCACAACTCGAAATCATCAAACCGTAACTGTCGTCAATATGGTCAGCTAACTACGATTGAATTGGAGGAAGCATTAAAGATGTTGATTCGCATATCCCAGCGCGAGAGTTTCCCGCATGAAATAGCGCATTTGTCGAATGGTCGGCAAGTTCAAGAATCGTCGAAAATCTCTTCGTTACACCCAGAGCTACAAGATGGGATACTCTGCGTTGGCGGCCGGCTTCGTCACGCTTGCATTGCGACTCGTCGAAAGCACCCATACATTCTCGATCACCGGCATCCGTTTACACACATGGTCATTACACACTACCATCTGAAGTTGCTGCACGGTGGTCAGCAGCTCATGATTTCATCCATTCGAGAATGCTTCTGGCCCACCAACGTTCGGAGTATCGTCAGGAAAATCATTCACGAGTGTGTACGTTGCTTCAGGGTAAAACCTAAAATTCAAGACCAGCTGATGGCGGATCTGCCTCCCGAGAGAGTCACTCCATGTTTTCCATTCCGGCGTGTAGGAGTTGATTATTGCGGTCCATTCCAAATCGCTTATCCGTATCGTCGTAATCGCCCGGTGAAAATTTTCGTTGCCGTCTACGTCTGTCTAGTGACCAAGGCTGTCCACTTGGAGCTAGCGTCAGACCTCTCTACTCAAGGGTTCATCGCTACCTTGAAGCGATTTTCGTCTCGGCGTGGCAAACCGGAGATCATCATGTGCGATAATGGACGGAACTTCGTTGGTGCGAGACGAAAACTGGAAGAATTGCATCGACTGTTCAATGACCAACAGTTCCAAGGGTCTATCGTTAGGAGTTCCGCGGAAGACCAGATCCAGTTTCGCTTCATTCCAGCGCGTTCGCCAAACTTTGGTGGACTTTGGAAGTCGGCAGTTAAGTCGTTCAAACTGCTTTTCAAGAGAACGATTGGCAATCAGACGCTTTTGTACGACGAGATGCAGACAATTGTGACACAGATGGAAGCAATTTTAAATTCGAGACCGCTTACGCCGCTTAGCAACGATCCGGACGATTATGAGGCGTTGACTCCAGCTCATTTTTTGGTTCAGCGTCCCTTAACGGCAATACCAGAACCCGATCTGGACGGCATTCCCGAGAATCGTTTGGCAGCTTACCAGAAGTCCCAACGATTCACCCAGCAGATGTGGAAGAAATGGTCCAAGCTCTATCTGTCGGACCTCCACAACCGGACAAAATGGACTGTGATACGGAATAACATTACTGTCGGAACAATGGTGATTCTGAAGGAAGAAAACCAGCCTCCTTTGACATGGCAACTAGGGCGTATAACCGAGGTACACGTGGGCGAGGACGGAAACGTACGAGTCGTGACCGTCAAAACAAAGAGTGGTAGTTATCGTAGAGCGATCTCGAAGATCTGCGTACTACCGATTCGAGACAATATAATTCCATCCAACGGGGAGAACTAGGACTCCCCCAACGGCGGAGGTCGAAAGGCCTCCGCACTCCAGTTAAGTTATTTGTATTTTGTATATTTCGTAAAAAGTAACCCGCTCATTTTTTCCCAGCCACGATTTGCCCTTGGTTCTGATCCACGCAGAACCGTCTCGTTAATTAGCATCCTACGCTAGCTTCCCTGTCAGTTGAGGTCGGTATTGTTTCGGTGGTGGTCCATGGTTGCATGATATGTCAATTTGTTACGCATGAACAGTATTCAGCGGCATCTAACGCCAGCGCTTCAGCGCCCCGTCGGTATAGTTTTTCATTGGGATCTACGTTTGATCGTTTGAGGTAACCTGCATCAATTTCATCAAGAGGAGAAGTGCGCAATTCATCCTCAATACACTGCGAGTGTGCGTCAGGAAGCATGACCAGTTTATCTAGCGTCCACATCGAGCAACTGCATCATCGTTTAAGCATCAATAACCTTCAACGTCATCGTAGCATCGCCATTCCGGATCACGAGATGGTCATCGGTGCCACCCGGCACCCGCGGAGGCCACGGAGGCCTCCGCTCCAGGCAAGTTATTTTTTAGTGTGATTAAAAAGATAAAAAAGCACCCTCTCATCTCTTCCAGCGACATTGCAATGCACCACCATCGAGAACTATCGAAACCTACAAGTATCCAACAGCCAGACATCGAACCATACAATCGTCAGTTACTACTCACCAGCAATAAATCATCGAGGCCAACCGGCATGTACGATATGCTGTTCCAGCAACTGAAGTTGCGCCTGCAATAATTGGAGCCGCACAGCTGATCTTTCGGCAATTCAACATTAGTCCCAGCACCTACAACAGCATCAAAATAATAGCAGTATCGGAGTAACAAAAGCATCGAGCGTAAAACCCACCACCATCCACACATCCTACACAGCAGCAGAATACAACAGCAGAGCACAACAGCTGATCCAAATGTAGGCCAAGGTCATCTTCGTCGCCAACCCAGCAGCGAAACGAAATTTGGGTCAGTAAACAAAACCGAAGAACAATCGCAGCAGCAGTATAAAACATTTTGTGTCTGTAGTCGAAGTAAACGCGAGAGTAGGATAGGCTAGATGAAATAATTATTTCATGGCGGCCGGCTTATGTTAGAGCGAGATAGAGAATTTACATCGACAAAATAGTTTGGCATAGACATCCCTACACTCCACCAGCTGCAAGAGAGATTCTCTCTCTTGCTTGTTCACACAGCTACTGTTCGTCCGATCGCTAACGATCGAGTCAGCTGTTTTGTACCAGATAGGAATAGGAATAAAGAAACAGTCTAAATAAACCGTCGCGGAGTAAACACCGTGGTTTTTTTCAGTTAGTGTTCGCGAAATAAAGGTGTTTCATTCTGAACCAGAATTTATGTAAAGTGTCCGAAATAACTTTCTGCGACGGCGCGAACAAAGACAAACGGCTTAAGTTGGCTAAGGAGCATGCTGATAAGCCCCTAGAGTTCTGGAAAACGGTTCTCTGGACGGACGAATCAAAATTCGAGCTGTTTAACCGAAAGCGGCGGGTTCGTGTTTGGTGCAGATCGGGAGAGGAGCTTCAGGAGCGCCACATCCAAGGCACGATGAAGCATGGAGGAGGAAATGTGATGGTCTGGGGGTGTTTTTCGTGGGGTGGAGTGGGAAGCATTGTGAAAATCGACGGGATAATGACGGCGCCTGGGAAGAGCTAGATCCACAGCACCTAAAAAACCTGGTCGAGAGCATACATCAATTATTTAAATGCTTTTATTTTACTTTAATTTGTGTTTTCTGTAGCCTAAATGAAGTGGGCACTTTATTTTGTAACTGTCACTTTTTTCAACACAAATTGATTTTTTTTTCTTCAAGTAAAACTCCTTTTTTGCAGTATTCCATAAGTGAAATTTAAAAAGAATATAAAAAATAAGATAATAAAAAAAATACAGTGTGTTTACTTTAATTTGAACCAAGTAAATGAGAGAAATTGAAAAAACGATGAGTTGGGCACTTAATTTTGCCTATCCAGTGTATAAGAGAAGTGTGAAACGTCAAATACGTACTCGTAATGTTATATCACGGCTGAAGCGGCGATTGTCAATTTTGGTGTTGAAAATGCGTTTGAGACTGCTCACGTAGAATTGTAACTTGTGCTGTATTGCAACAACATTGCAATTGATAGCAAAGAAGGGGCCACTGACAAAAATAGATAGATTTGAAGAAACGTTAGCTGCAACTGATGTTCCCAATAACCCAAACATGGAACGAAGTTCAAAAGGGTTAAAACGTGGTCATCTGGTTCAAAAACTTTGCTGGTTAATTTAAAAAGACATTGTTTAGTTACCATTAGCATGGCCATTGGAAAAGATACGAAAAGATAAGATAGAGTGTACGAATTGTACCTTTTTATTTGACCTGAAGCTGAATTTGATAAAAATCATTAACTTTCTAAAAATGAGCTACTGATTCGTCTTCCTGCGCTTTTCTAATACATGGTACTCAAAAGTCTCACCAGCATCACATGTTCTTCCTGCATGTGTTGAAATCGTATTATTTCGGAGCGGAATATGAGCTGATTCAAGTTATACTTTGTGCTTCTGGACGGTGTATGGATTGTCACGTCCCCCTCCCCTCCTTATGTGACGCTGTACGTTGTATGTCTGTCACAGGTAAAAGATAATTTACTAAATATTTCATTTAGGTATTATTGATATTCTGTAGGCATATCATGAAGATGATTTGGCTGACGTGTAATCGGAGAAGATGGATGGTGGTTTGTTCAAAAGTGAAGCCAACGTTTAGGAGAACAATATTCCGACCTCCCGATTTCATGTCAGTGCAACTGAAATTAGGCTTATTGGCGTTGTTTTGGTGGTGGCTAGATGATTGTCCATTCTAGCACACGCAGAGCAATGTTAGTTTTTTTCCTCCAAATTATTTTTCTTCTTACTTGAACTCCTTTTATCTAAATGGCACTGTAGTGTGCGTGCGTTAAACGTCACTAAGCCTATATCTCTTTTTTTTTCTCACGGAAACGTAAAAAGTAAAAAGTGGATCTATAGATATATACTCCTAAAATTGAATAGATCCACTTTTTACGAAAATTGAGTAACATTTTCGTGAGAGAAAAAGTGAAGGTATACAGTTGTACTCAAAATTGAGCAAAATGAAACGGAAGTGTAGTTTATGATATATCTATGACAGTGTTTTCGAAGACGTGGTTTTTTAACGAAAAGATTTACACTTTGTTACGAGATTTTCCGGTGGATTGACTGAGTAACATAACTACCGCTATGTTTCACGCGAGCAATGACATCTGTTTATAAGATTTCTTCATAGTAGTGAAGAGCTAATAAATTAACGTGAAACTCGTCACATAAGAGAACCATCAGATTGCGGAAGATAGGGGAAAACGGTTATTCGCCACAGTAAACCACAGTAAAGCCTGAAGGAAATGATGAAGATATAATTGTCTGTAAAGCCTGTTTCATCAATGTAATAACGGACATCGTGAATTATTTATTTATTTCGTCAACCATTTGTAGACTAGTACATAGACAATTTGCTTTTTCTTAACTATACATAAATATAAAAATTAATTAGTTTTGTATCCTCAGGGACTTAAAATACTGTTTCAATTTATACCGAGACATTGTAACGTCAATGGATTCACAGTGTTGATTATAGGAATCCATCATGCTATTTATTGGTCAATTTTTAGCATATTCCGTGCGATGATGGTTTAGAGCAAATAAATTACGATTTCGAAGTCGTCTAATTGGTACATAAAAATTTAATTTAAAAAGTAGTTCGGCTGATTCAACACGCTGCGAAACGATATCGTTTACAAATGAAACCATCGCATATTCTCGTCGTTCTTTCAATGTTTGGATGTCAATCAACATGCAGCGAGCTTCATATGATGGAAGACGATGTGAGACCCAGCCTAGCTTACGAAGAGCATATAATGGAAATTGCTTTTGTACTGATTCTATTCTTTCTTCATGTATACCTGGACGAGGAGACCACACAATGCTGCAATATTCCAGTATAGACTTCACATAGGCAATATATAGAGTTTTAATAGTGCACGGGTCTTGAAAGTTGTAGCAGAAGCGTTTAATAAACCCTAACATGCTATTTGCCTTGTGTATGATAGTGTTGTAGTGGTCTATAAAATTGAGTTTAGAGTCTAAGATAATTCCTAAATCCCTCACTTTTTCACACTTTTCTACATTCTGCTTTCCTAATGCAATTACAATGTTGGTTGTTGTTAATTTTCTGCTAAAAGATATTAAATTGCATTTTTTTACATTCAGTTCCAATAAGCTTTTCTTACACCAGATGTAGAATGTATGAATTTCATACTGGAATATATTGATGTCTTCTTTATTTTTGATTTCCAAGTACAGCTTCATGTCGTCGGCATAAATTAGCACTTTCAGATTTTTGAGGACGAAGGAAATGTCGTTGACGTATAAAATAAAAAGAAGTGGTCCTAAATGGGAGCCTTGGGGGACTCCTGAAGTAACTTGAATGGGATTTGATTTCTTTTCCTTGAATTTTATTATTTGTTGCCGGTTAGTTAAATATGATTCAAGCCACTTCAAGAGTCCAGACTCCGCATTTATGCGAAGCACTTCACGTCTTTCTCGTCAGACCTAACCTCCATTTTTATATTTTTTCATTAACGGTAATGAACTTCTTATAACGTAAGCGTTAATAACTTTTTTTTCTATGCATTCCTCATTTTGTTAGAAATTTTTGAATGCTCAAATTTGTTCCACATTTTATGGTGAATATAACCATGTGGAACAAATATAAGACGTTTTGGCAACTCTGTAAAGTAGTTAAACTATTTTCAACACGAAATTCAAATCTTTTCCTTTCAACAGTGCCTTTCTGTCAGTGAAGCTGAAATAGTTTGTTTCACCCAATTGCAGCAGATTTTACAACAGCAGACTATAAAAAACAAGTTGATGAGAATAATCGATCATGGTTCGATCGGTTAAATTTAGCCAGTTTAGCCAGATTTTTTTCTGTATTAAGCTGTCATTTCAGCAGAACCATTTCTGACAGACAGAGTATTAATTTTTACTGATAATTTATCTAAAATCTGTTGATCCATAACGTATTGGGATTTTAAAACACATAGAAAATGTACAGAAACTTCAGGTTTGAGTTAACGAAATGACAAAAATGGAAATGGAAATGGATAATTCGATCTAACCTCATTTAAATTTACCGTTTGACCTATTTGATATGTTGAGATTCAAAGTATTTAAATCGTACCTAAAAATGCCACATGGGTTGATGAAGAATGAGATAGACGATGTCAGCGTTAACGGGCGGGAGAGATTTGAGAGACCAGAGAAAACGGAGAAAACATATTATTCTCTTCTCTTGTTTATGTGCGGGGGAGGATCTGTCAAAAATTATGTATTTTCGCGTCGTGCCCGTGCGTGCTAATCAGTGCAAGTGCATAAAAGAGTTTCCTCGTGTATTTCTAACGTGTATAGTATTTAACAGAGATAAGAAAACGCAATTACAGGCGTAATTCACGTGTTTGATGTTCGTGATAGTATATCTTTCTACCTGTTAGAGCATTCCAGTTATATGTAATCTTACCAAGAAAAGCCGGCTAATCGTGAAGGATAGATGTAAAGAGAAAAGGATGCCGTTGGTTAACAAAAAAAACAAAAGTGAGCTTGTTCGTTGTGTTGTGATCTATCACGGGAAAGTGTAGTTTTCCTGGTTACCGAAAACAGTTTTTTCGTATAACAATTCGAATCTATGTGAATATCATTCATTAGGCTGTTAACTATAGTTTTTTACAAGGTAAGTTAAACGGTGATAGGGTAAAAGTATTGACTTGGGACGTAGTTTACTATTATGGCTGTACCTCAGATAAACGATTGATTAATTATGTGCGTTTTGCGAAATGTAGATATGTAGGTGTACCCCAATTATCAGTCTTTAGATTACTAATCTCGAAAACTAGGATTTCTAACTCATAAAAACGTGAAATATCGTCGAAACATGGCCTAAACAAGTGCGATTCCCCTAGTATTTCTAGAGACTTTTTTCATTGTGGCGAATCTAACATTGAGAGACTCCGACTACTTTCTCTTTCATACATATTCAAGTCACCTTTACGTTTTTTTTTTTATTATTTGTGGAGTATGCTAGCCAGCACTGTTGTTTTTCGATCAGTACTAAAGATTCCCTCGAAAGTTTGGTAATGGCGCTATAATCAATGAAAGAGAAAGAAACAGGATAGAATCTCTCATTATTAGATTCGCCCTATTGAAAAAAGTTTCTAGATTTAGTGAACAAAAAAAATCGAACTACCTGCAGGGGTTCCAGATGTTTTTTTTAAGTTTAAATTTTATTTAATCGATTATAGTTTTATCGGGTTGTTTATTTTTATAATAATCGATTCGTTCTAATAATGCTTTCAGAATATTCAATTAAATGAATTTTGAACAATAAAACTGGTTGGTTTTCATTTATTTATTGAAAAGAATTACAGCTTGCGACAATATGACTTAAAATACAATGAAAATAATTAATCACATGTGCCAACGTGAAAATATTTAATGTTAAATTACCTGCTTTGAAAATAAGCACAGGGATGCAGCGTTTTTCTAAGCATATTTTTTGTGGGAAACAATTTCAATTATAAACCTTAAGCAATAATTCGAGTTTTTGTTTGTTCAATTTTAATTTGTAAATAACTGTTAATTATGGCATATGATGTTAATCAATCTCGGTTGAATAATAGCAACAAGAACATGGAGAAGGAAAAAAGATTTTCGTTTAATTTCTGGGTTTCTTTCCCAAAAATGGAGAGTGATTTCAGTATATATTTTTCAGATGAAATCGAAAACTAAGATTTATGTGCCACACCCATTGACTGATGATTTGACATGTAAATAGTCGTGCTCTTTTATTTTTACATTATTACGAGTTAAAGCGCTTATGTATTTTAGATAAATTTTCCAAAATAACACAGCTTAAAACAGCTTGTTGTATTAAGATTGCGACCTGAAAGAAATTATGGAGAATCAATTATCTATAATTAATGAAAATAATATGCACGGAGAAGAAACTTATTATAGTTTTTCATAAGCTGCCAATCTATCAACCGTGCGATTTTTAGATTTTTTTTATCTCTTAAAGTAATAAGAAAACAAACAAGAAATTTTCATGAGATAGCAAAACTCTAAGCATAACAGTTAAAAAAGCGAAACTTTTTTTATGGAATTTCGAAACTTTATGTTTCTGTAGGAAATGACGCATCATATTCTATAGATTCTGCAGCATTGAAAGCAACTACCAACTCAAGATATTCTGAAAACAAAATTCGGGTTAAGTTGGTTTTGCAAATACCCAAAGCGGTCTGCGTTCTCATTTCCTTTGATTTTACCAGGACTTCACAGAGTTGATGTGCTGTTTTTTTGTTTACCTTGATATTTTGACAGTTAGTAGTTTACCTTAGCGATTTTTTTTATTCAAGTTTCATAGTTACTTTCAACATTGCCAACACATCTCCGAAAAGTGTGTTAACATAATCAAATTTTTAGCTGTCATTTACAACGAGAGACGTTTCCATTTCCGAGAAATGACTGATAGAAGATTAATAAGAAACACTCGATTAATTGAAACTTTACTACCATCGATATAAATTAAGTGGGAGGGGGTTTGTCTTCTCCTTATTAGCGCAATGAAATTGAACAAATTGTTATGAATCTTGCATTTGACAATACCAAATCTATATGACAATAAATGCGTTGAATTCGAACCACCGATATTTGAGAATGAGTATATTAACGACCCATGATATGCTACTTCGTGATTGATCGAAGTCAGTTGAAATTTCACAGAGATCCAACAGAATGTCACTTGGTATAAAGGTCCACCTTCAAATCTCCCTAAACTCCTCGTCGAACCAATCGTTCCATGGGGTTTGTTCCACATACCCGACAACATTCTCAGCTGCGTCGTTGATGGCTGCTTTGATATTATTCTAGCAGTCCTCAAGAGGGGCTTCGTCGGGAAAACCTTTATCCGACAACGTTGCTTCGATATTCTACGCGTAGGCTGTGGCGACATCCGGTTGCTTCATTAGTTAGAGATGACCGTAGCAGACGACGGCACCGTACGTTTTTAACGACAGTTCTGATCGCATTTCAACCATCACCAGGCAGTGATCCGGTTCGATGTTATGTTCTGACTTCGATTACCGTGGAGTCACCATACTTTGCGCACTCAATCATTTTCGGATGTATGCCATCTTAATTTGAAAACTTTTTCTACTGCAAACAATGCCTCACATTACCTAGGGAAATGAATAAAGCAAACATATTTCAAAAAACTCGTTAAACTTAAGATACGACCAAATATACTTGTAAAATTGCGCATTAGGAACCGCGCAAAGTATGGTGCGTACACGGTATGTCGGAGATGTGCCATCCATCAATCAAAACGTGGTCAATTTGCGATTCTGCCTTATGCAGTGATCTTCAGGTGTACTTATACTGGAGGCTGTTCTGGAAGTAGGTACTAAAAATGGTCATATTCTTGGAGGCGGTGAATTAAATAAGTCATAAGCCGTTGTCGTTTGCCCACCGGCATTCACTGAACTTTCCAATAGGGGGAGCAGCAAGCATTTGTAAATGATCTTAATAGCATCCTTACTTTTGATAAAATTCGGTTTAAATCGGAAATCGGTACTTATATTTGAATATTTTACTAGACAGCTTATCGTTAACCAAACAAAGCTTGCCGCCACAGAATCCTGTTATCCAACATCCCAGTGATTTCTCGTGGAAGTGCAAAGGCTCCCAGGCTTCCAATGAAGCGCGTATTGAGTCAACAAACTCCTACCCTTTCCTTATTTGGCCTGCATTCGAGCCGGGCCGGTAATGCCTTAGTTTGGGATCACCAGTTGTTACACATTGAGTATGTTTGTTAGTCCCAAGCATCATCTGTTGGTTCTTTAAGTAGTTACAGCTGATCTGGCAATAACGGTGTAGCAACCTCGGGCGGTCAATCATGTTCATGAGCGCTGAACTTTCTACGATGATCTTGGCGTCATGGCCTCAGCAGCGGTCGTATTCACGATCTAGCAGCGCGTAAAAAGCATCCTTGTCATCATCAGTGCTTCCGGTGTGCGGGCAATGCACGTTGATAATGCTGGAGTTGAAAAATCTTACCCTTGATCAGCGTGTATTTGTATCACCACTCCGTGCCAGTGGTCGATAGAGTACCCTCAAAGCGAACCAAACCACAGACACAAGTGCCTGTGCATTTTTCTTGGCCATGTGGTTTGTATTTCGGCAAGCAAGGCGAAGCAGAGTGTTTAAACGCACCGAATAGAAGATCTGCATCAAAGCGGCGTGGACCCAGGTCATCCTCCTCCGATACTCTAATTCTCCCAGACTTGTTTCGTCTGAGGATTGTAAAATTAGCCCAAACGGTAGAATGGGCCAAACCAGCTGTCTATCTTGGCGTTACCATAGACAGCAAGCTCATTTTCAGGGAGCAGGTTAACAAAACTGTAACAAAGTGCTACTGTATCCACTGACCAACAGAAGGTCTACATTATCCCTGAAAAACAAGCGGGCTGTCCACAAGTAAATCATACTTCCAGTCATCGAGTGCCAATCAGAGAGAGTTGCGCCAAAACATATCACTTGAAGCTTCAACGTGTTCAAAATAAGGTCCTCAGGATGATCCTGAACACCCCTCTGAAAACAAAAACATCTGAGGTCCACCGTCTGGCCGAGATGAAAATACTCGATGATCACCAGATCATCTGGAAGTTGGTTCCCCACCTCTAGGATTTTCAAATTGTAGCTATAGTTTTAGTTTAAGTGAGTTATCAAATTTTGAAACCAACAATGCCCCAAGGGCTGATTTATGAATGTACTTCCAAGTGAAATAATTATCAGGGCTGAATGTAAAAATGGGATTAGAATGTAAAAATGGGATATAAGTCAAAAATAATTCAAATAAAATCAATTTTAGCCAAGTAAGAGTGTTTCAACATCGGCATACACATGGTTAAAACACCAAACTAATGATTGAACACCCCCCAATCACACGCTTCTGCATTTCGCCCATCACTATGAAACATATTCCAAGGTCACGTTTCGTGCCTCAGCTCTGATAAATGATATGATTTCTTCTTAACGTACGCGCCATAGATCCTGTCCAACGCACCTGTACCCGCAGTGTTACGATGTCAAACTTCCGATCTTTCAATACACTGGACAGTATGTGGGTGTTTCCTACACAGAGACAAGTTTGATTGTCAATTTTGCCATTATTGAAGGTTAGGATGACTATTCCAGTATAGTGATTTTGAACCGACTACGATGATTGTCAAAACGGCCTTTAAAAATAGTTGATTCAACATTTACCATAATGCCGGTATAGTCGGAACGTGGTGTATTCGTCCATTTTCATGATTATTGTAACCATTATATGCAATAATAATCTTGACCATGAGTTAATTGTTGGTATAACGATAGAATTATTCTCACAGTACGAAATTGAGGGATCTGCAGTTTCACGTACCGAGTTTACAACCGCTAATCCTATTTCGTCGCAGTGGTCTTCGCCGCTTGTTCCGGATCGTATTCTGTGCTTGATTGTTTTTTGACTGGTTTGATGCCAACTCCCTAGCTTTCCGGAGAACCACATTGTTGAATGGTGTAAAATCGGATTACCGAATGTTCAGCTGTTGAGAATTCGGTAAAACTTTACAGATTTCTGTAAAAAAATCTAAGTGTGTATCCTTAACCACAATCGAAGTCTTCTTTGGTTATTTTTCCTCATCTTCATCGTCGAAGCCTTCACTCAAACAACTCAAACTCATCGATAACTTCGACTTTTCAACATGCTTCAAAGTAACCTTACTGCTGTTCAAAATCGGCGATTTATCTTTCAGCTTGATAAAGCTAATTCGTCCTCTCATTTCCTTTTCGTCTTCCTGTTCTTCACTATCGCTGATTACCGACCTGACAACCGTTTCATCGTATTTCTTATTGAACAACGTTAGTTTCGGTTGCGTTGGTTTAGGCCTTATCGATGTCATAATTTCCGGAACATTCCTTACAATCTGCGGCAACGCCGCCGATTCTATCCTACTCACCTTAACGGGCTCACGATTTTCAACTCTTCCATCCGCGGCCACGGTGGCATTCAATCCAGCCACATTTGTCATGGGATTGGAAAAAGTTTGATCCACATTCAACCTGCCCAGTTACGGTTGAACTTGCTCGACTCTCTTTGGAGTACTCATCACCAGACTGGAACTTAACGAACTCAAAATGTCATTGTTTTTGGAAGAACGCTTCTTCTGCAGCTGTTATTCGCCGGAACCCTTCAGCGTGGCAAGGTGGACGATATTAGCTCCCTTGCTCGTTTTGTTCCGCCACCACCACCGGAATCAACTTCCGACAGTTCTTTACGCTGTTTCTTGATCCTGTCTGCATCCAACTCTTCGTTGTTTATCCTCTTCCGGGATATCTTCTTCAGTGCAACCAGGACACTTCTGGTCGGTGCAGCTTCCAACTCCGTCGTCGGTGCTATAACCCTATTCTCGGCAGGGTCATCAACGGTAGGCTCAATTTCACCGTGATTTGGCCATCCAAGATGACAACTGGTGGGCTGCAAACCTCGGACCGAGTACTGCACCGTCTTCAATGGAACTATCAGGCCAGCATTGTTTGACCCAATCAGCAGAACCGGTGCGAAGTCCTTGATGGTATTCAGCTTGTCTTCATCCAGTAAAGGGTAAAGGCTTCTTATTCTGTCCAAGTCCAATTTGGCAGTCGGCAGATTAATGTTGTTGATTGTTCGAAGGTTATTGAGTTCGAACCACATCGCGTCGTTAGCTTGACCAGAGATATGTAGAAGCAGCATCGATTTGTCGTCCCTGTGAGTAATTCCATTCGTCCAATGGTAAGTGACTGGTAGGATAGGTCCAGACAATCCTATCTTACTAGCAAATGAAGCATCTATCATCGAGAACGAGGAACCTTCATCGAACAGAGCGAAGACTTGGTGAACTTCCCTCTCACTACAGACTCTAACTTTGCGGGCCGAAGCAGAGTGTTTGATCTTCTCGAATTTACGTTGCAAAAATCTTAGGAAGAAGCAGGTTCCGGTTTGGACTCACGGAAAGATCTTCTTGGAATTTTATCAGCATGCACAAGCTCATGGTGGTTCTTCTTACAAATGGCACAGGGTCTATTCGACTTGCATCTTCCACGGTTGTGGTCTCCTTCCAAAAAAATAAAGTGATAGGTCTCCTTCCAACAAATATGCAATTCCTTGCGATCGAACGGCGTTGCTCTACAGATGACTTGACAAATTTTCCACATTTTGCGAGGCTCTTGTGCTCAGAGGAATCACACACAGGACATTTCCTCCTCTGTTGGTCTTCTTCTCGGGAGTTGATGTTGAGAGTGGCCTTGGTTTAGCACCCATCACTTGCCTCTTGCTGAAAGACTTAGTTCTGATGGTGGCAAGCTGATTCTCCATCCATCTTGCGGAAAAAAAACATGTGAAAATTTCATTCCATGTACAACATTGCAAGAATAAAGACACAAACTTCAAACTCTAAAACATCAAGCTAAAGTAATCTTCTGAAGTCCTGAAATCCCCCTCCCCCCGACGGAAGAACTCTGTTTCCTTAGTGGCAAGAAGCAGCAAAGAACCAACCGTCCGGTGCAACATTCCTGGTTACCTGCCGACCATCAAGACTGGTGCGGAACCCCTTGGTCGACACCTGATACCGTGGTCCATCGCCCCCAGCAGGTATAAACCGTCAAGTTCCCGAGCAACATCCCTGGTTGTCTCCCATTCCTGACACACTCAACTGGTCATTTGATGGCAGAGGAGTTGGAAATTGCATTGGGATCCGTTGAAGACATTTTGGCTAATGATTTGGGCCTCAGACGTGTCGCTGCAAAGCTGGTGCCGAAAGACCTGAATTTCATGCAACAAACATTTGAACATTTGAACATTTTTCTAAGAACGAAACTAATACCATTCAGCAACCACCGAATTTAACTGATTTGGCTCTCTGTGACTTTTTCCTTTATGGTCGACTCAAGAAACGCTTTTCAGCACCCGAGATGAGATCATGGAAAAATTGAAGATGGCTCTGATATCCATACCGCAAAAAATCCGTGAACTTTTTGATGAAGGTAGTAGTTTCTCTTCGATTCGAATCTTTCGCCGTTTTCCTTGATAACTTTGCGCAAACGCTTTGTAAACCCATCGCAGCTGGCACGCACGATTTCCTGAGAAATTAGGTCCCAAATATCAACCAAATGTTTCTTGAATCGATCTAAAGTAAGCTTTTTCGAAGGGCCTATATGTTGAAGCATATAACCCCGAACAAAGTAGTCAAGTGGGTTGAGATCCGGTGAAGATGCAGGCCATTCTTCGCTTGTGATGAAACGGGCAAATTTTCCGCGCTCCATGATTGTATCTTCATTGCCTTGTGATCTGGAGTTGAGTCCTATTGGAATAAATATAGTGTATTCCCATACAGCGTTGAAGCATGAGGAAGCAAATGGTTCTTCAAAACCTGCTCGATGTAATATTCAGTGTTGATTTTTACGTTAGATTCTATGAACAGAAGAGGAAGTTTTCCTTTTCGTGAAACGGCGCCCCCCATATCATGATTTTCGATACATTCTGAGCGTTCTACAGCTAGTTTATCTCTTGGAATATTGGCAAGACTTTTGCCATACACACGATCATTTTTTGATTATGACTGTCCTAAAGGAGGAAGAGCTTTTCATACGAAAATAAAATCTCGCAGTCACCGAGCCGAACCAAAAGATTTTTGCTTCTTTGGACCCTAGCTTGCGTTTGACGCTCCGTCAACCCGTGAACCCGTTGTTTCTTGTACGGCTTGCGATCCAAATCATGTCTGAGGAGCAGAGCTGGTAAATCTCACGGCCATCATGTGACGATGACAAAACAAGCCTTCTCACTGTCACGAGAAGAAATGAGCTATCATGAGTTTTCTTGTCATTCTCACACCATCACGCGATCTTGAAATTTTTTCCCATACGATTTTGTTTCAGAGATATCTTACTTGTTTACATAAAATTAACGAAACAATAATATGTTATCGACAAAGTGGAAATTGTTTTTGAAGTTTTGTGATAAATTACAAAACTATACCAATAAATATGGTATAGTTGTGTAACCAATAAATGTGCTTGTAGGAGCGATGACCAAAACATTGTCACGCGCTGTCATGACGAAAAAATCGATGAGAATTTGAAGAAAATCTCCATCATCGTTTTCTCGCCCGGTGAGATTTTCAGACGTATTTCGGTAAAAATCGTATGTCATTTTTCATCGAAAATGACACTTGCCAGCCCTGTTGAGGAGCCTGTTAATTGAAGCAGGGGACATTTGAAATTGTTTGCTCAATTTACGGCCAGATACGGCCGGATTACGTCTGGCAGGCGTCAGTTCGTCTGGTACCTCCGTTGGGTTGACATATCTGGACATTGGTGGACATTTACAGTTTCCTAGGACTGTTTCAAGGTACGAAAAAGAAAACGCTTACTGACGCCAAACTGCTTAAGGCTATTGAATAACTGACACGGTCTAAGATTTTGCAAATGTAATTTTAAAGCTTGCTCCCGTATGGCTTCCATGGTAGCTGATGAATATAAACAAACGAAATCGTTTTGTTATCTTCAGCGATAAGCTGTCAAAAGAACACACTCAAAACGGGTATAATCAATTGCCCTGTTAAAATTACCCCGCTGAAATAAACCAAGACTGAAAAAAGTGACACCTATTGTGAGACTCACTGTACAGTGAGCCGCCTTAGTGTTAAACTGTTCTCCGTATATAGATAAGAATGCCAAAGTTTATAGTAGAAACAAATAGAAATAACTGTTCAGAAGACGGTACGTTATGGTGTGACGAGTTATTCTAACCATTCAGTAACCTCGGAAAGGATGTTGTTCCTCGTAGGATATGCATCAAAATCACTTACTATACAGTGCGTTGCAATCAGTGCAACGAATCAAATATTATATGCATGTAGTAGTAAGATTGCCTTACTTACACACACTAATAACAGCTTTCTAGCGTTGTTTACTTGTCGTAGAAGACTTATCGCCATATTTCCTGCTTCCGTTGCGTTGCAAACGTTTAGACGCCGTTTTTGGAAGATTATTTGTACGAAGAGGTTATTTTTCAGCAAGATAATACTTCAATCCATGTGTCGCGACAGACCAAGGCATGGTTTGAGTCGAAAGAAATCACCGTTTTTGAATGGCCAGCATGTAGTCCAGATTGCAACCCTATTCAGAACCCAAAGGGCATGCTGGCATTGAAGGTTTACACAAATGGACGCCAATTTAACACCGCGAATGAGTTGAAGGTCTGCATCAAGGAGTGCTGGGAACAAATCGACCAAAAAACCAACAAGAAGCTGGTTTCTTCGATGCCCAAAAGAATCTTTGAAGTCATCAAGAAGAAAGGAGGAGCTACCAAGTACCGAATCAACAATAATTTGCAAACGCTTGGATTTTACTGAAGTGCGGCTAAACGAATGCAACCCTATGTTATTATAATTTTTTGCTTTTAATTACATAAAAGGATTTTCGAAGAAATCATGTTACTTTTTATAGCTCGGAGCGATAAATGATTGAAAAATGAAACGATTTAACATTCATTTGATTTCAAAACCAAGTAAAACCCTGGTGCGGCTAAACGAATGCATCGCATTGTACATTTGCAAGCACACAGCTCAGAAAGCACAATGTGTATTGTAAAACAGTGTTTGAAATGAACAAAATAAACTGGAATTGTGCGAGAGTGTTTTCTCTTCTAAAGATTACAAAATGATACTTTGGGCCAGTGTAGTGTTGATAACAGTGGAGAAAGACAACAATTAGAAAGATTTCTTAAACTGAACCGGACCAATACCGCGTTTTCATTATCTATGGTTATTAAAATTAATAATAGGATATTGTAGGAGGATGTCACGCTAATCTCTCTCTCCAATTTACCATTTGATAAAACAAACATCCAGCGTTGCTTATTTATATTTGCTGACACGATCAGTACAGCCCATGTCATATGATATTTTGACTGGATGATTGATTTCATCAGTTAAATTTACATGCTTGCTCTAGTTGAAATCGCTAAAAATTTTGATTAATGATTCGGTGGCGTTCATATTTTCGAATCTTAGGTATCAATATCCACAATAATTCCCCGCGTTGAGCAGCAAACCAAATGGAAATGGATAAATAAGAGGCATGCATGAGGTGCGTTTATTTCTCGATGTCTCACCATGATTTATTATCGCGATATATTCTTCTCCTCTACTGACGATCCAAGCACAAGCTCTCCGATCCAACTGAATGTTCGTTGAGTCAGGTTTGCTTTTATTTTTATATTTTGCTAAGGTTTTTCAACCTGTGGAAACATTATTGTCCTAAGCGACAAACATACCGAGTTCGAGAAAATGATGTTATGGGCATACGGGATCAAGTCCCTATCACTTCGAAGTTTTCTGAGCACAAAGCTCAAAAACAATTAGGGCATCAGGCATGAAATTTTCAAGAATCGTTTGCTCCACTGGAGCATCCGTTGGTTAGCAATTTCAACGTTGTTTGTTTCGTTTTGTTTGTGATTTTTAGTCTCAAAAGATGAAAAGATAATAAACCTAACCCATAAATCATGTGGAAAAAGGACTCCTTCCAGTTTCACCTTAATCGATTCTTTAATAATATAATTTGCTTGCATAAAGTTGAAGATTTTATGAGTGTTTGTGTCTGTAACATGGGACAGATATGCATCTACCGGCATATAATTCGGCGTCAACATTTCAAAAGAGTGAATTTGCTTTTGTAAGCAACGACTTGTGCCGTTGATTCATCTGAAAAGCATGCCTAGAAAAACCTCACTCTCGACAGAGGAATGTTGCTGCTATCAGCTGTCATCTTTGATTTGCCAGCGATTGGAGGAATTAGAGGATAAAGTCGTTTACAAAAGCAGTTCCGTCTAAATGAATTGTTGGCACTGGATTATATTTTTGGAATATCTTCATAATTTTTTTATGATCCAGGACGACCATTCTCAATTTGACACTTTCTCACACTCCGCTAGTGTCGAGGTCATAAAAACCGAAAAATTTCGGTCGTTATTTTCACCTGTGCTTTTCCATAGCAACGTTTGTTTGATTCCGAGTGTTTATTTTTATGTTTAGTTGATCCTAGCTTGTTTTAATATGTACTGATACAACGGCAAAACATTTGCAACAATTTTAGAATCGTGACCGTGATAGATAAACAAATTCACACACAATTTGATGCGAGAATAAATTTGTGCAAGCTCAAGGTTTTGCACATCTCAGGAATTGGTCCTAGAGCAAAGTAAACAATCCCGTGTTGGTGCAAGCTGAAACATATTTTGGCTAACTATTATTTCAAGATGCAAAAATAATAAATTCGTAATATAGACTGATGCGACGCTGCACCAGGAGGTGATGCATTCGCTTACTTACGTAGGAACCCACACGTTGCTTGCTTCTCAGGCAAGTTTGCCATTCACATGGTTTCTGGTCTGACATTATTTAGCAAGGACCGTGTAGTTTTGCAGTTCATCGGGAAGGGGGGATTGGAAAATCGTTTGTCTCTGTTTGTATAATAATTATTTTGCTTTGTTTCTATTAACTGCGTTCCCTCACATTTTCAGTAGCCTGGTGCCAAATTTTGAAATGCAACATGTCGCACTGAAGTAGTTGTGTTGTTTTCTACAATTCTATGTATCCCAGAAGGTGCAGTTGTTGACAATTTGCAATTATTAATTTAAATTAATGATGCGACATTTTATTATTACTGGCGATTATTGTTGGTAGGCGGAACAGAATTTGTGTGAATACGTATTTCCCTTCGTTGGTCGTGAGAGTTTATTGCTTTGCCGTTTAGATCAACGATCATCAACGAAAACAAATACGCGCTACCCACTTTTACAGACAATTTTGTCAAGCAGTTCTCGGTTCCTTTTAGCAAATTGCAAGTCCAGTTCTCTCAACCCTTTCCTTCTAGAGCTGCACCACTTTCGAAGAAGACTTATCAGATTTTTAATAATACATAAAAAAATTACCCTAAATTTGACCCTTTTATTTTTACGTCGTCAATATGTAAAATAGGAAATATCGAAGTCAAAAAATAGAATTCCAGGTTGGTCACTCACCGGGAATTCCGAGAAAACCGTACAAAACTCGAGAATTCGAAGCCACCGGGAAAACATCTTTATTTATATTCTACAAGTTGCAACCACGCTTGCAACTAAATGAATGAAAATTTTATAATTCTCAAATCTCTGTTTCATTTGTATTTGTATTTGTATTTGTAGCAGAGAGGAGATGTAATTCGAACCACAATAGAAACATTGCTTGCCTTCAAAATCCCCACATGCCAAATTTAGTTCAATTTTGTTGATTAGTTCTTAAGTTAGGCAGACATTCCTGTTTCGTTTTTATGACAGCCATCCCTTCCAGATACGGAAGGGAAAGAAATCTTACCTTAAAAAACCCCCACATGCCAAATTTGGTTCCATTTGCTTGATTACTTCTCGATCTATGCAGAAATTTCTGCCCCCCCTTAGGCAGAGGAGGAGTCTCAAACCATCATATGAACCTTTTCGGCCCCCAAAACCCCTTCATACAAATTTGCATAACAGTAAGGACAATTCTCATGTTGGATTAAATGTGTGTTTCATTTGTTTGAGTTACCCCTTCCCCCCTCCTCTCTAACAGAGAGAGGAGGCTTGTCGAATCACCATAGAAAAAATGCTTGCCTCCAAAATCCCCAAATGCCAAAATTTAGTTCCATTTGCTTGATTAGTTCTTGAGTTATGCAGAAACTTCTGTTTAATGTGTATGAGAGCCTCCACTTCCAGAAAGGGAAAGAATTATTTCACTCTCACATGCTAAATTTGGTTTCCTTAGTTTGATTTGTTCTCGAGTTGATGATGATGTGAACTACCATCTAATGTAGCAAGGCAGCTGCCTATAGCACTGGACTGTTTTAATTAAACGATTTGATCAAGGTTGTTCTATGGTAAATGTTTCATCATGTTCCTGTATGAAGTGCCAAAAACGTATTGTGGGCCCGTAAGCAGATACACTTACACGCAACCCAAAGCTACAGGGGTCTAGAGAGAATCTCCTTCCAGAAACAAGTTCGCAAAAACCACACTAAAACCGAGCCCTCGCCAATTAAAAAGTCCCATTAGATGGGGAGAAGAGCCCGCCGTTTATTCACGAACTATTAACAACAGGAAGTTGGCAGTCCCACTCTTCCTATCCAAATTGCTTCAATCGGGTACTCTGATGGTCCCTCCCTTTATCCCAACATATGGTGTTACATAAATATATGAAAAATTCAGAGAAATTAATATGATTTTCTTACCTTGATATTGAATTTATCTTACCTTTTGTTAGCTTGTTTGGCTAAAAGTAAAATTGGTTAAGCTTCCTCGTTCTTCATTTACAGTTTCAACCTTCCTTTGATGTAGAGTCCATATTATCGTCTCGGTGTTTCTGCTTTTGAAGAGCTGACTTTGGTCGCGCATATCGAGACTCACAAAGTGTAAGACACCGCTCTCGGCCATGGAATAGGAAAGAAAACAGGAGAAAGGAGAGAAGCATTAGTAACTGGTAACATGCTATAGACATGTGAGATTTTCATGGGAATGGTTCGACGGATGCATATGAGAGATCATTCCCGATGAGTTTCCACTTGTTTACTCAGAAGACAAGACACATTTTACTACGTGCTACACTTGGGAATATCAGGACAATGATCCCCCATCGCATCTTCAAGTGGTCATTACAATCTTATGTGGCAGCCTATTCACACATGAAATCTGCCGCGACCAACTCGACAGAACGCGCCCATACCCCTTTCTGAACCGAAGGGCAGGGGTTTGATTTGTTCTCGAGTTATGCAGAAATTTGTGTTTCATTTGTATGGGAGCCCCCTTTTCCAGAAAAGAGAGAGGTCTCTAATTATCAAAAGAACCTGTGCCGGCCCCAAACACCCCTCCATGCATAATTTTACGCTGATCAGTTCAGTAGTTTTCGAGTCTATAAGCTTCAGACAGGCAGGCAGACAGAAATTCATTTTTATATATATAGGGTATCCCTTAACTCAGCCTATTATGCAATCGTCGATTACATTTTTTATTATAACTCATAAAGTTTTTAAGCTGTAAACGAGATTCAACTTGTATATACTTGATAAGATAAATTTGATATGACATTTGATAGCATGTATCACGAAAAGTTACATAACTCTTTTTATAAAGTCAGAAACATTCGAAGGATATGGATTTAATGTCGGTCTAAAAGCACCAAATTGGGTCTATTCATGGATGCAAGTTCGTCCCATTCGAAGGATTTATGACAAACTGCAGTCTTTGTTCGGTGTTTTTTTTTTGATTTTATGAATTATGGGATTGCTAGCTGTGTATTCGATTTATTTAATACAACATTTAACAAAAGTAAAACTGCCTCAACACACTTAAGTGATGTTTATATATGATTTATCAGCCATTCAATAATGAAAACAGTATAATTCACTATACAATGATGTTGTTCTTTCGGTTTGTGTTTAGACGAGCCACTTGAATATAAACAACCGTAATTCATGCATTTCCACTTGAAATTTTACCAATAACAACTTTTTTACTACGTTATTGATACAACAGGCCATAGTTGGGAATATACAAAAAAATATGTCCCCAACATTGGGTCTACGATTTTCTTGTAAAATCATTGTTGTTTTAGCTATTGGAACAGTTAATTTTAACGTGTAACATTTTCTGCACATCCAGACTGCATTACTTACTTTATCGATTCAATTAAGCCAAATTTAGATCACTTGAAGATCGTGTAGATCATCTGTTCAGCTTAACCAGTGAAATCATAATGCCCCAAAAGTTCAAAAAATCGAAAATTACACGAATGTGAACAACTATTAGTTGATTAATATTGTCTCAATTGCTTCGAATTACATCGGTCATCCTAATAGCAACATGATTTTGTTGATTATTGCTAAATTGATGACACATTTGGTACATAGGCTGAATGAAGGAGCTAGGCTAACATTACATCCCCCTACCCTAGTATCGGTTCAAGTCAAAAAAAATTAAGCGATCTGGCTTCAAACTACAGAAAACAATCAAGCCATTTTTGATTTACACTCACTTTTTTTTCAAAAATATTTTGTTAGATTCAGATTATTCAAAAGCGGACTACTCTTTTGGTGTGGGAAAAAAAGTGGGAACGAATTGTAAATCAGATAAAGGACTTATTTTCGGTTGCTCACTTAGTAACTCTGAATCTAGATTTGATTGTTCGTTTCGAGATCGATAAACTCCATTGTTTCAACATTATAAATAAAAATTACGTTGCTTCTGGTAAGCACGTAATTAAAAACTAAAAGGTGAACAGTCCCATTGGGTTGTTCGAAATTATGACGTAGGACTAGGATACCAAATCTAAACGATTTAGATGGTACAATGCAATTTTCTTTGAATTAACCCTTTCAGGCTTAAATAATACAAACAATTTGATGAATTCTAATTGTTTGGTGTTCAATAACATAACATGTGTAACATAAGTCCTGGGAATACTTTCAGGCGTTTATTTGACATCATTAACAAACACACAGATGTCAACCAATGTACTTGTCACGTTCATCTGTGTTCCTACTGAACTGTCAAACTCAAATTGCGCAGTAGTTTCCATTAAAAATGTCGTACAAGCTGGATTTACGAGCACAAGTCGCCAACCTTTTTGGACGGCTTAGTACAAGTGAAATTTTGAGCGTGTTCAAAGACGAGCCAATATCAAAATCAACAATATACCGTTTTTTGAAAGATTGTCGTGATGGTAAAGAACCGGAAAATAAAAATAAAAGTGGTCGCCCAACAAAATTGAGTGCCAGAACAAGGAAAAAACTGCTGTCAAGCGCTGAAAACAAGGTTGGCCAATCAACACGCAAATTAGCACGAAAATTTCAGGTTTCAAACATGACAGTCCATCGGATTCTGAGAAAACATAACGTAATCTATCGGAAACGTCAGCGTGCACCAAAATATACACAGCAACAACTCGAAAAAATACCAAAATGCTGCCGTGCACTTCGTCACGAGCATTTTGCAAATGTAAAGTGCATAATTTTGGATTATGAATCTTATTTCACGTTTTCGCACCATGAATTGAGTGGCAACGATAGTTTATATACTGCTAACATTAAAACAAGACGATGTTAAATATGCCCGCAAATCGAAATATGAGCCAAAGGTGTTAGTGTGGGCAGCCATGTCATCGAAGGGTATCTCGGCGCCTTTGATACGCCCAAACAAGGCCAAAGCTGTCAATTCTGACGTGTATATCAGCCAATGCTTGCCGAAATTGAAGCAATTCATCAACAATCACGCTGACGACGAAATCATGTTTTGACCGGATCTTGTCCAGAACCTGATTCAACATGTTCGCCGTACACTGCGTAAAATCGAAGATAATGGTCCATTGAGCGTACTGTAAATATATTTTTCAACAATTTATTAATAAATAAAATACCCTGAAGAGCATTTTAAAATCCGATTGTTTGATTTCAAGTACCATGCTTTCGAATTTTTCCCAGGACTTATGTTAGATATGTTAGAAATGATTGAAAGTAGTAGGAAATATTGTTTTGCGATGTGTTGGGTCGTCCGTACTGCCCAGGAGATCGAAACTTAAGATCTGCAGTTGTAACAGTAGCTTAATCCATTATATATTGTTATGATATGTATTCAAACATATATGTTCAATATCCTAAAGTAGCGCTCTACACAAATTTGCTGAAGACAATGTGTACTTTTATTCAGTCTGTGTGATTTTATTCAACCATTATCCTTTTGGGGTCACATATGACCCCTTAGGCCTGAAAGAGTTAATATGCTTTTTAAAACCAGGCATAACATTTATGAATTTTTCAATAATATGTGGCCCGAAACCAACAATGTTCTCTATTGAAATAGATGCGTAGAAATACTGCCGATCGATTGCGGAAATTTTTTTTTATACAAGACTGAGATATTAACGCTCAAAACCTGACCACTAGCAGGGTGGCCACAGACTCGGGAAAATCGGGAAATGCGGGAAAAATGCGGGAATCCTAAATCATCGGGAAATATGCGGGAAAAAGGCGGGAATTTCAAAAGTCATCGGGAAAATTTGTCATATGGAAAAAATCATACCCACACCTTTTTCAAATGATTTGAGTAGCGTTTTTGTCATTTATTCGGTCCACCGACCTCATTGTTCAGTCTGTTCAAAACGTACCGCTTAGAGCATCTTCAGCGGTGGTCTATTTTAACCTCTTTAAAGTTGATTTGCATCAGCAAACTTTAAAAGAACCAGCTAAAACAGACCAACTTTGCGTTCCCCGCATCGGTGTAGTATTTCTTGTTGTTAAACCCACCAACACCTATCATCTTGTCTATCTTACAATATCCAGAGATCAGAAGTTTCGTTTTTTTCAGTAACCGACGATTTTTCGCAAACTTTTTACCATGGATTAGTTTGCGTGGTGGTGAGTGTGTGAATGCATGCATCTCATTTAAACGATATTAGATAGTGCTGATAGTGATAGATAGAGCCACGCCAAGCTATGACAAGAAGCACTTTCTGCGACGTTTCAACATGCCAAGGGATATGATCCTAGACATTATGAGACAACTACAGTCAACTGATGACTTTTTCCAGCTGTTGCAATGCAGCTGGATATGTTGACCTTAGTGTTACATAGGTGCACTACAGCTTAACGGATGTTGGCGTATGTCCTCAGCTAGTTCTCTCGACGAAAACTTGGGGTTTGGTGACCCTGAGGATTTGTTGCAAATCTGTCCTTAAGACTTACGGCCCGCAGTAATAACGCCCACAATATCGGAAAAGGTTAAGAAACTGATGGACAAAAATTATCTCAAAAAAGTTCGAAAAAAATTTTGTTAATTCAGTGCACTTAGAAACTCAGGGAACTTATCAGAAGCTCGGTATACTTTTTAGATTTGACTTAGACTTTCCCGAGGTTTAGCTATTTTCCCTGATGTCAAAGGAACATACCATAAAATCAGGGAACTTTCCAGAAATTAAGGGTTCTTCCTAGAAGTTAACACAACTTTCCTGAAATTCAGATTGTTTCCTAGAAGTTCAGGGAAGTTTCCAAAAGTGCAGGGTTCTTCACAGAAGTTCAGGTAACTATCCAGAAATTCAGGGGGCTTCCAGAAGCTTAGAAAACTTATCATATTATTTTGGGTAGTTTTTCAGAAGTTCATAGAACTACTCAAGATGTTCAGTGAACTTCCCAAAAATTCAAGGAACTTTCCAGAAAATTAGAGAACTTCAAATAGAGAACAGTCAAGAAATACATGAAGCTTTTCAACAGTTTGCGAATCTTCCTAGATGATTAGTGAACTTCTTAGAATTTCATGAAACTTGCTAGACATATACAAAACGTCTTAGAAGTTCAGCAATAATGTAGGAGTTCAAGAAACTTCCTTGAAGTTCAGGGTTTCTCATGAATTCATAAAACTTTTCAGAACTTCAGGAAAAGCTCACAAAGATCATGGAACTCCCCCAAAGATCAGGAAACTTTCCAAAAGGTCAGCAAACATCTCAGACGTTCAGAGAACGTCCCAGAAATTTAAAAAAAATTCCAGAAGTTCAGGGAACTTTCCAGAAGCTCGAAAAAACTCCCGGATGCTCAGCAATTCAGGAAATTTCTCAGTAGTCCTGCGGTCTTCCAAGAATTGCAGAAAACTTCCCCCAAGATCGGGGATCTTTTCAGAATTTCATAAAACGTCCCAGATAAACAGGAAACTGGATTTTTTGGGCATTTGAAAAGTTTAGGAAACATTCAAAGGATTTTTTCATAACTTTGGGGAAGTTCCTAGAACTTCAGAGACCTTTCCAGGTGATCGAGAAACTTTCCAATCGTTCCGAAAACATCCCAAAAGTTCAGGGTATTTAAGTTTTAAGAAGAACTTAAACTTCTTACTACTCGATAATTTTTCGGACCCAAACAAAACAAGAATAAAGAAACCAACTACTTTTTAATCAATTTCATAGAATTTTCACCTATTCACAATCTTCGAGATCATAAAAAGTTCTTGTACGGTTTAACAACATCTCGGTAATGCTTACTTTTCCACAGAAATTCCACGGCTTCCAAGATTTTTTTTTAATATGTGTGATATTTTGCTTTCTATCCCAGAATATGTACCTGCTGGATGTTTCTCTAAGTACCCGCCATTTTCAGAAAGTTGTTCCTATTCCATGGATGATCAGCAAACATTTTGGAAGTTCATCCCAATTTCCAGAACAGTTCGAAATTTTTCGGCAATTCAATGAGCTTTTCTGAAGTTCCATCATTTCTCTTCTCGAAAGATAGCGAGCAAACTTCATGATTATCTGGAAACTTCCAATTATTTTATTCAACTGCCAAGAAGTTTAATCAACTTCTGGCATGTTGGTTATAGATATTTCCACCCAATCTTCATAGATATTATCAAATTCATTGAATTAAATTTTTAAAGAGTGCGTTCAGTAAGAAACTTAGAAGCTTAAATATGTTCTGAAATGATGCAAAATAGATCCGGTTTAAAACAAAATGTACAAACATCAGCAATGTAGCGATGTTTTTGCATTTGGTTTAAACAAATAAATCCAAACCACAATTTGAACCACCGTTGAAGATCAGGCTACACGGCTGTAACAGGTTTGGCCAGAAATGAACTTATCTTTCATGTGGTGGCGAATGTGTTTGAAGTTTGGCGAATTGCGTTTGCAAGGATGTGAACATATGGTGAAAGAAGAATTTGGGCAGCTGTGCTCAATGCCGTCTGACGTTATTTGCCGGATTCCAGAGAAAAGAAAATGGTTTGGATAAATTTGGGCTAGAACCAAGAAGGAGCTACCAAATTTGACAACATTTGTTGAAAACTGGCTCATCCTGTCGCACAAAAAGGCGTATTTTAAATAAATGGAAAGTGTCTGGTGGTAGATCAAACTGGAAAAAGTTTGGGAGCTCAGAGTTTTAGCTACGAGTAACTTATATTAACTCATCTTAACAGTCGGGAAAATAGAGCAAAAATGCGGGAAAAAATCGGGAAAAATGCGGGAATTTTTATATTAAGATTGTGTGGCCACCCTGCACTAGGGTGGGACACGAACATATGAAAGAAAAAAATATTCGCTCCCTAATGGTTTTTGGAAGCCTTTTGGGACCCATAATAACTGTGCAAAATTTCAGCTCGATCGATGAAACTATATTTTTGCTCTCGAGGTTTAAATTTTACATAGGATTTTATATGGGAAAACTTACTTTTACATTGAATAATCTGGTGAGGTGACCCGTTGCCATCTAAAAATAAGTGAACCAAATTTTCTTCTTGGAAATTTTCCAAGAAAACTTTTCTTTGAAGACTGCAAAGCGATCCGACGATTGTAGAAAAAGTTATTAAGCTAAAACTGATTACAATCCAAACGAACGGCTCACTGAACTGTTTTTCCTAACAACACTGCCACCTGCAGCATGGCCTGTAGCCTGCTGCTGTTGGCGCGAAGCAACCACGTTGTTGTGAGGCGTTTACTCAGCATGGAGGAAAGCCGATGTCATGCGCATAGTATCTTTGGTTTGGATGATACTGTGCACACGCTTCCGGTATAGTGGACGTATTATTTTTAACGGGGTCATTTATTCGCAATTTTTTACATGTTTTTGCACAAAATTTATCCCAACAATTAAACATTTCAACGAATAACATCGAGAGTAGAGTAAGACCTCCTAAAAAAAAATATAGGCTGAACCTGAAGCTCTGCAAAATAAGATGCTCGGAAAAACGAATAAATATCTTTTTCAGACAATTTATTCTAAATTTTAGCATTCAAAATATTGGTACAATTTACAAAACTGGTACATCTGAACTTTGCAAAAAAATCGTATTTTAGTCAATGTGCCGCTACTGAGACTTCAATACTTCATTTAACTTCAAACCCATTTTAAATTTCATTTTAACTTTACAACCATTTGAGCCACTTCTTCGATGCACTCTGGGATGGCATAATGCTTCAAATAATTATAATAAAACATCACTTGAATCGCATCCCTTTTTGTTGGTATTATTTTGGGTTTGAACTAGTTTAAAACTAGGCCAACAAAAGGAATCGACACTGTTCCATTTTCTTCAAGCAACAGATTATAATTCGAACTCGCAACGTAAGTTTTGTATAACTTTGTTCAAACGGAGTCAACTGTCAAACTGTTCTATGTGCATGATAACGGCTTTCCTCCATGCCGAGTGAACGCCCCACAACAACGTGGTTGCTTCGCGTCAACAGCAGCAGGCTACAGGCCATGCTGCAGGTGGCAGTGTTGTTAGGAAAAACAGTTCAGTGAGCCGTTCGTTTGGATTGTAATCAGTTTTAGCTCAATAACTTTTTCCACAATTGTCGGATCGCTTTGCAGTCTTCAAAGAAAAGTTTTCTTGGAAAATTTCCAAGAAGAAAATTTGATTCACTTATTTTTAGGTGGCAACGGGTCACCTCGCCAGATTATTCAATGTAAAAGTAAGTTTTCCCATATAAAATCCTATGTAAAATTAAAACCTCGAGAGCAAAAATATAGTTTCACCGATCGAGCTGAAATTTTGCACAGTTATTATGGGTCCCAAAAGGCTTCCAAAAATTATTAGGGAACTAGAGTTTTAATTTTGACCCAGCCTACTGACCACTTTTCGTGACGGTCACAATGCAATTTGTTTTTTCCAGTATTGTACCCAGTATAGAAGACAAAGACGTAGTAATATGTCCAAAAATCTGGTTTGCAGAATTCGTTTATAAAAGAAGGTTCTGAAAATCACCAAGTTAATTCCGATTCAGGTCAACTATGATCTTCTTATTGAGGAATGGAACTTGTTAAAATGCTAGGTGGTGACCTTGAGTATTGAGAATTGAGGAGTATTGGAACCAGTTCTTTACTAAGAAAACAGCTGTAGGCGAGTCTAAATACCCTCAGGTAATAGAGGTTGTGAAAACAGGTTCACGTGTCAACGGCTCAATAAAAATGACCCGTCTTACGCAAAAAACGAGCTGCGGACGAAAAAAAACCTCAAAAAGTGACACTGCGCGGCAGTATTATTCATTTTTGCAAACGGGGGTGATCACTTAGTTAATTTTTACTGTACTTATACAACAAATGTATAAAAGATTTAAAAAATACTTAAATTAGAAAATCACTTGTTAGCCACTATTTGATCACTATTTTTATTATTACAGTCAATAAAGTCACTATAATTTATCCATAAATCCGCTACCAGCCCTGCATATATGGCCTTGAAGCGCTGGATCCTGATTTTTTCTGGCGTTAACTAAAACTAGATCCTTGAAAAACTGGCGTCGAGAAGCATTTATGTTTGCATTAACAATAGCAGCATTTGGGAAACATAGTGTTTTGTATCTCAACTTAGTTTTACATCATGTCAATGTAAGTTGATGTTTAGAGTTTTTTATAGTCTTGTAAATTTAAGAACAGAAGCAAATTTCGGTTTAACGGTCCGCTCCATCTATGTGCATCCAAGTAGACTTAAGTTTACATGATTTTTTTTAAGTGTGTGTAGACCTGGGAGGAAGAAACAAACAATTCACATAAAATTTATTGAATGAGTATCGATGTTGGACATGAAAATTTTCAACACACTAACATAATCAAGAAAACTGTTGTGTAAATTAGTAATTTTTGTTTGGCGTGTCTCTAATGTTTATGTGTTACCGTCGCATGACTTCATGCTGTCGGAAAATATTCGTTCACAAATTAGTTAGGTTTCGTTCGTTTCGCTTTTTACAGCTGTTTGCAAGATGTCGTAGGCCTTTCAAAGTTGTTCGACAAAAAAACACCTCTAAGTGATCCAAATTCAAAGGATTATAACTCTGGCTATTATTGACCGATTTTAGTTCTTTTGGCATCGTTAGATTTAAAAACTCATTGGCTTTAGGGACATTATCAGCAATGACCATTTGAATTCATCTGGTTCTCGTAAATCCGGGTTACCGAGGCTGTGGTCCGGTACGGAGGCACTATTTGGAAACATCTATTAAATTTCCGGGAATGAATGTCAAAATATATGGAATTATTCCAAGAAACTATTTTTTTCTTCCATTGTGGGCCATATGCCGACTTGTTCCTGCAACGGCCATTCTGTAACAGGTTCCCGTGGGGCCTCGAGTGGCCATGAACATATTAAGAAGAAACCCTGGCAGTATGGGTATCAAAGTTCATGAAATTTCACTAATAGGATATTTCTCAACGTTTTGTGGCTATCATCAGATGATTTGTCTTCGGACTGGTCAATTCGAAAATTAAAAATGTCATTCTATCAATTGATGCATTTCTGTTGCCTTCCGAAGGCAAGCCGCTATACAATGACAGAATGTTGGATTTCTATAAATCTCGTCCGCTCTACTCTTCACCGGCGCTTTAAGATTACAACTACGTGAACATTGTTGCATTGGGGCCCGAATGAATGCCATCTGAAGATGAAGTAGATGAAGACGATTTTGATACGCATCAAGAAGCCGTCGGGAACGAATCAGCTTTTTTTGATGAACAGCTCGAAGCTAAATCGGAACCAGTGAGTGAGGAAGGAACTTAATCTGACTTCAGAATTCGGAGCAACACTGGATTTATAGGACAGGAAAATTAATTAAAGCTGTTCGGGTAATAAACTTAATAATCATAATAATCCTCACATAAAACCTTATAATAGAATTATAGTAAATAATTCATATTAAAATAATGATCATCATAAGAATAATGATAGTAACCATACAAATGACGCACAAATACTATGATAATAATAAAACCAATAATATTAATAATAATAATTATAATGATAATACTAAAAAAATCATCATAACGAAGCTTATTAAAATCATAAGATATTTACTATCATTATAACAATAACAATGAAAAAATGATAATCAAAGTTACAAAAATAAAAACAATAAAAATAAGTGCAGAAAAAAAATTAAGTGTCACTATAAGAATTTTAAAATTCTTGGTAAAATAAGAATGATAATTTTTAATATTATCATTTTATGATTATATATTATTGGTTTTCTAATAAGGATAGTAATGATTATTACTATACTTATCATAAACATAAAATTAATCAAAATAATCTCAATCATAATTATGAAAACATATGTGACTGTAACAAAAACCAATTTATGAGAAATAATAATAATGATCGTAATACTTGTCATCATAACTTCTTTACAAATATAAGTTTCGATCATAATAATTATAATATTCTAGGCCATCATTTAAATTATAATAACATTTATTTTGATCACGTTTTGCAAATAAAGTGTTATATTTTACTTTGTAAATACTAGCTCTAAATTAAAAATAATTATTAATATTATTTGAATTGACTGCCTAATTTTCATAGTTTTCATCATTATTTTTTTATATTCATTGTTTATATTTTAATTTGAGTGATATGTATAATAAAAGCCATATTAATATTTTTGTTATAATAAAATTTCATTATTTCATTAATAAAATTTCAGTTTTTCACATGATTATGACTTTTATAAAACGAAAGGATTTAATTTTGATTTTAATTCAAACTATTATTAAAACAATGTTTATGATACCATGTTAAAGTAATAAAATGGTCAGCATGATATTTAAAAAATTAAAAAATCATTATTATCATGATAATCTTTTTCTTAATAAACAAACAGATTAAAAAATAAACACTATATAGATTTAAAAACAGCATTAACATAAAAATCAAAGCAATCTTATAATCATTATCATAATAACCGTAATCAAATCAATTAAATTTAGATAAAAATAATGAAATCATCATTATAATATCATATTGATAGATTTAATGATAATTATAATTTTCCTTATCAAAATAATTACATAATTATATTAATTATAATTATAACAATTTAAAAAAATATTTAAGAGAATAATTAAAGTTATTATTTTAATACTAATCATAATAGTAATAAATACAATAATCACTACTATTATGGTAGTATTGAATATCATATTCCAACTAAACCTTTTTATAAAAATATTTATTTTCATTTTTATAATTAATATTAATATAATAACAACCAAAAATAGCATCTGATAACAAAAGAATAGTTAATAAAATAAAATAATACGCATAATAAAAAAATCACCCAATGATATTCATTAAAATCATAACAATAAAATTATAACCATAATATTTATCACATAACTACAACATTAATATTCATCATACAAAAAAAACATAATGTGGATGGTTATCTTGGAAATCACTGAAAGAATTTTCAAAATCATTATTAATAAAATAATGAGAATTGTATTCAAAATAATCATTAAAATCAACAAATCAATAATAAATATCACAACAGTTGTAATTATCCTAACAATAAAAATATAAAATCCAATATAATAAAAAAAAAACTATAGTAAAAATTAAAATCATACTCAGAAAAAATGACTAGAATCATTATCGTCATGATAATCGCAATTTTCAATAAATCTTAATCATAACAATCAAATTCATTGAAACCATAAAATTAAAATTTAATAGATTATAATAATATTAATCATTAGTTATAATAATAACAATCATGACAGTATAAACATTGTAATAACAAAAATGTAGAGCATGTTTTAAATGAACATATTTATTTTCCGGTGTCTATGTTAAATCCAAATATATTCACATGTATTTTTAATACGAATAATTTTAAAACAAACATTGACTTAACGCTTATTTTAACAAAGAATATTTTTGAACAAAATTTAACACATATTTGTGGCCAGAACAAACAAAAGTTTACGTTTGAATTGACCATATACTTGCTCTGACGATAGTTTTCTTCGCGTGTAGTTTCCATAATACAACTCTTTTTGTTTAGTAAATTTTATGGTTTAAAATTTATTTCATGATCAAAATGATCAAGTTTATTTTTACAAGTTAATAAGTAAGCGCTAGATTTAACAAGACGCTTAGCAACATTTGCAGATTTTCTTCTCGTATAGTTATGACTTTGGTACAAGAATAAATGTCACTTGGCATTAAAAGAAATTGGTCAAGTTTATAGGAAAATATGCCTTACACTCAAGAAAGTTGCAAATTGCGTTTCTTTTCAGCAATGAAAACACGAAAAATAAATGTAGTTCAGATTATTTTCAAGCAATAAAATATTTTATACACAATATCAATACTTATATTTTATTCTCTTGGCTTCACTTGACAGTTTGTGACAGCTCGAATCTGGCTCCACTTGACAATCGCAGTTTTTGCGTCTGTTTCTCCCTCCCAGGCACACTGGACCAAAATGAAAAATTAGCAGGAATAAATTATTTTTACTATGAAGATGCAATTTTAGAACAAAACTGTCTTGGGCGAAGTTGCAGCTTATAATTAGGACTTTAATTTGACATCAATTTCAGTTAGGGTGGCCCTTGAATATATTGAAATAAAAATTCTATCTTTCACATTTCTTGACATAAAGCAATACAATGTTAAACAAAGTTGTTCCTTATTAAATTTAAAGTAACTTTACTGCAAAAATCTTTGCCGTAGGTCTTTTGTGTCATTAGTTATGATCATTTTTACGCTTAAGAGTAGGGTGGCCCTGAAAAAATTAGTATTTTTCGCCTAACTGTTTCATTTCAAGTTTTATGAAATTGGTGTTTCAGCAAACTTTTAGAACTTGTTTGAATACACACTTTGATGAAGAAAAAACCTAATTTCATACATCCGCTCAAAAGATTTCGTGATTTTAGTCCAAAAATTATGATTTTTTCAAATTACATTATTTTTTAAAGGTGGAAAAACGGGGATGCAAATACGATTGCATATGAATGGCAAAGGTAGGAGGTCTCTTTTGTTTATAAATACTCAGGTGAATTAGGAAGAATTTGAGGTTAAATGGTACCATGAATGTATGTCCTTTTTAAAAACAATTCTTGATTTTTTCTTAAATGTTGATGGCAATGACGAATAAATCACCATATTTTAATAAAAAAAACTATTTTTTTATTTATCATTTATTTGTACAGGCTAAATCGAATCAAATTTGCAGAGCCAAGTTTTCATATTTGTATACATCAGGATAGAGCCGATTACTCGCGGCCGTCTCGAGGTTAATAGTGATAACAATTTAATGGATAGGAAGATGGGCGGGAGTTTAAAGTATGGTTTATATAACACATATATTTTATATTCTAAATTATACAAAAAAAAACTTAAAACTATACAACTTTTGATTGTGTTTTTACTTGGAAATTTTTGAAAGAGAAAAACTAATATTTGCAATGCGTTCATTTTTATTATAAACATACATGCCAAAAACGTACCAAAATTATAAACTGTGCGAAAGTATAGTGCGCCATTTAAAAGTGAAGAAGGCTGCCATTTTATTCACGTTTAGCTAGCTTTCTAATTTTATCAAGTGCTGAAAATTTCTGAATGGTTTTAAAATAACGATTTTTAAATTATTCAAGCACTTGCTAGTACTCTATGTCTCGAGTGTGTTTATACTTTTACATATTCTCTGTAAAAAGGGTAAAAATATCCACTATTTAACATGTAGGAAAAATTGAACACATCGTCAGCATTATATTCATCAAGTACGAATATGAGCTCCACAGATTTGAAAATAACAGTCGATATGAATGCGTTCAATTGGTATTTTGTTCTAGGATTCATTCGATTTGACAGAGCTAGTGAGCCACGATTACCGAGGTACATTGACTTTGCTCTGGAGCTGTCAAGTTGTTGCCGGATTGTTTGCGAATGACCAGTCATTTCTTAGTGTTTTATAAAAAAAAAGTTGCAAACAATAGCATCGATTATCTTTTATTGACAAATATCATATATTACTGATAGATCACGAAAGACATCTCTAAAATCTCTGTATATTTAAAGACCACATCAGCTACAAATTTTATCAAAATACAGCTTCTTAAGCCATACACTTTGTCAAAGACAGTGTGTTGCTAAAATTATATTTTCATGGTCAAAATAATTTCTTCCTAAATATTTTCTTCTTCGTCCCTCGAATTAATTTTCATGATACGTATTTTAATAATCATTGCATATTTTTACCCTTGGCAAACTGAATTAATATCAGCAAATTCATGGATTTAAACTGAAAACAATGCAAATATTAGTTTTTCATTGAAATATTGTGATTTATTCGTCATTGCCATCAACATTTAAGAAAAAATCAAGATTTTTTTTTTCAAGGGCATTCATTCATGGTACCATTTAACCTCAAATTCTTCCAAATTCACCTGAGTATTCATAAACAAAAGAGACCTCTTACCTCTGCCATTCATATGCAATCGTATTTGCATCCCCGTTTTTTCCCCTTTAAGAAATAATGTAATTTGAAAAAATCGTAATTTTTGGACTAAAATCACGAAATCTTTTGAACGGATGCATGAAATTAGGTTTTTTCTTCATCAAAGTGTGTATTTAAACAAGTTCTAAAAGTTTGCTGAAAACACCAATTTCATAAAACTTGAAATGAAACAGTTAGGCGAAAAATACTATTTTTTTCAGGGTAACCCTACTCTTAAGCGTAAAAATGATTATAACTAATGACACAAAAGACCTACGGCAAAGATTTTTGCAGTAAAGTTACTTTAAATTTAATGAGGAACAGCTGTTCGTTGGAAATTGGTGTATAGGAATTTCACTTTGGGAGGGCAATCCCGGGTGTAATAATTTTATAAAATGTGCGATTACGCGTTGTTTTTGTGTAAAGTGTAATTTGTTTTACATTAACGTGAAAAAAATGAGGAATTGTGCTAGTGTTTCGGTATAGAAATGTGGTAGGCTGGAGGCACATTTTCAGCGAGACTGGAGAAGCATCTTTTGGCATGGGAGTCAAAACAGTGGTCCTGGTAGACTTTGTACGGTCGGATTTCCGTTCAATTCAGAATCATGATGAGGACCAACGGAGCGTCTTCAAGATAAGTAGACGTCCATTAAATGTTTTATATTATATTAAAATTTTCTTGCCCATTGCACCATGTAAATTTTTCCATCGTTGCCATGGAAACGCATGTTTTTTCTGTCTCGCTTTGCGGAATGTTTCAGAACATAACCTTTTTTGCAGAAACTTTGATGACCCGGCAGAATGGCTTTCCGCTGAACCATCTTGCTATATTAAAAATTGAGTCATTGTTTCCGTTTCCTCTTTCTCACGGATTTGTTTCCTTGTTGCCTAACTGCATAGGTGACGACGAGTGTCTCTTAGCCGGGAGACTCTTCGTATGTGAGAGATACACCTGGCAAGAGTCTCATGTTTCCAGGTGGTTCTGCAACCATAAAAAAGTGTTCTCTATGTACCGTGCTGTGCCCGGGACGTGCTTATTTTGGGCTGGAACTCAACTCAAACACCCAACGCATAAAAACGCCACGGCCCATACCCAGTACGGTGTGAAGAAAACCCGGCACAAATTGTCAACATCAATGGAAAATCCCTTTATGTTACACACAGGAAAAGTTGGATTTTGAATATTGGGTCCAGTGAAAAACTCTTTGAGGAAAACCACTTATTTTAGGTCAATACTCACCAACAGGTGGCGATCAGGTTGTGTTTTGCGTGAGCTGTCACGTTTTTATTGTTTGTTATAAATCGGTGTGAATTTGCGATTATTGTTTGGATAGGGTAGCTCATCTAGGATAAAAAAAAAATCCAGGGTGTAATAATTTCATAGAAAGTCCGATTTTGTGAAAGTGTTTCTATACGAAATTTGGTACCGATATGGCTAGGAGCACGTTTTCAGCAAAACTGGAGAAGTTTCGTTTCTGGAATTGAACTCAAAAGAGTAGAGACGCATTGTTTTTTATTCTAGCTCCGCGGAATATTTCAAAATAGAATCATTTTTGCAAAAAGCTTTGATGACCCAGCAGCATAGCTTTCCTCTCAATCGTTTTGCTTTATTCGAAAAGTTGGGTGAATATTTACGTTTCTCTTTTCTCATAAATTTGTTTCTTTTTTGCTTTTATTTCTTTGGTGACATTGGTGATGCGGAGTGACTCTTAGTCGGAATACCCTTTGCGGCATCCGGATTTCTTAAACGTATGTCAAAGATAAACCTGGCAGGAGTCTCATTTTTCCAGGTTCTCTTCGCATTGTGCCTAGGATGTACCTTGTTTGAGTTGGAACTAACTAATCAGCTAGATTAGGTGACTTATTCACCCAACACACAAAAACGCCTCGACCCGTGCCCGGTACGGTCTAAATTGACAACGGCAATGGCGAATCCCTTTTTTTCGGTCTCTTAATGTTCCATTTGATTTCTATTGAAGGTTCTACCAATGATCTTCTCAATAAATAATATTATATTATTATGATATCTATTATGATTTTCTTGACAAATAACGCAAGAGTATTAATCCAATTAACGCTATGGAATAATGGATCACCCGCCAGTGGATTGTGTACCTTGAAATTATATTATATATTTTCAAATCTCATTAAACTTATAACATCAGCGTGCTCTGTAGATATAATGACTGCTTAAAAAACACCATGTGACAGGAGGAAGGAGCACCTTGAGAAGAATTAGAGTCTCATTTCAGCAATAATTTATATATTTTTTATTTTCAGCATTGCATATTGATCTATTAACATATTTTTTCGTATCTGAAGTTATATAACATATGGTCCTCCCTTAGCCAGTCGGTAAAGCGTCGAATGACCGAAGTCTAAGTTTAAATAAGATTGACAAAACAATATATTCCTAGTCATTTCATTTTTACTGTACATAACAAATGCGATCCTTCCATTATATGCTATATGTTGTTCAAAATTCAGGCATTTGCAGGTTTCTGTTATGCTCCAGGATGCATAAAAGTACTATATTTTACTTTACATGGCTCGGAGCGTATGATACCATGCGTCCGCTCATTCTTTCTGTCCTGTAGATTCTAGGAATGCATTGCGGTTCAGGTCTTTATGTTTGAATCCAGCTCGTTTTATAGATTCTTCTTTGCGGTTGATGTTACGAAGTTGGCCTGGCCGCTTTGTCGCTTGTTTTGAGTCATTGACATGCTGCAAGCATCAATATTGAAAGCAGAAATAAGTCGACGTCATATAGCCCAGTTTTATCCAAGATGCTTTCTCGAACTGGCTGCCTTTCCATTGAATTAAATTAGATTACATTGGTGATCAACTAGTGGATGCAAGGAAATGGAACAGTACATCGACATTTTAGATATACTATTTTTTATGTATAATTTCAGGTCATCCATGGAGTTTCCAAGCTTTGAAAAGTAATTTTATAAATTTTTTTTTCTCGTGGCTATCATACATTTTCTAAACTTTTAGGCTCATAATAGATACGCAAATAATTCTACAATTGCAGTGGTACAACAATCTGCAGACATGTGTAATTGTTGTGTTTTCCATAATAAAATCCCTTCACTATATTTTATATACTATTCTATATATTATTCCATGTTGATTTTACATTTTTATTACTATCATTACCATTTTTATCATTATTCGTATTTATTTGAATATTACTTTATTATTTTAACCACGGAGCGTATGGTACGGTATGTCCACGCATCCTTCCTCCCCTGTAGATTCAAAAAATGCGTTGTGGTTCAAATCTGTTCATTTGAATTCAACTCATTTTTAAGAATCATCTTTTGCGGTTAATGCAACGCCGTAGGCCTGGCCGTTTTGATGCTTGTATCATGTCCTTGATATGCTGCAAGCCTCAATATAGACAAAAAAAATAATTGGGCGTCATCTAACCCAATTATTTCCAGGATGCTTTCTCGTACTGGCTGCGTTTGTATTAGATTAGATTAGATTAGATTAGATTAGATTTAAATTTAATGAGGAACAACTTTGTTGAACATTGTATTGCTTTATGCCAAGAAATGTGAAAGATAGAATTTTTATTTCAATATATTCAAGGACCAACCTAACTGAAATTGATGTCAAATTAAAGCCCTAATTATAAGCTGCTACTTCGCGCAAGACAGTTTTGTTCTAAAATTGCATCTTCATAGTGAAAATAATATATTCCTGCTAATTTTTTATTCTGGCCCAGTGTGCCAGGTGTAGACCATATTTATTAGTATGGCATCTACGAAAGTCGCCCCAAAATCGTGCTATCTTTACATCATAACTGCTAAATTTATTAGAGTATGCAACGGGATATTTGATTAGATACATTAGCCACAGGAGGACAGGTTACAAATGCCCCGTAAAACTGGCCAAATTATGATTTATGATAGATATAGTCAACCAGAGAAATTCATCACATTATTAATTTTATACGAGACGTGATTTTTCTTTGACAAAAAATCGGAGAACAGAAAAAAAGATTTCATGTAAAATTTGTCTCTGAAACTGAAACAAACGCAACTAAACAAAAGGTATCTTGGATTGAATTTATTTTCTCGACTCTTTCTACTTATTTTTGTTGTCCAAGCTTGCATGTGTCGGTCTCGGTGATTCTCATTCATAGATCATCACGATAGTTTTTAGTTCATAAAAATTAAACTTTGTTTGAAAATGAGAAATCGTTGGTCTAATCCGGGTCAATGAGACCAGAATGCATTATTCGTAACTTTTTATGTGCCCTTCAGAAATATACGAAAACAATAAAAGTTTACCTTAAAATTAACGTCTCCTCTAACGAGCAAAAGTCGTGAAATATCTGACCCATAGGTTGTTATTTTCAAAAGTTATCGAATTTTGAAGGTGCGTTTCAGATTATATTGAATGCATTAGGAATGTTAAATGCTTCGAATTCAAGCTCCAGCTTTTGCGCCAGTTCAACAGCCCGGGATTTAAACTTTGCGCAGTGGCGATATCGTAACCAATGAGGTACAACCGAGGTGCGATTATTGCTAGTTGAACAGCCCGGGATTTGATAGACATTTTCGTATGATCATACCATAAATGTTGCCTCCATAACTGTTGCCTGGTAAACAAAACCTGATGGTGTTTAATGGTGTATTGATTTTTAAATAAAACATAAGGAATCTACATATTTCCTAAAGATTTATTAAATCTCTTAGAAAAAAATATATTGCTTTTCAGCAATGCTCTACTAGACTGAACATTAAAGAAAACAACGAAAATTTCTCTTGCCATTATTGCACCATAATCATTAATAGCTTAGCATCTAGGAAGAACTTGCACGTGTTGCTTGTTCATTTCAGTAAACAAACAAAAGAGAAAAGGACAAAAGAAACACCTTCCCGCACTGACATTTTTGTAAAATTCTATTTTTATCCTGTCTGTCGTGTCTGCGAACAAAAGTGATGTAGGTGCTGCAAGTCTCGTTTTGTAATTTGTCGCGTGTTACACGGCGCATGGATGGATGAAAATTACAAAAAAAAAAAATGGTGCAATCACAAGCCAACCTAGAATGACAGGCGGTCTACTGAATTGCTTTAGATGACCTTTCAAGATGGTGATAATGCTCTTGACTGTTGAAATTATGTGCAAAGAATTTACGAACTTCCTATCTTTTTTTTTTCGGTAGATGATTAGTTTTGAGCAACAGTCGCTTGCTCAGAATAAATATTGATACGTTCAGTAAGTTTCCATAATGTTATTTTCAAGAGTATTGATAACATTGTAGAACGTACAGTTTATTAGTCTGAATGAGTAATACATAAACAAGTGCATCAGACCGAGTGGCGGTGATTTTTGAATCGTGGTTCTGTTCTCAACATTTATTTTTATAAGCATTTTCAGGTTTTCTGATTTTTAACCATCTGTTTTGGGGGAAAACGGTTCCCTTTGACGTGTGTCGGCCACGCCCTCGCGTTGGTTTGTTCAGTGTTGATGTTGTGCTACTGCAGCTACCGAAACAGTTGTACTCTTCTCCCGGACTGTCGCGGCTGCTTAACTTGGTTGGTCGGCTTATAACGCACTCTTTCTGATGGGTTTCGAGACGCCAGTTGAAATTGGTGGCTATTTTTAACAATCCAGTGAATGAGAGTTGTATTTTGCAAATAGCAGATATTTTTAGTCTACTGAAACGTACCTTTCAACGAAAACCGCCACAAGTGGTGAATACAACAAAGATCATGTTGACTTAATGACTCTTTGACGGTTTCGGATATTTCTTCTTAATGGTTTTTTTTTTCAAATAGATGACTTGGATCTTATTTTCTTAATGCTTGTTTCACTTGCATCGCTAACTGATGAATGAAAACAATGTTTACGCAGTACGTTTACGCTCAAGAATGTATAATAGGATGCTTATTGTTATGAACTTTTTCCAACTAACCATTTTGTTTCCCCTGTAACAATCCTTTGAGAAGATGAAGACATTGATTCTTTGATTTAATGCTTATATCGGCATTCGATTGATGCAAACTTTGACATTTGCGCTACACACACGTCTTAAACATATTCTTGACATTTTATAACCCACTAAGGGGCCTACCTTATGCTGGAGGTGGCTGGGATCGATTCCCGGTCTCGTCTAGGAATTCAAAGAAATTTTCGCGACGCCCTGGGCATAGGGTATGATTTTACTTGCCACACAATCATACTAATGCAAGAATAGTACCTGGCATCGAAGCACTCAATTAATAACTGTGGAAATGCATTTCGAACACTAAGTTGAGTGCAAGCAATAAGCTAATTGTGAAACCAATACGCTTGACACGCTAAGATAGGCAGATAATAAGCAAGTAACACTTCAAATGGCATTTAGGGTTTAAATGGAAATGACTATATAGAAAGCAAGCTATTTTCATAGGATTTTTTTCAGCTGCCACATTGCCGGAGATCGTGTTGAGCAGTTGAACGAGCCTAAATAAATAGATTTAATGTTTCAAAGTGAACAAACGCTTTTTCTTAAAACTTACTCAGTTCTATAAGTGAAAATCTTCTACTTCTACTCGATCATTCTGTTGGTTGTGAGTATCTTATACCAGAAACATTTTTTTTATCGAAAAAAATAATAACATCAAAACAGCGCGACGCAGCTGTAACACCTTGTTTCGAATCAATCTAGCCTTGTTTTGTTTAACCGTTAATCCGTGAAATTGCTGTGTTTTATTAGCTTTGAGTTTCAAATCATTTATGGAAAGTATTCAAATCTTTTACCATCGCTCGCAATGATTGTGTTGGATTCCGGTGAATTTGCTCGATTACCCATGTCATCATCATTTTGGTCCTTATCTTTGGATGAGTTGCATACCTATGGTTTATTTTGAACGTACCCGTTTTATTGTATGTTTTTTTTTTATGGCGCTGGAGGGAAATCTCTCATTCACGCAGATTTGCTTAAGCCTTTAAATATAAATCAACTACCAGCTCTCGTTTTGTGTCCATGATTATAGCGTAACCAAAACAAACACTCGTCTAAATCAAATAGTATCCGTCAAATCTCAGATGATGACACTTTCATTGAAAAATATGTACATAAATAAAACTCATAGAACTGTACATAAGGTACACTATGATTTTGAAAAAAAGGACAGGCAACCCTTGCGACCCTGTAAATAAGTTTGAATCCTGAGTGGCCTATGAGGACCTAATTTGTGTTTCCAGTAGTAGCTAAGGAAATATTTTTTCAGTGTACCTCAACCCTCCACGAGCCATTATAGACTGCCAACTGAAACATGGAGACGCTGCTTCAATTTGCTCGATTTGGACTGGTTCAATTTGGTCAATTTGACAATAGCGAAGTGATGGGGTACGAACCTCTACTGTAAATTTTCTTTTTTTTAAATCTATTATTATTATTATTATTATCCGATTTCATCTCACTTCTCAGCATGTAGCTGGAAAGTTTCACCTACCCCCGGGCGTGGGGCCAAAGGGGGTTAGGCTCGATGGATACATTCGTCAGTTTTGTAAACTTACATCCTTATTTGTTTGCTTCGATTGGATTAGTTATGGTGATTCAGGAACCGCCGGACAATATTACAGGTTCCAAGAATCACTGCTTTCTGAATGCTGCTCAATTCCTTTCGTAGATCCAACTCTTCAAGGGAAGAGTATAAGAAGTACGGGGAACAATTCCGGTCGCCGAGATTATTACCGGAACTATGCGGACTGCCTCCAAATGCCACATCTGCCTCAACTCCTCCGCCAAATCGTGGTATTTCGTAATCTTGGTGGAGAACGTTGTATGGACGTTGCGATCCAGCGGTACAGCGACATCGATGAGAGTTACACTCTTCTTCCTTTTGTCGTAGATCACAATGTCAGGGCGATTGGCACGGATGAGTACATCCGTTAGGATCTCGCGATCCCAGTACAGCTTAACGCAACTATTTTCCAGAACCGGGTCTGGCAGGTACTTGTAGTAGGGCACGTAATGGTTAACCAAATTGTGCTTCAGTGCAAGTTGTTGGTGCACAATCTTGGCGACATCGTTGAGACGACCGAGATACGCTACTTCTGCCAATGCTCGGCAGCCAGCAACAATATGTCTCTCCTACTGCGTTGCACTTTCTACAACGGTCTTCTACTTCTTCGTGCAATATGTACCTGCGATAGTTCTTCATCGCAATTACCCGGTCCTGGATGGCTACCATGAAACCTTCAGTCTCTGAGAAGAGGTCACCTCGCACCAGCCACGTATTCGACGCTACTTTGTCGACAAGCGCTTGTTCCAACTGATGGGGATGCGTCCCATGCAGCTCCTTCAGCTTCCACGATGCAACTTTATCGTCAATAGTTTTTAGGTCACAGCCCAGCTGATAGTCCTCCTCCGCCAGATGGAGGGCGCTGAACCCATGGTCTGCTTCACAAACAGCACGGTAGACTTCATGACGGTTCTGGCTTTCAATGAAGTACATCCGCAACTGCTGAATCTGGGAAACACATAGCGCTTGAATATCGGTAACGCCTCTTCCTCCTTCAATACGTGGTAGGATGACTCTTTCGATGGCTGACTTTGGGTGATGCATGCGATGCTTAGTGAACGCCACTCGTACTGCTCGTTCTATCGCCTCCAAGTCAGTTTTGGTCCACTTTATCACTCCAAAGCTGTAGGTCAACAGGGGCACGGCAAACGTGTTAATCGCTTTTATCTTGTTGCCTGCCGACAGGTATGACCTCAGAACACGGTTGACTCGATACAAGAACTTTTCCTGCAACTCTTTCTTGATCGTTATATGGCGAATCCCATTCAATTGCAGGAATCCAAGGTACTTGTAAGACTCGCCTTCAACCATATTCCGAATTTCCTCCTGTTCGTTGAACTGCCGGTATCCGACACTTTACCCCGAAGAAGATTGACTGTTCGACATTTATCGATTCCAAACTCCATCCGAATATCGTTACTGAACACCGTTACAAGCTGCAAGAGTCTGTGAAGCTTTCCAACTGTTTCCGCAAACAGCTTTACGTCGTCCATGTAGAAGGTGTGGGTAACATTGGTAGCTCTTCCTCCACTTTTCAAATGGTAGCCATAGTTGCATTGATTGAGTGTTCTGCTAAGGGGATTCATCACAAGGCAAAACCACAGCGGGCTAAAGGTAGCGCCTTGGAATATTCCCCTTCTTATGCTGAGAGTTCTGGATCTTAGCACCGTTGCTCCGTCAGTAATGTGAAGACATGTATGCCATGCTCAGGTTTCTCCTTTTTTGGGTAGCCTGACCTACAATAAATGCATCAATGATGACCTGATCTTTGCAGCCTTGCGTGTTTTTCCGGAAACCCTTCTGTTCTTCGGTCATGACATTGTTCGCATCGCAATGGTTTTGCACCTTTCGGTTGATTACTGAAGAAAGCACTTTGTACAGGCTTGAAAGGCATGTTATTGGCCTGTACTTGGCTGGATTAGCCGTGTTCTGATCCTTGGAAAGAAGATAGGTTACCCCAATAGTAATGAATTGTGGCAGCCGCTGGGGGTTCTCTAGTACCATATTGAAGCACTCTGCCATTCGTCCATGGATTGAGGAAAACTTCTTATACCAGTAGTTGTGCACAAAATCTGGTCCTGGTGCAGCTCAATTCCTGGTATGCCGGGTAGCCTCGCGAATATCCTGGGCGGTAAATACGGTGGCGACCATGCTTTCAATTCCATTACTCCTATCCTCTTCCTCTTGCAACCACATCCCATCACTGGTATGTTGAACAGGATTCTCCCATAGATTAGCCCAAAACTGTGTCACTGCGTTAATCTCCGGAAGTCCTTCGTTGTAGTCTGTTTTGTTGTTTCGGATGCGGTTGTAAAACTCCCTTTCGTTAATGTTGAAAATTCAATTTCCTCCTTTCGCTTCGAACTTTCTCCATACCGACGCATCCGTTTTGAAAGAACACTCAATCGCTGTACATGGGTGTCGAGGACCTCAATAATATTAGTTTCAGTGAGGTCACGGAGTTCTGCGGGCTTGACAATTTCAGCAACATGACGAACTAGCCTCGCTGATCGGTTTCCCCTTTTGTACTGCGTTAACCGACCAATTTTGGTCCGTAGTATGGTGATTCGGCTCTCCAACCGCATCATCCATGCGGGTTTTTGTGCGTTGGGTCGTACTTGCCCTCCGTAGTTTCCTTGTGGGTACGTCCGTAAACCCAGCGTTCTTACAATAGCCACAGCTGCAGAGTATACTATGAACTGCAGGTCCTCAAGGATCTCAACGGCTTCCAAGTACTGTGGCAGGATATCCTCGTTGAGAATGCTTACTGCACTTGTTAACCGGTAGGAATACTGCAGTTTTGGTATCCTGTGTCGGGACATGGGGTCTGTCCCTTGGAATTGTGTTACTGCTGCGTTCATGTTGAAAGCTATTTCGCCCAATAGTTGCTGTCGTTGTTGGTTCACTGTTGGTCCTGGAGCGGTCTGCTCGTCCGTTGACACGTTTACCGCTACAATTGACTCACGCCTCTCACTCGCAAGTGATGCATCCAGCCCAACAGAACTCGTTCTCGACATATCGCTTGATCCATTCTCTTCCCTCCACAGCTCCCTTTGCACTTCCAGCTTGATGCACTGTACCTCGGCAGGTGTAAGCAAGTTATGGGACATGATTACTCGCTGTCTGTTATACAATTTGTTCCGGTCAAGCTGGTTAGTGAATCGTGGGAACCGCTCGTTGAACATCTCTGGGTCTAGTCATCATACTAGGTCTGCCAGACATATCCGTTTCCAACCTCGTGCAAATGTAGTAGCACCGGATCACGTACTGGTTCATCTCCGTCGTCCACATGATCCGTTGCCTTTGGCGGCCTGCCAAAGTGAGCGATTGATGTCGGTCAGCCGCAGCATCGTTGGCAGGTGCAGCATTGCCTTGGTGTTGTCTACTGCTGCCTGGTCTGTTTTGCGTATGAGTAACGGGCTGAGCCCGTTGACTGAAGGGCCGCTCTTGCACCTCCTCTTTCTTCAGCCGCTGGCCTCTCGCTCTGTCCCCCGTTCCAGGACCAGCTCCAGTAGGGGCTCCCTCCTCGGGCAATCGCATTGGTCTTATTCTTCTATTTCTCAACTCCATGTTGGTGACTTTTGACCGGATGTCTAACCGGTGCCTTTTTGCTGGAAGACTAACCGTGTGCCTTTTTAGACGGAAGGCGCAACGACTAACCGGTTGGTGGAGGCTTGGACATTTACCCTTATAGCGGGGTAACTCGCTTTGACAGCGCTGCTTTCGGATATATGTGGGTTTTTGGAAGAAACTCAACAGGGTCCAAATAACTGCTCAGTCTCCCCACATCCTAGACAGCCCCCGCTGCTTGTGCGGGACTACTTATTTAATTCGCAGCTAACCTCCATATCTGAAGGCCGTTCATTATCCGCAGACTTTGACCCGCCGGGTAGCTTGCAGCTCAGCTCCGCAGAGTCTCCACTTACTCTACGGTTCCACGGCTTATTATTATTTTTATTATTATTATTATCATTATTATTGTGGATTCAAATATTAATCTTACTAGACATTAGTGGTTAATACTACAGTAGCTTAAACGGTGAAGTCTATCGACGAGAGGACGACCAGTTAAGTTACAGATATACATTCTATTATCGTTTACTGTTGTGTTCATGTTATTATTTTGTTACGCTATTCTATTATTTTATGTTAAAATATGAAAGTATAAAGTATAAATTAATTTGATTATTCAAAATTACTATAGTACCTATGAGATCCACTACAAATGATTATTGCGATGCAAGGAAACGGAACGAGATACCGAAATTTGAGATATAGGTACTATTCTTTATATGATATGTTACTTCAGGTCATCCATGGAATTACCAAGTTTTGTCAAATACACTAAGGTCTTTTTTACACGGTTTGTTTTAAGCGATAACTCCAGAAAGGAACAACTTATCGACCTCATCCGAATCACATTTTCCGTTTTTGACAAAAAGTAAGCATATGGCAGTTTACAAAAAAATTACAATTTTTTGTGTAAATACTCAAATTTTCAAAAACTGTATTTGGACCATTGCATTGTTACCTTTTCATTCAAAAAAAATCTAAGTAATTTAAATTTTTTATACATGTTAATTGGTCAACTCTATTTTTTTACGCGGTTTCATAGTAAAAGTGGAACGTATCCCAGGTGTAAAAAAATGTTATTAGTACGAGACACTGAAAAATTCTGCACATTGTAGATGAAATACGCCTATCTGTCAAAATAAGCAAAGGTAGTTGGAATTAAATGGAAAATACTAAATTTTCTTCTCATTTCTAGTTACTTTGTGTCTCCTTTAATTCCATTTTTTTTCTAATGGATATGATTGATATTGTATTCGCGAGTTATTCTACAATTGCAGTAGAACAACGACATACAAAACATATAATTTAAATTATTACTTCGTATTATAATATTTTTTCACTATATTATAAATGTATTATTTAACATGGCATTTTATAGGTATTGATTATATTTTTATCAGTATCGTTGCCATTTTTATCATAACTTGTGTTTTCGTGATTTATATATTAGTTAATGTTAGTATTATTATTATTATTTCTTCAAAAGTTATATACACTATTAATTATTATGTCCTATATGTCCAATTATCATTTTAATCCTTTCTTCTTCCTCTTATGATTAAAAAGTACCTAATACCTTGAATACAAGAAGCGGCAACTGAATCACTGACATACGTACTTTCAGAACTGTTCATTTTATAAAGAGGTCACTTTGGTAACGCCATAAAAAGCACAAGCTTTAATCAATGCTGATGGTATTTGTTCCATCATGTAAATCAATACACTGATAGACGACGGTCCTTTTTTATCTGAATCAAAACAGTTTGAGTTTAGCAAAATGGAGCGAATTGATAAGACTCTAGGGTTTTGATTATTGAAAAGTACTATGTGGGACTGTCCAGAAGCCGCGTGTTGATCTGGATTTCAGTCGCTGTGATTACCAAGCCATAAATGCAATGATCGCCTCGCAGGATTGGAACCAACTACTGAACAATGCTTCTATCGATGTTCATCGGTCACACCTGCGAATCTATTTGCCGAGTTCTTCCGTTCCGTACATGACGACAACCTACCTCCGATGTCGCAGCAATACTTGAAAAGGCTTCCATCGTATAACCTTCGACTTCCTCAAGTCACTTTCAGTGATGACGATATTCTGAAAGCTCTCAGTGCTGTCGATTCAACTAAAGGTCTTGGTCCCGGATTCCGCCCGTCTTTGTCAAACAATGCACTCAGTCGCTGTCTGTTCCAGTCTCAGCGATTTTGAACCGATCCTTGATCGAAGGAGTATTTCTGGATGATTGGAAGCTGGCATTAATTGTTTAATACACAAAGCTGGCAACACACATTGCGTGGAGAACTATTGACCGATATTTATTTTGAACTGTGATCATTATGCTGGAAAAGCGATGTCAGGTTGACGCCATCTACATTGACTTCCCAAAAGCGTTTGATAAGGTGCCTCACGAATTGGCAATTGAAAAATTGAACCACCTGGGACTACCTTGTTGGATCAATGGATCATTCAGTGGCTGAAATCATATCTGTCTGCACGCAAAGCTTTTGTCAAAGTGCACGATTCCTTCAGACGTCCCGCAGGGCAGTCATCTTGATCCCCTGACATTCATCCTCTTTATCAACGATATGTGCGATAGCCGCAAGTTTGGGAAACTGCTCTATGCAGATGACTTAAAGCTGTTTCGCGTGATTAAGTGGCTTGTGGATTGCGGTACATTACAACAGCGCGGAACAGCTGGAACGAGCAAAAGAGCGATGCCGGAAGCTTGAGTCAATGTTAAGAAAGCATCCCAATCGTTGCATTTTGATGGATGACGAAACATTTCAAACTGGCCACAACTACACAACCAACTTTGCGCAGTAGCGATATCGTAACCAATGAGGTACAACCGAGGTGCGATTATTGCTAGTTGAAAACAACTACACTACCGAGGCAGCAGTTTAATAATGCAGTTGTTGGGGAAAACGTAACTAGTGACAGAGGAACGATAGCAATGGAGAAGTTCGGCAAAAAAGCTCATGTGTGGTAGGCTATTTGCTCATGTACCAAAAAAAAGTTTGTCATTTTCACGGAGAAGTTTATCGCAAGGAATGCATAAACACGCGTCGAGTTCCTCTGTGTCGTGCGTGCCAACGTCCCCCTATTGCTCTGGCCTGATCTTGCATCGGCACGGTATCAATTTTGTGCAAAAAGACCATAATCCACCAAATTGTCCTGAATTGCATTCGATCGAGGGCTACTGGACAATAATCAAGCGGCGCCTCCGAGAGGATGGCAGTGAGGCACAGTCTGTCAATAAGTTCAAGAAAATATGGTCATCTGCTATCCGAAAGGTATCGAAAAGAACTGTGTAAAGGATAATGAAGGTATTCGTTAAGGCCATTTTGATTAAAATTATATGGATTACAGTGATTTCCACTCATTCTATTGTTCGAGATGTTGTCCCGGTTAAGCAACAACACCGTTCTGGTGGAAGAAGGCAGCCATGGTGGAACAACGAGCTACGGTATTTGCGAAATCGTTTACGGAAGTTGTGCTGCGTGCCTTAGAGAGCAATTACAATTCGTTAAATGCACGTTGTTTCAGCTGTTACATTCACTGTACGGAGGATAACATCAAGCAAGATCCGAAATCGTTTTGGTCATTCGTGAGAAGTCGTAAGCAGACTAATGGAATTCCTCATCATGTTTTTTACAACGATACTACAGCCGATACTCCGCTCGAATCAGCAAACTTGTTCTCGTCATTCTTTCGAAGTGTGCTAAGTAATAACCGATCACCTTCGTCTGAAGCGTACTTGGAAAGTTTGCCTTGGTATAATCTGAATATGGCATTACTCAATTTCTCTTCGGGGGATGTGCTCAGCAAGCTACAAGGGATAGATGCTTCCAAAGGAGCTGGTCCAGATCATCTCTCTCCGCTTCTTATAAAAAACTGTGCTCACTCGCTCACTGTACCTGCAACAATACTGTTTAATCGTTCCTTGGTGGAAGGTATTTTCCCTAGTGCTTGGAAAATAGCAGCGATTTCTCCCATACATAAAACGGGCAGCATACACAACATAGAGAATTACCGTGGCATCTCTATTTTGAGTTGCTTGCCGAAAGTATTTGAAAGCCTTATCCACGATTCACTTTATCCACATGTTCATCACATTATTTCGGAATTCCAGCATGGATTTGTGAAAAAGCGCTCGACTACAAGCAATCTTATGACATATGTTTCTTCGCTGATAAACGCACTTGAAAAACGACAACAAATTGATGCCATATATATCGACTTCACCAAAGCGTTCGATAGAGTCCCGCATTTTCTGGTGGTTGATAAATTGAATAAAATGGGCCTGCCCACCTGGTTGACTCGCTGGATACTTTCCTACCTAACCGAGCGAAGAGCCTACGTACGCATTGCTGGAACAAATTCGGTATCATTTGATATTACATCAGGAGTTCCTCAAGGCAGTCATTTGGGCCCACTTCTCTTTGTGCTGTTTGTAAACGATCTTTGTGGATCGATTAAATCCCCGAAGGTTATGTTCGCTGATGACCTGAAGTTTTACCGTGTTATTTCTTCGCCAGTTGAATGCTGCGCCATCCAAGCTGACATCGATACGTTGCTGAACTGGTGCTTGCTTAACGGAATGGAAGTAAACGTTCGAAAGTGTAATGTCATCACTTTCCATCGGACAAGGAATGCTACTATTTTCAACTATACTATGACATCGACCAGCATCTCCAGAGTCAGTACCGTGAAAGACCTTGGCGTGCTACTGGACAGTAAGCTAAATTTTTCTCAACACATCGCAGCAACTACTGCCAAGGCTTTCGCCATGCTTGGATTTATCAAACGTAATACACAGCAGTTCGAAGATGTATACTGTTTGAAGACACTCTATTGCGCGCTGGTACGCAGCGTTCTGGAATATGGTGTGCTTATATGGGCACCATTCCATGCCACTCAAATAAATCGAATTGAGCGAATTCAACGCAACTTCCTTCGATTCGTGCTTCGTCGGCTGCCGTGGAATGACCCTATTCGGCTGCCACCCTACGAGCATCGCTGTAATTTGATAGACCTGCCGACGCTGTCTAGTAGGAGAGTACTTTTGCAACGCCTGTTTATATTTGACATCATTAATAACAACGTAGACTGCCCGGCACTGTTGAGTAACATTAACATCAACGTCCCAGCTAGAAGAACTCGACGCGCTGATTTTCTTCGTATTCCTGTTCACCGTACTCACTTTGGACAAAACAATCCGCTTGATGCCTGTTGCCGTCTTTTTAACGAAGTTTTTGACCAATTTAATTTTAATACGTCTAAGTCAATATTTAGGAGTAGAATTAGTTAATAGCATCTGTCTGTACGATATCTTCGAAGACTAGTAAATAAATAAATAAAACCGTTCTTGAATTTGAATAATAATAAATAAAAACATCTGCAAAACAGTGTGTCCTCTGTCCTCAATCCTTATGACCTAAAGCACGTTTAGGCTTCCTTGTTAGTTTATTATTTCTACTTACAGACTCATCAGTTGAAGTTACTAATTTTAACAATTTTAACAACTATTGACCAACTGTCAACACAGAGTTTGTCTGATATTATGTTTAAAGGTTCTGGGATCAACTGGCACATCTTATTGCTCCATAGAACCAGCAGAAAGGAAATCACCATTTAGGAACTTTCGACATGCAAGGGATACAATTCGAAAACTTTATCCAGTCCTGGTTACCCATTTTTCCGTATCAAATTACATACACTCTATATATACTTATTTCCACAATATATGCTTAATATCCCAAGTAACAACTGAAACTTCATGCACTACATGAAACTACATTCAAAACTGTTTTGTCCACGAACACTTCCTCTATGCATCTTCAAAGCCGAAATGTGTACAAAGTGGCCCACTGTATAGACTGTTGTGAAAACAAATTAATAAAACCTTTCTAAGACCATAAAGATTTTGAAAATGTTCTAGTGAAAGATGTTATGACCACTTGAGAACCATCATAAAACCTATTGGCTGCCATCAAAACCAGCATAGCGCCAAATGGCCACAACTGTCATACTTCACGGCGATATCGTGGTTGGTTTTTGTTGTTCTGCATTATTCAATTCGCTGCTCTTCTGATTAATTCAACAGTAAATAATAGTTAAGAAAAAAGTTCTAGTGTTGCGGGAAAGTTTGTTTGATAGCAAAATATCCTAAACAAATTAAGTTTTTTATAGCGTAACTTACGTATTATGTTATTCGTTTTATCGGATACTGAACCTTGATCTTTCTGTTAAATGGAACCACATGTAGGGCAAGGCCCACGCTAGGATGGTGGCTTCCTACATACATACATTCATACATACAGTCATACATACATGCATACATACACACATACATACATACATGCATACATACATACATACATACATACATACATACATACATACATGCATACTGGGGATAGACAAATGATTGGAACTAGCAAATTATTGACCAATTTTGTAGTGCTCTAACTTTATGAAATATTATCCGATTTAATTTCGCCAAGAAGTATTCGACTGGGAAATAAATGTTGTTTTATATCTCGGTTATATAATTGGCCATGGATCTCGGACACCGGAGTTGTTCCGAGTTTCTGGAGAGGCTATCTCACACTTGAAATTGTGATGAGATTTTGGTACAAGATGCCTTTATTAAATTTTTTTATCCAGTAAACAATCGTAAAGACAATGTTTTTTCTAAGTAAATGAAATTAAGATTACAGGAATCGGCCTTAAATTGACTGAGATATCGCCATTTCCGTGAAACAGGGTCTAATAGAGAGTCCTGGATGCGGTTTACTCTTTATTTTACTCAAAACATGCCATGTGGTAGCTCTTTCTTCTTGGTTTTCCATTGCAATCCTTATTATAAACTTGAAATGGATGCTTGACCATAGTTACGATTCCCGAAACCACCAGAACATCCCCGAGGGAACCTGTAATAGAGACTAGCTAGGCATTTATTCCAAAACTTGCCGTGTGGCAGCTCTATCTTCATGATTTTATTGATAAACTTCAGAAGGTCATTGGATACATTGGTCACTCTCAGAACCACCGGAACGTCCCGGGGGAACCGTTAGTAGAGGCTGTACTCTACTGCTGGTATACTCCAAAACATATATTCCGGCAGCTCTATCTTCATTATTTTTCATAATTATGATTTTGATAGACTTGAGAAAGCCATTAGCTAAATTAGCCACTCCCGGAACATGTTTGGGGGAACCTGTAGTAAGGATCATTTAGGATTTTAGTATGGCTATAAGTATATTCGATTGATTGGGATTTATTAGTGGGCTGTGCGTTCCCCCCTTCCCCAACCTGTGTGCTCTCGCCACCGAAAAAATTGACAACAGGGACCATCCCCAAGAAAGAGCAAGAGAGACAAATGCAAATTTTATGCACTAGCTTATTTTATGCCATACCCATTGAAAAATGTACTATATGCCAGACCCATTAAAACTAACTATAAAATCATTGTAGATAGTTTCAATAAGTTATAAGCAGTTTTATCCCCTATTTTTATTTATTTACCTGCAAGTTATTCTATGCAAATTTGTTTTTTATGGGACATTTATTCATATTTCCTGTGCGTACTCGTACCTAAGTTTGCAACGGCGAAGAGGTAGGGATAGGAATTCCTTTACAGGTGGTTAGGGATCATAGTAGGATATATTTTATACCTGATAACGATGAAATCGTGTAACTACTGGTTGAACATTTTACAGGAATATATCCTCGTCAACTATTATAGAGGCAGTCGTATCTAATTACGGCGTTTGTGTGTGTGTGTGTGTGTGTATGTTTGTTTGTTGTTGTCAGCACAACAAACCCAATATAGATCTAAAGATGGAATAACTTAAATCTATAAACGTTCCACAATCTGTTACTTTTGTCATATCAATCAGTTCAATGAACATGTGATTTATTAGATATGCCATCAACCTATTTACAACTAGGTGCAAAAATATTCATATATTATCATTTGCCTTTTAATCAGCTTCGTTCGTCCTATCCTTCAATTCTCACCAACACTATAACACATAGATGGTCGACGTCGATATCACGAGGCAGGCAGAGATACATAGATTCAAATGATAATTTCACAGAAAGCTGCGGGTGAAATCTGTTTATTTGTATATAGTCATTCTCGGTACTGATGGCACAGCAAAACAGACATCATCATAGGTAATGACCTACGTCAAAGTTTCATCAGTATGGCAGTCTGGTGTTGATCGTTACCGCTATTGAACTGGAACTGAGACATCCTTCAACCAGCTGAAAACACAGTAGGCGTAGGGTTTTGACATTGGTGTATGTAAATAATAGGTGTAGGTGGTTATTTGCTCTCGCGCATCCATACTAAAATTATTGCCGCTATCGCCTTGCCACCCGACTAGACCATTCTCGTTACTAATTCTCGTAGTGTAGAGAAGCGCACACTACCTATGCTTCCGGATTTGACCGGATTGTGTGAAATCCCGAAACCGATTGTAAATATTTACAACCGTCGCTAATAACTGCAAACACTTACATCGAAAATAACTTGATAGGTTCACGAAAATATGTTTACTGGGAGGAACACAAGGATTCGTATAAATAAAAAAAAACCCGACATTTATGTGATTAGAACAATTATGAATCGGAAAAAAAATATTCATGGCCAAAATCGTTGAAGGTTGAATGTTTACGTGCTTTAATTTCTGTTAGTTATCAGTGCCAACAACATTTTTTGATGAATAACATGACTTCAGTGGTTGGTTTCTCACGAATATAAGCTCAGCGGTGGGACGTCATAGGGTAGAAAGTAAAAGTGACGGTTTTCCTAGTTTTCCAAAAGTTCCATTTGCGATACAGTCGAATGTCTTATCGGGTGCGAAATTCGTTGTGTCATTGTGATGTAAATATCAGAGCATGTATCAAATTGTATTCCTTTCCACAAGAAGTAGTAACTCGCATGACATAGTTGTGTGGTGGATAATCAGGGCCGTGATTAAATTTTGAGTAAAGCGCGCAGCGCAACAAATAATATAAACATAATTGATCAGCAAATATCGCGAACCACGCCGTCGGTCGACGAACGGGCGTTAGCGATATATGCTGAGCAAAGCAAAAAATGTCACGCAGACCCACCGCATGTAGCGAGAGGATGTTTTTTATATTTGAATAAAGTCACCCGAGTTACACATTTCGTACTTTTATGATGAGTAAGCTTCTATACAACAAAATCTAGTCATATAAAAGTATTTTCAACCGTTAGAACACTTGCGTGGTATTTTGGCAGTTCTACCCAAGACGCACCAAAGTAAGAATCATTTCATCCGAAAGTCCAGCAACTATGGCTTACAATCAACTTGAAAGCTTTTAATAAGAAACACATCAATTCATCATATCATGTCATCATTCTATTTTTTATTTTAATCTTTGTTTTCGTTCTTTATTTACTCCAAAAATATCCAATCTTTTTCTTTATGGACAATATATAGATATTCATCATCGTTTTTTGTTGATATTTTGTTCATTTGCGCCCAAGTCCTCAAGTACCTTATAGGGGCCTTCATACTTGGCTTCCAATTTCGATCTTGCTTCCTTTTTTACAAGAACAAGTTGTCCTCCTATAAAGTTTATCGTCTTCCTGTTCTGGTCTTGCCTTGATATTCTGTATGATTTCGTTCTGAGAAGGATATTTCTAGCTTCTCTTTGCGATGTTTGTAATTGATACTTCAATATATTAGCATAGTCGTCTATGTTGTAGACGGGGTCTTTTCTTCGTCTTCCGAAAAGTAACTCAAATGGTGTTGTACCGAAAGAGGCGAATCCACCTTACTGCCTGGAGCTACGACCTATCACGGTATTGGGCTCTCGTGAAGAGATAACAACAAGCTACAACTGTGGAAAAAAACCGAAAATCTTGGAAAAAAGCTGTTAAATCGGTTGCAGAGAAGTCTGCACAGACCCTAATGGCTGGAGTAAACTCAAAAGTTCGTAGTTTCTTCATGCAGCCTTATTAAGTAACTGTAATTAGTTTTGAGATGACTAATAATGCATTTACGATACTCAATCCACGATTATTGAAGGACTGGTTAGAGTTGTCAAAAGCAACTGATGATGGTTATGGTCAGCGATGTTCCATTGACAGTCAGGTCACTATGACATTGTTGAATGTCAAATGTGCTTTTCTTGCAGATGTTGCTGCTTCGTTTGCATATGAGAGTGTGTAAGTGCTTGAACCCAACATCATGCCTCCGATGCAGCTTTCTTTGTTTTTGATTTCCAATCACACCAAATTAGTTCGATTTGGAATGGGCAGGACCCGAAGCTAAGACCCGAAGCTAAGAGTTGAGATTTACATCAAGGCGCACACAAAGCAATCGCCGGGGCAGGAGTTTTACGTTGCCATATTGTTCCTGAGGCGGTAAAGAAGAAGAAAGCGTACCCATTCGTCAACAAGTTCTTCGTTTGGCAGGCCCTCTATGAGTGTGGAGAGTTGAGCCAGCCATACACCATGAATGAGAAGCTAACGAGATGAGTGCCTTCAGAAGCTTAATATGTAAAAAAATCTTCAAAATAAGAAAAATGCCACTGCGCAACACATAACGAAATACATGTCATAACTTTGTAGCTGATCATATAAAGAAGGAAAAAAGGTCGTTTAGCATACATTTTCTTCTTTTTTTTGGCATCAAAGTTTTTACTTATCACAATTGACTTACGTCTTCAACTTAGTGTTCTTATTGTAGTTTTTCATTGAAAGCTTTCCAAACCAGTACATTTGTTTGCATTTGTTTGATTATGAGTCAACTAGAATCATACTTTTATCTCCAAGAGCCATAAAATATTAATATTCTGTAAATTTGTAGATATAGATCTGGCATTGGACCTTCATCGATTAGGCTAAGAAAAGACGGATCCTAGATTATGAAAATCGAGGTTCATAACTATAAACGTACTTGGAAATTTATTAGGTAAATTCACTTTGAACAAACAGCGTAACCTATTCCTACACATCCGCGAAAATCAAAACATTAGAGGCTGACTAAAAGGTAATTGTTACGCACAAAAGACCTGTTATTCGTGATTCAAGAAGTTTAAAAAGAAATATAAACAAACCATTGTCAATGATGTTCGATTCCCAACACTAGGTGTACCAATTTACTTTTAATCACCTTCTATGATCTGCAATTGCAGAAAATAGCATTTAAGTTGAAATGAGCAATGAGATTGGAAACCGACTGGAATGTTTTGTGTGATCTTGATATTGAATCAGCTGTTGACCGCTGCAACTGTTTGCTGCGTGAGAATGTTTTGGCAGCTGTACCGAAGTGCCAAACTCCGAGAAAACCTCCGTGGACTAATGCTCTTCTACGCATGAAACATGACACGAGTGCGTGCTAGGGCTCTTCGCGCATTTTCAAGAGATTCTCAAGCTGATATTGATATTTCTGCACCTGGCTTCGATCTTACCTTGTTTTTTTTTTTTTTTTTTTTTTTTTTGTCTTGATTATCGAGATTTTCAGCCTCGGGCTGGTTCATCTCCCGTCGTAGTCAGTCAATCACCACTTTTGGGCATTTTCGTAACTTCTCCGGGGGTGAGATTCGAACTCGTGACTTAGACGTGAGAGGTATGGATGTTAACCAATACGCCGGGGTCACCCCCCGAACTTACCTTGTGCAACGTCAAGCATCGGTCATTATTGGCATATTGGTCATATTGGAAACAATTCATCGGACAATATTTCGAACTATTCCAGAGTTCCCCAAGGAAGCACCCTGAGACCATTGCTGTTCTCGCTTTTTATGAGCGATGTTTCCCTCATATTGCTGAATGGGGTTTTTCTGTTGTTGTTTGCAGATGACCTTTTTTTTGCGTCCACTGAGTTGAACTTTTGTGGTAATGGCAGATGACCTTAAAATTTATCTAGTTGTTCGAAGCCTAGCAGACTGCTATGAACTACAGAAACTTCTTGAAATATTCAGTAATTGGTGCGTGCGAAATATGATGGTTCTGAGCATCTCAAAATGTTGCGTAATATGTTTTGGTCGAACGAATAATGCTATCCAGTTTGATTATACTATTGCTGGATCTCCACTTCAACGGGTTTGATAATATTAGATTTCGGAGTTGTACTGAACGAACAGCTAACCTTTACTCGCCACTTATCAGGTACTTAGCTTAGCTTAGCTTAGCTTAGCTTAGCTTAGCTTGACTGACTGCACGTATCAATGGTTGCTACTCCGTGATTGATCAAAATCAGTGAAATTGCACAATGAATCAACTGAATGGGGCTGGGAGTAACCGACCATTCTCACTGTACACGTTTCAGTGACTCAATTGATTTAATAATCAATAACGGCGCCGGCCACGTCCTTGCAATCAGTTGGGAATAGGGAAGGAAAGTTAGTGTGACCTTTGCTGATTAGGGACCGTGTTTACCTCTGCATCCCCACAAAGGTCACAGGAAGGAGGTTTTTCTATGTTAGTAGGGTAGGGCTCGATGGATCAGGATTCACCTTGAAAAGTGATGTGATCATATAATATAGTTCATTTAATTCAGGGGACAAAAAGTATAACAATTACCTGTTTCCCTCCGCGTTTTTGAGATCACTCTGAATTGTCTGAAAATCCCTTGCGAGGTCCAACTGGTTAGCGTTTTGCTTTTTCCGCGGTACCTAAATGATGCCTATCCAAACCGGCTAAGCTTGCCCCATATGGCATTGCAGGTGAACGAAAGTAGCATCGTCTCTCGAACTTAACTCCTCCAACTGTGGAACTGTATCTACAGCAATGCCATGTCAGTAATGGAACTGGTCCGTGGTGGAACTGGTTTACCAGGAGAAGTTTTCCGAACATCGGTGTTTGAAGGATACCGGGTGTCCGGAGAGATTTTCTCGAGTCCCGGAAAACACAACGGAAGAAAATTCACGTCAAACTTGCTACCCTAACCTATTTTGGTAATCTCTTGTGATCAAGGTTATCAATATTGTCAATTGCATTTATCGACAACTAATTATCGTTCCTCTTAAGAAAAACGGCAAATAAATCGGTAAAATGGAAAGCGCTCACCCGGATAATCAGCAACAATCAGCAAACGTGTACCAATCGGTTCGTTTTCGAAATCCATTTACAACGGATTTTAGTTCTATTCAACACACAAATGATGTTTACGTATGACTCTGGTCATAAACACAGCATCCACTATCACACGCGACGGTTATTATTGAGATTCTAATAAGGATAAATCTCATGAAACAAAAATACTGAAAAAATGTGACAGCTCACCCTTTACTCGCCACTTATCAGGTACTATTGATAAAGCCAATCGCCAGCTTGGGTTCATGTTCAAAATCTCCAATGAGTTTCGTGATCCGTTGTGTTTCAAAACTTTTTACTGCTCGCTGGTACGCTCTATTCTTGAGTTTGCATCTGCTGTATGGAACCCCTACTAGGCTGTATGGAGTGCGCGGGTTAAAGCTGTCCAACGCAGATTCGTAAGATATGCTTTGCGCCACCTTCCTTGGAGTGACCCGTTAAACTTGCCTGCTTACGCCGATCGCTGTCGCCTGCTAGGGCTGGATACTCTGGCTAAACTAAGGAATGTCGCGCAATCTGTATTCGTTGCCAAGCTTCTCTTATCTGAATACGATGTTCAGTTGCTGTTAAAAATCAGTCTATATGCTCCTGCCCGATCCCTTCGACCGAGAGCGTTGCTTCACGAGGCATTACAAGCAACTAAAGTTCTGTCCAGTTAGAATCCGGAATCACTTATTGTGTCACAGTGGCACGGAAAGTGACCGCTGCAAGACTTCTTTTACAGCAGTTTGTTTACCTAGACGCCCACTTTCTGGTGTTTTGAGCAGTGAGTCAAAAGCCAAATCGCCAAAATCGCCAAATCAACCGTGTATGATGTGCTCAAAGGTATCAGGGAGCAAAAGAACGTCGATCGAGTGCCTCAAGATAAGCGTCGTAGTGGAACATATGACCGCAAGCTGAACCAGAAGGTGTTGAGAACCGTCAGAGCAAACCCTGGACTATCAGATAATGAAATCGCACAAAAATACGCTGATGCTCGCAGTACTGTTCAAAGAATTCGTTTGCGAGCAAGATATCGTTCTTATCGAGCCAGCAAGCAACCAAACAGAACGTTGAAGCAAAGTTTCGTCACCAAAACTCGAGCTCGGAATTTGTATCAGCAGGTTTGACGAAGTACCAAGGAAGCCTGCTCATCGACGATGAAACCTACGTCAAAATGGATTTCGGACAGCTTCCTGGCCAAAAATTCTACATGGCGACGGCACGAGAAGATGTTCCTGCGAAGTTTAAGTTTGCTTTTATGGACAAATTTGCCAAAAAAAAACTGATGATTTGGCAAGGGATGTGCAGCTGCACAGCAAAGACCAAAGTGTTCGTGACGAATAGGCCGATGGACTCGAAGCCTCAAAAACTCAAGCCCATAAAGGTACCGTGAAGTTTTAGCCATATTTGGCGAGTTGCCACTACAGCCGCGATAATAACGTAGATTTCATCGATAAAAACATAAATCCACCCAACTGCCCGCAGTACCGGCCCATCGAGACATTTTGGGCAATAATGAAGCGGAAGCTTAAGAAGAGTTAAGAAGCTTAAGAAGAGACTCAGGTGACCAAAATGTGGAACTAATGTGCCAAGCAAGTTGGCTCCGGAGGTGTGCAGCGTTTGATGGGAGGAATAAAGAAGAAAGTGCGAATTTTCATTGGAAACGAAGAGAAATGATTTGTATTGATGTTGTTTCCTTAAAGTACAATTAATTACCTTTGTTTTGGTGTATTAAACTTATTTGTAAGTCAATCCGTTGCCGAGATACAGATAACTTTATTATTCCGGATTCTAAATGGACATAGCTTTAATCATGCTGCAAATAGTTCCATTGTCGCCATGATCCGTCGGTTCAACGTAGAATTCGACGAATATGATTTCAACATGTCCGCCTCAAGATTTCGTCACCGCTTGCTGAATCGTTGACTTTTATTAGATTTAAGCATTTCATGTAGACCACAAAGTCCGATGAATCAAAAACAAATACAAATACAAATACAAATTCAAATAGACGCGATCATGTTTCAAACATGACTCCTAACTTATCGCTTGCCATCTTGAAGCCGTTCAGAAGATTGATAAAATTACCAACAGCCTACATCAATATTTGTACAGTAAAAAACATCATTCTACCTAATGTACAACACTGAGCACGAATTGGCTTCTCAATGAAAGGTTGTGCTTCGAAATGTAAACAAATCAACAACGATTAATGCTCTGAAATATGACTTTCACAACTTATAGCTACGCCCGCGCGATTGGCAGTTCATTGATTTCGATAGTAAATTCATTCACCGAAACCAATACTGGCGATTTGCCAATTTTGTTCGTACGACAGTTTCAGTCTCGAATGGTGCAAAAAAAACAGACCCATTTAAATTCTAATTGATCACTTCCGTTCGGTCGCAAACAGCCCACTAAAGACGGGAACCCAAACAGACCCACTTTTGCTAACTCAATTTACCCGGTTGACTTTTTTTTTCGAAGGCAGTTCCGACTTTGATTTATGTCTCTACTCCTTTGAACCAATTCGATTGGATTGTGGCGTCCTTTTTATGTCTACGTATGCTTGGTTTGGGGTTGGTTTGGATGACAGAAAGCATCAACTGTAGAAGTACACCCACACCACCTGTCCGTGTGTATGAAGCAGAAACATTTTCTCAACGGAAATAGCGCAGACAAATGACACAGATGCTGATGCCTCCGATGACGGCGAGTCCGACAACCTTACTGTTTGCACTAAAGTCACGCGATGCTGGTTTGGTACATGCTATGTCCTAGTCCAGTCAAGTTTGTTACATTCTACAGTGAAACCCTTTGGCTATCGACCTAGAAAACTACGATTGTCCTTCCTGCAGTGGATTTCGTTTTAAGGCCAACTAGCATCTGCTGCGGACAACCTGCGACAGCTAATTATTGCTTAATGAGTATCAAAATGGACAACTTGAATTATTATGGCTGCCGAAAATATTAATGTTCCGATATTTCTCACAATAGGCAGTCGTTTTATACAAAAGCAGCTGTGCTTCTGCCTCATGTTTTTTTTTGCTAATTTTCGCATTCGTCTGTAGGTAAATGCATTCGAAATATGACTAAGCTAGCACAATTTTGGCAGACATAAATTATAACTCGCAACCACAACGACACCACCCATCGTCGTCAGCATCATCAGCAGCTTGCCAGAATCACATCAGCACTCCCTACTAGCACTGGTGCGAGGGATTGGATTTTGAAATTGCGACAATTCAACGTGTACGTCATAACTGAAAGACTGCTTTGAACGTGTGCCAAGAAATGGTCGACCCAGCCACCAAAACGGTAGCCAGAAAACTTCATCAACCATTCATGCAGATCTGTAGAAGTCTGTCGAATAAACACAACTAACGGTAGCATTCCCTACACCAGCCGAACCTGATTGTCATTATTAGAAAAACACGATAGGGTTTTAGAGTAATTATTAAGTTTTTGTTATTGAAAAATTGGTGGGATAAAATCGCCGTAACAGTGGGGGTCGTTTTAAGGTTTATGGGTCGTTTTAAGGGGAAATTGCGACGGGAATTCGTTTCGTATTTTTTTCCCAGTATATAATATAATGCACTTCAGTGAAAACCGTTTTCAAAACCGGTAATTTAAATCCGAAATAGATCCAAATGATGTTGTTTCATTACTAAGTAGGCCATGCTTTTGAGATGTCTTCATGCATAAGATTGCAGAAACTCCCAATAAAAAACCTAAAAAACACCGATTGCCAGCTATTGTTACTTCAAATCACATGTAACTCGACAGCAATAAATCTAGTAGCCACATGGTGGGAATTCGAATTTTCACCATCATCAGTGCATAACGGGTCAAGATTGAGGCGAATATTGCCTTGGCATACATTGGCATTTATGAATGTGTGGTACTACAAAAGCGCGAATGTTCTGTTCGGTTGCATCTATGTATTGCAGCTCTGCACATGCACCTTCGTGCATGCTAGGACCGATGATGGCGCGCTTCCTTTTTTACTGGCATTTGTTTCATGGGAACCGTCGAATGTTATACATCCATTATTCAAACAACTGCATATGCATAATTTATGCACTATCGGGCGCAATATACAACATGTGGGTATAGTCGCTTGAATATGTGTCAATAACGCTGCAGATTCTTCTATTCGATGAGATACGTAGATAAGCGTTTATTACAATTCTCTGGCATGATAGTGAGTTTTTATTGACATAGCCTGTAGTTAGACAATTTGTTCTTAAATATATCTAAATTATTCGTTCTTTTATTTTCAGATTCCTTATGTAAGTACTACCACTATTAAGATGACAGGAGGTTGGTATTATTCACGATCGTGATTATATTTTTGTTTTATTCATAGAAAATTTATATGCTCTTTATAACGCCCACCTTTATTTTTATATTCTCTAATTCAAAACCTGTGTTCCACGCTTGTTGACACATTTCCTTCCGCATTTTTAATCTTCTGTTTTCTTTTTGAAGCAATAAAGTTTCTTTCATTTGCTCGATTAATCTTGTTTGCAAGCAACATTGGCTCATACCGGGCGTTACCCTGCTTCCCTTCGCGAGACGTGTGCCAAAGGTGGTGCAGCGCGTCATGACAAAAAAAAATGCTTTTCCATCGCGTACTGACTGCTACCTGGGGCCATAACATCTCGCAAGTGGCGTTTTCCTCGTGTTGTTTCAACATCCTGCTACTGCTTCTGCTCAAACACAGTCGGTTGACCACTAGGTTTGGCTTTGCTGCTAGACTCGGCCACTCTTCTCTCTTCTCTTGTGCTTTTCTCAGTCCGTATTGATTTACACGGTGGGTTTGCACTGGGAAAAAGTTTTTATCTATTCTTTTATTTTGCTATGTATAAGTTGTATCAACAATATGAAACAATATGTAATTCTCACCTCAAGGGCACGTTTATTGCTTTATTTATATATATTCGAGTTATTAGTACGAGACACTGAAGAAGTCTGCACATTGTAGACGAAATACGCGTATCTGTCGAGGATAAGCAAAGGTAGTTGGAATTAAATGGAAGATACTAATTTCTCTTCTAATTTCTAGATATATTTTTAGTTATTCATTTTTAAAGTAACCTTAAAATCTGAGAATAACATAATAACGAATTTTGGTGAAACTACTTACGTTTACCGTTTATTCAATTTTGCCACGTTGCGATAGATGTTTCTCAATGATAAATAGTTGTTGCAAGGTTTTTTTTAAGTTCGGACCTTATTTTAAAACCATTATTTCGAGAAACATTGAAAGAATGAAATGACTAGTGAAACAGTTACAAAAATGATGTTCATAATCCGTTATTAAATATTATAAATATCGAATCAAAAGAAGGTTTATTGGAACTCAACTTAATCACACTATGTGACATCAATATAATCTTGTAATTTTGATCGAACCTCTTAACGAAAACTGCTATGAAGAGCCTTTGAGTGGGTTGATTTATTTCCGTTAAATTCCGTTATAATTACTTATCCTTTGACAGATACTCGTATTTCGTCTACTTTTTGGAGACTTCTTAAATGCTTCTGGAAGTAGCTTCTGAAGGCTGTCTGGAAGTAGCAGACGAAATGTGCGTATCTGTCAATGGATAGAAAACTTTCACTTATTACGACTAACCCTCTTGATCAGCACTCTAATTGCGCTACTCAAGTCTACGTGTGATGTAATGGTATGAGTGGTAAAGACAAATTTGGATAAAATCAGTCTTGATATCATACGAAACTGAAGTCCTAGAGGATGGTTTGCCGATAATTTGTGCTTATTATTTTTTTAAATCAATGTCATGTAACGCATAATCGAAGGGTCTTCATAACTTGAACAGTTCGAAGTTTGTCAATAGTGCTTAAGTAACTGTATTGAGACATGAGGTAAATTTATTTGTAGAGCTACACATGCTATCAAAGTAATCCGAATTACCACCATATTACCACAAAAGTTCAACTCAGTGGACGCTGTGGTTCTACGCCACAAAAAAAAAATCCGAATTAACATAACCCGAATTAACATTACGATACTTTGTTTAGTTCCAATGACCTACAAAGGTTCACTAATATCTTATTATTATTAAACATGCTGTTTACAAGTTACTTACCAAGCCACACAGAACTGTCATAGTTGGTTTCAGCTTCCTGATTGTGACTTAATTGGGTCACTTTTTCTTTCTTAGCGTTTCAACTTTATTTGTTTCGCAATTAGCTTATTGCTTGCTCTCGACTTAGTGTTCTAAAAGCATGTGGAAGTGCTTATTAACTAAGAACTTTCGATACTAGGTACCATTTTTGCATTAGTATGATTGTGTGGCAAGTACAATCATACCCTATGCCCCGAGCGTCGAGAAATTTTCCTTAGCGAGAAACCTCTAGACCAAACCGCGAATCGAACCCAGCCACCTCCAGCATGGTGTTGCTTTGTAGCCGAGCCTTTACCGACTGAGCTAAGGGAGGACCCGTCACATTGTGTCACATTGAAGTTAATTTTTGTGATTTGCAACAAATGTGCTGCTAGGGTTAAATTCTACACATTTGCGTTTCTCTACCCTTTGGTAAGAGGTGGCTGGAGGTGGTTCTTTTTTTTTGCTTAACCAAATAGAGATAGATTTAATAAAGAGAAATCGACATTAAAGCCAAACTAGATAGTGTGCTTGGCGCCAGCACCTGTAACCTGATGTGTGGGAATTTTGTGATTATGGTATAACAAGAGTCGAACTACGTTTGATCTTGTTTTTGAAGTGACGACAACATTCTACGTTATATGAGAAAAAATGTTTGCAATAATTTAGCTTGGAGTGGTGGTTTACCCTTGTCAATTATAAACTTCCACGAAGCTGAAGTGTGGGAACATACAATTCTAAAATGTGGGAAAGTATGAATCCTTCAGTTATGTTCTAATGAAGACTTGGCTATGTTATGTTGCATGCTTGTTTCGTGTCATTTGCGCTCAACATACTTTTGAATCATAGGATATGCTACAGTTGAATATGTTACAACACTTAAAATACTAAGCTAAATAAATAAAATGTTCGTCCAGATTTTTTGATGCGGGCTTTTACGGAACTCCTTGGAAATTTTGTAGCTGCTTAATAGTTCACAATGAACTTACACGACATTTTTAATAGAGCTTCTTAAGAAGTGACTATGGTATACATTTATGAGGGCTCGATGAAACATTTTTAATTTTTTAATTTTAATTCCTTGTTTATCGAGAATTTCAGCCCTGGCCTGGTTCATCTGCCGTCGTAGTCACTCAAATACCTTTCTGGTATTTTCGTCACTTGTCCGGGGGTTAGATTAGAATTCGTGACTTTGGTGTCAGAGTTTGGCGTGGATGTTAACCACTAAGCCAGAGTCGAACTCTTACATCGATGGAACTTATTTGGAACATCAAGTTGGTGAGAGTACAATTAGGAACTGCTAGGAGCTTGAAGTTACTAGTCCACTTGTTTTGGCTTCGTAAGTAGTAAAATAGTTTCGCGGAAACTTCATTTGAATGTCGTTTTATGAAACTAGGAAGTAGCTTTTATCGAGAAATACCGCACTTGGGATGTTCATAAGCTTTTGAATGCTTGCAAACTCAAAGATTTTGTTTTGAGCTTGAGGTTTGAGCCTTGAGCTTATGGGTATCCTCTGAACTTTCCTTAAGACTTTTTCAATTTTTTCTTCAAATGTTTCAATTGTTTTTTTTGTGCAAAACTAAATTTTGATCTCTTTTAGATATTCTGGATAGTTTTTCTAGATCTTTTTATAACATAATTTAAAACGTCTTGGGGGTTATTTGGTTGGATTGTTTGGTTAACATATTTATATCATATTTCCTTAAGGAATTCTATCAGATTTTTTGTGTGAACATTGTTTAAAACTTTAATACCTCCAAACTTTAACACCTCAAAACTTAAGTAAACACAAACTTCGTATTTTATTTAAATTGTATTTGTTTATTTCAGATTCATCTTCTTTCTTCTCTCTTAGCATTTCAAGCTTATTGCTTGCTCTCAACTTAGTGTTCTAAATGCACTTCCACAGTTATTAATAAGAGCTTTCGATGGCAAGTACCATTTTTGAATTAGTAAGATTGTGTGGCAAGTACAATCATGGGGATAGGGTATCCGAAAAATTCCTAGACCAGACCGGGAATCGAACCCAGCATGGTGTTGCTTTATAGCCTTTACCGACTGAGCTAAGGGGGGACCCAGATTTCAGATTCATGGGATATGATTCAACAATTCACGACGTCAAAACATAGTTATTTGGTATTTGCATAAAATTTTCAAATTTTTCGCTTAACTCTATCCATTAGAGTGTGTACAGACCCTTCAGATATTAAGTGGCCTTAATCAGAGTCCAATATCTTTGAATTGCACGAAACTCTGGGCAATTTGGCGGATTTGCGGTTTTGATACCTTATTTTTTTTACTTAATAAAATTCGTATATTTCGTTGATGTTGTGTAAAAGTTACTATTCGATTAGTTACACTTCAACTTGCAGATAAAAATTAAATTCACCAATATCTACTACATCATCACAATTCATGATAAAGGTAACATAATTAATGAAATGCTTTATTGTTATTTGTTTTCATGTGTTTTCTATTGTTTCTAAGACTGTATGCATCAATTCGCCGAACGAAAACCTCCTGCCATTATCGGTGACCGTTGACAATATTAGGTTGCCTGGGAAGTCCCTTTAATATCAAACACGAAAACATTTTTTTTTTTTGCCAAATTCGGTTTTATTTCTCAACTAACTCTTCTTGTGGGTCGATACAGCGAGTCCAGCGATTTTATATCCCATCTATCGATTTCCCATCCGAATAGTACTCCTTCGGAAGTCCTTCAAAATAGCCATCGGTTTCAGCTATGAGCTCATCATTTGAGTAAAATCGCTTACCGGTGAGCCATCTCTTCAGGTTTGGGAACAAATAGAAGTCACTGAGGGCCAAGTCTGGCGAATACGATAGATGGGGAACCATTTGAATTGAATTTCATTCAATTTTGCTTGAGCAATTGAGGATAAATGAGCTGGTGCATTTTCGTGATAATAGAGCACACTTTTTCTCAGCAAATGCGGCCGTTTTTTCTGGATTTCATCCAAACGATCCAATAATGCTGCATAGTAATGGTTTTTTTCTTTTTTCAAGATAGCCGCTGAATATTACTCCATGCGCATCCCAAAAAACGGGGGCCAGAACTTTCCCCGCCTATTGTTGAGTTTTCGGGCGCTTCGGAGCACTTTCGCCCGGCGAAACCCACTGTTTTGCCTGCTGCGATGACTTCGGTGTGTAGTAATGGATCCAAGTTTCATCCATGGCTATGAACCGGCGCACAAACTTCTTCCGAATTGCTCAAATTCTTCTGAGTGGTTTTAACACGAATGTGTTTTTGGTCCATTGTAAGCAAACGCGGAACCCATCGCGCGCAGAGCTTCTTCATACACAAAACGGAATGTACGGTTTTGCCAACTCGTTCCATTGAAATGCCTAAAGCCTAAAGCTCTCTCAATTTCACTTATGGATCTTCCAATACTATATCATGGATATTATCGACGTTCTATAGTGACCTCATTTGAGCATCCAGAACGCGGTGCGTCAACGGTGCTCGTACGACCACAACGAAAATCAGCAAACCACTTATGACGGAATTGACGGAGCAGAGTCAGGAAAACTACCTATCCAGCTTGGCTTTGGCTTCGGCGGCCTTTTCTTGCGTTGAAAATAGTATTTTATGAAAACTTGAAACTCGGATTTTTCCATTTAAAAAAATGAATGCGTGGACAGAAATGGCTGAAATTTTTGCAACCGTCATTCAAGGAATGAAGCTCATAGAAAATGGTTCACATTGGCGATTACCAACGCCATCTGTAGGAAATTAAAGGGACTTTTCAGGCAGCCTAGTACTCTCTGTAGATAAGACCACGCCGCTGTCACTGGCGACACTCACTTTATTTGTGCTTGAGTGTTTCTGTAGTTGCAATATCCTCTCGTAGAATTGTATACCTACCACAATTTTATATGTTCCATCTTCTCATTCACTAGCAAATATCAGTTGCTACACTGGGCCGATGTCATCCTTCTGCTACCTATGTTGAGCCAAAATCGCTCCCAATTCACCATTGGGTGACACATCTCCACTCTCGGCCGTGAAGTCTTTTCGATGTAATGCCGGTGTATTTGATCGGAGGAAGGGGGTTGTTGGATATAGGGAGGCTGACTTGGGTATGTTTGTAGGATTGTTTTCAAATAAGGAAGCTCTGAAGGGGTGGAGGGGAGGGGCAGGAGGAAGTGCTTGGGTAAGGAAGGATTGATGGAAGGGAATGGAACCGATCTCCTGAAGATGACGATTGATAAGCAAAGGTTTAGCCTTAAACGCCTGCAGGTGAAGTTTCATTCCTCCCTGTATTCTTGTTCTTACCAATTGCTGCATTGGAACACGTGCTGGTTGTCGTCTCCACAAAAAGGTTCCCATGGTAGCTGTTATTCTAGCTGAGTGGATATTATACAACGGTAATACGGATGACAGGTATCAATCTTTGGAAAAGTATTGTGAGATGCCCGTTTATCGACAGATGGGAGGCTGGCAGTTGCGAGAAACGTGAAAGTAGATCCACTAACTGCGAATTGAAGCCAAGAGAGCACATGTTCCCGAAGAGGAATGAGTGCCTCACTCGATCAAAAGCGTGGTCCAAATCGAAACTCACAAACTTTCCTACCTGCTTTCGCGTGGACAATTGAGCGATCCGATCCTTAAACGCTAGTGTGGCTTGGAAGATGTTGTTGTCTGCATTTGAGCATTTTTGGGCGTTGCTGGAAATACGGAGCACCACTCTTTCCAAACGAGATTTTAGTATACGGAAGAGTAGTTTGTAGTCGCAATTAAGAAGAGATATCTGTCGAAACTAGCCAATCGTGTCCCCAGATCCACACTTTCAACTAGAACGATAATACCATCCACGAATCTACACCCAAAAGTTGAAATTGTAGCAAAAAATGCAATTGCAGTTTTTGCAATCATATCTTGAGAAATCCGCATGATTTTGAAAAGGCAATTTTGCCCATCATGATCCACAAAGCTTTTTATGGTATACACAAAGCCATGCAAATGTGTGCAAGCGGTTATCGCTGTGTGCCTAGTGCCTTGACAGTCGCAGCAACCGTTGGGTTTTTGTTCAACCGTCTACAAGTTCTCAATATGGGTGAGACAATGGCACAGAACGCCGCTATGCCATATGCTACTGTTGCTATTCCGCTGTCAAGTGTTCTATTTTTATTTGCACTTGTCATCACCCTCCTATCGCCCTCTCATCAAGTCACCATGCGTTTTATGAAATAAACGAAGCCATGTAAGTGTGCGCGACCGGCATTTGCTTCATTGTTGTAACGTTGTGTGCTTCGACAACCGAAGCAACTATAGGGCTTTTATTCCGATCAGCTCAACTTGTTGTGGTGACTCGATGGTTACAATGAACAGCCGTCATGCTGACGGTCGCGGTTCGACTCTAAGCAGTGGATTGAAACCTTTTTTTGTGAGCTATTGAATATACTCTGTAGGTAGGCTGTAGGTAAAAATTCGCAGTCCTTTCTATGGCAAAGGAAAACAAAGCTACACGGTTAAAGAACATAATGCATACTTATGTGTGCATAATTGTCTAATGTTGTTTTCCGATTCAATACGCCCTCCGTTATAATATAAATTTCCCGAAAAAACTCGTAAGTGCGACCCCACCGCGTTTGTCTTGACAGTGAGAAAAAGTGGGTAGTTGGGTTGGAAAACTCTTTCAGTCTTTCCACAGCAGCATCGTGGTAGAGCAGTTGGTGTTTTGCTGTGTCGAGGAGAGTGCAAAACATTCACGCCGCTTCCACTCGGTTTTCAATTTCAATCCTCAGTTGGATGCCGAATGCTCACCAGACCAGTTCCGACGTGAGGATTGTCTCAGACATAGCGTGCTCTTTTAGTTGTGTGCCAACCGCGTCCGCCGAATGCAAAGTTGGAGCATGCTGATGTTTAGTTAGGAATTTTAGTGAAAAAGTGCAGTTGTGAGTATCAACAGTGATTCGAATCTGCAGCGCTTGACTAGAAAAACCGAACAAGACGCCCTATGCAGTCGTGTGTGATTTATACGATGTGCTTTTATTTGCCTGTTCTCTAAACATTTTCATTACGATTGGAAGAGACGTGTTGCTAGCTGCCTCTGAGCGGGGAAATTAATCGATTGCCAATTCGAGAGTGTGCTACAAATATCCGGATTTTCCTCTGCTTATTACGAGTAAGTGTCGATAATTAATAGTGTTTAGTGGTGTATGCGGGTTGGGGGTGGTTCGTGCGAAAAGGGTAACATCGAAAATTGATAGGCACACGTGCCAGGAAAAGTGTGAACCGCACTCTCACTCTTGGTGTTGATCTTCTTTATTTGGATTTTCGCTCTCGTGCGGGCCGGGACAGCTCTGTAGCTTGTGTCACAAAGTTCGAAACAACAGCCGTAGAGTTTGGTATATGGGGTGAGTAGAGGGTGTAGTTAATAGTTGGCGGCTGTACTGAGATCCACATTCTAACGGTTTAGACGAGTGTTTTCAACTGACATTGATAAACATAGAGAATAGAAGCATTTCTCATATCTAATATTTGAAACGCAAAAAAGGAAATGAAGGTGTTTGCTGCTTGTGAAAGTGCTCAGTACGAGGCGCCTTGTAATGAAGGACACGCTAAATTTAAAATGTCGCAAAAGATTATGTAAAAATATTTGACGTAAGGTTTTATGCTCTATAAGAATGAACCGATAACTTGGAATTCTCGTCTTCGAAAATTTGGAATTTGCTATTGAATTTAAAATTTCCTGAATTAAAAATAAGCGCATTGAATATCAAATATGTACAACTCAAAATTAAAAAGAACACAGATCAATGCCGTTTTTTCCTATCTCATCTAATCTAACTCCAACACAGACAATTCTTGAGATCATCCTGAGGGATATAATTCCTTCATATTTCTTGTCGTTTCGATGGGCCGTGTTCAAACCAAACGATTTGATTTTTTGATCATGTACATCACTTACGTCTCGTCTGTGCGTACAACTTGTGCACTGCACGACCTATTTTGAACGCTTATAAAATAGAATTTGTTTTGTTTTTCCAGATATTTATTCCTAACAGCCTACACTGAAACATTCCTAATTAGGGTCTTCGAAGAAGAATAGTTCTTGGGAGATTTTTATTCACTTTTGCAAGTATCTATAGTATCTATCTTTTAAATAGTGCTGAAAAGAACTGCCATATGGCAAAGATGTATAAAACATCATCTTCTCGAAATGATGAGTAAATTGCTCTTAGAATGCCGAATAATGCCCCTCGGTTCAATAGGAACTGTTTTTTTTTCTTTCGTAAAATATAGCAGAAACTTCAGCTAACATTTAAAACAAATTTGAACATGGTTGATTAGAAATCTTTGTTGATTAGAATAAACTTTGTTTTTGTTGAACAGAACATGTTCACAATCTCATAGATTTGACTATGATCTAGGATACGATATTAATCCTAAGCTGAATCTTATGCTTAGCACGGACAATAATAACAATTTACTCTGCACACTACCAAAATGCATGTAAATTTCTATCTCCTGAGACCGACACATGCAAGCGTTCTTCAGCACATAAGAATGAGTTTAAAGAGATGAGAAAATAAATTCTATGAAACGCACATTTCGTCGAATTGCGTATGTTTCAGTTTCAGGAGACATAATTTTACACGAAATTTTTGTTTACGGTCCCCGACTTTTTACAAACATGAATTACGTCTCGTGTAATATTCTTAATTTCTAAGTGTGTGACTTCCGAGCAATCTTCCCAAAAAATCTGAGCAAGATTCTTCAAAAGAATTGAACAGAATTCTAGGAGAAATTTGAGTTTGGATTCGACAGAATATAAAGAGCAAAATGAACTTAGAATCCCGTTCATATACCGCGGAACATATTCTCATAAATTTCGCAATAATCCTGAGTTATGCTGTCTGAACCCCACAGATAACTTACACAGAGATGAAGATTGAACCACCATCCTGAGAAACTCAGGTGAGGCTGAGATAGATGTACACAACATGCGAGATGTGCTCAATACACCGAGAAAAATGTATCCAAGATTCCGAAAAGAATTTATTAAGTGTGAAATTAACCTTTAACGCTGGTAGATCACCTTTTCGTGGTGCGTTATGGGGTATCAGATCTTCCACTGAACTCAAGTCAGAATTAATTCAAACTAAGGCTGTGTTCCAATTTGCGAATTAATTATAATTTTACTTAAACTTGTCAGATGGAAAGTAATCGAATAATTGATTAAAATCCTGATGTTACTGATCAACAAACTTTCGATAAGGTGTCTCTTAAAATTGTATGTCTTGTTAAAAATGACAATACTCGGCTTGCGCCACCGAGGATGAGCTTGAAATAAGGAAACATAATTTTGTTTTTGTTGGGGCGTAGAACCAACATTTTATTTTAGTTGAACTTTTGTGGTATACCCCTGTTTACTATACTAATTCGCATTTTAAAGCTAGATCACCAATTGTCAAGTGACCAGCCTAAGACGCGTCTCCCAGTCAGGTAAAATTGAGTTTATAAAACCCACCACCTTACCAGGATTTGCAGTCCAAATTTCTTTAGGTTGCATATAGCCACTGTACAGAAATTTAAGTCTGCTCTTGTACACAGCATCACAACTGCAAAACAGATGTTCCGAGGTTTCACGTTCCATGTTACAGAAACAACAGATATCATTCTGAACCTGACCATTTTTTTTCAAATGATATCTACTCGGGCAATGTCCGGTTACTAGGCCAGTATAGGTACAAAGAACTCTCTTATTGAGCTCCAGAAGCTTTTTACTAATTGCAACATTTGGAATTATAAACCTTTTCGCTTGAGAACACTTTGTGGTGACCAACCAATTGGTCATCACCCTTTCCTCTTCCCAAGATTTTAATTGTGTTAAATTTTTTTTAACACAATTTTTAATTGTGTTTATGGCACAGTATGATATACCGCAGAATGGGCCAATAAACTATGCATTTGAACCTTGTTTAGCAAGCTCGTCTGCCCTTTCATTGCCTGCAATGCCACAGTGTCCCACAGAACCCAGAATAAATTTACCGAGTTCTCTTGGCACACCTTTCGCAATGAAAGAATGCATTCCCAGACAAGTTTGGATGTGCATTCATAACTACTCAACGCTTTTTAGTGCCGCTTGGCTGCCTGTAAAAATACATATATTTGCATATCTACATTTTCTCTTCAGACAAACATTAACACATTTTATTATAGCAAAGATCTCCGCTTGGAAAACCGTTGGATAGTTTTATCGCCACTGAGATTTCTACCCCAGGGCCGAAGATTCCTGCTCCCGTTTTTGTTCCAATTTTTGAGCCATCTGTGAAGAATTTTATGGAGCCATGACGTACAGTGGGACCTCCGACTTCCCAATCTACACATGACGTTTCACATATCTTGGAAGGGATGTCATGGTTTTCCACAGGTTTTATCCAGTCTCCATTCATATACATCACTGGGCCATTTTGAAAACTTTGTGAAATGCTCAGGTGACCGATTAAGTCACCAGACATGAAAGTTTTCTACCCTTTAAGTCTAAGCATACTCTTTTCCGCTTCTAGTTGCACGTTTAAAAAAAAGTTAGTAATTATTTATGTGAATTCTCATTTTCTAGATTTTATGTTCTATAGTTTGAAGAGGTTAGGACTAGGTTAGGTTTTGATGCATGGTCAACGTCGAAATCATTGTTTGTTTTCTTCGCAATTAATTCGGTTTTGACTGATAGAGTGCTCTCACTACTCAAAGGGTTTAAATAGCGGAAAGTTTCAATAAAACTCGATTCATTTCCAACAAAACAAACAATGACAAATGTACAACACTGAATACTTTATCATTTATGTTTATGTCCCGAACATAGGGGAACAAAGAGTGAAACGATAGTTTCCCCGCCTAAAGAGAGAGTTATCATCCTTTTTCCGCATAGTGACGAAGAGCCTTCAAAGAGGAAAAAAACTTATTTTTCATGCATCACGTACCGTTTGGAATACTTCGGTTGTATACACTAAGGTGGGTGAAGTTTATCAACCCCTTTAATTCACTGCTTTTATATAACATATTGATGTTCACGAAACACATTTAAAAATTATTGAGCTTGATGAAAAGATTTTTTTTGTGTACGAAATTCATGGAAAATGATTTTTAAAATATGTGTATCGCTCGTTAATGTCCTAGTGGTTCACACAGTTTTAGCTATACATTTTGTAGAACATAAAAAAAATCTGATTTCAGGCTAAATAAAGCCTAAATAAGGAAATTGTTCACCACAGACATTATTAAGGCGATATATGGCATCAGTTTACATGAATAATCACGCGTATTTATGTCAAATTCTACGCTCAAAACATGTCCACTAGATGTCGCAAAAATTTACACTGATAGCAGTAACGCTAATATCTATGTGTCTCACATGTGTTTTTTTGAAATATGATCAACAATGATTACTATTAGTAACCACACATACTTACTATGTGTATAAATAATCACTATGTGTAACCCCACATACTTTACAAAAACGGTGGTGTAAATGCATAAGCAGAAACACTTACACGAAACCCACGGGAAGGATAGAGAATCTCTTTCCAACGAAACGCTCTTATTACAGGAAATAAACAGTAAGCAATACACATTAGGATTTCTGTCTGGGGGTTTGTTAAAAAATAAGGTTAGCAAACTCCCTGTAGACTGTCGGAAGACAATTAGATCTACGTTGATCTCGATCCGATGATTTTCATCAAGGAAGGCATAATTTTCATCCATGACTTGGGCCAGATAAATCCTCATCTAGCCTACACTTCGTCTGGCACCCTGTTTTCTCCCCTTACCCTTTGTTATTGAATGTATTTATGTAATTAACGTAATAGAATATAATATATGTATTTATTAAATATATCTGACATCTGCTGGATTGTCACTGCAAAATGAAAATTATATATGTATTAATAGCTTAATAGTCCTGAAAAAGCTGAAAATCAGAGTAGATCAGACCAATTAACAAAGATAAAATTTAAATGAACGGATTTTAATATTTTTTTAACAGACTATTTTATAAGTTGAAAAAGGCAGTTTTAGTAATCGAAGAGCACCACCATTCCTGTTCCACCCGTCTTCGGAAAAGAAGCCTGTTTGTTGGAGTTTGGTAGCGGAAAACGTTGATTGAGCTTCGTTGGATAGATATCTCAAGTTTTTTTCGTCTGCGCCTTTCGTTTGGAGGAGGTTGAAGAATTGTTATCTTCAAACCGTTCAACGAATATCGTATAATGACATTTAAAGGTACTTCAATCAAGTAGTCTTCTGGCTTCTGGTGACATAACAAGTGTCACGGATTTAATGAAGCCCATTGGCATCAAGTTCTAAATTATCACATATTCTCGTCCAGAAGAATCGTTCATTCGTATGTAAAGGGTGATACGGTCAAAATTTGGTCAAGGGAAAACGCGTGTAAATCGGTGAAATCGTTTATTTAAAAAATCAAATTAAATTTCTTTTTCAAGTTCAATTAGTATAAAATTCAGGAAAAATATTCAGTTAGGCTTCCGCTTTTCCAAATCCGAATTGCCGGGCCTTACGCTTGACCCCTGCCATCAGATTTTGTACAGCCACCTTGTCCACCTTCTTCGTCGCAGAAAGCCAGTTTGCCTTGAACTGCTGCTCGTCCTTAGCAGTTTTTTTTTTGGTCTTCTTTAGGTTCCGCTTGACAATAGCCCAGTATTTCTCAATTGGGCGGAGCTCTGGCGTGTTGGGAGGGTTCTTGTCCTTGGGAACCACCTGCACGTTGTTGGCGGCGTACCACTCCATGGCCTTTTTACCGTTATGGCAAGATGCCAAATCCGGCCAAAACAGTACGGAACAACCGTGTTTCTTCAGGAAAGGCAGCAGACGTTTATTCAAACACTCTTTCACGCAAATTTCTTGGTTGACAGTCCCGGAAGCTATGAAAATGATGCTTTTCAAGCCACAGGTACAGATGGCTTGCCAAACCAGATATTTCTTTGCGAACTTTGACAGTTTCGTGTGCTTGAAAATATATGCTACCTTTCCCCTTCCTTTTGCCGTATAAAACTCCTGTCCAGGAAGCTGCTTGTAGTCGGCTTTGACGTAGGTTTCGTCGTCCATTACCACGCAGTCAAACTTCGTCAGCATCGTCGTGTACAGCCTCCGGGATCGCGCTTTGGCCGTCGTATTTCGTTAATCATCGCGATTTGGAGTCACTACCTTCTTGTAAGTCGATAGTCCGGCTCGTTTTTTGGCTCGATGCACGGTTGTAGACGATACACCCAGCTTATTTGCGGCATCTCGGAGAGATAGGTTAGGGTTTCGCTTGAAACTACCGGCAACTCTCTTTGTCGTCTCAGCGGCTTCCGGTTTTCGATTTCCCCCCGATCCAGACTTCCTGGCTGTCGACAAACGTTCCCCAAACACTTTAATTACATTTGTAACGGTTGATTTGGCAACTTTTAGCGATTTTGCCAACTTTGCGTGTGAGTAGCTCGGATTTTCGCGATGCGCGAGCAAAATTTTGATACGCTGCTCTTCTTGCTTGGACGGCATTTTGACAACTGAAGAGTGAATTCCAAAATCAAAATAGGAGCAACATTCTACACACACACACACCTTCAAAATGAGGGGTGTTCAGGTTTTTTAAATGCAAAATTGAAAGAAATACGTCAAGTTGATATTGACCAAATTTTGACCGTATCGCCCTTTAAACACCAATGGTATCGTTGAAAGACCATGAAAAATATGGAAGGTTGTATTAATCACAACATTATAATCGGCATAACGGGTGTCCTAGAAAGTCTAAGCACGATGCGCCACTGTTGCTTCCAGATGAAGTTTAAACACCAGATCATTACTGTGTATCATTGTTTACATTTCAATCAATAACTCTATAATAACTGTTTCAAGTGCCGGTGCATTTATTCCTCATGAAAATACGACGTATTTCCCAGAAAAAGCGCAAACAGATCGTGCACAAATGGTTTTCCGCTTTTCCCAACATTTCGCTGAGTCAGTTGGCGAAAATGGAAGATGTGAGCATCGGAGCTAAGAACTGCACGCCATTAGAAAGTATGGCGAGGAGTCTTCCTTTCAGGACAAGAACAAATCTGGACTTAGACCGGGCCCTGAGGACCAAACCTTGGACCGGAGAATCACGCAAGCTTTCGCCCGTTAAAAGAATACTCCCGTTCGAGATGTGGCCAAAAAGCTGAGAACTTTTGGAGTAACGTCGACCAAACAGCGACATTGAATGGACTAAGGACTTTCGAGAAGCAGAAGAAGCCAAAACGAAGTGAAACACAAGCAGCAGCTGTCAAATCAAGGACCAATAAATTATACGATAAACTGCTGTGTGGAAAATCGGTATGCGTAACTATTGACCAATTCTACACGGTCCGTGCTGGTCATCAATTTGTGAGTGTAGAATGCTTTTAAATCCGTTTGACTGCTGATATTTACGTTCGGGAATGCTTGGAGCGGCGCCTGCTTTCCATGATCCGGAAACAAAATAATCCAGTACTGTTGTGGCCAAAAACCACTGTCCAACAGGCTGTGCTGAAGCTGATGAGCAGTGTTAGATCAAAAGTCCGCTCTTTGGCGTAAGATTAAATGGATCTCGGAAATCTCACGTTGAACTGTAGAAACATATTGTAGAGAACATGAAAGTGTAATTAAATCTTAATTTACTTAAAACGATGTCGTATTGTTATTTACAAATCGTGCTTTGATTTACTGGGACACTCTCAAAATGCTAGCTAGGTTAGATTAGGTTTGAGAAAGATAAAATATAAGAGGACAGTTTAATCAACAAGGGACACTTCACACTTCTCCTTTTTAAAGTGGTTTTAGTAGTAGTAGTTTGTCTTATTAAGCTTGCTAGTTCTAGTTAATTTTTTTTTTTTTAAAAAGACCGGGAGCTTCGTAGTTTCTACTCCGTTACTGAACAGAACTACTAGGTGGGATGAAAAGTAACCTTCTTGATTGCCATAATGCCATGCTACTGCAGAAAAGGTTACATTGCCTTGTAGTCCGGTCATATTAACGCATGCACGAACATTTCAGTGCGATACCGCCTTTATTTTTGTTTTGACAGTTGACTATTGTTGATGTGTTTGACTTACTTCACTTATGTTCGTCTAACGTCCTATTAGGACCGTACCTACGATATTTCTCCATAAAACTCGGTTTAGGGCTGTTTGTCTCCAGTTCTTCGAATGTAACACACTTCCAAAGTCTTGCTCCACTTGGTTTAACCAGCTAGCTCACTGCATTTGTACGGGGTTGTTGTCCGACATTCTTACAATATGTACCTCCCATTGTACCCTTCCAGCTTCAACCAAAGATGATCCTAAGCACACGTCATTCAAAAATTCAAAATGCTTGCAGGCCCTCCTCGAGCATTGTCCACGCCTCATGCCCGTAGAGAACTATCGGTCTTATATCAGCGCTATGTACATGGTACACTTTGAAGTTTAGCAGACCTCAAGGTCTTGTGGAGTCCGTAGTAGGCACGACTTCCGGTAATAATGCGTCTCCGAATTTCTCTGCTGCTGTTGTTATCCGACTTAACCAAACGCATGTTTCAAAACACCTTCTAGAGCAATGTTGAGTGTTTGCAACCCCACTACCGTTCAAGTTTGCAGCGGGAGGCCTTCGATGCGGTTACAGAGGACAATGTCAAAAAAGTTCATGAAATGGTGTTGTGCATGCTCACTCCTGACCAAAAACATGAACGCGAGAGTATTTCGAAACGGTGTTTAGACTTGCGGATGCGGAATCGGAAGAGTTTTTGGCGTCGATTGGTCGATTGGTCGACTGTTGATGAAACCTGGATCCACTATTACACACCAGCTAACAGAACGAGTGCCCGGTAATGGACTGAAGCCGGCACGAGTGCTCCAAAGTGGCCCAGGGAGGCTCAATGGGTCGGAAAGATCGTCGAAAGGCGTCGTTTTTCCGGAATTCTCATGGCATACTCTTCGTGAACTACCTCGAAAAGAATAAAATCATCAACACTGAGTATTACTGTGCATTATTGGAGCGATTGATGGCCGAAATCGCCGCAAAACGGCCTCACATGAAGAGAAAAACAATTTTGTTTCTGCAAGACAATGCACCGGCGCACAAGAGCATCACAACCACGGCTAAAATCAAAGACATACGGCTCCGACTGCTTCCTCATCCACCGTATTCAACCGGTTTGGCTCCCTCGAACTATTATCTGTTCCTTATGATTTTTTCTTTGTTGGGGGATTTAAACACTACTGCGTCCATTAATTCGAACTTTTGTAGTATATCCCTGTTAACTGTAAACGCATTGGGCAAGCTGACCACCATTTGTTTCGGTGGTCAGCTGCTTGCCACAACACGTTCCCAGTCAGGTATGATTTGGTTTACGAACCTAATTACCTTACCAGGATTGGCAGACCATATCTCAATGGGCTGTAAACAACCACTATCAAGAAATTTTGATCTGCACCTATACAATGCACTACAGCTGCGATGTTTCGCTTTCTAGGTTACAGAAGCAGCATATATCATTCTGCACCCGGCCAAAGTTCTTCAAATGATATCTGCACGGACGGTGCCCTGTTACTAGCCAAGTGTATGTACAGAGTGCTCTCTTATTGAGCTCTAAGAGCTTTTTGTTTAATTTGCATTTGGAATTTGTGTGGAATAAATCTTTTTGTCTGGTTACACTTTCTACCCTCCTTCATACACCAAGATTGGGTATCCTTTAAAGCCTGTTGCATTCTACCTGATACTATATTGTCAAACTTCACTCTTACTTAGATGACTATGCCATCCGCAAAGCCTACAACCCTGAAACCTTTCGTTTCTAAGCTTCTAAGAAGATCGTCTACAACTAAGGACCACATAAGTGGGGAGAATACTCCTCCTTGGGGCAACCTTTCGTTGCCCTTACCTTAATAGAAGCTCCTCCAAGCTCAGAAGTGATTTCTCTTTTTGCAAGCATAGTATGAATCCAGTTAACAATGCTAGTGTTAAAACTCCTCTTCTTTATAGCTCGAGTCATTGAGGAATAAGATGTATTGTCAAACGCTCCTTCAATATCCAAGAAAGAACAAAGTGCTATTTCTTTTATTCTCACAGATTTTTCGACTTTTTCTACTAGCGTAAGAGGCGCTGTAGCTGTTGATTTACCAGATTGATGAGCAAACTGAAATTTTGCCAAACAATGCTTTTGCATATAAGTTGACTCGACATATTCCTTCAAAACCTTTTCCATAGTCTTCAGCATCACTGATGAAAGACTAATAGGTCGGAAGCATTTTGGATTCGCCTTATCACGCTTACCAGTTTTTTGGATAAAGATTACTCTTACTTACCTCCATTTTGATGTGATGTAGTTCAGCCTTAAGCTTGCCTTTAAAATCTTCATAAGAAACGGAACCAGCATGGCCTCACCCTTTTGGAGCAATGCTGGAAATATGCCGGCTACACCTGCAGATTTAAAAATCTTTTTTATACCTTATATCGCACTGTTCGATTGTATAAATCGTTCCAAATCGGCTCTCAACCTTTAATATAAATTACATTGTTTTTCCAATTAAAAAACAATATCACACTGTTTGAGTGGCCCCAATAGCATCCTTACTGTTGGTATGATTCGGTTCAAATCGGCACTAATATTTAAATGTTTCACTTGATGGCTTATCGTTTACCAAAACAAATCCTGCTGCCACCCAATCCTGTTATCCAACATCCCAGTAATTTCTCGGGGAAGTGCAGGAAAAAAAACGATAAGTGGGTTTAAATCCACCATCAAAATTTGACCCACCCTAGTGCGCAAGCATTTGTGCTGTAGGTTTCTGACGATTGCTACCGGTAGAAACTATTAAGACACCAATATCAATTGGGCATTGCTCTTCACCTCGCACCTAGTATACAATATACAATAACTCCGCATACTCACGCAACCATATAGCACATACGACCAACAACACTTTTGGTCATAATTTGTTTTTAATACGGCCCGTGCGGTCATATAGGAAAGGTAAACTCCATCAATTAGAGTGATATTACTAACGGTAGGATGTTACGTTTGCGAATCAACTCTATGCGATTGTCTGCTGCCGATAGACTATCGGCAAGTTTAGTCTCAAGGCAAAGGTTATTAAAGCATTTGCGGAACAAATTCAGGTCATAGATGAGTTATGGTGGGTAAGCAGAACATCACTCGGCGGCCTGAATTGTTACCCATTGGTTAAATTAAATTGAACCGAGAAAATCCTAACTGAACCAAAAGCTCTATTTCAAGCTCAGTCCGGTCTTCAACTCGGTATTCTGATGTATCTTTGAGGCATGTTAATGCAATTCTCTACCAATTGGAATCGTATGCTCTGCTCAGAGAAGTTTTCCAGCTCGAATCATTCCTAGCCCGGAAAGAGAATCGAATTCAGCCCCCTTCAACAGCTTTGTATCAGCGCCGTTATCGACTGATTCTATGCAGGCCCCATTAGTGAGAGTATTGTAATATTAATTGTACATTTTTTCTAAAGTTCATTTATTCATATTGGCTTAATTGACTAACTCTCAGAGCCAAGTTTTCTTTTTCAATATAAATCAATGATCTTAAAAGTAAAGTAATGAGAGGCAGGTCCGAGTACTCGCGGTCGTCTCAATGTAAGTGGGTAACATCTTTACTTTTTGTTTGTTTTATGTATTTATTATTTTTATTGTTTTATTGTCTACATTGCACTGTTTAATGTTTGAATTGAATGTTTTTCAGAAAGAAAAAATGAACACAGAAATCAAAATCAATTGTTTTGCAATTATATTCACAAAACGTGACAAATTTTACTGCGATGTATTTGTTTCAAAAGATCATGCAGTTTTTATTATTTCAAATTTTTCAAAGCACGCTATGCAGGTATTACAATAATTTCGATCCGAATTACAATCAATTCAATCCATAAATTATTCTACTTTACCACCAACGCGAAGGTGGTATCAGGTGTAAATCTCAATGCTGAGGATTAACTTTCACAGTACATCGAGTTATGGTCACACAACTGGCACACTGTAGGTGCTCAAAGTATGCAAAAAAGTATTTGTATGTGAATATGGCTGTTTATTGTTTGGAATTCCTCGCGTTTGCAGCACCATTTAAAACCACTCGCCACATTGCAAAGATAGCACTGCGTCCGTTGACAATAGATTAAAGGTCAACTGTTGTTTATTGCGGCTAGCGCAAACCGACTGAGCAACCGCGACAACTACTGTTTGATGTAGCATGGTAATAAAGGCCATCATCATTGTCATCTGCTAGCTATTTTAAATTACACGTTTATTGGTTTCCTGAAATTATCATTTAAATAAAATTGTCCGCACGAATCAAACAAGTATCTAATCAAATTAATGGCTTTGCGGCGTCATCAAGCATTGAATAATTTAAAAACGATGTCCATTTATATCTGCCAATAAACACAGATAACATCAGGTCACTGTAATGCATTACGTTAGAATCTGTTCATAGACAATGAAGCCCGTCTGTGCTTCGACACGATCAAATCAAAATAGATGCAATGATCATGCAGCTTTCGCTGATGCTACATCCGAACACTAGCCCATCGGCATTCTCCCCTGGTGGATGCAAGTTCAAGCAGCCACCACGAAAACTACTTCTACTGATGTTGGTTCCATTAGCCTGATCGTTATAAGGTGCACCGGGGCTTGTGAGAAATGTATGAGTCTTGATAAAAATCATGCTTGTTAGGCTCAAAAACGTGGATTTTCAGGCTTCATAACATTGACTTAGAATAAGTGCGAAAAGCGAAAATAATATAAATCTTGACGACAAACGTCATCAGAAGAATGAAACTTTGTTCTTCAAAATGCTTCATTTATGTAAACAGGTTCATTTTCAATATGAATCTTGAAATATCAGAAATAAAATTCAATACTTATAATGAATATCAGTTACCCCCTCGGGATTGGAAAATATGCAATCAAGATTACTACCCAGGTAACCAATAAGCATTAGCAAATACAGTAAATCAAACCCAAACCTGCATTTCAGATGCTACAAGCATTATATTAACATTATATCAGCATCAATATTTGTTTCAAATGCTATTTAAATGCTTGTAGCCTGTAAAAAGCATTTGGAATGCAAAATAGCATCAATGAAGCATTATCATAGCATTGCAGTAAGGCAGCCGTATATTGGGCCAAAATCGGCATTTGTGTTGCATTTAAGGTGACTTAATTACCAAAAATAGGCTGCCGTGAAGACGCTTTGAAACTGCTTATTTATTACCTGGGTATAGCGTCCACAATTAGGACCATACTAAAGGATCGGCGTGAACGCATTGACGTTGCAACTTAAGGATTTGAGATAATTAAGACGAACCTATTATTTTGGGGTCATTCGACGATACAGAATATTTATGTATTAAGGAAACATTTTAATTAGATAGTTGACCATCGCCTGGTGAGATCACCAGAAGCTCCATGGACTGGATCGGAACAGGTTTCATAATCGCTTAATAATAAGATAATAAGATATTAGATAAGATATAAAAAAAATCGTCATGAGAAATCATTTAGATTTAGATTTCGACTAATGAAATTCGTGCTTACTGATTGATAATTAAAACAACAGTTAAAGCAGATTTTTGACCTGTTTTATAGCAGACTCACGAAGTGACAAAGGTGTATTCATTTGTTATGTTCATCTATGATACGGTAACGATGAATTCTAGAAAAGTAAATGTCCTCATTACACTCAGATAAACTCATTTTCACCTCTAATGAATATTTTATGAAAATCCAAGTCACTGATGCAAGTACAATACCTTTGGATTTCATTTGCGCACATTAGAGTAAGTTTTCCTAAAAGAAGCGCACACGACTGATTATCTAATTTGAAAAAATAGACTATTATCTTCGTAGTATAATTGGCATCATGAATCATGAAAAATAGCCCATCGCATTTATTAAAAATTGCAAGCACATTATTATCATTTGATACTACAAGTTTTTGGATCGAAGATGGCGTCGAAAGAAGAGCAAGTGCGAAAAGCAGTTATGTGCGGTCGCAATGAAAATCCGGATCTGCCAGTAAGAAAACTTGCAAAAAAGCATGGTTTTCCTGCAAGCACCGTTCATACCGCTCTTAAATATTTCGATACACGTTTGACAACAGCCTGGAAGGCTGGGAGCGGAACAAAAACGGATCTCAGGAAGCACCAGTAGGACGCAAAGGTGAAGCAAATATTTCAGAAGAGACCATATCTTTCGATACGTACTGTGGCTAGAAATATAAAAATGTCACAACTTTCGTGCAAACTTCCAAGTACCGGCAAGGAATGAAGTCGTTCAAGGTGAAAACTGTAATGATAAACAGAATGTGATGGCTAAAACCCGAGCTTTCAAGTTGTATCGCGAATATTTGACGAAGTTTTCCTGCGTGATAATGGACGATGAAACTTATGTGCGGGAAGACTTCAAGAGCTTCCCGGAATGTCTTATTACACCGTGCCGTGCAACGGAACGGTGTAACAAGGCCAAGTTTCCCAAAAAAAAAAAATTGGTTTGGCAGGCAATATGCAGCTGTGGTCGAGCAAGCCATTATTCACAAGGACCGTGAAGAATGCCTAAAGAAGCGATTGTTACTATTCCTACGCAGCCATGACGCTCCCTCGCTATTCTTGCCTGATATGGGCAAACTCAAAAGTTCGTAGTTTCTGTAATTAGTTTTAAGATGACTAATAATGCACGATTAAATTAATAAAAACATGCATATTGGATTGAACTAACAGCAATTTTTTTTCATTCCAAATTTAATCTGTCCATATTTTGTCGCAAACGTGCCTTAAACATTCAAAAATTGAAATAAAACCCGAGACTATTCGCAAATATTCAAAGCAGTATATTTTGTTATAGCTTACGCCTTTTAAAATCAATTAAACTAACAAATTAATCAGATTGGTGGTGTCGATACACATGCTTTAGCCTTTAGCAGTTCATCAAGTTCGACACAGTGGTCTTTGCGCACTTTCTGGACGCTGCTGACCAATTTTACATGTTGTGTGGCACTGCACTTGGCTTATTGAGGTTCTGCTTCACGATTGCCCAGTAGCGTTCGATCGGTCGCAGTTGGGGACAGTTTGGTGGGTTGATATCTTTCTCAACGATCGACGTTATCAAAAAACCTGGCCAGAATAGCGGAGGAATTTAATGCTTCCGGTATAGTGAAAGCAACCTTTTCTGCAAGCACTCGGTTAGGTAACATAAGCATTCATTTTTTTTGCGTAGAAAACGGAAGATCGTATGTTCAAATTGATGGCCAAACGAGCACCTTCTCACAGAATTTTTCCATCACACAAGTCGTATCTGCATTTGGGATACTCTCCTCAACCGATTTGGTGTACAAATGAGGTACAGGCAGAGCTCTTTCACGTACGTATCTGGGAAAGATTGACCAAAACACGGTTGTAATGTTACGCAATTGTGTGGCAGATGAAGTGGGCGAACATGACATGGCTGACTATTAGTCACAGCAAGACATGCAAATGAACAATGGCTTAATTACGGGCCGTGTTCCCGAATCGATTGATGTCGAAATGTGGCGATTTCGACTGGCCGGCTCTTTCATCAGATTTGACCGCATCTGACTTTTTCCGATAAAGAAAACTCATGCCGATCAATAATTTGAGGCCAAAATATGCCGAGAAATGCTGGCGTCGGTGGTGTAGTGGTAAGCGTGACTGCCACTTTGCACCCCAGTCGGCCTGGGTTCAATCCCAGTCGTAGTCGGTGGTTTTTATGAGGCGAAATAAATTGGTGACGTCTTCCTTCGGAAGGGAAGTAAAGTCGTCCCGGCTCATAGTCATGAGTCGTTAGTTATGGTCCAGGTGGTGGAGTCGTCTCCCTGGCGTTGGTGAGTGTCGCCATGTGAGGAAATAGACGACGGAAAATAAAAAAAATATACCAGGAAATCGCTGCCATTCTACCTAAAACACTCAAAAAAGTGATGGAAAACGGCCCGATTTGTGCGTGGCATCCGGAGGTTTTTATAAAAAAAATTAGAAAATCTTCACTGCTTGTAAATTTTTTAGCTTAGCTTAGCTTGACTGACTGCACGTATCAATGGTTGCTACTCCGTGATTGATCAGAATCAGTGAAACTGCACAATGAATCAACTGAATGGGGCTGGGCGTAACCGACCATTCTCACGGCCAAGCATGCTCCATATGGCAATGCAGGTGAACGAAAGTAGCTTCGTATCTCGAATTTAACTCCTCCAACTGTGGAACTGTATCTACAGCAATGCCATGTCGGTAATGGAACTGGTCCGTGATGGAACTGGTTTACCAAGAGAAGTTTGCCGAACATCGCTGTTTGTGGGTGTCCGGAGAGATTTTCCCGAGACCTGGGGTTGAGATTGGTAGACAGGTATAAGCCGGTTGAGCCAAGAATGGCTACGGTGGCGATACAGTTAAGGGTCAAACATGAATTACTCCGATAATAATTGTGTTACAATATCGGACAACACAACGGAAGCAAATGCACGTCAAACTTGCTACCCTAACCTATTATGATAATCTGAATAACCAAAAAAAACGTATCAAGAGATGTATCGGAATAAGGTGACATCCAAGCGTTTAATTGCTTCATGACTGAAAAAAACAGCCTTCCTCTTTCCATCCACGAAATTGTTAACGCACATTTTGTGATCAAGGTGGCCAATATTGTCAATTGCATTTCTCGACAATCGGTTCGTTTTCGAAATCCATTTACACCGGATTTTAGTTCTATTCAACACACAAATGATGTTTAGGTATGACTCTGGTCATAAACACAGCATCCACTATCACACGCGACGGTTATTATTGAGATTCTAATGAGGATAAATTTCATCACACAAAAAAATACTGAAAAAAACGTGACAGCTCATCAAAGTCCAACTGGTCGTGGTCAGAGTTTGCTGCGATCTTTTCTCTTCACTGCTTGTAAATTTTTTTAATAGAAACTTCAGATACACAGATAAAAAGAAACATTGAATTTTCTGCGTTATCTAACGCACCTACATACAGGGAATACTAGATTTGGCATAAATTAATGGGATCTTTCATAGAAATTTAAGCCAGATATCGCTGCAATCAGGTCTGTTGTATGGAAGATTGCAAAAAAAATGTTGTATGTTGCATGAGAGATTGCAAACAATTACGTTGTTTACGCTTGCTTTGTTTTGAAATTAAACGAGTGGAAATTTTACGCGTTATGTGTACACCTTTAAGGTGCCTTTTATGATGCTCGGTAAAAAAATATATTGACTTCTGCGTGCAATACATAGAAATTATTGTGTTGATGAATGTGAATATTCTGAGTATGATATCAATTTCACATACATTTTGCAAAAGTTTCGATATCGTTTTAACCATTAGATTAATTTTCCACGACCGACCTCATTGTAATCGGTGATCCATCTGATAAATCGCGCCTAATCGATTCAAACGGGATTGCGGTCTCTCAACTATGTTTTGATTCATTATTTTTGTTTGACCCTGATACTTATTTTATTTTAAAATTCAGGGTAAAAAATGGCGTAAAATGCTCGCATTACATCATTCTATCATTCTCGTTCTTTGCGTCTGTTTACATAACGTATAATTCTCTGTTCGCATTCATACTAAGGTGTGATTGGATGATTCATTAAACTTAATTATTTTTATTACACTGCTTCTAGAAATCATATACATCTTTAGAAAAAAATATTCTAAAATCAAAAGACTCACCAGCACCTATATCTAATTTAAATACTTGTTCATTTTCCTGTGTACAAGTGAGTGATTTCTGCTGAAAATGACTATACGTCTGAAATTTATTAGCAACGATTATAGTAATAACACAGATTACACACGAATATCACATTTGCCCCGATTCACCTTACCCCCTTCATTGGGTATAGGCATCTACTTAATTTAGAATCCACTTGACGCAATACAATGGTTTTGCGCGAATCGGCATTTACCTTGTCTTGCTTGATTTTCCCCTTGCATGTCGGTTTGTGTGCATGCATATCAGCGCGTCAGTAGATATATGTGCCCCAGAGTATAGTGAACTCGATCGATTATAAACTGTTTAAAATAACCGGGACCGGTTTCTTCATGAGTTAGTATTTTACACGCTTGCCTCGGTTTTTCCTTTTTTTAAGTAATAGAGTTGGTTGATATTGTATATTTTTAATGTTAATCAACTCGATTCGTCCTACAAATTGTTTTACAAATATTTCTAATCAATTTATAGTAATCTACAACTTTTAAAAATATGATGGTAGACAGTCCTATAACATCACAGTAGTAAATTCGAGAAGGTGTGTGAAATAAGCGATTCAAGACAAACCAGTTTCGTAGATTTTTTGCAGTTCACAGAAACGACCCTTGTCTTCTTCCGACCATTACATATGTTTCTTTGTTGAGTCATTGAATTGGTGGTCATCGTCATAAAGACTCTCCGCCCATGATAAGGTTTTTTTTTATGTTTATGGTTCATGGAAAAATTGCCCCAGCCTGGGTACTTGATAAAGTTCCAAATCTAAAAATTCTTGTTTCCCTTGACATGCCCGGCTGAGTCTGATTCTGCTCAAACTGCATAATTGAAACAAACGGTGAACTCATTCTGAAATATTCTGATAAAGCGGATAATCGCTCATGATACTATATTTTCGGGAAAAATCCAAAACTAGAATAAACAAACAAGCTGGGTATCACTTGTGTATAAGTTAGTCTCGATAAATTTTAGGGTTATTCTTCATTTTTTCAGGTGATTGGTTTAGTTAGAAACACATAGATATCATGTTTGGGTTTGCAATAGAAAATGTTATCATATATTTCTAATAAATCATATGACAATAGTGAAGATTTATAGTGGCTGTAAATCTACGTTATTTTTTATAAAACTTGTCGTAAGTACGACAGTTCGTAAATAAAATGCAACAAATTCAATTCAACCAATTAATTATATTTCAAGCAGTTCTCCACTGCCTAACTGTAATCCAATACCAGAATACTTCTAAATTGCGCTTCGCAGTCAATACGCAGACACAGGAATGTGATGGTTATGCAGAACAGTGACATGATAAACAATGCGTTCAAGATCATCACAACTAACCGCCACGAAACAGTTCTGAAGTTACTAACCGGAAGGGTTAGGTAAATCCTATCTTGCCTATGACGTATGCCAACCACACCGAAACCAGTTTTGAAAGTAAAGAGGAACTTCACCAACCGGCACAGTGCCTAATTATACCGAGCTCAAATGGTAAAAACAAGTTGCGGGTGTTTTTGACCTATATCTTTTTACCATGTTGATCAACATAATCAACAAACTACACATTTACTGTTTGCGGTAGAGCTATCTCCAATCCCACCCAAGAGTCCTCTTCATCATTAACCTTTCATTGCCACACAGAACTGAAGAAAAGTTGAGCGGGTTGTGATTTGGCGGAGTATTTACTCAAGGTTGTCTGCTATCTGATAGGTTTGATTTATATCTACAAAACCATCCGATGCCAACCAGCATACTCCTTATTGTACGGTTTCGCTTGCCGTAGTAAATAGCGACTTGAAGGTGTAATACAATTTTGACCATTAATCAATTCTGGCTACAGCTCCATCGGTTCGAGTTCGATTGTCCCCATGTGCGAGTTTGAGTGCCTCGCAAAACTCAACGAAGCGAACGAGAGAAGTAGTATTTCCAAGTTCGCAAAACAGGTCCAGCCCAAGAATATTTCTTCGCTAAGGCTAAATGAAACGCTCCGTTGGACCTAAGCAGGCGGGGAAAAGATGTGTGAAAACCGTGGAAGCAGATTTAAAGGGACAGTTTTAGCTGTAATGCACTTTATTCTGCTGACACACGCGAACTTTAAACAGCATGTGCAGTTCCTACAGCTTGAGACATGATTAAACCGATCGCGTCTGTTTTCTACAATATACATAACCTGATAGCGGGTGTCTTGATCGTGTTCAATATCAGTATTCTCAGGTTATCCATAATGCAACAACACAGAAGCTGCCGATTGACATTGTTGTTATGGCATCATCATGGATAAGTTAACCTGAGAGAGCTAACTTTGGTCCAGTCTTTGTATGCGTTGAGAGTGGGTTATTCCAATCCATTTCAGTTAAACCACAGTATCATGTTTTGCTGCTTTATGACGTAGATATACTGGAAAATGGGTGTGATATCATGACGTATGAACGAATGCGGATTAGAGTCCGCAAATTTTACCTTCGTTTATAGATAATATGTAGTAAGTCATGTGTTACGTTTGTCTGAATTTGTCTCTCACAATTACAGTTTAAAATAATTTGACTGCATCGATGCAATATGGATAAACCGTACACCAATTAAGTCGTCATGTTTTAAAGACGTCTTACCAATGGATCTATTCTAGGGTTATCGTGAATGTTCATAAGACGCTGCACTTGTTAAATATTCTAGTGGTGTTCTCGGTACACACGATGGTCATTATATAGTCAGTGGAAACTCGGTAGCTATGTTGATGATTGCGATCAAGTGCTGTTTAAATATTATACGTTTCGCAAGCGTTCGTAATTACCGGTAAAGCCGTAAACGTCGTATTAATGTCAATTCAAACGCCAGAAGATCAGCACTATAAATGGTTTGTTATGGTTGTATTTATTTATGGTATATAGCGTTTAGCTAGTAAAACTATAGGTAAATAAGGGTATTTCCTAGTGTGAATCATAAATATCTAACACAGCTTCCTAGAAGTAAGTAGGCATCAGTACTACAAAATCTTGACTAAACACAATTTAAATGCAAATATCAAGTAAGTGTCATTCAAACACCACGGAATCGTTAAAAAGAACAAACACCAACGTTTGTAACTGTGTAAGGTGACGAAGAGTGCACAAAATTTAGCTGTTTGATACTTTGACTGTTTGATCATTGAAGATAATCGGATAAAATGTTGACGAAACGTTTTTCAATAAGCAACTCTTAATATGAGTGATTTTGTTAAAAATAATGTATTCAATATCGTGATAAATGTTTAAATTTATATATAAAAAATTCACACTATTCCCTGATTTAAGATCTAATAAAAAATAATGGGACTTAAATCCACAATTCCCACTAAGTATAACGGTGTCTTTCAAATTATACAACAGAAAACTTTGAGATTTTTTCCGAGATTCGAAGTGACGTTTGTTACTAGGTGAAGTGAGAAAAGTCACTTGCAGTTACGTGACTCTACTGGGTAAATCAAATGGAGAACAACGTCCCTGCGGGTGACTTTTCTCACTTCACCAAGTGACAAACATCACTTCGACTCTCGGAACAACCAGAAAAACACCTTTTGTATCGCGAAAAATTAAATCCAACTATTTTTCGATTGAAAATTTTGATATATCGATATTGGATGTTTTCCATTTTCGAGATACGGAAAATTATATGGAAATATTCCAATTTTACTTATATGACTCCTAGAAAAATGTTCTTGTAGTGCAAAATGCTTGAAACTCATAATATCTCAAGAATACCTGATGAGAATGTCAAAAAGAAATGAAATCATGCGTATTCCAACAAAATTAAATGTTTTTGATTGCAAAATTTGATTTTTAAAACCATACAAATTTGAAAGCGACGAATTTTTTGATTTTGAAATATATCGAGGGTCTGGAAAATTCCACTGAAATTCTCATACCGTGACATTGAGAAATTAACCCACCTTGACATGCAAAGGGTTTCAAGAAATCAATATTCCCATTTTGTGGGCAATAGATATAGACGATGTAAGATATTTTTCTTATAGACGATGTAAGCTATTTTTCGTTTTTCCTCAGCCCTAGAAACTTTTGTGTAAAACTTTCCATTGCATATTTTTTCTTGCTTGCTGAGATAATTTAAAGCACTTTCCATCACAAGCGTGTTTTCCTACGACGATTAGTTTGCGAATTGTGTTTTTTTTAATCACTGCACAGTGGTCCAAAATGCGAATTTAGCTGGAAAGATACATTTTCAGCCTAAGTTTAATGTTTTGGAGCAAAATTGTCTTCTACAAAGTTGTTTCTAATAACAAGGCGCATCTTTTGGTGTGAATGAAAGCTAGGATGGTCAGAGAAATCGAAAATCTAAGTTTTTTATTTGCGGAAATAAAGGCATACATTATTGGGAAAAGGGAAATCTACCATTGAATAATTTTAAGCAACTTTGATAGAATAATTTTGTCTGTTTCTTTTGATATGACGGAATTAGAGCATTTTTTCCTTTGAGGCTTAGGGTGTCCCTATAAAAATCAGTTATTTTTCTGAAACTTTTTTATTTTCAATTTTTCAGCAAAGTTGTCTTCCCATTGGTTTTAGAACAATGAAAGTTACAAGACAAATTTTCGTTTAGAAAATAGAAATTGCTAGGTTTTATTTACCTTCTGCCTCATTTTTCATTTCCTGATCACTGTCATATATTCTATTAAATCAAGATTTCAAAATATATGTTATTTTTTTACTTCAAAATGGCATATAAAAACTGAAAAGTGTGTACGCGTACGTTTTTATTTTAAGCAATGCTGTTGTTGTTATAAAAGATTTTCATGTTACTCTAAATTCTTAACTTCACCTCTCATCCGCTGACGCTCCATGCTGACTCAGATCGACAAACGTCTCCAGCAACTATGGTTGGTTACTCTCGATCGGAGGTCGTCTTTTATCAGACCGCATCTGAGACGCTTGGCAAGATGAGCGTTTGTTTCAAATTCTTCCTCAAGAATCTTCTTTCTGTTCAATCTGCTTGTCTTTTGACGTAGCTGATTTGATTTCTTCTTCTCTAGGTCCATATTCAGCGATTTCCTACGGTTGATCAGGTCAGACAGCGTCTTTTTCTGTATAACCGAAAGCATGCCATTTCACTCTCTAATCAGCAGACTGGAAATCTCGGAATTAATAATTTCCAATTCTTTGGAAATTCCATCCTGTTTGGGACATGCAAAATTAAAGGGAAAACTTTTGTCCGAATCCGGAGAGCATGTAAAGAACTGAAAGGCTGCGATGTCGGAGCGTCTGCTGGCATAAAAAAACAATCAGTGTACCTTTCGGTTTCAAAGCTTCCGTTTTCAAGGTGCTGACTTTCGATTTGAAAAGTTCTTCACAATTGGATTCGTTTTTTATATCTCGCCAGTATTCACGCACCACGGTTTGCTTGTTAATTGCCCAGCGGGTATGCACGACAAAATGCATCAACCAGCGTTTGAATCAATTGAAAATTCAATGATCCCAAAAACGAACACAATAGGATTTTTAACAAAACCAAACTTCGACGCAGTTTAAGAATGAAGTACAGTTCATTGACGATACGAACACTTATGATAACAGTAAACAATTATTCGCACTCACACGACTAAGTAAGGTGTGTATTTTCATTAGCCGTACACTGAAACTTTTCGACGCTGTTGTTTTCGTAGCAACGCTGATGAAATTAGATTACCAAATGCAAAATTGTTGGATGTCAAATTTTTATAACCTCGCTCCCCCTCCCCCTCCCTATCACATATTGTCACAATTTTGCTAATCATCCACCACCACCCCTCCTCATGAGTCGACGTCGTTTTTGAATGACCCCCTACTGCCGCAGCTAAGTAAATCTTGTATTGAGCATCAAATATATTTTATGCATGTTTTAGAAAATCATTTATTCAATGAAGCAAAGGTGCAAGAATGTTTAAAATTAGGCTAATTACAATAATTTATTGTTTTTACAGTATTACAGTACAGCACAGTACAGTACAGTACAGTACAGCAAAGTACGATTAATAGATAGACAAACATTGTGTTCTTTTCCGATATTCCCATCTCCGTCCGTCACATACACGAGTCCGGTTTTACAGAGATGATTCAAACAAATCTATTGCAATAATAATCAGCTTTTGCAACAGAAACGCAAGCTCATCGCAGAGGTATGAACACACTGAGACTGATTGCAGTATTATCCGGCTGTTCGCAATTCTTCTCAATGAATTATTCAGTTGATAAGAAGCGTGCAATTTGTTTTGAATCACGAGTTGTGTATACAATCGTTCACCTCTCAGTACCCCTGTGTAGGTACTTTCGTGAGGTTGGCGAGTTTATCAATGGTTGATTTGTTCTCATAACGGTTCGGTGCAATATCACTTTGTGGTAAAAATAAATGTTGTTTTCGTACGATGTCTTTTTCGAGAATGCTCGTTTATACTATTTTTGCAAAAGTAAATTGTGTGGAGCACACTATTTCGAAGTAGTTGAGTAATTTCATTAATCGATTAATTTCTAGACCAAACTAAGAATCCCAACGCTAACTAAGTCTTTTTACTAATTTGTTTTGTAAATTAACTTGCAAGATTAGATCAATAAACTAGAAAATAGAAGTAAAATTAGTATTCTCCATTTAATTCCAACTACCTTTGCTTATCTTCGACAGATACGCGTATTTCGGCTACAATGTGCAGACTTCTTCAGTGTCTCGTACTAATGAGTTGAGTTATTAGTACGAGACACTGGAGAAGTCTGCATATTGTAGACGGAATACGCGTATCTGTCAAGATAAGCAACGGTAGTTGGAATTAAATGGAAAATTCTACTTTTTCTTCTAATTTCTAGTTACAGGCATTCCACTAAACAGCTCAAACCCTCTGAATTCGAGTCTACGTGGTTTATGAACAGGCCCAAAGCGAATGAATTTGCAAAAATTCTCGTCAAAGACGTTTCGGCATTCCGCAAAGATTCGATCTTTGAAGTTTTTGAAGAAGCTACTAAACAAAGTTCCATTAACATACCCTTTAACGCCTTACGCCATCTGCGTTAACACTGATGTTAAAACTCACTTCATAGCTCACAGCTCACGGACATAGCTTAAATGCGCCTGGAGCTGTGTCTGGAAACTTCCGTAGATAGAGACCATCTGAGCGCTGCAGTTGCTGATAAAGTGGAAGAAGAATTCACAAATTTTGGCTAGAACTGATAGGTCTTTCCAAGAAGCAGCTGATTGAAGGAGCTCAAATTTGACATCACTTGTTAAAAACGTGCTCCTGTCCTGTCGCACGAAAATGCAACGATGGAGCGAGGATCTGGTGGTGAACCAAAGTGCAAAAAGTTTGTTAGATCAGAGCATTGTCGACGAACTGTCAACGACGTTGAAATCACGAAGTCCTTGATACAATTTTCACGCACGTGCATCATTTTGTACTCGAACGTGTCATTTTGTACTCGAAAATCTCGAATGCTTTACTATTTTGGTTCGATGTTTATGTTTCTAGAAACATGAAAGATCAATTACTTGTATGGACCGATTTTTGTTCTCGTTTGCAGAATAAGAGACCACAGCAGTTTAAGCAATTCGCAAGAAGCCCGGTTTATGGCTGTTATCTGTCATTTTGCCTACATAAAACAAGTCAGAACTTCCGATTTAAAAAATTTCTCAAAAAATTCTAAAACATCTATTTATCCAAATTACATTAACTCGTTTTCTTAGTCGGGGAAGATTTGGCAGAAATCTCGGGAAAAATGCGAAATTTTTTAAATTAAGATTGTTTGGCCACCCTGAAAAAAAACCCTAAACCCTAATGGCAAACTATGATTTCCAACATGAACTTTTATAATGGGAAGATAATCCACTCTTCTTTACTTCTCAAGTGCCAATAGTTTCGAAACCCTTCTTCTTCTTGAACCAGTTGGTTAGTTCTGGAGAACCCACAACCCATCAACCCCTCATTTGACGGCGTCCCGGGCGATGAAGTCATTTAAGAAGACCCAGACGACCCAGTGGCGGTCAAGTAGCAACTGACAACCAAAGACGGCTGATCCGGTGAAGGCAAGGTGGTGAATCTGTTAAAGCGTCGACCGAATGTTCCGATCCGTGATGTGACGAAGAAGGTCGAGGTTTCCATCTGTTCCGTCGAAAAAAGAAATTAACCCTCCACGTCTGGAGGTCGTCATGAAGTTACAAGTGTACAAGTTTTGGACCATTATGAAGGCCAAACTTCGTAAAACCCCTAAAGTATTCGAGAACGAGCTGGTTTTGAAGAAACAGTGGGTATTAGTATCAAAAGAAGTCGGCCTTACTATTGCCCTAAACCTTCTGTGGGATGTCAAGGGCAAAAAGCGGGCATTTGGTCATGGAGAGGAGATCCAATGAACCCCTGAGGATAAAACCTAACCATAATGTTGTACTTTGATCACTGAAATTTTGAAAAAAATCCGACTAAACATGAATTTTTGGCGATAATTTTTGTGTGTCTCATTTTTTCCGAGTACAGTCTTTAATATGTTGCAGTAACCTGTGTATGACTGAATAAAGTCCTATAGCTGTTGAAATCGATTTGCAAATAGCGTGCTACTAGTGAATATGCCACTAGAGATAGTTTCATCGATCAATGATCATGCAGTTATTCTGCATAGTGAGTTTCGCTTTAATATTTCGGTGTCAACCGTGAAAGGGTCCAAAAATGGTTTATTGGGTATGCGCTATGTGGTTTTCCAAACAATGATCCCATCAACCTATTTCCTTAGGGCCTGTTCATTAACTAATTAAGTAGACTAATTTTTGAAAATCTCAGACCCCTCCTCGTTGACTTTTCTCCATACAATTTTTGAAATTTTGTATGGAGCGTACACTTTGGTCAACCTTAACCCGCCCCCACCCCCCGCTCCCCCCATAAAAGTCTACTTGAGTTATGAATAGCCCCTTACGAACATCGATGCGCACATCTCGACATGCAACCGCGGGCGAATCGAAGTTCAAAGGTTGTTCGTTTTCAACGCAATAATTTGCAATATCAACTGTAGCATTCTCCTCGAGAACGTAAGATCATATGCATCAGCTCGTCAGCTCCGTAATTGATAACCGTTGTAAATTCCTAGTCACTATACTCATTATGGGCGAAATAACCCTTAGATAGCTGTTGTAGACTGACTATTCAATCAAACGTGTGACTGGTTTGATTTTGGTATTAGTAAATTAGTTTCTAAGATAAGAATAAAAAAAATATTCAATCAGTCTGTACGACTCTTTAACAGAGATGTTTCTTTAAAAAATAAAAAAAATAACCACTAGCATCACGAAGTCACTTGCTCCCCACACAGATAAAAAGAAACATTGAATTTTCTGCGTTAGGCACATAAAAGGAATGCTAGATTTTACAGAAAATAATGGGATATTTTATGTAAATTTAAGCCAGAAAACGCCTGAATCTAGCCTGTTGTATGAAAGATTGACATCATTTTTGTATGACACAAGAAAGATTGCAAACAATTTCTTTGTTTACGCCTCCTTTGCCTTGGAATTCAGCGATGGGAAATTTTACGCGTTTGTTAAAATTAATTATTTTTTTTCTGTGCATGGTTCCCTGAGGTACCGTAAACTTGAGTCAAATCGATCAATATTTACCCATTTTCAAAGCGGGGTGATGTTTGTAAAGGATAAAGCATCAAAATATATGATGAAATGCTACGGTTTCGCGTAAACAACGAAATTGTTTGCAATCTTTCATGCGTCATCCAATAATGTGGAATCTTCAATACAATATGCTAGATTCATGCGTTATCTGGCTTAAATTAACATAAAATATCCCAATATTTTCTGCCAAATGTAGCATTCCCTTTACTGCCGTTCTACGCATAACTATCCCATGTTGCAAAAGTTGTAGTTGTGAAAAAAACGTTTTAAGTTTTGCTTCACTATTGTGTAGGGCTGGTAAGATTCGTGGTAAAACTCACAAATTTATGAGTGGCATTTGAAGATGTAGCTGAGTTTCGATGTCATCTGTGGCATTACAAACAATAACATTATTTTTGTATGTAAAATACGAGGTAAAATATTCAGTGGGACTGATATGCGTAGAATCTTGCCTTGCAGCAGAAAATTCTAGGCATATCAGTCGCACTGCATGATGTATTGATGGATCGTTGGCGATAGAATTTACGTTTTCAAATACAGGTGCCATGTGCATTATTGTTCATGCTCCTACCATGATTCTGATTGTTTTTTATCACCATATCATCATTAAAAACTCAGTTCTATCAAATGCATATGGTGCCTTATATAGACAGTTTAATGTCAATGTTTTCATGTCAAAGTCATTGTTTAAGTTTTCATATAAGCCCCTTATCAATGCTGAGTGTCGAGTAGTTCCTACAAATAATGGTGTAAACTTAAATCAATTTTGTATTCTAAGATCTCTTAAGAAATGTCGTAGTGGGACTTTTATGCCTAGAATTTCAACATGGGACAATCTAACTTGATGTTTTTTTGATACAAACTTAGAACTAAGTATATAATTTTTTGTTTGTATCCAATAGTATAGTTAAAAAATTAAGCATGTATTGAAAAAGCTGCAATTTGACCAAAAGCAACATGGGACAGTTATGCGTAGAACGGTAGTTAAGGTGCATTAGATAACGCAGAAAATTCATTTTTTTTATCTGTGCACAGTAAATTTAATGCTCACCAACCTTTTTCGATTTGAGGTTCTGATGATAATCTAAGTAAGCTTAAAAAAAGTTGTCAGCTGTTAGCTGTTTAATGTAATGTTCTCTGACTGATATTGACAATAGGACCGTCGTTCGAAATAAATAAGAACACACGATTGGCCGCATGGGGAAGTGTGTTGGCCTTTCTCCACCATCAATCAGACAGCATTTCAATAAACCTTTGATGGATCAATAATAGAAATTACTGAAACCACTCCAAAAGTTCCCCATTGAGGAACCACCTCATTGCTTTATCGATTCTTGGAACATAAATATTTACATTTTCTTTGTTCTATTTCTCATTTCAGATTTCCAAGAAACGAAAACCAAAGAGTTATCGATAACAACTTCTTATCTCGTATATCTAGAACAAATCTACTCCGTCATCAGTACGTCATCAGCGAATGAAGCACTTGCGTACCGGCGAATATTCGAATGAGATAAGCATAATACTCAAAGAATCACGTTGCAAAGCAACCACCCGATCACCATTGAATCTCATTATCTAAATGATTACAATCAGTGAGTCAGTAATATTCATCTTATCCGAGAAGAAAGCGGACCGCTCTTATCAGTATTAAATTGATTCACCGACGCGTGCTTTCCGACTCATCTCCTCGCTCTCAATCTCTTCACGCTTCAAGTCTCTCAACGAGGGTCCGCGTGTCGCCGCCGTCGGTGCAAGTTTATTCAAACACTTTGAGCACTTTAGCGTCCCGCCGCGAAGTGCCCATTCCTACCGCGTCTTAACCTGTCCATTCACCTTCGATGCGGCGACGTGATGTTGTGTGAGTGTAAACGCGTAGTCCGCGTGAATAAATATATACGCGATCAAAAAGCCGCAAACCAACCAGTCCAGTGCCGGCCGCGTATGAATCCAGTCGCAAAGTGAATTTCTGCTGCTATACAAATCGGAAATACCACATGCTGATTGTAGCAAGTCCCTTTTAGTGTGATATAACTGCAAGGGGGAAAACATCAACATATATAGTTCCCTTTTCCGTCTTTTAACACACGGCCGTTACGAGTTTCATCATCTTCGGAAAGGAGAAATTGAAGAAACCAAAGCGACCAAAAGCCGCCTGGAATCCGCAATCGCATAGGGTCAATTAGTGCAATTCGTGTTTTGTTTTGTATTATTAAAATCCTAGATTATTTTCTCGATTTTTGAGAAACTTGCTAGGGATAGTTTTTGTTTTGTGTAGTGCTTAAGTTTCGGTTAGTGTGTGCCCATAGTTCACACCGGTATTTGAGTTCAACGTTGTGTAACTCGAACCACGATAGTCTGCACTTCGACCGTGAAAATCGCCATAGTTCAAAATGAAGGATATCATCGCCAACAGGAATCTTATCAATAAGGATACTATCTATAAAAAAGTTGTTATCATTGGTGAGTATCTTGAATAGTGAATTTCGCAACAAATTTATTTGTACACAGCTCTGTTTGATATGCCATGGAATACTCTAGTGGTGGAGAGAGAAATTTGCATGTCATTGCTAATGAAACGCGTTCATTCATGACGCCAGGATAGCCTCAAAACGGAACGTGATTGGAGCTACTGGTTCACGTTGAAATCGGCAACTTGAGGATACGCAAAGGCAAAGAGGCAAAAAACTTATTCGTACGCCTAGAATACATTTGGATGGTGTCAGTTTCGGTGCTTAATCAATCCGGAACCGAAAGACTGAGGCGCAGTGAACGGACCACTTTTGATGGTCTCTGTTTCTAAGAATAGTGCCATAAAATAATGGTGGGAACAATCATGTGCGGTATTAAGAAAGATTTATGTAGCGCACGGGATTGTCGATCGAGTGCGAGTTTATCGGGTGTTTCGTGTGTGTAACGAACCCTAAGCTCGAGAGATAAGACGAAAGTGTTTGTTGGGCGTGAATTGACAGTTTTGGTCGACTGAATGTTGGTGTTGAGCAATTCTAACTTGATTTATAGTTGAACCGGGAAGACTTGGTGGTTACATTAAAATCTCTTTAATAGAAAATCTGTGGGTTCCATACATAGTTGTGGTAGCTAAGCTTGAATCAACCTATGTTGATTTTAAAAACTTGGATAGAAATTATCTCATCTATGGAAACTGTTGTAAGAACATAAATAAGGTTTGTAGACTATGTTCTTCTTCTATGGGTTTTCATGTTGCGCTATTGAGCGTTTTGGCGGTGTTCAACTTAGTTCAACTTAGTTGCATTTCCACAGTTGTTAAATTGAGGCATTGGAGGCCAATACCAACTGTTCGAATTTAGCAAGCAGAACTTATATTTTCAAGATTTGTTGATTTATTATAGAGCGTTTCCAGATGAAATCAGCCGGAAAAAGTCAAAATCTTGCACGACCCTCTCCGATTTGGATGAAACTTTGCACATGTCTTCGGAATTGGTGATGATGGATTTTCCGCCGGTTAAGGGAATTTTTTGACTCGACATTTTTTTCAAAAGGGCGTATGTGTTTTGTCATGCGTATTTTTCAAAAAATCATAACTCGAAAACCGTTGGTTGTAATAAAATTGCGTCTGAAAAGAAGTTGTAGGTAGTTAATTTGACTTTATGAAAAAAATATGTACACCGTAAAAAAAAAAATCTTAAAAAAAAATCAAAAATTAAACTTAAAAATCAATTAGCAAATCTGTCCAACGTACGATTTTTATTAATATTTTTTCAAAAAGACTTTGAGTCATAAGAAGAAGAATAAAAGTTGTTCTAGGATGGAGCAACTTAAGATAAAAAAGTTCTTAGAAGTAAGAAAAATTCAAGTTTTTTTCTAACTTGTTTTTGCATAAATAACCATATTTTAATAATAGGGTATGTGTCCCTTGACACAGCCTATTATGCAACCAGCGATCACAATTTTCATCATAACTCATAAAGTTTTTAAGCTGTAAGCGAGATTCAACTTGTTGTACACTTGCAAAGATAAGTTAGATAAGACATTTGGAAGCATGTATCACTAAAAGTTACACAACTATTTTTATAATGCCATAAACTTTCGAGGGATGTGGATTTAATGTCGGTCTATAGGCACCAAATTGGGTCTATTCTTGGATGCAACTTTGTCCCATTCGATGGATTTATTACAAAATGCAGTCTTTGTACGGTTTTTTTTCTGATTTTATGAATTCAGGCATTGCTAGCTGTATTCGATCTACTTAATACAACAGTTCACAACACAAACTAAAGTAAAACTGCCTCGAAACACTTAAGTGATGTTCATGTATGATTTATCAGCCATTCAATAATGAAAACATTATAATTCACAATGCATTGATTTTGTTCCTTAGGTATGTGTTCAGATGAGCCACTTGAAAATAAGCAACCGCAAATTCATGCATGTCCACTTGAAATTTTACAAATAACAACCTTTTTACTACGTTATTGATACAACAGGCCATATTTGGGAACATACAAAAAAATATGTACCCAACATTCGGTCTACGATTTTCTTATAAACTCGTTGTTATTTTAGCAATGTGAACAGTTAGTTTATAACGTGTAACTATGTTCTGCACATCCAGACTGCATTACTTGCTTTATCAATTCAATTAAGCCAAATTTAGATCACTTGAAATCGTGTAGATCATCTGTTCAGCATAACCAGTGAAATTATGGTGCCCCAAAAGTTCAAGAAACCGAAAATTTCGCGAAAGTGAACAACTATAAGATGATTAGTATTGTCTCAATTGCTTCAGAGCACATCTATCATGTTAATAGCAACATGATTTTGATGATTATCGCTAAATTAATGTCACATTTGGTACATAGGCCGAGTGAAGGAGCTAGGCTAACATTACATCCCCTTACCCTATAATACGATTCTTCTAGTGATTTTGAACAAAAATGCCCTTGGTAAGCAATATTCTATATGTACCCGTTTTCGAGATAATTTGAAAGTAATGTCGAAAAAATGGCTTTTTCCATGAAAATATCCCTTTTTCAAAAGTTAGTCGTGATTGTCCATCTTCAAAAGTATGTTTTTCAAATTTTACATAAAATTTTCAACAACTATCCTTTTTACTTAAATTCTTTCAAAGCCAGCTAGCGGTCGAAAACTGAAATCGTGGTCTTACTCCATACATTTTGATGATTTTGCACATAATGCTCGATTTTCCTAATATCTGGGCGCAAGAAATCATCGGGATTATTTTGATGAAATAAAACGGTTGATCAGTCAAAATGAAGGATTTTTATTGCATTTTAGGAAAAACATTAACAGTCTTACTCCGTTTTGGTTTAAGGAATGAAGAACATTTCTTGGAATATCATCTTTTCGTTAAAATGAGCGGACATTTTAGTCTACCGTTTCTAAATCACTGCTGCATTTCGAGTTACGTTTCGAGTCTCTTTCAGCTTCCACTTAACCATTGCCCAATATTTTTTAGTTAGACGAAATTGATGGCAATTTGGTGGGTTGTGGTCCACTTTTTAGTCATGGTACCACTGAAGTGTCTCTCCTCTGCTCTATCGGTAGTATCGCGTTTTCACCATTTTATGCTGATATCGAGTACCGAAATTTTAAATGCGTTTTCTTAATATTTTTCTGAGGCAGCACTGTATCCGATTGAAATCGCTTCCAATATAATTTTAAGTCTATAAATCAAATCAACGCCTATACCAGTTAGTTAAGAAGCCTTTTCAGGGTCACTGAAAATTTTTTTTGACGTAATTCCATCACTTGTATTGCTGCTTTTGGGGTTCGGAAAATCCATTTTAATGCAAGTTGACGAAGTTGTTGGAAATTAGCAAGAGCGTTAATTCTCCTGAAAAGCAATTTTAATGCAAGTGATGTGATAAGAACCCACCATCAGTGCAAGGATTACCTATGGCTGCACGATTATTTTCAGCAGGTTATTCTGAGAGAATAGCCTACGTGATGGCTTGTAGTAGTAGGGTCAGTCGATCTCATTTAGGACCTTCGGAAGAGTACGGCCAGAAGGCCGCGTGTCTTGACAAAGGACTGGCGACTAAACAAACCCTAGTTCAGTCAACAAATCCTTCGATTGCCATAGGCTACAATCCTTGGGAATTCCATGGATGATCGGGGTCGCGCTGCCTACATCGCCTTGGTGCGACTGCCACCTAATGTATAGTAGACGCGATATAGCGTTTCTTACTCAACCACTGGATGCCAGGACAGACGCTGTTTGAGCCGTACCTCCTTGGTGGACAGACGCTCGGCACGCACCTTCTCAATCTAGCTGAAGTCAGAAGGACAACAGTGCCCAGGCTGCACTACCAACTAAGTACGCAACCCTTAGCTGCCGGTCTTTGTCATCTCTTGACCCATGGAAGCATGAGGTAGGAACTTGTGAGAACCAGAGCTATGTTGCGGGGACGCACGTTCCATTCCAGCTGTCTACTCACCATTTTGCAGCCCAAATTTTAATGCAAGTTGACGAGAATCTCAAAATGTTAGGAAACTTATCACGATTTTTTTTTTAAATTTTCAATTAAAATTTGACCGGCAAGCTAACTGACAAAATTTTACAGCTAATGAAAACTGAAATTAAAATGGCTGCCACATAACGCACAGGGTATCTAAAACACAGTGGCGTTCAAAATTCTGAGCTATAGAGAGTTTACAGTTTTAGCTTTTAGGCCAGCCTTTCAGTCCAAAAATCCTCTGAGCGCCTGTGCAAACTGCAACTATCATAATAGCATTCGTTTTTTTTATAATCACTGGGCTAAAGGCGAAAGTTCATAGATCATACGTAGTATTGAAAGCGTTCAAATGCTGTCGTAGTATTGGAGGTAGTAATAAAAGAAATTTCTTAAATTCATCAGAACATGCACTTTAACATTATCAGAATGCCAATGAAGTAGTATTTACTCCTCCAGGGTTAAAGCAAAGATTTCCATTTGGACCTTTGCAAATTTTAAAGTTCATATATCCACACCATTAAGGGAAGGTCGCCAGAATGCAAAAGTGGCCACCATCATGGTTGATTTACTTCGTCATTTCGTCACAGAGGTTTACATCTAAGAAATTACCAAATTTTACATTCTAAACTTTAATAAATTTCTTACTGTGCTGCAATTCATAAAAGTTAAGTATGTAAGATCTTGGTAGATAATTAGACTAATTGCCCAAATAATCGATAGGGTAATGAAAATCCTCTATGAAAATTCACCTTGAGACATTTAAACAGCATCGAATATTACTTTAACTATCAGTAGTTCGCCCAACCGTTCTGAAATTGTTCAAGGATTGTGTTTTAACTATGTTGAACAAACATTTGAATTCAGGAAACATTGAATTTGATATTGATGTCAATATGGCAGTAATGCATGCAGTCGAGAACTTTAAAATCAAATGGGACTGAAAAAAAACAATATTAACCTTTGTTGTTGTGGATATCGTTTTTGCCTCTAACGTTTGCATTAAAAAATGGATTCGGATAAAAAAAGCTAAGACAGATAATTGCTTTTGATAAATTTTCCATGGAAGGCAATTATTTAAGTTTACTTGCAAAAAAATTCTACGCCCTTGCAAGCGGCCTTCCGGCAGTTAACCGGAACATTCGCCATGCGCACACGAAAACATGCATGTAGGCATGTTTTTTAGTTCTTTCTTCGTTTTATTTATCAATTCCTCCTCAGTTTTCGCGACAAAATTGTTGGATCTTGTTTGTTGGACGACAAAATTGTTGGAAATTGTAGATCTTACGCTTCAGGTTGGCCCAGCTGGGGAACGTTAGGCGGTTTCGCCGACTTGGGTACCACATCGGTATTCAGCCGCTCCAGCTCCTCCAACGATCGCTTCGAGTAGTGGGCCGACGCCAGATCCGGCAGAACACCGCGTCTTCGCCGTTATGGTATTTCTTGATAAACGGCTCAACTTCCGGCAGGCCTTTCGTACTATAAATTTCCCCGCTCATGGCCAGTCCGAAGCGAAAGAAGGTCGGCTTTGACATCCCTTTCTCGCTGATTGTCAGCCACAGCAGCACCTTCTTGGGGAACTTGGTGTGTGAAATGAACTTCACCTCAGAGCTCACTTCCTTCGTGGAGGAAGTAAAATACGAAGTGCCCAGCCAGTCGTTGCCATCCAGGGTTAGATAGGTCTCGTTGTCCATCACCACGGACACGTAGCGATTCACCGGGAAAATTGAGTTGACCATCTTATTCAACCACTGCCGCTGCGTCATTGCTTGCAGCTCTGAAACCAGTGGACGGGACTTCCGCTTCCTGACACGTATGTTCATGTTACCCAGGAACTTTTTCACTGTTTGGCCGGTTGAACCGATCTCCCGGCCAAGCGCACGCAGCGATGTAGCCACTTTTCCCTTAGTTGTCCTCTTCAGCATTCGTTGGAGCTTCTTGTCGCTCAGGGTCATCGGCCATCCGGAACCTGGCTTTCTTTCGATGCTTTGATTGTTGTCTAATAGTGCCAAGACGTTTTAGATGCCGGAACGGGCGTCCACAGAGTGCCGTACGAGGTACGTTTTCGACGCGGCGGGGTGCTGTTCTTTGAACGCGCACACTTCTGAACGGAGTTGCTGTTTTTGCCATTACGGTTAGAGTTCGACTGATAGAGTTGTCAAATTTTGTCTACTGACTCATGGGTTACTATGATCGATGCTGCATGGGTAGTTTCGTCAGTGAGGGTGAAGGTAAACCCATGAAAAATCGCAATTTTCGTCCATTTTTTCAAATGCAAATGTTATGTGGTTTGTCCGTACAGAAGAAGTTGCTTCCACTATATCGGAAGCATGAGATTCCTCCTCTCATCTGGTCGAATTTGGCCTCTGCCCATTATGCCAGATCAATTCTGAAGTAGTTTTCTGATAACAACGTTGATTTACTCGATAAAAATATCAACCCACCAACGTCTTCAACTTAAACAATTTTTTTGTAAATATGCAACTTTGAAATCAGATGGGACAGGAAAAAAACGAATATTAGGATGACCTTTGTTGTTGTGGATATCGGTTTTAGCCACTACGGTCCTAAAAAGGTGATTGAACAGGTAATTTGGTTAGTTAGCTGGATTCGCTGGAACATAATTTATCTTGAAAAGCGATGAGGTGTTTTTCAAAAATGTATTTTTTGTCTAATCTTTCTCTTTTTTGGTTTGAGGAAAAATATGGTGCAAATTTCAATAAATCAAATTTTTTTTTTCAAAAACCAGGAAATGAGCAATAATAACGGCAAAGTGAATCACAAAAAATACATAAGGCTTAAGGAGCAAACTTGAATAAAAAACAACAACAAAATTCTTAGAGTACAGGATGCGTATTAACTTTCGAGTTTTATCTCGACATATTGATACATTTCAATCAACCTGTCGTCGTCCATCATTTTTCAAAACGCTTATTAACGCGACGACCTTATTATCTAGCTGATAATCACATTGCAAACATCATGTTAAGCAAATTCCTACAACAGTACAGCAACTGCGCAGTTACCTTTCATCGGAGTGATATATTTGACGTGCTCTATCCTAACCTCATTGTTCTCCTGAATGAGCTCAACGATATTCTCTCTTCCAACACATTTTTTAACCATTTGAGTTCAAATGATGTCGGTAAATATTTGTATTATTATTCGTTCATCGAAGAAGGTCTATTAGCTAAAGCGAATCACTTTTTGTTAAGTCATCTTTAGCGGGAAAGTATATTGATTTTGATATCATACATTGTAACCGTGACGTATAACAATTACATTTGCTTATCTTTGTTTGATTAATTTCCGATTGATAGCATTGATAGGGTAGTACTTTCCTATTATTCTCTGTATTTTTCGAAGCTATAAGTTAATGAAAGCGTTTCGTGGGTGGGTGGTATTTTCCTAGTAATCACAATGGGAGATCAATTAAACATAAAAGGTTCCAGTGTGACACCAAAATTCGAGCTATTGCCAGACGCTAACCCGTACTTTTCCATTGAATATTTAATCAGTCATGGGATCCATGTCCAGTGCGTAATACATATAGAGTATGGAAACATTTTTAGTCAATACTCTTTTTATTAGCCATATAAAGCTGTTATGACTAGATTGTTCAATCAAACTAACCGTCATTATCATTATCATTGTTATTGATAATAATGAGAACAAACAGGTTTTTCCCCAAATACGTCACGTTGCTTCTCACAGAATGCGTAAACTTTCACCGGGAACTTTCAGGATAATTCGTGTACCACCGGAATTCTTTTACTGTCATCATTTATCAACCCTGATGTGTCGTTTGCATAGGAATGGACGTAAATTATTCTACCGTCGCGTCGTGTCAGCTGATAACAGTTAAGTCACTTGGAAATTACCACCGTGACGATGCTAATAATGTGACCACACGGCAGCACGAGAACAAGATAAGTATCATCAGAGCTTGGAAGAAGTGTGTTATCAGACAAGAGTGGCGTGGGGCCTGTGGGACAGTAGCGCGATTTCAATTTTATCAATTCGTTTTGTTGTTGTTTTCCATCGCCGGCTGGAGTGATCTAATTCCGAGCGTGATTCGGGCAAGCATGTGAATTTGAATGGCTTAATCGATAACAGCAATCAGTGTTGTGGTGAGATACCACTCGGAACGTTTCGGAAGTCATGTACACTCTGCGTGTGATTTGGAGGTGGCTTTGTAGGATTTGGGTGCTATTTTAGGTTATAGGTAGAAATGTCTCATGTGGTTGAGTAATGCAATAGGTTTCCGTTTTTGGCAGCACCTTGGTGTTGTCTTTTGCATGTACTCATGCATGCTGTCGAACAACGCACTCAGGTTTAAAGTTTTATCGGTATTTTCGCACAATAGTGGAGCATTGGTCATGCTCAGATAATTCATGATATGGGCCTGAAATCCAATTTTAAACAATGATCTTTCGTGAATTTCAAGACTCCTTCTATACCCAGCTATATCACAAGGTAGAATGAACATTCCTCTGTCCGATACTTTCTTCAATTCTCGAGAGTGTTTTGAGATACGAGAGAAATCGACGTTTAAAACAGGCCTTATCATGAATTATTCGAGATGTATTTAATTATTAAACTTTTTGTAATTGGTTAAAGTAAACAAAAATACCCGTAACGCTGGTAGATCACCTTTTCGTGGTGCGTTACGGGGTATCAGATCTACCACCGAACCCTAGTCCGAATTATTTCAAACTAGGAAACATATTTGTTCTTTGTAGTCAAAGGAACATATTTTAGTCCTTATTACATTCTATGTCTTATGAAAAGTGACAATACTCGTTTTGCAATTGTGCGAGGATGAGCTTAGAATAAGTAAAACATGGTTAGTCTTCATTTATGTGAATTCTCATTGTCTATTTGATGTTCTATAGTTTGAATTGGTTATGGCTAGGGTTCTGATGCTTGGTCAGTATCGGAGTCATAGTTTGTTTTCTTTGCAATGAATCTGATTTTGACTGATAAAGGAGCGCGTATTTGAAGAGTGCTCTCACTCCTCCAGGGTTTAAATAGCGAAAACCTTCAATCAAATTTGATTCATTGCCAACAAAACAAACAATGACAACTGAAACAACACCGAATACCTCATCATTTCTCAATAGTGATGAGGTAAATCGACATGCACTAAACAAAGGATACGGGATGTACTACAATAGATCAAATTACTGGTTTCCACTAGCAACTCTTATGCTGAAGACACTAGTTTCACCGTCAAAGAAACTGCCAGACATCGATTTTACAAGTTTTTGAATTGTTTTAAGGTCAATTTGTTCCCAGCTTTCATTGATGAGCACTTTTAGATCCGTCACGGTGTTCAATTGCCTTCAAACCTTCAAAGTCAAAATGCCACACAGATTCTCAATGGAGTTACAATACGGACTACAAGCAGACCATTCAAGAATAGTGATATCCTTGTCCACAAACCATTCTTTTGGTTGACATGATACTTGGATTGACGCATTATCCTGCTGCAAACTAGCCGAATCGTCCAAGTGCTACTCCAAACGCGGAGTCAATACTGAAAATTTTGCAAGAAGTGTTGCAAGCGTCCTTCATATGGCCGGTCAATGGGTGTTAGGTTGAACCACCATACACATATATACACATTGAGTGACTATCTCTTTTTTGATGTTTATTGTCGTTAAGACTCGATGGTGTGATAAAAATCCTACAAAGTCTTTCTATTTTTGCTAATAAAAATGGGCTTTTCTCGAACAAATAAATATACATTTTACATTATTTAGAAGACATGACTTTAAACAAATGTATGTATTAAGACAATATCAAGATTATAAAAAATAAAGTTAATTTTGCCTAACTAGGGGGCACTAATTTGGGTCAAGGATCTTGGGGGCCATTGCTTAAAATTCGAGTGTAAATGTTACACAATGTTTCATAAAAACCCAAATTATACATTAAAGTAGTCTAGATGACATTCCCGTAAAAAAATAATCTACAAGGTACATCTAACTAATCATGTTTTTTGTTGTTGCATGAAGCATGCAATCAATAATATTGTTTGAAAATTGGAAATATTCTTCTTATCAACATGCAACCCTAGAAGCCGACATCAATTTCTGCTAGAACCATAGATGTTAAGAAAAAGTATCGATCGGTCCGAAATACTGCCTAACAAAAGCCCTACGACCTATCGATACTTTATCTTCACATCTTTGGTTCTAACAGAAATTGCTGTCCACTCCTAGGATTGCATGTTGATAAGAAGGATAGCTCCAATTTAAAAGGTACAGGCCCATTGGGTTGTTCGGAATGATGACGTAGGACGTACGCAACTAAATGTAAGCCATTCAGATTGTACAATGCAATATTGTTTGAATTAACTCTTTCAGCCCTAAAATTTTCCATGCGTTATTATACAAGTAATTTGGTGCTCAATAACATAGAAATGATTGAAGAAAGTATGATATATTTTTTTGAGATGTGCTAGGAGCATGAGCATGAGCATGATTGACCGCCCACGGATGCAATTCCGTTATTGCCAGATCAGCAGTATTTGCACAAAGAACCAACAGATGATGTTTGGGACTAACATACATCTTCAATGTGTAAAAACTGGTGACCCATTATTAGGCAATACCGGCGCCGGCCGTGCCCGAATGCTGGTCAAGTAGGGAATGGGAAGGAACGTGTTGACATGATACTCGCTTTGAAGAAAGCCGAGAAATCCTCTGCACTTCCACGAGAAATCACTGGAATGTTGGATAGTTGGGGAAAGGTTAACAGCAAGGTTCGTTTTGGTTAACGATACGCTGAAAGTATGTAGCACTTTTCGCCAAAAGTAATGGGCCGCTCCAATGTTACTGAAAAGAGACAAGCATAACGAAAAACACAACAAAACAAAATACACATAATAAAATAAAACAGCATATTAGATATTGTTTTCAAAACACGGTAGAAATAAATTATGTGTTGCTTTGCAAACCAGCTCTCCTCGATATCCCAGATGGCCGAGTCCTGCTGGATCCGCAGGTGCTGCCGTCAGCACTCGTTCACATTAACCCGGCCGTCGCCAACGTGTCGGAGACCTTCCGGTAGTAACATGATATCTGTGTCTAATACACTCTTCTTGCACTGATTAATTTACTAATTAGCCTGCACACCGAAACAAAATTCACTTTGGCACGGTTGTGGTGTTTTCTTTTAAAATCTAGTTTTAGATATTGGCACTTGGTTGCAGAAAACATAATCAATAAGAAAAATAAACTCGCTTATGACCTCTAACTTTACACGGTTCCTAAACAATACACACTATCTCTTCCCACAATACTCGCGAAAGACGACACTTTGGACCTGAGCTCGCTTGAGAATGTCATATTGCTTTATAATGTTTGTTGACCTTCTAGAACATTAAATGAATATGTTTGAATATTTACTGTAACTTTGTATTGCCTAAAAATTACTGTTGCAACTGTTAATCTTAAGTTCTGAACGCCATGACAGATTGGATGACCTAGAGGATCAGAAAGTTATAAAACTTTGACTGTTGACCTTTCAAAAAGTGCAATGAAAATGTTTGAACATATATAGTCACCCTATATAGCCCCAAAAGCTACTGTAACAACTGCAAATCTTATGTTTTGAATTTACGGGCACTTTGGATGACCTAGAATATCCCACAATTGTCGTCTGTTGATCTTCTACACTATTCAATGTTTATGTTGTTTAATACATATTGTTCCTTTGCATACTCCAACTGTTTCAACTGTAGATCTTATGTTCTGAACTCAAGGACAGTTTGGATGACCCCGATCACCCCAGTTTATTTTGTAATGTTTGTTTAAGTTCTAAGGTATTCATTGAATATGTTTGAATACGAAGCGTTACTTTGTATAGCCCAAAAAACTATGATTACTACTGTAGATCTTAAGTTTTGCACTCAAGAACAGTTTTGATGACCTAGAACATCACAAAATATTAAATAATGACTGTTGGAAAGGTTTACTAAAGATTCATATAACATATTGAATTATGTTTGAATACATATCATAATTTTATATAGCCCTAAAAGCTACTATTACTAATGTAGATCTGAAGTTCTGACCTTAAATGGATTTTGGATAACCTAAAACATCCTAGAAAGATACAAAAATATTTAACCTTTATCACCAAAAAATTAATTATACGTATGCATATGCACCATATTCTAAAACAACGCTTTATATTTTTAGTAAGACATTTACTTTCTCTTCCTGAACTTCGTCATATTCAGGATGTTCTAGGTCGTCAAGAAGGCCGTAAGCTCATATGTTTTTTTATTATTGCTCAAATAAAAGAATCATTGTAGAACAAATTTGCCGAAGACAGTGTACACTTTTATTGAGTCTGTGATTTTATACAGTCATTTTCTTTTTGGGGTCATATATATGATCCCTTAGGCCTGAAGGGGTTAATATACTATTTAAGATAAGGCATAACATTTATGCATTTTTCAATAGTATGTTACCCGAAATCAACGTTGTTCTCCATTGAAGTTGATTCGTAGAAATATTTCCGATCGATTTGTGCAAAAATTCAGAATTTTTTTTAGAAATGACTGAGATATTAACACTCAAAACCTGACCATTTTTCGTGACCGTCGTAATGCGATTGTTTTTTTAATTGTACCCCAGTATTGGAGCCTTGCACGTTTTAATAACACCTAGGCGGCCCTCATGTGCATGTGACGATCAAATCATAATTAATGTCAAAAGACGATGAGTTTTGTAAACATTCTCGGTAAAATTACTATTTGTCACGAAAATAAGCGTATTAGAAAAAAACAGCTGAAAAACAGTTGAATGGTAAGCCTTGTAGGAAATGACAAGGAATGTAAAGTGGAAATTATTACAAATTACATGCCCGGCATCAAAAACACAGCTGATTTCTCGGATAGCTCAAATGGAATCCGTAACGTATTCCAATATGTCAACTAGGAGGATGTTGTTTGGACATCCACCCGGTTATCAGCTAAAGTAAAACAAAAACATAACCCTACACATATACTGGCGATATTTCCAAGGAACATTTTTAAGGAGAATTTTTACAAAATTACCAAAAACAATGTATTGTACTAGATGCAAATTTTATTTCTTACCTGTGTATGTCATTTTATTCTCTGGAAATGATTGGAAATTAATGTAACTGTTTGTTAACTGATGAAACAACTACGAGAATCCTAACCAATTTGAGAATCATGATGGGTTCCCTACTTTGTATTTCCACATTTCCACAGAGTTCGCGTGTGCTGCAATAGTTTTACAGCAGGATGCCAATAGAAAACAAAGACGCAGTCGTAAGTCAAAAAAGGGCAGTCAATTTTTATCGATGCACCCAATTCTAGGTCCATAGACCCATATTAAAGCCGCTTCCCCTATCAAGTGAGAAAAAACCTAAACAAAACACCATATTTCGATTATAGTAGGCTCTTTTAGACGTTTTTGTCTTTTCGCTGTAATTTGGTTGTCTTTCAGTTGCGGTATTTTTGTTTTAGTTCATAAAAGTTTTAACCATCTAAAATCCATTTGTTCTTTTCCGAATGTGTTGTATCTACTATCACACGAATTTCGAAATGACTGTAATCGACTTTGAGAGCATCCCAACTGCCAAATTTACCACCATACACGGAAAAAAATCCGTGCCCGGATCCGTGAACTGCAGTCATGAATTCGAGAACAAGCAAAAATACACCGTGAACTGAATCACGTAATCATGAACTAAATCACGTTTTTAGTTAAAAATCCTAAAAACGTGAACTAGTTCACGGTCCGTTTTCATTTTCGTGAACGCTTTTGTTTCTGTGTAGCCGTGTTTTTCCTAGTTCCGCTCGAAAAGTGTGTCATTTTTTGTGAAGCAACACTAAACGATAAGCAAAAACATTCGAATTTGGTAATCCAAAGCAATGCAATAAACAATATTTAAGTATCAATAACAACTCATACCATAAAACACACGGAAACAGCAAATTGTTCACTTTTGCAATTACTCCTATCCATACTGATTGCGTCCGTCGCCCGCCCGTCTAGGTTCGTTCACACCAATACCAATTTGCCGACGTCAACAGGATTCCCCCTGGCGGTTATCGGCTACTAAACGACCCCCACTGAGTCGTGAGGAATGTCGCGCCGACAGCAAACCTTTGTTGACGGGAGGCTCGTTGTGTTTGAATCGGCCGCGCAAATACTGCCATACGAGCGAGTACACATTTAGTGTCTTGATAAGAGGACGGAGGCGCATCGCGACTCCGTAGACAATGATAATAATGCTCAAGTTAAGAGTGATAAGCCTGTTTTGGCTTAAGTCTGGACTGCTGGAGCATTCTTCAGACTGCATTGATTTTTTTTTGAGCAAAGTCTCATTCTTTGTTGGGACGTGAGATAATCTCTCCTAAAGCGCACAGGTCGAATCCGTAGAGATTGTGCAATCTTTTTTTTCTATGTAGCTACTGGAGGAGGCAAATGCGTGATATGGCACACGAGAACGCAGATGTTTTGACTTGTTGATTGTTACCAACCCAGCCCCCTGTGGGTCGAGTCGAGTTTAATCATCCTAACGGCTTGTTGATTTGTTCCAGGCTGTTTATTATTAGCTTATTTTTCGTTTTGAGTTCTGAATAGAATTCGGCTCCCAGCAACAACAATGACGGGTGTTTGTTCGCCAGTGCAAAGGGAGTGGAGTATGCAAATTGCATCCAATTAAAAATGCAAGTAAATTGGCCGCTGCAAGCACTTGATGCAAATTGCAAATTATTCTTTTGCCGTTGCAAGTTCACTCTACAAAGGGTTCCGATAGTAAACGAACTTTATTGAAACTACACAATGGACTGTGATTCAATTATAAATAACAATCCTTATACTTATGTCATTCCTTTTTTCTATCCCTTATTTCAGGCAACGGACCAAGCGGAATATCGTTGTCCTATATGCTGGCAGGCAATTGGCCATATTGGTCACCTGACAAAATTCAGAGGCATCCGGACGAGCTGCTGCGAGCCCGACTCAATTACTACGACTCGCAAAAGAGCCTGGTAGAGCATGATCTCTTCAGTCTGGCAGACGGGCTGGAAGGTCGCAGCACTAATCCAGTGTCACTACTGGTAAGTGATCAGTGCAAACGAGAATCATACTCGCGCTTTCTGGAATAGCAAAAAAAAAACAACTTATTGTTTTCGTTTTTCTACTTTCAGCTAGACAGTTTGCAGCATCCATGCGCTGACCTTGGCATGGAATTACCCTGCATGGTGGAATACAGGTCCCACCCAGAGAAGGAAGTAAGTATTCCGTTGATAACAAAGAAGCTCCGCTTTGAATATTGGGATTGGATTAGCGGCAGGGGCTTATCACGGCAGCTTAGTGATTCCATACACAATGTCGGTCCAATGTTTGAAACACGTGATTCAGCATTAATGTCGAGAACGATTGAGAGCCAGCTGATTGCTCATTGTGGAATGCAACTGGCAATAATTGTTGGCTGGAAATTTAGTCGGATGTTTAATTGTCAGTGATTACACTTTGTACAAATTTTATTCATTTGTATTCTGTTCTGCTAGGAATTTGCATTTAAATTCAGTTCTTCATAGCTGAAAATGTTAACAATCCGCGAACAGGAGCAGATCAGACAATTGTATCTCTTCAGTAGGGTGCTAATGGAATGTGGGGGAACAACATTTCCATCGTATTTAAAAAAACAACAATGCTCATTAGTTCAATTACCCCGAAATATGACCGCATGCCAAATTTGGTTTAATTCTGTGGCTTGCACATCGTTCACAATTCCTTCAAGGAGGGACTTAGATTAAACCTCAAATGCTTTAATATTTTTCTTCGATGTTTGTGTTTCTAGAAACTTGAACGATCCATGACTAATAAAGACCGATTTTTGTTCTCGTTTGCAGCAAAGCAAGTTACGCTATACGCAAGAAGCCCGATGTGCGACTGCTATCCGTCATTTTACCGGAATGAACCAAGAATTTCAGATTGGACAATTTCCTCAAAAACTTCAAAAATATATATTAAACCAATTTATATTAACTCATTTTTCCAGTCGGGAAAATTAAGCAAAATGCGGGAAGTTTAAATTAAGGTTGTGTGACCACTCGTAATTAGGGAAAAGCCTTCATTCTGAATGTTTCTCGAAAACGAATTTTAATACCTAGAGAGGCCCTTCGATTTCATATCTCATATCTCTTCCAGCGACCTAAACAGCACATCACTAGATCTTCTAGTGGGCTTCCGCTGAATCATGCGATAAAAGACTTCATTTGGACCTTGTCCGCGTACAAGTTCGCTACGTTCTAAAGCCATATGCACTTTATTTGCTAAAGATCAACGATCTGGCAACCCTGCAGTGTTTTCTTAAGCACATCTATGTACACGTGTCATTTAAATGCACTTCCACTTGTTAACTTGGAAAATGACCCCCCGAGAACATTTGATGGTGTTGCAGATGATTTGTGACAACCATAAAAGTGATCAGTTTATGATATTAGTCTCAGAACTCTGCGTTTTTTCTTTAAATCCTTCTAAAAGAATCATTTGAATATATTTAGCCGTAGGAAAATGACCCTCAGTTTCAAGTCGTCTCGAATGAACTTTTATCGTCTACAGCAGACATATAGTTTAAAGAGGCGATGATGAAAGAAATGAGTACCATTTGGGCTTCACCCGAATGCAAATTCCGTAGAATTGTTCAATTTATGAAACTTGTGTCAAAACATAGTACTTCTTACAGCATCATTTGGAAATAATTGCACTTGTGACCCGAAATGTGACATTCAAGACCACCGAGTGCCCCACTGGATGATCCGGGACATCATCAAATGTGTTCAATTTGTGAGACATTCACACATTTGATCTAGCAGTTGAATCAAGATCACCGGGTAGCGTTCCGGATGGTACGGAGTAGATGTAAAATTGATCACTTCATGAAACTATTATGGACAATTATAGAAGCTTCCTTTGATTGCTTTCGAACCAGCCTCCTGCACAGTCTGTAAAAACCGACAGTTACTAGTTCATTTAACAACTGCTTAAGAAAATATCGGTAATTAATCTTTCAGTTTAAAAAAAGACCTTGTAGGCCTTGAAATAAATTCACTGATTTTTTATCAGAATTTATTGAGAATTGTGAATTAGTTTGTGATCAATCGTGTTTACACATTGAGGATGTATGTTATTCTCAAGCATCAATGTGTTGGTTTCCTGTGTAATTACAGCTGATCTGACAATAATCGAGTAGCAACCTCGAGTTGCCAATTATTGCTCACGCTCATATTTTAGTATTTTTGGTAGAAAACAAAAAAAAAACAACATGCCGTGGATCTACCGCCCGTTAGAGCTTAAATAGATCATTTTTAGATTTTTATATGTTGGCACCCTTAGACAGTTCACAACAGAAGTTATAAGGCGTCTTACCAATGCATTAGGAAGTCTAAGATGATGCCTCCGAGTTTTTGCTTCTCTGCTCCTTTTCATAGAATGTCATTCGGGAAGACCAGTAGCTAACTTCCGCGCACAACTTTTTTCTCTTCGAAGACTCTTCTCCACAGAATTCAGTTACCGGAATATTTTCATGCAATGAGCATTTTGACGAATATAATTCCGAAAACTGAACAAAGTAGCTTGGATTGAAATTTCCCCAAAAATTCCACAAGTTGAGTTTGTTTGCAGCCGCTGCACCCATGTGTTCACGTTCATGTTCATGTTCATTACACTCATTCGTATTGACACTAGAGTGACAACGGAGTACGGAAGAATACAAATCGTGCAGACTGAAAATTTTCAGCATTATTGTTGAATATGCACATGTACACCGTGTCCAATATATTCTCATACAAAATAAAACTATTTCAAATCGATAATCCAGATTTCATTGATAACTTTACCCATTATATTGCAATATAATTCTGATCAACTACAGCATGTGTTTTGGAATAACACCACCTTTAACCTTCTTGACCAGCTCCAGACGTTTTTCGAAACTGTCACAGGAGCCACACGACTTCCATCGGCATTTCGTCCCAAATTCGTTTGATTACGGTTTTGGATTGGTTCATATTAGACGCCCTGTGGTCATTTACCTTCGCCAGCATGTATGACCATACGAAATAATCCAAGGGATTCAGATCTGGTGAACTGGGAGGCCATTCATTCTTGTCCATCTCGGCATCAGCCCTGAACGAGATTTGCAGTATGCGATGACGCTCCATCCTGCTGAAACACATAGTGATCATCTCCAAACGCCTCTTGTACATATGGCTTGACAATTTTCTCCAAAACTTCCGTTTTATAATGTACTTTCACTATAACGCCTTTTTTGATGAAAACCAGTGGTAATTTGCCTCGCTTACAAATTCCTCCCCAAACCATCACTGACGCAGCACTTTGGAACCGTGGAATATTCCTATTACTCTCTGGAGCAGTTCTCGAAGAGAGAGCCCACAATCTGTCGTTCGGGACAGTGTTGGATTGTTGCAAGACGAATAACTTTTCGTCGGAAAAGATGCTTCCCCCCGTGCCGCGACAAAATCAGACTTGTTCTTTCGAGTCGTTTCTGCTTGGAAGGTTCCGAAACTCCGTGAACCTTACGTTTCTTGAAAGCTTGGAATCCGAGATCATTTTGCAGTATATTGTGCATTGACCCTCTGGAAACATTCAGATCCGCGGCCATTGTTCGCTGTGATTTTCGTCTAATCCGTTCCCTGACCAATTTAACTACTCGTGCAGTCCGCACCGTGCGAGTACGACCGGATCTCCTCCGGTCATCCAACGAGCAGGTGTCACGGTACCTTCGGCTGGTTCGGTACACAAAATCCCGCTTTACTCCGAGGTTTTTCAAATTTCTGAAAGTGGCGCCCAGGCGCTCACCTTTCAAAAACTTTTTTATCACCACAGAACGAAACTCCTTCATCGCTGGTAAAAAATAACACCGAATGAAAACAATCAGACATAACCTAAAAGTGTTTGTATAAACATAGTGCAAAACTACACCAACACATACGTGACGCATGTTGAGTAGTTGCACGACACCAATGCAAGGAAAAAGTGTATGAGAATATTGGACACGGTGTATATACGGTAGTTTACCGGATCCGAGATATGTAAAATTACACTCTGGTCAAACTGTGCCAAAACTTTGCGTGATATGAACTCGTGAGTTTTTCAGGAATCGCGCAAACGTAATTTGTTATCGACCCTCGGGTCCTTTCAATTTTTATCATAATTTTTGAACACATCCTGAATTGTCAAGATTGACGTAGGGAAAAGTCAGTGTGATGTCTGTTTTTGCACCCGAAGACTGACAAAAAACACAAACCGCCTGAGCCAACCGGCCAATCGAGGAAAATGAAGAAAACGGAGCAGTCAGCTTGTAGCGGTTTGTCGGGCTAAAGGGCAGGTTCTCACCGGGGATTCCGCCGTGAGAAAGCGAGCACGGGACCAGGTTTGTCATTCCATTGTGGACAATGGCGGTGGCGCGAACGAACTTCTTGATTCCGTGATTTCTTCGCAAACAAACATAAGGGGACCGGAGATATGCTATCCAATAACTTCGTAACCTTACCTCACATTTCATCGCCAGCCCGCTATATGGTTCACCTTTTTCCGCGAGCATCAGATCGTTTTGCGATTTTGATATATAACTTCTTCTTTTCGTATTTCAAACATATTTTTATCTCAATTCGCTTATTGCTTGCTCTCAACTTAGTGTTACAAGTGCACTTCAACAGTTATTAAGTGAGAGCTTTCGATGCCAGATACCATTTTTGCATTAGACGAATTTCACGCCAACTCATCACGTGGTTGCAGCACCCTCTCAGAATCTAATGAAACTTTGTGGCTTTGTAGACTATGTCTTTTCAAGCAACTTTGCATACTTTATTTTTTCTAAATGTATGTAGACTACCATTTGAAAAGGGCTTTGATTGATTTTTTTTTAAATCAACGTAACTAAAAGAGGAAAAGACTTACAAAAAAAGTGATATATGAGTGACCCATGAGACGTTCCAATTTATATATGGACTTGAAATTGCACACGCTGGCAAAGTTATAATGGACCGCTGCATCTTTCATCGATTACGCATTAAACGCTCAATTCAAACGTTTCTTAGTTGGTAGTATCGCCACGGATAGTGCGTATACTCGATTTTCTTGCGTTTAACGTTAACACACTACCGCCATCTGTTCAGCTTTATCATCCATTACAGTGTGCTCAGCAGATGGTGTTGGTCTTTTTTAAATGACGATCATTTATAGTGCAAAATGTTCGATGTGTTATGTCTGTTTGTCTGTGATATAAATGTTAATAAATTAACGGAGATGAATTAATATAAAAATATAAACATTTTCATAAAAAAAACTCGCCTTGTTACGCTCTTTGATGATAAGTGTTGATGCTGCTGATCGAAAATTATGCAGAAAAATGCAATTGTAAAACGAGCTTTTTTCCTCAAGGGGACAAAAGGAGATAAACAATTTTGAATAGATCTTGTAGATGGAAGTTTGTACTGTCAGTTCACGGACTCTGTGTTTGCAAATACTTGCAAACAAAGAAATAAGATATCTTGCAAAAACGTATTTTTGTTTACACTTCAACCCCTTTAACTTTTTTAATACAATAACTAACAACTATCTTGTAACCTTGTAATCTTCAAAATGTGCGTCATTTTATATCCTAAAAGTCATCTTTGAAGAGTTTTCAAATTCAAATTGAAATAAAAAAGTTACAGCAAAAAAACTGTTTTTTTAAGTGCCACCCTATAGAAAGTCAGAAAAACTGTATTAAAACGATACGTAGATGAGATAAAAATTAAATTTCTTCAGCAAAGTTTCATTATATTAAAATATCTACAATTTTGTAGAAGCAAAAAATCCTCTAAATCATAAGAACAAAAAGTTGAAATTTTTATTATGAACATAAAAGGAACATTAATTTTGTTTAATGAAATCTAGCAATTTTGATATAAACAAGTGATCTGCTATTGAGTCTTCAGATATTATGATAAAGCTTTTGTTTTCCAATTAATTGTCCTTCTTGTAATATACTTCAAAGGCTATATCATTGACCGATTTAGAGCAACTTTTCCCTCGTCAACTTTAGGGTGTACCTAAAAAAAAACTAACTTTTTTTATTTCAATTTCCATCGTAAAATTGTATTGGGACGAGTTATAGAGCTTTTAAAGGCGCGTATTTTGATATATTAAATTTTCCGCTAGTTTTAACCAATCAATATTTAATGAAGTTTTTCTAAAACCATCCCAGATTCAAATGTAATTTTCTCAAGATACAGAAATAACATATCTATAGTTTTCACATATGTTAAACAATATAAATTGCCCTTTCAAATGACGTCTTTAATTTTTTTTGCCTCAATCATAGAAATCAATATTTGAAATGGGCGTATTTTTTTTATAAAAACTTTAATAATTATTGATTAAATCTAGCGGCAAAGTTTGTGTACCAAAGAACTCGTCTTCGAAAGTTTTAAAACTCGTCGGAAGACAACTTTAAGATGGGAATTGAAATAAAAAAGTTTGGGGAAAAAAACATATTTTTATGGTACACCCTAAGTTGATGAGGGAAAATTACTCTAAATCGGTCAATTTTCAAGCTAGAACAAAAAATTTATATGAATATTCCATGCGCTACAACTTTGCCCAAGAATGTAAACGTCTATTTCAGCAAATAAAAAAGTTAATTTTTGTATTTCCGTGAAAATGGGGACCACCCTAATTTTAATCAATATAAAAAACATGGGCATTAGTGATACAAACCATGTTGTACAACATCACTTTGCTGTAAAGTTTCAAGTTTAGGCGCTGGGAGCATGTTTCCTTGTAAATTCGTGAGCTGGGCCATAGTGCAATGTGGGAACCAGACACGGAACCGATCCAAACTAAACACGGCTTCAGAGATATACAACTAACTTATTGTTTTGGTTTTTTCGCACTGACTTAGCTTTACTACAAGATGTGACGACAAAAATAAAGTCCATTTCCACATCAACATCAACAGTGATGATTTGATATGACTATAGTAATCAATTGACCTACTTTCACTTTGAAGCCTTATCAAGTTGCATGGTTGATGATGCACGTGATTACGAGGTATAATGTGGTATAATCAATTGCCTGAACACCTGCTTATTGATTCAATGAAAGCGCTCGACATGTTTAAGTACTGTGTGAAGATATCGTCTCCTGAATCACAACCGTAAAATCCTTGAATAATAATAGCGCTCGCTTTCTATTTAAATTACCATCACAAGCGAACATCCTGACAGGAAACAATGTTGTACGTAAATGGAGCATGAATATTGCGTGTCCGCCGTTGTCACATTCGATAATTATCCAGAACATGTATGCACATTGCCATTTTCGCATCGTACGCCGGAAAGGCCGGGTAAGATTGACACCTATGAAAAAATCTTTTAATTATCACCAGAATGTAGTGAACTTTAGCAAAGAATTTGTAATTTAGTATTTATTTGATATGCTAAAAATAGGCATCCGCTTAGGGAACTTCCATTAAATAATTACGTCACGCAAAAAATGACTTTTTAAACCCCCCCCCCCCCCCCCTTTCTCCTTGTCACGTTTTTTGCATGGACCTTCAATTTTGTTTTGTATGGATCGTCACGTTTTCCCAAAAAAAAACCTCCCCCCTTACTGCGTGACATAATTAATGGACCTTTCCTTATGGTGCTCATTATTGCCCTAATACCCCTAACTGTTTCAAAAATTTCAACAATAAATTAATATTTTCCAAACGACCTAAAATCCATTTGCAGGCGTAACAAGGCTTCCAATCTATGTTACTTTACATTCGATTAACCCTTTATAAGGCCGTCACAACCAAGCAAGGAATTAGCACATACTATTATGGAACACAATGCTTACGGTGATTAGTGAATACGAATATTTTTCTTTTAAAAAAATATGCAAAATTGTTGGTGGCAATATAGTTGCCACTGCCCGTTAAGTCGAAAAACATTGGTGGCAATTTAGTTGCCACTGCCTGTTAAGTCGAAAAACATTGGTGGCAATATAGTTGCCACTGCCCGTGAAGCCAAAAAATTGAAAACGTTGGTGGCAATATAGTTGCCACTGCCCGTTAAGCCGCAAAAGGTAGGTGGCAATACAGCGGCAACCCGTGGAGCCGAAAAAAATCAGTTGCAATATGCCGGAAATGCTGCATCAAATGAAAAAGCGATTCTACCAGTAGACATATGAATAGAACTGCAGATCTTGACTCAGAAGATCTGAAATTGTCCATCTAATTTAAAACATTTTCCAAAATGCCATTTTTAATGGCCATTTTAGCTAATTTTTGGCCACTGCTTGAAAATTACAGTTTTCTCGAGAATAAAAAGCTTTAAAACTTGGATTTCTTTTCAAACACTATTCAAAAAAAAATATAACCTCTTGGTATCCTGAGTTGGTTATCGACAAAAAATCAAAGATATATATTCAGTAGCTGAAGAGAAAAAAATATGAATTGTTGGTGGCAACATAGTTGCCACTGCCTTATAAAGGGTTAAGCATTTTAGTCCTGCTCAAGGGTAGTGAAAAATCAATATTGTGTTGTTTCCTAGTGTGGAAGGGCACCATTAAAATTGTAAATGTACTAGACCAAAAGTAATTCGATTCATTGGATGCGACAGTGCAGACAATCCTGAAATAATTAACACCATAAAAGAAAACGTAATTAATGTTGTAAACAAGAGGTTATTTATAATTCTGAAGTATGTAGTAGGCTTATTTTTACATAGCAAAAAGTTACCTACGGCTCATACACAACATTGATATGCATATGTCAGCTCATTTTAGCGCTGCGTTGAAACATATCTGTTGTTTTTGTGCCCCAAGTGACCACGTTGTTTTATGCATGCATACATCAGCCGTCTGTGCCATATTGACCTTCCAGTCTCAAGAACATTCGGCATAATGTCCGGACCAAATTTCGTCTCTGCGCCTGTTTGCTTCAAGTTCCATTAATTCAGGTGCTAACCTAATCACCCATATTTATTTCCCCTCATTGCAGATCGATCATCTTGTCCTAGGTCGGGGTCCTCCGGGTGGCTCCTGGCATCGTATGGATCCAAACTTGCGCACCCTATCCCTGGCCGCGTGGATGTCTCTGCCCGGATTGTCCTTTTCCGACTGGGAGAAGACCCACCCACCAACGATCGACCCCGTAGACCTGAGCGTCAACGGGTCACCCCTAAGCAATATCCACCATCCGTACCTGCCGCCAGTCGGAACCGAGGAAGGCGTTAAAATCCTCAAATCAAATAATCACCACGGTGCTAGCATTAATCGTAATAGGAAGATACTTATCGGTAGTAGTAGTAGCAGCAATAGTGCAAATTCAACTTTTAACGACTCGTGTGATAAATGTAGTGAAATGAATCGACAGCAGCAAAAAGTGCCCTTACTGTGCAATCAATGTCGCATCAACAGCAGTAACAACAACAACAATTCTGCAACACAAAATCAAAACAATCTACGGCAGCAGAACAGTATCGCCTACGAGGAACGCAACGGTAAAGTAAATATCAAACTTTGCCCTCCCAGGCGAATCCTATCGCTGAAGAGGCAACTTTCAAAAGAAGTTGAAACAAGGGCTCTGATTTCGCGTGTCGCGCAATACTACGAGAGTTACGTGGATGAGATGAATCTGTCCAAATATTTCATGAATGATACTATCGTAACCACTGTACTTCCGTTGGACTTTTCCGCCGTAAGTACTCCAGTACCGGAAAGATTGCGCAACGGGCGATGGATAATCTCAGGGTAAGTGAACATACTGGAAAGCGTCAAAAACAACACACTTACGAATCTCTATTTCTATTCACCATTTCAGATTTGATCGTATAACAAATAAGCAATTCACCGTGGTGTGTCGCAATTTAGTGATGGCCAACGGAGCCTCTGATCTCGCCAATCGACTGGGCGTGAAAGGAGAAGGCCTTGAAATGCCATGGGTTAAGTACGAACTTCCCCAGTTGGAACGTGCATTGGAAAAAATTGACGATGCAGCCCGGACCCGCCTGAAACCGGTGCTGATCGTGGGTGCCGGATTGAGTGCTGCCGATGCCGTTACCATTTGTCGATCATCGGGAATACCGGTGATTCACGTCTACAGAAACAGAACGGCCGGGTTAGATAAAATGCTACCAGGCAACGTGTACCCGGAATATCACGAAGTGCACAAAATGATGAAGGACTCAAACCGGAAGTACGACCTATACACGCCGCTGCCGGAACATACGATTGCCGATTTGACACAGTCTATGGGCAATGGGAAATCTGACTCGTATCGAGTTACCGTACAACATTTGAAAACGGGTGAACGACGCGAACTTGAGGTATCCTTCTGTGCTATACTTATTGGATCTCGACCGGACCTCAGATTTATAGCAGGACTAACCAAAGGATCAACGCATCTAAACGGTCAGGAATTCAGCATTCTAAAAAAACATGCCACCAAAGAGGATTCGGAACCGGCTTTGTGTGAAAATAGAAGCCTTCAACCCGTTGCTATTTGGTCCATAACTGAGCAGTTGCTGGCATCTAGATTAGGTCGTAAACTGTTTTGGTTGAAGAACATATGCGCCAAGTGTCGACATTTGAATGTGTGCGAGCGCAGTCGGTATAAACATTATCAGCAAGCTGGTTCTAGGACGGATGAAATCAAAACTTCTACCAATTGTAACCATAATCTTAGTTTGCTTGGTAAGAACTGTGAGTGTACGCTTCCAGTAGCTACCAGTATTAGCGACCATAATGCTAGTACTGCAGGACTAGGCTTAGGCGAAGATCCAACCAAACCAATAGATTGTAAGAGTAACCCAATAGATGTGGACAAGTACACTAATGCGGTTCTTCGGTCTCCCTACAAAGGGTTATTCGCGATGGGACCGCTTGTGGGTGATAATTTCGTGCGTTTCATCCCCGGCGGAGCATTGAGCATTACTTCGGCACTGCACAAACTCACCGAGAATGACTGATATGTCCTGGATGGTGATGAAGTGCGTATATTCTTTGTTTGAGGAGCTTGATTCGAGAAAAAAATGAAACTGAAGATTTGGTCAGTTCTTTTGATCGCCATTAAGCCCCAAAATGCCAAGGTCGGATCGGATTTTATTTTGGAAAACAAAAAAAAACGGTTTTAAGGCCCGGTACACTAAATTTTGGAATTAGATTTTGTGTACGGCCGTTGGAACCAACCTACGAGAGGCCTTTTTCTCTCAATGCATGGTAGAATTTAAATAGTCGGCAAAGAGTTAAAAAAGACTCACTGAGTTAATTTAAGCGACGGCGTAGTTTGAATCGCCCCGAGATAGCGCTGTTTTGTTATTCAAAACACGAACCAATGTGGCGTTAAGGTTTTATGCCGTCAATTTATCGCATAATGTTTTATAGGGATGTCGCGATCGTAATATCGATTATGTTTGTATTTATCATTATTTTAACTTATTTCTGTATAATAGCTTGTTCTAGTTCACTTATTTAAGGTGCATCCCATTTTATACAAATGTAGATTTAGTAAGTTTTTATCGTTTTTTATCATCCCTGGAACATTCCTGTTTTGTCATTATCGAATGCACGTTTCGTACGAATATTGTTCTCAAATAGCAATAAGCTGTAAATCAAAATATTTCTATTTGCAGCCCGGGCTTAATCGAAGATTGTTTTTAACGTATTTTTTTTTCTGTTTACGGATTTTATTAAGAAGATAATGACAGCTTTCAATCAAAACAAAACAAAAAACTTGAACATGATTTAGCAATTTCTTAGTAATATACTCTACTGTAAACCGCCGTTCCTCGTTCTAGGCTACTTCTTCGAGCCTTCTTCATCATTCCCTTGTGCCGCCCTCCAGTATAACCCAAAGTTAACAATGCCATACCGAACAAACAAAAACACAAGTTAAATATTACCGAATGTTATTCTAAACCTTAATAAGATGAAAACAGTTCAACCATCCTATGTCCTCGTTTTTAATGTGTAGAATGCAATTTTGCAAATCACACATAATTGTGTAGTATGGCTCCATCAAAGATCGTACCTTTCCTAGGAAAAGCTTTTACCAACCACGATTCAAGCCTCATTATATTGGTCAAAAAGGTTTCCTAAAATGATTTGCCAAATCGGAGCAATCAACCAAAAGATATAGTCGATTGACGAAGCCATACGCCACACTATTATAACTACTACTAAAATTGTGGAACCGAATAGAGACTGATTTGTGTAATTGAGAATAGCTCTTAGAAAGTGATATGATCAAATGGACCGCAATTATGGAAAAAAAACTCCGATTTCTCTCTAATATCTAATAAGGGTTTTTGATATAATACCATCTTGTCCATTTCTTCATAATCTAATTTAAGTTGAAAGGAAAAATAGTCTAACTCTGCTTGTGCAACAAGCATTTCATTATATTGAAACCTATTTAAGAACCGTTTCTTGCGAATATAGATTAACTAGTGTGTATAGAGGAAAGTTTAATATTGAATCTTTCGCAATTTTGTAGTCGTAAACATACCTAAAAAATATTCTCTGCAGAGCGTTTTGTAGAATCCCTTCATAGAAGGGATTAGTGCAGACGTTATCAGATTTTATGTAGCACGAGCAACGTTTGTTTTGCAATTCAGTGCAATTGTTCGAAAATTGAATTTAGTACTGGAAAAGGAATCCAACATATATCGAGGCAATTTAACATCATGAAACAGGGTAGACTTGAAGTCGAAACAAAAACAAATTCAATTTTTTTAGAATAGTGAAACACTACCGTTTTTTCCTTCGTTATGGAACCCAAAGTTGTTCTACGTTTTCTGTGGATTGAAAAAAAATGTATAAACTGTTCATATTTGATACAAGTTTTACGGTTGTTATCCTTTTGTCCAAAATATACTAAGTTTACTGTTGAAATGAATTGCAGCAGATTAAACCCATTTTATTATCCGAAATATCCCTGAAAGCCATTACTGGGAAGCCCGACTCCCTCATTCCAAACAGAACTTTGTTTCGTTCACTGGTTGTTCACCCACTGCAGTTATGAAATTTCGGCCCTCAAGGATAAGAAATTCCGTTTTTGACAACTAGATTTCCAAAACCATCCCACCCATCTTGCCGTCGGCCATTCGCAGCGACGAGGAGTTTAACAAACTACTATCCGGAATGAATATTGCACATGATGGTGTGCTGTTGCCCAAGAAAACCCGAAATAGAAATTTAATTTCTAAAGCCAACCATGATCATAGTCCGTTTTAGAACGACCAATTAAATATTACAATGAAAAAGATAAAGTTTGAAATGTGAGCAAGAAACCTGACAAAGTCAGAGTTTGAAACATTCACAAATGCATTGGACATGGTCAGTTCAAAGCTGCTTATCGGCTGACTGATGCGATTATGGATAGACGAATACAAGCTGGACTTGGAGGAGTTGGAACCGCCTCGGGCCCCCACATTTTGGGGTCATCAGCATTAGCATTAGCATTGAAGTTTGCACGCGTGGATGGAGCTACGATGAGGAATAAATCGTTGAAGACATTGCATGTCGCCTTGAAACGGAACCAGTTATTGATACGTTTGTTCTCGCAATAATCTCCACACATACACTCCTCGATCGTTCAGCTGGCCACGTCCATGCAACCGTTGCAGATAAGGAGGATTTGGTATCTACCTAAAGAAGACACGGGGAAACCACGTAGTTTTCAATAGATATCAAAGGAAAGGGAAATGAATAGTCGAAGAGAATAGTTAAACAGAATGCTCTGTTTGGTGTACAGAACAAAAATTTATTAAAAAATTGTCGTTGGGAACATCTAGTCTAGGAAAGTTATATGATGCTCAATTTCTCTTCAAAGGGTTGGGACTTAAGCATTAACTTTAGTCGTAGCCGCATATGGCTTATGGATATAGCGCCATAACTCGCTCTCTAAAATGAGAAGAATGTCTGAGAATGCCCATCGTAATCTAGCGACTGGGATTCTAGTATTAATTAATTTATGTTCTAGCTTTGCACTGCTCAAGGTTGAAGTACCATTACACACTCTCTGGAAAAAGAACTTCTTAAAATGGAAATGCCTCACCCAGTACTTCCTGCGAGCTACTTCCGGAAGGCATACACACACATACACTTTTTCTCCACCGGTTAAAAAAAACTACTGCTTAGCATTCTGCTATACGCATCGATCGCAAACTGCAGCTCGCCTGACATCCGCCGACGATGTGAATCATTTTTTCACACTTTTTACTTTCCCGAGGGAGGAACAATTTAATCACTACGGGAACTTAATCAAAACAAATAAAACACGATAAATCGTAAGTTAATTTAGAATTTTCACGGGAGCAAAAATATATGCTGTTATCATCGAACAAGGCGCACTTCGATCTCCTCGGGCCTGAACATTTTAGGGGCTTCCATAAAAGAAGTTTTACGTATAGTTTCGTATGGCATGAACAAAAGTGTATTAGGATCACAAGTAGCTGGCTACTGGGCCTTCACAACTATAAATTTGGCCCATTTTGTCATGTTTACAAAATCAATTTCTACCGCATTTATCAGTGAAGTCCCGCGACATTCAAACACATTTCACTTTAGTATAACGCTATCATTTTTCAAAATTGGAAACGACACAATTTCAACTATTCTTCCTGTTCCAGAAGAGAGGTGTCCGAATCATCATCACTCAGTGTCCACTCTCTCGTTAATCCAATAAAAATAAATGTAAACAATAACTATCGGACGCCGGATCTAGTTTATTTTTTTCATTTCTTGTATCTTCAAGGTTAATATTCAGGATAACTTTGCACAGAACTTTCAGAATACAGTCAGATCCCTTCTTAGGGACTTTTACTGAGTCGCCCTACATCCAGTCGGCCGAAAAAATCAAGGTGTCCCAGATACTGCAGACTAGTTGATGTAACATTTGTACGGATAGCGTAAAGTCCGCTTTGACCATCTCTGCTGAAATGTGAACGATCCCGGGAGCCTTATTGGATTTCATACTTCGGATAGCTGCATCGATCTACTGCAGTGATGAGAACTCGGTGCTGACGCGAGTGATGCGCCGCATTCTTGGCAGATCATGCCGAGATGTTGAAGGTTGGTTGAACGTTGTAACTTAAAGAAATTGTTCGAAGTGCTCAAACCAGCGTTTCAGCTGGTCAGTGTGGTCGGTTAGTAACTGTCGCATCTTTCACTGGCATGTTCGGGTTCATTCTTGCTGCAATCAGGTGCCGTGCCTCAAGGTTTCTCATGAAGCTCCAGGTTTTATCAGTGATCCACTACTTTCGTTGTGTGCGCAGCTATACCAGCTAATTTTCTCGATAAAGGCATCTTTGATGGCCGTTTACTTCTCTTCTACGATGCCACATCTCGGAACATCTGCTGCTCGACTCTAACAATCGTTTCGCAGCAGGAACCTCCTGGCATCGTGTGTTAAACCGACGTCGGAGCCTTTCCTTCCGTCGTTGGATCCGTGCAATGCATAGGTGGATCCCGCCGATTAGTAGGTAGAGGTCACTGCGTTTATTCTGGACATAAAGAAGTCTCCGTCTCCATTTTCGACTGATGGAGATGTGGTTGTCGTTGTTTCAATAAAATGCGGCAAATAACGCACCGTTGTCGCGTTTGACGTTCCCTAACACGGTTAAAATCTGTGTTGCCGGAGTTGCATTGAAACCGCCAGTGTAGAGCTTGGTATCACGCTTTGGAACTTTATCCTCCAGGTTCAGTTGTCTGTAGCTCAGTAGCATCAGGCGTCCTAAAACATCGGATTATGGTATGTTTTTGAACCCGTATCCTGAAACTTGCTTTGGTTATTTTTGCATTAATTGGCTCCCACTTCATGAGCACAGCCTTTGCCTGGACGTAAATTAGGAAACCAACTCAACGTTAGCGGGGAGCGTTGTCACCTCAATACCGGAACACAACAGTACCTGTATTGGAGGTAATCTGTGTTCTTCAAAGGACCAACGGGCTTTACTTAGCTCAAGAATTTCGATCTTCTTGCGTCGCGCTTCGTTGGCGAGTTGTGGTAAGTTACCTTGCTGAGCTAACGTTAAAACATTCCCTGTTCCAACTCGTGCCCATTATTTTGAGCTAAAAATCGAAAACGCTTGGGAACTTGATAAGTAGATTCATGTCTGAGCAATTCTGGACACATATATTTGATCTAGATGAAATGATGCTATAGGTTTTGACAGATGGGATCACTGCACATTTGAATCGGTCGTTATGGATTCTTGATCAATAGTGAAGATTGCTTTTCATGTCGGTTTGCCGGTGGTTTTGTGACATATTAAAATCTAAAAAAAAAGACGACACACAATTAAAGGCACATTGCAAAGCAATCATTCCAGAGTTCGTCCCGTAGACGGTTCCCCTGAGGTGTTTCGTAAAATTTGGCTACGAGCCTGGAGGAGAATACCGGCAAGCAGTGAATTGACGTTGAATTGACTCAACACATTCGGCGCCATTTTTGGAAATGAGGGTTCCAGACCGGGGCAGCATATTCCAAGGTGGATCTCACCAACGAACAGTACAGTGACGTAAGGCAGTACATGTCTCGAAATTCTTTAGCCACACGAAAAATGGAGGCGAGATCTCGGGAAGCTTTCTTTATGATGTAGGACATGTGTGGTGTGTAAGTGAGTTTATCGTCGAGTATCATACCAAGGTTCTTAACTTGATTGTCTCTTTTGCAGATGAGTTCCAACCAAGGAATAACCGAAGATAATAGGAGACTTCTGCCTTAAAAAAAAGTGACAACGCTACATTTTCCTAGATTCAAGAGCATACAGTTCACCACCTTTGTACTGTCTCTAAATCTTACTGCAAGGTGCAAAGCTTATCTGATGCGATTTTAGTAACAGGTTGAAATAGTTGAAATACAAGAGAAAAATCAGTACCCCAAGATGACTACCTTTGGGAATGCTGGCGATGAGCTGTGCTCTGGACAATTTCAACCTTGAGGGATCTGCCACAAAGATACGATTTGAACCAGTGAAGCAAGGGGGCGCCGAAGCAAAACCTTTCCAGTTTCACCACAGCGATGCCATGGTTGATTCTGTCGCAAGCAGCAGATAGGTCCATGTAGACAGCGTCCGTTTGTGAACCAGCTGAAATCCCATCCACGATGAAGCAAGTGATTTATGGAAGGGTTATGGTCGTTGCGCACAAGCTCGAAATGCCGCGGTAGTTATCAGCATTTCTTCTAACTCCCTTTTTGTGCACGGGAAACATGTACGCTTCCTACCATAGTGTAGGAAACTTATCGGTCGTCTATGATGACCGATAGATATGCCATAGTGGTGCAGTCAGCGAAGCAAAGCAATTTTTTAGAAACACGGAAGGAATATCGCCCGGTCCAGCGTTGCTTGACGTCTTCAACTTATTTGCAGCATCGTTGATAGGGATTGCGTTGAAATACCGGTCAGACAAAGAGACGTTATTCGAAGCTACTTCGATTTGCTGTGGCTGGAGGGCAGCGTTATGGAAAACATCTGCAAACTTTTCCGAGAACATGCTACTGGTATCGACAACGGACTCAGCGATAACATCATTCCGAAAGATGGATGAAGGTAAACCGTTCTCCATGCGTTGATCATTGATGTGTCGCCAGAACAACTTAGGATTATGCTTCAGTTTTCTTTGCAGATGGCGTTGGTGGGCTGGGAAGCAGCGTCTAACCAGCTGCTTGTATCGATGGTTGATATCAATTGGTCACGTAATGGTTTCGTAATGCTATCGACTGGTGTTTCGAAAATCTGCGTAAATCTACGTAGCTCTATAAAATTGATTTCGAAAGCAATTATCTTGTGTATGGGTAAAAATTGGTGGTTCGTGATGTGCAAAACGATGAATCGTACCGGGCTATCGATAGGAAGTACAGTATCCGCAAGTCAGCGGTTGGGAAAAATTTTATGACACTAAAAACGTTCAGATCAGTGGTGAAACGCACTGGCAAAGGCAGAATGCGCCAAACGGTTGCGCGAACAGACATCAAAATCACGCTATTTTGCTATTTAAGCCTTAAGCTACGAGCCGGCAACGAACAGTTCGACCAGAAACTGACACCTGAAGGGTTTCTTGGATCTCGCAGTCAGTTACCTTCAGGTTCTCCCAACCTGACCCGTAGAAACATTATGTTTTTTGGATATGGAAGTGGTACGAGCAACATTAAACGCCGATTGTCGTATTTTGATAACGGACAACCCTTAAGCTACAAGTATTTTTGTGAAATAAAAGAAAATAGAATAAATAACTGACCGCGAGTTCCAGGAAACCTTTCAGGTATCAGTATCTGATCGAACTGTTCGTTGCCGTCTCGCAGCTCAGAAATTAAATAGCAAAATTTCTCGGATCACCCATTTATCAGCAAGGCAAACGTAGCCACACGACTTAAGTTTGCTTAAGGAGTTCTAGAAAATGGGTCTCTGGAAGGAGAAATCATAATTCGAGCTGTTTAACCGGTGGCGGGTTTATGTCTGTTGCAGATTGGATGAAGAGTTTCCGTGCAGAACATCCATGGCACGGTGAAGCATAGAGGAGAAAATTAGCTGGTCTGGGGGTGTTTTTTGTGAGATGGGATGGGAAGCCTCCAGAAAATCGAAGGGATAATTACGGCAGCTGCCTGTATATACATCCTACGGGAAAATTTGGAGGTTTTGCTGATCCAGACGAGCCTTGAAAAGAAGTTCGTATTTCAACAGAACAACGACTCGATACATATTGCCAAGAAGACCAAGTCTTTCTTCCGGTTTTGTCAAATCCAACCACTGGAATAGCCTCCACAAAACCCGAACCTCAACTCCATCGTTATTTATTTGTTTCGATCCTTTATGCCTGAGTTGAGAAAACTGATCTTACCAAAAAAATAACTATTTTGAAGCCGTATAGCGTGCTTGGGAAGAAGTAGATCAACAGCCCCTGAAGATGGTGGAGAGCGTGCCGAAGCATTTGCAGTAGGTCCTGAAAGCTAAAGTGAAACACATTTATTATTGAAAAGCCTTTCCTTAAATTTGATTGATCGTTTCAGGAGCCAAAACAAAATGGTAACTTTTTTTTGTCGGATTGACTGTTATTTGCATCAAATAAATGAGAGAAACTCAAAAAATTATGAGGTTGGCACTTTATTTTGCCTATCAGTGTATAGTTATTGATGGCTTTGTTTTTTAAAAATCGAGCAAGAACAGAAAATTTCCATGCATTTTTAGGTAAAATGCTGCCAACCTCGTACATTTCGACGTCGGTTGCAGAAGCAGATTTCCATCGATTAATTACATTTAACTTACAGGGAAACAAAAATTATGTGATTTTGAAAAATATATTCGACACATTGGGAAAGATTTTTTTTCCAATTCAATTACTTTTCTTTCCAGTATAAAAATAAAACTCTGCAGAAAACTCCTCCCCATTGCTGAAGGGATCAACGGCGCCTTAATGATATGATCGTTATCTATAGTTTTATGAACAATTGAGTGTTTGTTATCATGCTTACCTAGTTTATAGTCACTTGCTTATAATTTGTAGCCCTTTCTCTTATGTTAAATATGTTGACTTTAGATAATGTAATGATTGATATTTAACTGGTTCTGGTTCCTACTTAAAATATTTACTTAACAATATTATAATTAGCCCCTCCACTTTTAACTTTTATTTTATTATTATGTTTTTTTATTTAGTTTTCCGCATCTTGAATCTAAATCAATCATTAAGGTGCGCTTCGGATAAAGTTGTAAAATCTAACACCAACTCTATTGAAGGAACCGAGAGGGTCCACTTAGGTTCTGCACTAACATTATCATCATTAACATAGAACCCCAAGCCAACGTTCAGCAGCTTCTAATTTCCAACTTATGCTGTCTTATCTTCAATCTATCATTTGTTCTCATTTTTTTCTTGATTTTATTTTTGTTTTTCTACATCTGATCTTAGCCACATTTGCACTTTTGTTCTATCAGATTTTAAAAGTAATTAAATTACCATTATTCTATAGCTTTCTAAAATAATTTTAATTCTCGTTCACCTTTATCTATATCTTTGTATTTTTTTAGTAGTTTACTAACAAAATTAGCCCTTAAGATAGGGCGTTGTGATAATATCACCATATCTTTAACATTTTCCATTTCTATCTCTTTTCCGGTGTTTGACGTGCGGAGAAATCAAGTAAAAATGGAGCATATGATATACGGTTATAGAAGCAACGAAATGCTATCAACCCCATTCCAACCCCAAGGAGGGTAAGTAAGACCAAACTTCAACAGGTGAGTCAAAATCATTCTCTTAAAATTAAATGCTTTGCTGATTGATCCCGATACTCAAACGTTAACAGTGCCTATCTGACCGCCATTGGTTACCTTCGCCTGAAAGCGTGCGAGGTCAAACGGAGCAGGTGTAGGCCTTGACAAATGAGATCTGATGCTACAACCTGTACTGCTAAAAAAAAATTGCAGAAAAACGATAAGAATGTGTTATTAAATCAAAAATAATATTTGTACGTCTACTGCGTTTGTCTAATTAAAAATATATGATTGAAACGGCCAGAAATGAATCCTAGAGCTGTTTTGAGCTGTTTAGTGGAATACCTGAAACTAGAAATTAGAAGAAAAATTAGTATTTTCCATTTAATTCCAACTACCTTTGCTTATCTTGACAGATACACATATTTCGTCTACAATGTGCAGACTTCTTCAATAATTTTTCTTCTAATTTCTAGTGACAAGAAATGATTTTTTTAAACATAAATATTATTTTCATTGTGCTTGCAGATGAACTTGACAGCTTACGTTAGAACGATGAAAACTCTTGTTGTTCCAAAGATATTGCTTTTCGATTTGACAATCAATACGCTTTGAGAAACTATATAACTGGATTGTTGAAACAATTATCATTTCGTTTCGGTGCCTAGGAAAAGTCAAATTCTCCTTGATTTTACGTCAAATATTGTTTTTCTCTACGTATGGTTGTGATTTGTCATAACCTCAAACCGTAAACAGCGTTAAGAAACCGTCAGCATAAATGAGTTTTAAATAAGTGTCAATAGCTTATTACTACTTTATGTTTATTATTACTTCCTTGGACAATCTCTTAAGTAGCACAATTAAGTTACATTTAGTTTCATCAACCTTTTATGAATGAAGTAAGCCGGAAGATATCAGTGGACGTTATTGATTTTTAACAAGCGGGCTTAAGTAAGCCAAAAGTCTAACTATTGATGTCTTGGTTATAAATTACTCTTATGGCGGTAAGCTCCAAATCTTATTAACATTTAATAGCGTCGCAACCGATGACTCAATCTATTTTCTATAATTGTGCTGTGAACTCTGATGTTACAGTAGAATATTATTGAAAGAGATTGATTTCCACGATAATATCTGTAGTTGCAAACGCCCATTAGCATGCAAATTTAAAATTTTGGCCTTATTGATATTATTAGTGTGGGGTCACACACGTCAAAGTCACGAGTCCGGATAACACCCTTGAACAAGTTAGGAAAATACCTAAAAGTTATTTGAGTGACTACGACGGGAGATGAACCAGCCCTAGGGCTCTGAAAACCTCGACGATCAAGGAGAGAAAAAATGCTATGAGTTTGAATTGGGTAAAAGTGTCCAAGAAACTTTTCCAATTTTCAATGCTTATCTTTTTATAAAATTTTTTTTGTTTACGCCTTTGTCAAAAACTACAAAAAACCTAAAAACAAACATAAACCGAATGTAACACCTCATTCTATCCGCAGTGACTGCTACAATAGACAAACGTAAGCTCAGACAACCGGCAATCCCTCTTTTGGGCGACGGCGAATCACATTCCCTTATTTGGACCTTCTGAGTTGTGATCCGAAGATGCCGCATGACTGCCGCAATTCGTTTAATTCGCGAGGGCGGTGAAGTATGACGAAGAGCTAATATAAAGCACCCACACACAGCGCGTTGAACTGCTCGATGTGTTTGGCACTGGTAGCGAATTTTTGGGCAAGATCTTGTTTCAATACCAAGTCGAATTACCAGATCCCGTGTGCATGCAATGTATAAGTGTTCCAATTAAGATGCGTGGTAACAGCTTCAGATCTGCTTATAATTGCATTTAAGTTTTGAAATGCTACGACTAAGAGGATCATTTATTATTATATTATTACTGATTATTAATGTGAGACGTGATGTGATTCATGGACTAGATCCTACAGAGGTGATAAACTGCTTTCGTAAATGACGCACATATTTGGGTTTACTTCGGGTTGCCTCCGTTTCAACCTTTCTCTTTGGTGAAATTGGTCATTTATGTCATTTTATGTGACTGTTGATAAACAACGAAGTCCCAAAAGTAAACATAGTTAGGAATAGGCAGCTTTCAGTTTGCCAAAATTTCCAGCTGATATTGCTAACTTAATGATACAACGCATGGTATAGAACATTAGCACAAAGCGTGGGGGAGTCACCGAGATAAGCCTATCCTCTCCCACTCAACATTTCGCCAAAAATGTAAAGTGTCGAAGACCCGAAATTGTAAAAAAAACGCGTTGTTCATGGCATGTTATTAAAAAACCATGTATTTATGCCCATATTTGTTGGATTGATGGATTATTTCTGAAAGTTTTAACTAACTTTTTACAAAACGGTATAAAGTCACTTTTGCACTTTTTTGGGAATAATGTAGATACGCCGCATGTGTTGAAAAGTAACTTGCGAATCATTGTTATATCATTTGAATGCCTCTTTACGACGCGTTAGTAAAAGTCTTTATACCACAAGGTTAAAAATTTAGATTTTTTTTAGTAAAAATCGTTTTTGTAAGCAGAGGTATTTTTACACCGTTTTGCTGCAGGAAAAACTAATACGTCATTTTGAAAATTTCGACTTATCTGTTTGGAATATGATAGCTTGACGTATCATTTCGACGTATCAACATTATCATTCGCAGAATGACGTATCCTATTGACGCAAGTAACATGCCAACTATTAAAGTGACTTATCAAAATGACGTATTATCTTTTTCTTTTGCAGACTGTTGTAAGAAACATTTTTCTAAATGAAACTTGAATTTTCACTTCTAGTGCAATTTTTAAGCATAGTGATATAATATCTGTGTCATTCAGTGGAATTTATTTGGGATAAACATGTCCGGTTTTCAAATATGAATAAAAATAAATTTAAAAAAATCCAAACCTGATTTTTTTATTTTCGTCCAAATGTTACTTACGTCCATTTGAAAAAGTACTCGATTGTTCTTTGCGGGGTCCGACTGGTTAGCTTTCTGCTTCCTCCAGGTATCCGGGTTATCTAAATATGCCCATCCAGACCCTCCATGCTTGCCCCACATTGCATTGCTCGCGATCAACAAAATTTTCCACCGCTGAACAATGACCGATTTTTACAACTTTAACGTTCACAAAACTCTGCGCTTTAATCCGGTACTAGTTCGTGCCCAATAGGTTTACTCCCGCGCAGTGTTGGAAAAATCATTTTCAAAAAACGTTCACTCTTTACTCAGTGCAATGATATATCACCGAGGAACTTCGCTCTCAAAGTTCGTGAACGAACTACAATCCAAAGTTCATGAAAGCGCAGAGTAAGGAAACGTTTCAGTTCAAATCGCAATAGATCTTTTGTTTCTCCATCTCACAACGTTTCACTCGTATTAGAGATCCTATCCAACCAAATATCTCCTCGGCTTTGTTCTTTTTCTTTAGCGAGTATGTCTAGGCAATGTTCACGTGAGGTGTTCACCATTTGTTTTTTAAGTATTGTGCCGCCGCAAAAGTCGAGTGGCAGGAAACTTTTGCTGTAATGGCGTGACGCATCGAGGACAAATTCAACACCAACCTCCCCGGCCACACAGTCGGCATGCGGGATGTCATTTATGCGAGATATCTTTCTATCTAGATTTCATTCCATGAAATGCGCAATGTGATTTTCATGAACGAATGTGGTGTAAAGATATAGAGTAAAAAAATAGATCTGATTTTATTCGTATCCTCGCGTCGGTGACTCGAGTAGAAAAAGTTCGCGATGTTTCATTCTGTCATCCCAGCAACCCAAGTAACCGATAAGTACTAAAAAGCGGATTTTTTTCAGCCGGCTAACCACATATAGAACTACTAATTTACTGCTTTACAGCTTTAAAAACTTCTCAAAAGCTGATTAAATGCCAAATAAGGCGAAATAGCTAGCTGAGATAATGTCTGAGCATATAGCTTCAATGTGGTTTTAAAATTTGCCTATATAATGTTTGCCCAAATGTCAAAATTTTTGTAAGCAAGCTCAGCATTGCTGCTTACCGATTTAAAGCTAACGCAAAATAAAAAAACAAAACAATAAAGTCAGTATCTTTTTCTCTCTTACTCGCACTCGTGATCCGGTCATAATTCTTGCCTGCTCTTTTTTTTTTCTGAATGTGCTTTTGTTAGTTGAATGTGAGTCTCGAACCGGTGTCTATGATTCCTGAAATGTTTAACTGGGGCGCGCCTGATCTGGATGATCCACAGAAGATATAATTCCTCTGAAGTTCAAAAGAAACCTATCGTGCAGCATTTGCGGCATCCATGAAGGGAATTGAAGTTAACGATACCTATTGATAAAAAATATTTTTTAAAAATGTTTCTCAGATGTACATGGCTTGAAGTCCGAACGGAATGCCAGCAACAAAGCAGCATTTTGGCGACGTGGCATGGCCGATATAAATTACAACTAAACTTTCATTCAAATGTTATCCAAAATCGATCAAATAATAATAACGACGAATAAAACCGGTCTTCCAACGTTGCTGTAATGCTGTTTTGTTACTGTCATTCTGTTCGGCCCTTTATACCTTTTACAAATGCTCTCGCAGGTGAGTCGTAAATTATAGCTCGAATTTTCACACTTAAGTTTACTCCGTTTATATCAAAACAATTTACAGAATTGGAATAAATTTCAATGACAAACAGACTTAAGAATTCATCAATCTTTTTTGGTTTGTTACGACCGTAAAACATGCCAGCTATCATTGGTTTGACGTCAAAATGACCGTGGATATTGAACAGTATGGGCCAAACTTGATCTGCTCCATTCTTGAAAACTGGCAATCCGTCGATATTTACGTTTATACAAACAGTGTACGATTCCGTCAAATTGAAGAAAGTTTGGCGCAGACAAGTTTCTGTAATGATTTAGGAATTAGAAACGTTATTGGAAGTTACGAAACCAGATCCAGAACCGATGTTTACCGATGCCTTGATGCCAGTATTCACCTCCTTCGATGGTGATGACAGTAGGTTTGTTTCTTGGAGTACGCAGCAATCGTCTGGGATTATTGGGGAGCCCTCGATCGTACTGGGTTAGCTTTTGTATTAGAAGCTTTAGTGCATTTTGCGATATGTTGAATTCTAGGCTCAAATTTCGCAAAAAAGTACCCAAACTTTGGTCTTCATGTAGTTCGGTTTCGGTATCGGCTTCTATCAAACTCTCTTCTTGAGTTACTCCCTGGTAGTCTGCATCCTCTAATTCATAGTCAGATAGCTCATCAGGACTGTATTCTTCAAAAACTTCGTTCGGTATACCCAAATCAACATTGGAACTAATTTCTTCGGTGTTGAGTGATGTAGGTAGATCCTTTATATACGATGAATGAACTGGTTCTTCCAGCGAATCATTCTGAAGACTCGATGATGCACTTCCGGACACGTTAATATTTAAAGATGTGGTTTCACATGGAGTTCTTAATTTTTTATACTTATTCACTTTACGGCGGTAATTTCCACTTTTCAATATTTTTCTCCACTGCTCGTAATCCATTGCTGTTTACTTTAACATCGAAAATGTCAAGAGCTGTGCTTCCACACTCCCGCTTCACTTTACTCAATTTTTGAGTACAATTGTATGCTATCTCTTTTTCTCTCACGGAAATGTTACTCAATTTTCGTAAAAAGTGGATCTACTCAAAAATTGAGTTGATCCACTTTTTAACGAAAATTGAGTAGCATTTCCGTGAGAGAAAAAGAGATAGCATACAATTGTACTCAAAAATTGAATAAAGTGAAGCGGGAGTGCAAAGCGAGTAATAAGCATTTAAGGACATACACGACCGAATCCCTCTCACTTCGCGATTTGCTAAGCACAAATCTCAAATATTATTAAGACTTCGTGCATGATATTTTCAGCAAATGCTTGCACCTTTGGAGCATACTTTGGTTAGCAGTTTGAACTCTTTTTGTTTCGGTATAGCTGTGATATTTAGTTCCAAAAACTTGAAGTGAAAATTATTCTAACCTAGAATTTATATTGGAAAAGGACTCGGTCGTGTATGTCCTTAATGAACATGTAATGCCACATAAACGAGCTTGCCAGCCAAAACAATAACAAAGTTTATAGGCACGAAATAGTAGCTCTATATCTACCGTTAAGGCCAGAGAAAGAGTGCTTATATTAATAATGCTTTCATGCATTAGGCTGTCCAATTTATTATTTACAAGCACCGTTAATGCGAATAAATGATTCCTAAGCATGAATAATGTTGAATTAAGGCCATTTTCTGACTTTGCTTTAATGCTTGTGGTTACTTGGGAAGTTCACTCAAGAAACGTTGGCGTGTGAAACTAGCAACGGGAGGTTTCCAAGTGAAAAGGAAGCACACGATGGACTGATATTTATGTGAGAATTCCATCACTGCTCCCGCGCGTGTTTGATCGTTTAAAAAATTGTACTGTTTATGCAAAAAATCACCAAACGATGCCAGAGCTATAACATTAGTCCAGTTTAGAAAATTAAAATATTCCAAATCCAAATTACAAAGTACCGATTTTTTATAACGTTCTCGCGATTTTCGAATACAACTTTTGCAACTGGAAATCATTGCAGAAAATTTCCATTTTGAACTTGTGCTCACTTGATTTCACACTTTCAAGCCAAAAGCTGTAACCATTTTTTGTTATCACGAACACGGCGTGAACTCAAGATACACAACACTCGGCTGACTTTAGCTGACCGAAATCAATTTCATAGGTGTTTTACTCCAATTTAGGAATCACTCGCGTAAAATATTCAAAACTGTCGACAAAGTTTTTAGGCATGTATTTTTCAATCACTCGCGCCACCAAACAATAGGTAATCGAAATAATAGATAACGCGCTAGGCTCGATAACAAAATATTTCGAAACAAAGCATCGCCACCATGGTGATACGGCAAATATGGTGAAATAATAGTGTCGATCGTATTTGATGACCTAATTGCCGTCATATCTCACCTAGAAGCAGTTTTATTGTTCTTTTTCTGAGCTCACTCGATCAATCGCGCCACTGAACAATAGATCGCCGAAAAGATAACGAACTATACTCGATAGCAAAAAAGAGCGCAACAAAGCATCGTTATAACCGTTCACAACCGATGCAGACTCTTCGTTAGTCCTACCTTCGATATCGTAATATAAACTAAAATTAATTTTCCGTGTATAAAGTGAATATTTCGACACATTACAGTACCCTCTAGATTTTGGTATGATTCCTTTGAAACATGTGGAAAATAGATGGTTTTAAAAGTCCATTTTGTTTTTGTTTTGTCATTCCAGAACAAGCCTAGAATTGTTTAATCTTGTTGCCAAAATCAGATGGGTATTGTAAAATACTTTGGGTGAGCGTAGCGAAGATAATCCATCCGTCACTCAGGATTATCACTAAGTGGGGGCTTGCTTCCCGCTTTAGCCGGTGGAACTTGAAAATGTCCCTACTCTACTGGCCTACTGGGCGTTGTGTTGTCTTGGCCCACTGGGCGTTGTGTATCGTATTAGTACCAGATATTGCCGCAGAGATGCACTGTTGTCTATCTTTGCCAAATGAAACTCTAAAGAGTTGTCGTCTTCGACAAAGTTTCTCAGTATGTCATTTGTCGTCTTGTGAGATTATCACATTAGTTCCTGATCTTGCCGCAGAGATGGTGGATTGGAAAAGATAGGCCTCTCTACGGTACGATCTGGAACCAATGTGATTATTTCAAATGTCTTCATTTCACATTCTCAACTACTTTGCCGAAGACGGTATCTTTCTAGAGCCGCATCTGTAAAAGATAGACTGAAGCGCCAGTTATCCGGCGCAATTTGGAACTAATCTGATTGTGTCAAGTGACTAAATTTTACATTTTAAACAACTTTACCGAATACGGCAACTATCTAAAGCTTTATTTGACAAAGATAGAATGCAGCGCTATCTCTGCGGCATGATTTGGAACTTATGTGATAATATCAAAAGACGATTCATTACGCACGGTGAAAATTTTCTCAAGACGCCAATTCTCTACAATGAGTTTGGAATATTTTATATGCATTTCTGTTAACATAGCCAAACTACAACTTTCTTCCCTTTGTAGCAGATTTCCGGCGGACAATGTTATCGGAACCATTTTTTTTTTGTTTCAATGAATTTTTAAGACTAAAACTAATTAATTTTAGGGACCAGAGACCAGAACATTGACTATATATTTTATATCGAAATTCCACGAAGAGTTAAATATTGACCCTAATGTCTTATGTGCTACTTTTTTTATTCAAAAACCTTAAACTGATTTAAAAAACTATTGTTATGCAAAAATGAAGAATTCCGTAAAATATTAAAAGCCAGACCCAGCTCGATTGGTTTAAAAAATAAAGAAGATAGCGTTCATTGAAGTTGCGCCATGGGTCAGACTCCAATATCTTAGGAAGGTTAAGCACGGTCTTTACAGTCGATTTTGGAAATTTGAGAATCTTTACGATCATTCCTCCTGACCACGTTGGGGGTTCAACGTGAGTGTGTCGAATTCCTTCACAGCTTCGATAACTTTTGAAAATTTGTCGAAATTATTCGGTAATTTTTAAAAACCAGTCCGGATCAAAACGCTGTCATTAGGGAACGTCCATTAATTATGTCACGCAAAAAGTGACTTTTTATAACAAGCGGGGGGGGCCTTGTCACGTTTTTTGTATGGACCTTCATTTTTTTTGTATGGATTGTCACGTTTTCCCAAACCCTCCCTCCCCTCTTACTGCGTGACATAATTAATGGATCTTCCCTTAGTTGCTCGCTATGACAACTAGAGGTGCAACAGTAATTAAAAAAACCCGCATTAATCCACCGATGGTGAGACTGAACCCTTCTTACACTTCACCAGAATTACGAACTCAAATGTGGCCAATACATATTTTCATCAGAAATTTCAAGAAGATCCAGGAATCCAGGAATATATTCAGTTTATAAAATGAACTATTTGTCAATCCTGAACATATTGTATATTTTGTTCACAGAATGAATTATTAGACAATCCTAAGCGTCAATGTTGATTATCAATATGGATTCAAGATGCTCAATAAGTACGTGTTCGCTGAAATTTTTGTAGTTATGGTAAATGGAGAGTTTGTGTAATTTTCGAATATACTCGTTGCAGTTCAAAACCAGACCACTCGAGCCAATCGATGCTGCTCTAATTCTATACAGTCGCATAGTGTGGCTAGTCCGCTGTATGTGCTATACAACGCAACAGATGCGACACAATAGAATGCAAGCGGCATCGATTGGTGTGATTGGTCTTGTTCGGTTTAGCACTGCAACGAGTATATTTTCATCTCACAATTATGTGCTCTCAGGTATTGTTTTGGTCATATGAAGGATTATCCAATCATAATGAAATTTTGACCAGTTATTTAGAGATTTCATAGCTTTGATTTGGCACCAACAAAACTAAAATCGGTACACAAATAGCTCAGTATGTCATCGGAGACTAAACTGTTTGATTACTATTATAATAGGCCTTCAAGTACTGTTTCGTTCATATCTTCGTAACGAAATGTCCGAATGTAAAAAAATCAATAGCGTTCTATGGGAATGTTGTAGCTTCCATTTGCCGTCAACAGAACTGAACACACACATACACACACACGCATACATACACACAGACATGTGTTCAGTTCGTCGAGCTGAGTCGAATGGTATATTGCACTCGGCCCCGTGGGCTTCGGATAAAAAGTCGAGTTTTCAAGCGATCTTAATACCCTTCTATTGATGTAAGAAGGGTAAAAAGCGGCCTAATACTAACTGAAACGGAACAAACAAAAATGCATTTATATTTTATTGGTCTATCGTATGCAAATCGGTTTATTATCATTCACGACATGCATGTGGTTGGATCCAAGGTCAGGCCAGGGTTAGCAGTTGATAAACACACTGCACTTCTGTTCGATAATGGATCAACCCAGTCCTTTATTACGTGACTCACTCGGCAATCTAACAAATAAGCGAAAGTTCATCTCTGGGTAACGTAAATATCAGTAGATCGGGCCAACATCTTCAAGTTCACGGTTACTCGCTTTGAAGTTTTTTTTAGATCTTCAAGTCCCTCACAGGCAAAGAATAATTGTAAGCCCCCTTAAGCCACCGAATGAACAAAGAAGGAAGCTATACATAACATGTCTGACAGGTAATAACTCGAAATTGTATGTGTCACTGCACGCCATGCAAGTGATAAAAAGCGCGTCCGTTTACTGTTTTTAGCCGAAACAGAGGAATCGTTGTAATTTTGGCTTCATGTTGGGTTACATTTATGCAAATGATTTCGTCGATAGTTAACATAATATTTCGGTCATATGTATCTTTCTGTTCAATGTTGTTTACCTCGCGGTGGTTGATCGACAGGTTTCCCACCATAAAGGCTTCTAAAAAAATTCGGTTAAGATCGAACCGTGGAGGCATTGTAGATGAGTTCGCTGAGTAACGTGTATTTTTTTTTTCGGCAGCACTGATCGAACCTCTTAAGCGCTTAAAGGGGTTGGTTGTGAAAAAATGGGCCACCATTGAGGAAAATTCGCCACCACTACCATGCATTGATGCCCATAAAGGCGAACGAGCCTCACTTTTGTTGATACCAGAATAAGTAGCGAAGCAGTCGCATATGGGCATTCGAAGATGATACGATCGCAGTTAATACTTTTAGTTATACTTGTGGTAACGTGCAATTCGTTCGTCACATCCGTTCGTGTTTTGAACCGTTTCAAGGCTCGCGTTGATCACCGGGTTGTTCGTCGGCATAGGTTGCGTCAATTGCGTGAGTTGGTTACGAATAATTTTACTCCCACGTTCAGGTTGCAGGACACAGATGACAATGCACTGCAGAGCGAGAACAACGCCACCAGCACAAATCAACTCCAAAACGAAGGAGACCGGCCTATCGAGAACTATACCGAAATGGACATGAGTGAAAGTGATCTTGCGGAAGCTGGTTTGGGTTACGAGCGAACGCCAATTATAAGCACGATCTTTGAGCAGCATGTGATCTTTCGGTTTTATCATGGGTAAACAATAATTTCTCGACTGGAATCGGTGAAGGTGATCGACTCTATTAATCATCTACTGTGTTTTGTGATCGAAATCTCTGCTGATTGTTGGCTGCATTGATTGCCCTGTGTGGCGGCTTAGATGTGATGAAAGAATATTAAGTGATTTTTTACTGAGATAGCGTACTTTTTCGCAATCTCGACTCTCAGTTAGGCCAAGTACATTATGGACGTTGTTCGTTGTAAAGGCAAGAGTATCACGTGAAACAATCTCTATGAAATCTCTAACGTCTCGTATTTAATGGAACCCAGTTTAGTAGTTTTTCTAAGAATTTAATAAAAACTATTTTGTTTTGTTTACACTAAAAGGTTTCAAAACATATGAATTGTTTTTATTTTTCGTAATTTGTACGTAATTTGTTTCTTTTAATTGAGATGTGTCTTTGCGTTGCATTGTGAATCAATCAAAGATACTTTTTTTTTTGATAAACTGATTTTTTTTCTTGAAATAGCTTTCACTTGTTTCGTAAACATGGATTTTGTACGTAGAACAAATGTTTAGTATATTGTATGAAACATTCATATTGCTTTTTATCTGGCGAAATGCTATCATTACACCTTTTCGAACAAAATGACTTTCGTGAAGATCAACCAATCACTGTTTCTCATTTATCGTGCAAGATGATGTTGCTGCTGATATGTACGGGAATAATTTATTTATCCCAACATAAAAATCAAAGCGCTGTCGAGAGTTATAACTTCATACTCACTAATCAAGTGTCTTCTTAGGAGTCACTATGACTTAGTGAGATCAGGATTCAGTATCAGCGCTTTCCAAGAATACAGGAACTAATGCCTTGTCAGGAACGTTTAAAAAAACCGAATTAATCCACCTATGGTGAGACTGAACCCTTCTTACACTTCACCAGAATTACGAACGCAAATGTGGCCAATAATGTACTGGATACATATTTTCATCATAAATTCCAGGAAGATCCAGGAATATTCGATATGTCATACATTCAGTTTATAAAATGAACTATTTGTCAATCCTGGACGTATTGTGCATCGATGAGATTAAAATATTACCTTTAATTGGCTTTATTGACCTGTTTATTTTAGTTATATAAATGGGAAAATTACATAAATATTAGAAATTTCATATAATCAGTCCATAGAATGAATTATTAGACAATCCTAAGCGTCAATTTTGATAATCGATATGGACTCAAGATGCTCAATAAGTACATGTTCGTTGAAAATTGTGTGGTTATAGCAAATGGAGACTTTGTATATTTTTCGAATATACTCGTTGCAGTTCAAAACCGGACCACTTGAGCCAATCGATCCTGCTCTAGTTCGATAGATTCGTAGAGTGTGGCTAGAACACTGTATGTGCTATGCAACGCACGAGATGCGACACAATAGAATGCAAGCGGCATCGATTGGGGTGAGAGGTCTTGATCGGTTATGAACTGCAACGAGTATATTTTCATCTCACAATTATGTGCTCTCAGGTGTTGTTTTGGTCATATCTCCGTGACGGATTTTCCTATCATAAAGGGAGTCCACGATGAAATTGCCAAACACAAAATTTATTCGCAAAATTCGAGTTTTCATCCGATTGCCATCAAATTTTCAGGGATTGAGAAATAACTATTAAACTTCATTTTACCATTTTATTCGTATTTTATTTACAGTCCATACGCAAATGCCCGCACCTTGGCCTTAACCCCGGCCATAAGATTCTGCACAACCTGTGAATCAACCGTTTTTTGCATGTAAACCCATACTTTCTTCAGTTCCTCGACTGTCTTCACTACCTTAGGTCGTTTAAGAAGGTGCTGCTTCATAATCGCCCAGTACTTCTCGATGGGGCGGAGCTCCGGAGTGTTGGGAGGGTTGAACATTTTCGGCACGAAATTGACCTTATTGTCCGCATACCACTTCAGCACGTCCTTGGAGTAGTGGCATGAGGCCAAATCCGGCCAGAAGATTGTTGGGACGTTCTGGGCCTTCAGGAGAGGAAGCAGCCGCTTCTGGAGGCACTCTTTTATGTACACCTGTCCGTTCATCGTGTCCTGGGTCACGAAAGGTGCACTCCGCTTCCCGCACGTGCAAATGGCTTGCCAAACCAGGAATTTCTTCGCAAATTTGGACATCTTCTGAGTGCGGACATGCTCCGGAACGCTGAACTTATCCTTGGCCGTGAAAAACAGGTTGCCGGGGATCTGTTTAAAGTCGGCCTTCACATATGTTTCGTCGTCCATGATGCAGCATTCAACTTTAGTCAGCATGTTGAGGTACAACTTCCTGGCACGGGTTTTGGCGGACTTGTTCTGCTTCTCGTCGCGATTAGGGGCCTTTTGTACCTTGAACGTTCGAAGCCCAGCCTTAGTTTTGGCCTTCTGGACAAAACTTCGGCTTAGGTGCAGCTTTTTAGCCACATCCCGAACGGAGGCGTTCGGATTTCGGTTGAAGACCCCAACTACGGTTGTGATTTTTGGTGTTGTACGGAATACTTTTTCCTTCACTTCTGGGCTTCCGATCGGTGGTCAACCGATCCTCGAACCGCTTAATCACTCGCGACACCGTGGAATTCGCGATTCTCAACGTTTTAGCGATGGAACGATGCGAGAGATCCTTGTTCTCGTGACGAATGCGCAAGATTTCATCACGCACGAGCTGTTCTTTCGACTCCATTTCCGCGAGTTTTGATCACAGGACTTTAAAACTTGCAGGATGTAAAAAATGCACTATGAACTAAATCCACCCAAATTTTCATTAAATTCTACCCAACGCTTAAAAAGTTAGAGCAATTTCATAGTGTGGCAATTTCATCGTGAACACCCTTTAATGAAATTTTGACCAGTTATTTGACAATTTTATAGGTTTTAGTTGGCATCAAACACCAAAACTTAAATCGGTACACAAATAGCTCAGTAATCGGAGACTAAATTGTTTGATTACTATTATAATAGGCCGTCAAGTACTGTTAAGTTCATATCTTCGTAACGAAATGTCTGATTGAGAAAAAAATCAATAACGTTCTATAGGAATGTTGTAGCTTTCATTTGCCGTCAACAGAACTGAAATCGGTTCACAAATGGCTGAGAAACCAATGACATTCTTTGTAATACACACACACATAAACACGCACACAAACACACACACACACACACACACACACACACACACACACACACACACACACACACACACACACACACACTTTTGGTGTAAGAAGGGTAAAAAAGCTGAACAGCTCCACGTGGTTGCTCTTTTTTTTTTCAATTACATTTGAGTCGATCTAGTAGATCTGCCTGTCATTCATGCCACCACCAGAAAAACGTGTTTCTTTAATTTGGAACAGAATATTCTTAGCCCTTTTTATTGTGTTTGTATAATGCACAAGTATTCTTTCTGTTTCGAAGAATTCTTCGTGCTTTTTAAATGCACGTGTGTCATAAATTACGAAGGAAGCTTAATAAATATTAAAAATCAGTTTCGTTGCAGAAAACAACGAATAGACTTCAAGCTGAACAATGCATTAGGTCCTAAGTAGCATTCATGTTCAGCTTGACTTGTTAGTCCCACTTTCGATTTCGTAATATGAACTCAAATTATGTTTCAGTGTAATAAAAGTAACACAAGGAGAGCGATTTTTTTTACCTAAACATCATTCGAGTTATACATTAATTGTTATGTTATATATTCTCCGTGCGAGGAGTAACGATTATGATGTAGAAGGAGATGTTCGCTCATCACCATGAGGCACCAAGCGTGAACAACAATGTTTTTGGCTAGAACAAAAGATATGAAGAGAAAGTTTTGATAGTTCCGCTAGTGTGCGGCAGGATTGGAAATGTAACAGATGTTTTTAGGAAAATTGAGCGAAAAGGGCATGTATACAGTGGTACTCGAACCAACGACATTTTTGCCTAACATCCCACTGCGGGGTAGGTTGAAGCACGGACTAAGTCCGCCACTTCAACAGGCAAAAATGTCCGGTTGGAAGACGCTCATGTACCACTGTGGCTTGTATAGTTATTCTAGCGATCTATTGTGTGCACTCTGTTTACTGATGCGCACATGGGAGAGGAACTCTCTCCTTTTTTGGATTTGTTTTGATTCGCACCGACTGACGATCACTAAAGTCAGTCGGTGCGAATCAAATTTATCAATTTCTCGAAAACTCCCATTTTTACTCAGGGAAACCGGAGGAATGGCCTTTGTTTATAGGCAGCTATGAAGCGTCGAGCGAAGCGTGTGGATACAACGACGTCGAAAACCTCGTCCGTCTTCAGGAGTGCTTGAAAGGACCAACATTGTAGAGCGTTCGGGGACAACTGCTGTTACCGAAATCCGTTCCGAAGCTAATCGACAAATTACGACAACTCTACGGACGTCCGGAACAGCTGCTACATTCCCAACAAACATCGGTGTTGAATTAGAGCTTGTTCAAGCAAATTTGGAGAAGCTATTCAGCTGTTTCTTCTAGAATAGCTCTAATTCAACACCGATGTTTATTGGGTTACCACCTAGAAAAGGTGAAGCAATTAGAACCTCCGAAAGCCGAGAAGTTGGGAACGTTTATTCCCTTCGGAAACGCAGTAGGGCAGCTGTGTGACCATCTCGAAGCGGTGAGTCTCAAACAGCATCTTGTCTATCCGTTGCTGGTGAAGAGTCTGGTGGACAAGCTTCCATTCTCCGATAAGCGTGATTGGGTGCGCTTTAAAAATAAGAAGAAGAGAGTCACCTTGAGGGCCTTGGCTGAATTTCTTTCGAGAATCGTATCCGAGGCATGTGAAGCAAATGCCTGCATCGATGTGAAAGGAGAAGTCAGGGCCGTTTGCTACGGAAAAGGTAGTAAAGGAGGAGTGAAAGAATAAGGAGCGGCTTATAATCACAGTGAAATTGGAATTTCGAAGGACAGCACTTCAATCGGCGCCAGAGCACCCAGGAGCCTTAAGCCTTGCAAAGCATGCAAGCGTACCGATCACCGGCTGCGATTTTGTCAAGATTTTAAGGCGATGTCATTTGAGGATCGCATGAAGGTTGTTGACAAGGGTAAGCCGTGCAAAATCTGTCTGAACGATCATGGAAACGCACCGTGTCGGTTCAAGATTCGATGCAACGTTGGCCAGTGCCAGGAGCGCCATCATTCACTGCCGACTCAAACAACTACTTCTACCTAGACAATCGTTGAACGGCGCCGAAATGTCTGCTGCAAACAATTTTCTTCGTGATCTACCAATTTCTTCGTACCCAAGTCAGAGACCCGGTATACTCATCGGTTTGAGCAACATTCAAGTCATCGCACCTATGGAAGCTAAAGTTGGTAAACAAGGAGAACCAATCGCTGTGCGGTCCAAGCTAAGATGGTCAGTTTACGGTCCACCGGGACATCCGAAAAGTCGGCAGAACTACGTAGGGCATCGTAGGGATTACTACGCGCTGGAGGAATTGGTAGTTGTTGTATCACAAGAGTCGAAGGAAGAAAAACGCGCTCGTGACATTCTGGAGTGAACTACGGTGCGCGTGGACGACCGTTTCGAAACTGGAATACTGTGAAAAGCGACAATCTAAAGTTTCCGGAAAGCTCAGGCAGTTGGAGCTACGCCTGAAAAAGTCACTGGAGCTATATGATAACGTGAGAAAGCAGATCGAGGAATACCAGCAGAAGGGCTATGCTCATTTAGCGACGTCGGAAGAATTAGCTGCCTTCAATCCGCAGGAATCCTGGTTCCTTCCCATTAACGTAGTGTTGAACCCGAAAAAGCCCGGGAAAGTGCGACTTGTATGGGATGCGGCAGCGACAGTCAACGGCGTTTCTCTGAATTTCCAGCTACTAGCAGGTCCAGACTTGCTCACTTCACTTCCGCGAGTAATCAACCGTTTCCGAGAGCGGCCGATCGGCTTCGGAGGTGATTTACGCGAAAAGTTTCACCAAATACGGGTGCGAGCAGTCGACAAGAAGTTCCAATTATTAGAGTTCCGGAACTCTTCGGATCTAGCTCCCAGCGTATTTGTTATGGACGTTGCTACGTTTGGTTCGAAGTGTTCTCCTAGTCAAGCTCAGTTCGTTAGGAATTTGAAAGAGATGGAGTTTTCCGAGACATTTTCAGAAGCTGCAGAATTTGATTTTGACAGTGTCGATACAGTAGAGGAAGCCATTAAAAGAGCGAAAAAGTTGTTCGTCCATTCTAAAGACGGATTTGAAATAAGAAATTGGGTTTCGAACTCCGGAGCCTTTCTTGAGGAACTGGGAGAAGTTAAACAGGAGCAGGCGATGCATTTCAACCGGACAAGGAAAGCGGAAACGAGCGAGTGCATGGTATCATCTGGGATTCTAGGCTGGACGAGTTTTTATTCTCGACGGACTAAGGCAAGACGTTAGACCGTATTTGCTTCAAGGCGAACATCCTACGAAAAGAATAATTCTTAGCTAGCATTTACGCTTACGGTTGTGCGGCATACTTCAGAGTAGTAATTGACGGATCCGTAAGGTGTTGTCACGTTCGAAAGTAGCTCCATTAAAATTACAATCGGTTCCTCGTCTCGAACTGATCGCTGCTGTTCTCGGGGCCAGGATGCAGCACACGGTAAGGTCAAATCATTCATTTCCTATCACCAGATGCGTATTGTGGAGTGACTCTCAAACGGTACTGAGTTGGATTCGTTCAGACCAACATAAGTACAAGCAATTCGTTGCTTTTCGGATTTGTGAAATTCTAGAGTTAACTTCTACAAACGGTTGGAGGTACGTTCCGTCTGATTTGAATATCGCTGACGTCGTAACGAAGTGGGGACAAGGACCGCCACTAGAGTCAGACGGTCCATGGTCCAATGGACCACGGTTGCAGTACGAATCGGAGTGTGAGTGGCCTGAGCAGAAGAAAACGGTATTAGACGTTCCGGAAGAGATGAAAGCATGCGTGCTGCACCATGAAACCTCGATCTCCAACCATTTAATCGTCGTCAATGTTACGTCACGGTGGTTGCGGTTTATACGTATCGCAGCTAGCGTAGTTCAGGTAATCACCAACTGTCGGAGGAAACTAGCTAGAGATCCAATCCTAGTATCGTAGGCGGGGTGCAATTTGGAGCGTTGTGTATTAGCGAAACCGAATTCCATCCAATAGCCGCTTCTTCAGGACGAGCTTCAAATAGGAGAAAAAAAATACTTTTAAAACAAACCCAGCAGGAAAGTTTTCCGGAGGAGGTTAAAATTTTGGAAATCAGCCGAGAAAACAACCTGGATCTGTCGGCAGTAATCATTGGCAAGTCAAACTGGCTCTACAAACTAAGTCCTAAAATTGATGCTTATGGAATAGTGAGAGTGGGAGGAAAATTGGCGCTATCAGCCTCGAATTCTAATGACAAGAAATTTCCAATAATCTTGCCCAAGCAACACCAAATAAAAAATATGATCATCGAACACTTTCATGAAAAGTATGGCTATGCCAACCGGGAGAATGTGTTCAACGAGCTTCGTCAACGCTTTTACATACCCAAGCTTCGATCAATAATTTCAGTAGTCGTACGAGACTGCATGTGGTGCAGAGTCAACTGTCAGCCACATCGGAGTGGATTATTGCCATGCACCTTGAAGTGGTGCATACTTTGACCACGCACGCATGCTGGTCTGATGGCGATAAGAAGTTTCATCTGCAAACGAGGTTCACCAGATGAGTTTTTCTCGGACAACGCGATAAGGCGATCGACGACGATAAGAAGCTGACAAATGAAATTCTTCTGACCACCTTGTCGGAAGCCGAAGATATGGTCAATTCAAGTCCGCTAACATATCTTCCGCAAAACTCAGCGGAAACTGAAGCCATCAAACCCAACCACTTTTTTGGTTGTCAAAGAAGCGGATCAAATAGAGAGTAGCCGAGTTGATCCATCCGCAGTATTGCGGGATGTTTACAAACGGTCGTAGTATCTGGCCGATAGAATGTGGCAGAGATGGAGTAAGGAGTATCTGCCTCAATCGCAGATTGAACGCAGATACTCGAACGCAGACCGTTGAAAGTGGGCGTCATTGTCGATGGAGCACAACGGAAGAACAGGGTTCGCGTGATTGTAGAAGAGGTCGTTGAACCTGCAGACGGTAGGATCCGGCAAGCCAAGGTGAGGACGAACAGAGGTGTATTCAGGAGGGTAGTGGCCAATCTAGAGATTCCTGGTAAATCTAGAACTTCCGGTAGAGCGGAACCGGAGTTACGGGCTGGGGTGTACAGAAAACTGGGAGCACGGTTTGGGCCAAATACCGGTCTAGCGTATATAGTATATCGTTGTGAGGTAAACGGATAGAGGATATGGATGGAAAAAGTAAACAATAACAAACAGCAAGTAAGAATAGTTATTATCGCTTATGGGCAGAAACATAAACCAACGGGTAAACAAAACCACTAGTCGCACCAGGAAGAAAACTATTGAATTGTTAGTTTGAATTATTAACTGAAGCATGAACTGATGATCTAATTAAATATTGCAGTTTGAGCTGCATTTAAGCTGATTCGAAAACGGTGTTGCATATCTTTAAAAATCTCCGAACAAAACTCTACACAATTTAATCTAAAACCGTTAAATCGAAATACTAAACGTTCTGTTGTTAAGAATTCGGTAAAAAATCTAACTGTGTTCCGGAGATTTTGTGGCCGAATAAAACAACAAATCGAAAAAGCGAATAAGGAGCTGGAGAATATCCTCGTTCATTTTTTCGGCTATGACCAAGGCTATAGGCTAATTGCCGTAATTGTAAGATTAAGGGCCAATTTGTTTCGTGGACATATTTTACTATTTATTTTTTCAATGTATTCATATGAATACCTAATTATGATCAAAACAATATTTTACCTCTTAATCTGAGCTCTTAAATACCAAGGCCAGTTATCAAGATCAAAATTAGATATTCATGTTGTTGTTTCCTGTTCGGGTAGCGTATTAGCCCTTCACACATTGTAAAATAACCTTCTCATTTTAAGAGACTACTACGATAGGAGATTAACCAGCTCGTACATTATCCCATTACTTTGGAGCTCATTTTTCTCACGGCTGGTGAGCTATAAAAAAAACAACTCGTTAATGAAACCTAAATTTGAAGCGTTATGATTGCTATTAAAAAATGCGCCAAAACTATGGTTTATCAGTTCTAACAGTAGCAATATGGTTTTTAGAGTGAATCATGTATGTTCCACTTTGAATCGCTAAATACGCTAAATCAACATTCAAATGCGCTCAAGCTGGGCCCAAAACAATCAGAGTCAATAAGCCTGAAAATGCATTATTAAACAATTCTACCATTAGCAAGTGTTTTTTAGAGTTTTTCTTCACGCTAAAATTATACATTGTTACATCATTTATTTCGTTTTAACTAATCATTTGACTATCTCCTCCGCCTAACCACCCTATGTGATTTCAAAGTCACTTCATTTGGTTTTTTGTTTTCTTACATGGGCTTCTTGGGTGCGATCTTTCGTTTTTAATCTTCTATGTTTCGAAGGCTGAGTATGATTATTCATTACAGAAACAACTTAACCAAAACCACCACTGTACGCGGCACTCCATTGCTATCGGATACCGAATGCTCTACCACGGAAAAAATCGCTATCATTGTGCATGGATGGCATGAGAATTGCTACGAAACCTCTTGGGTCAAAGATTTGGAGAGAAACCTATACATCTACCGAGGAGGATGCGTCATCTGTATGGATTACTCTACATTTTCGAGTGGCGCCTACACATACCTGTTCAGGAGGTTCGATGAAATCAGTTCCGTTTTGTTGAAATTTGTTCGCATACTGCAATACGAAGGAATGCTATTCGACAAACTGTTCATGTTTGGCTTCAGCTTCGGAGGTCAACTGGTGTTGGATGTGGGAAATCAGATCGGATTCAATGCAATCGAAGCGATCGATACTTGCGATATGGCGGGGGTGGGCTTTGACCAGGATCGATTCTTCAAGGGGATCAATTTCCGGAATGCGGCCAAGAATGTACAGTGCATTCATACCAGTATCGATAAGGGGACGAAGCTGATGAACAAGTGCCACCAAGATTGGCGGATGGGCCAATGTGGATTCAGACAACCAGCTGCGGGGAAACCTCCCTTGGGATCACACGGCTTGTGTCCAGTATTTTATAATTTAGCTTTCGAGAATAATTTCTACGCTGAATCTAAACCACAGGATTGTAACGTGTTACGGGACCCGGTGGCAGAATACCCAAGTGGATATAAGATGGGGTATGCGGAAAAGCGAAAAGAGTAAGTTAAATGTGACACGCTGGATTTAGGACGAATACTTATTTTTAATTTATTGTTTTTGCAGACAAGTTAGAGGAGAGTTATACGCTCAAACATCCGGTAATTTTCCATACACAGCTTTCAATGGTACTTAGAGGCATAAATGTGAAGTAGTTGAATGAACCCAGTGACTTTAATATGCATATAAAACAATGATAAAGCTGAACACCTGTTTCCTGTGAATCAGTTCCTACCCTCAACTTATAGTTGACTTTTCCCCAGACATAAACAAAGTAAAACATTTGCACTTGCGATAAAAGGTTGTGAACGATAAAAATAAATTCTTACTTTTCGATGACTTGTATCGTGCCGGAGGGTTGAGCAGCAAATTGGTTAAAGGGTGCGGGATAAACAAACTCATCAATATGTGCTCTACAAACAAAACAGAACACTCTTCCGCTAGAACTGTCGGGGGTGAGCGTCGTAATAGAATTACAAATGTTGCGTATTACAATAAAAACACCCAAAAAATCGCCCCCACCGATAAACAATTTTTTCTTCTATTTCGGTGGAAGTTTGATCGATATGATATAAACTTGATTATAATTCTAGATATTCGTTGCGACGGATAATAAAGGTAGGAAAGTAATGGAAAACATGTGGCAAGTAGCAATTGTTCACATACCAGATATGTAAAAAACAACCTGTTTCCGGTGGCAACGACGGTCGTTATTCTCGTCATGGCTTGAGACTTAAGGTTGTTAAGGTAGTGAATATAGGGTATGTGTCCCTTGACTCAGCCTAGTATGAAACAATCGATTACATTTTGTATCATAACTCATGAAGTTTTTCAGCTGGAAGCAAAATTTAACTAGCTACACATTTGTTAAGATATGTTTAATAAGCCATCTGGTAGTATGTATCACGAAAAGATACACAACTCATTTTATAAAGTCAGAAACTTTCGAAGGATATGGATGTAATGTCGGTCTGTAGGCATCAATTTGGGTCTATTCATGGATGCAAGTTCGTCCCATTCGATAGATTTATTATTGAATGTTGGCTATGTACGCTTTTGGCCGATTTTTTTGTTCAAGGCGTTCCCACCTGTATTCGCTCTACCCAACAAACAATTTAACTAACAATCAAAGTATACTTAAACTGCTAAGAAACACTTAAGTGATTTTACCATATGATTTAGCGGTCATTCGGCATTCAAAACATTATAATTCGCTCTACACAGATTTTGTTCCATTAGTTAGTATTTAGATGAGCCGTATGAAAAACATTCAACCAAAACTCAGACATTTGTATTGTAAATGTTACCAATAACAACATTTTCACTACGTTTTCCATAAGACAGGCCATAATTGGGAACCTAGAAAAAAATGTGTCCCTAACATTGGGTCTATGGTTTTTATGTTAAATCATTGTTATGTTACTTATGTGACCTGTTCGCTTATAACGTGTGACTATTTTCTGTACATCTTGGCTGCATTATTCGGTTTATAGACTCAATTTCGGCAAATTTAGATCATTCGAAGAGCGTGTAGATAATCTGTTCAGCTTAACCAGTAAAATTATGGTGTCTGAAAAGTTAAGAAAATCGAAAATTACGTGAAAGTGAACAATTATAAATTCATTAATTATGTCTCAATTGCTTTGAATTAGATCGGTCATCTTGATAACAACATGATTTTGTTGATTATCGCCGAAATAATGACATATTCGGTACATAGGCCGAATCAAGGAGCTAGGCTAACATTACATCCCGTTACCCTATATAGATTTTGTTTTGCCGAGTATGACGAAACAATTTACTGAGAATTTTACAATATTCTCGTCAACCCAACATTTATCTTAACCTTCCTTGTGCATTGGGGTCGTTTTTGACCAATCAACATCTCAAAAAAGCTCTAACGTCAAAACGGAATAAACTAGGGATCTGAAATTTTCTGACTTTTCCTAACTTTTATAAACAAACATTTTTTGGGCAGTTACAGCTTTCAGCGACCTCTAGAGGTGACACTACAAAAAAAATTACACATAGTGCATTCAGGGTCAAAAATGACCCAAGACCTTGCCACGCTCCCAAATCTTTATTTTTAAACCGATTTTTGACATCTTTGCCTCAAATGAAAGGTATGGATTCTAAAAACGACATTCTAACTTGTTTTTTTATAAACTGGCCATCCTGGGCACATAGGAACCCAGAACCGATTGCAGTATGCATCCGAAGAGGACAATCTTGCAACCTCATATATTCGTACCGTTCGATGGCTCAAAATTCACGATTTCGAATACTGATACTGAAAAACATCATGTCATAAACCAACCAAAGGATTTGGTGACATCCGGATACTCTGGAACCGGTTCTGGTAGGATTCAAGAGGACAATTTTAAAACGTCAACTATTTGTACCGTTCGACGGCTCAACACAGGTTACTCTGAAACCTAATACCGCAGAGGTCAAACTACACATCAATGGCTCTAAAATTTAAAGTTTTTTTTTATCTTGAACTTTTATGTTGTTAAAGGCCGCACATAACACCCAGTAAACCAAATTGACATTTTTTAATTAACAAAAAATGAATCTGTTTTAGGAATTAAAACTACAATCCATGGTAGGCATATTACGTCTGAACAACTGACAGCGACAGTTTTGTGTAGCAACTTTCAAAAACTATTTATCAGTGACAATTCCACAAGAGAAACAAGACCAAAATTGGGAGTATTACGTTTACATAATGGTACAACTAGTTGTACTATTCATCGCAAAGTAAAACCATTTACAACTAACTCAATTATGACCACAATATCAAAACCTACATGCAAAAAGCGAATGCACACTTACTGTAAACAAAACTTTGGAGCCCATATACACCAATTATGAACAAAACTTCGGAGTACATTTTCTCACCAACCGCGGTTTGCTCATGCTAATCAAGATCCTCAATAGTGAAACTTTCTGTTTCCCAAGGCGAAGGTGTCTCTCGGTTGCCGAAAAATTATATCCAAAGGAATGTTACTAAAGCTGCTCTGACATTTTCACTAGAGATGGTTAGCTTTCGGGTTTTCAGACCGGGTTTGACAATTTGAAAAAATGGGGCTATGAAACAAGAAAAATTGAAAAATAGCATCTGATATGACTTTTACATTGTGTATTTACATAATTCCTGAAGATCTTTGTCATTATTAGGTGGCATGATTTAGGTTTTTTCTTCCTTACAAGGATATTTTCCACAAAAGTTGGCTCTTACAGGACAAAATTGGCACAGGGTTGCTTTCTGGGAATAATTAGTTGAATTCGAGGTTTTGAAAAATCATACATTGCATTCATGTTTGTGAAATATGGAACTCGAACATTGCAATTTTTTTCATGTGGTTATTAAAGTAAGTATCGCAAAAATTAGGGGTAATTTTGTAAAAAAACTTAATTCTATATTACCAATTTTATAAGAAATATATCACTTTTATTATAAAATGGACAAGTTTTTTTTCTTCTTTCAGTTTAATTTCATCATGAATAATGATTTCGATTTGTGATCTTCAGATGACATAGTAAAAATACTGAACAAGAAGATAAGGCAATCGAAAACCCTTCGGATTCTGGTTGTTCGATTGTTCTATAAATCTTATAATTTATGATTGTGAGTCAAATGGGATTTGACTTAAGGTTTGGAATTTTCCAGTTCAGTATGTTAAATGTTGAAATAGCTTATGTTGTATATTTTATTACACTACATGGTGATGAATCTTTGGGCCCTACCGGAATCGGTAGAGTATCCGGATGTGACCAAATTAATTGGTAGGTCTATGGCACGATGTTTTTGCTGATACCCATGAATTTTTAACCGTCGAACGGTACAAATACTCGGAGTTCCAAAATTGTCTTCTTTGGGTCCTACCAGAATCGGATCCAGAGTATTCGGTTATGGCCAAATGTCCTGGTAGGATGTTCTTGAATATGAGTTTTCAAAACCATGAATTTTGAGCCGTCGAACGGTACAAATACTCGAGGTTCTAAAATTGTCATCTTTGGGTCCAACTGGAACCGGTTACAGAATATCCGGATGTGGCCAAATTCAATGGTAGGTCTATGGCACAATGTTTTCAGGTATCAGTATTCAAAAGCATGAATTTTGAGCCGTCGAACGGTATAAATACTTCAAAATTTCCTCTTTGGGTACAATCGGAACCGGTACCAAAAAAAGATTATAATTCGACGGAAGTACCAAACAAATCAAGTAAAGCATGAGCATGAGCTTGAGCATGATTGATCACCCGAGGTTGCTTCTCCGTTATTGCCAGATTAGCTATTATTACACAGAGAACCAACGGATGAAACATGAGACTAGCATACATCCTCAATGTGTGAAAATTTGTGATTTCAAACTAAAGCATTACCGATTCCACCCGCAAGCAGGTCAAATAAAGAAAGGGTAGGAATGTATTGAAGTGATACTCGCTTCATTGGAAGCCGAGGAGTCCTCTGCACTTCTACGAGAAATCGTGAATTTCCTCCCTCAAGCTGAATGCTCGTACATTTCTCTTAACACTGCTCATGAGATCTTGGGCGAGGCTTTGTCCATCTTCCTTACACAATTTCTCCCAGTTTTTCTTTTATGCTTCATCGGTTTTGAATGTTTTTTTCCGGTTTTCTTCAACTTATTCTCCATTATAGCCCAAAACTTTTCGATTGGACGAAGTTCTGGTGTATTTGGCGGGTTCGCCTCCTTCGGGACCACAATAACGCCCTTCGCTTCACACCAAGCCATTACAGGCTTGGCGTAATGGCACGAAGCGAGATCCGGTCAGAACAGCGTGGGACCACGGTGAGAACGGAGAAAGGGCAGCAAGCGCTTCTGCAAGCATTCTTCTCGATAAATCTGCCCGTTTATGGTGCCGGTTGTAACGAACGGCTTGCTGTACCGTCCGCACTCGCAGATCGCCTGCCACAACAGGTACTTCTTCGCGAATTTGTCCATCTTTCTCTTCCGGAACTTTTCCGGAACCTCCATGCGGGACGTACCAACAAAAAACTCGAGGCCGGGGATTTGTTTGGTGTCCGCCTTGATATATGTATCGTCGTCCATGACGAGACAGCCTGGCTTGATCAGCCACTCACGGTACAGCTTCCGCGCACGCGTGTTTTGCTTGTCAGTCCGGGTTGGTGTCTTCCTGACCTTAAAAACACGTAACCCAGCCAGCTTCATGGTCTGCTGGACGAACCACTTCGACGAATTGACCTTTTTGGCCACGTCTCGGGTGGAAAGGTTCGGGTTATTCTTAAAGTACTGCCTTATCTTCCGCGCCTTCTCTGGGTATTCCGTTTTCGGGTTTCGGCCGCTTCCAGGGCGCCGCTTGATGGTCTTCGTCTCCTGGAACATCTTCACAACGCGGGACACGGTGGAATGGTTCCAAGCCTTTTGCCGATCCATCTGTGCGGCTGACCAGGATTATCGATCACCGCGCCCAAGATTTGCTGGCGTAGCTCTTCTTGTTTCGAATGCATCTTGAAAACTTGACTGACAGATCGCAATAAAATTTAGCACACATAAACATAGTAGTATTAAACAAAATTTCCTTAATTTTACCCACGCGATAAAAAGTTACACCCAAAACAAAGTGTCGCATTTTTTCCGAGTCCAATCTTTACAATTGATGTAATTTTTTTAGGTAAACCTTTAACGGAGCATATCCAATAATTTCTAGGCCAAACCGGAGGAGCAGCTGGTCACATCTTTTAATCGGCCATGGGTAAGTTTCCGATCAACTGCCATAAGGGGCAGGGTGTCAAAACATCTATGTAGAAGGCTTGAAGAATGTAGGATTTATAAAAAATTGTTCTCTAGTTTTTTTTCATCGCCATCCTAAGTTAGTCTGAATAAATTCAGAATACTAAATTACCGTTTTGAGAAAAGTTTCCGGATACAATAGATATTTTCGTTGTATTTGAATTCACTCAAAATGGCTTAAAATTGTAGCACTGTTAATCAAGATATCGATCGAATCGGTGAGTAGAAGTACAATTTCTCGCGACGACTATTAAAAAACTACAAGGCACAGCCGCATTGAGTTGTTCAAAACGATTACGTAGGACTACTGAAGTAAATGTAAACCAATTAGATTGTACAATGCAATATTCTTTGTAATACAAGCAACTTGGTGTATTCTGATGGATTTGGTGCGCAGTAACATTGAAAAGATAGGAAGATAGGAAATATTTTTTTGACACGTGTTAGGTCGTTCAAACTGTCGTAACAGTAGATTTATCCACTATAGAATGTTATAATATGTATTCAATGAATGTCCTGGAAGACCAACAGACATTATGCGATAATCTTGTGACATTCTATGCCAATATGCCCATAAAGCTGTTGTAGACCTTAAGTTTTGTAGAACAGTTTCAATGACCTGAAAATCGGAACATTATCCTATAGCTGTTAACGTATTTAAATAGTAATAATTTGATTGCGCCGGAAGAATCGGGATATCGCGAAGGTCATTCATTCTAGCAAAATGGAAAGAAAATGTAGAGCGTAAATATACGATTGTTGCTGTCTTTTTTTGGATCTGAAACGCGCTTTTGAAACGGTTTCTCGGCCCTTGTTGTTAAAATCAATCAAGCGCTTTGGATTTTCGGATTCTACATACAGATGGTTCGAAAGCTATTTGTCTGACAGAACTCAACGGACGGTTTTTAATGATTCTGTGTCGAGCCCTGTGGAGAACAACCTTGGCGTACCACAAGGGAGTGTATTAGGGCCCATTTTTTTTCATTCTATATATTAATGACATGCAACGAGTCTTACGATTTTGTGATATTAATCTTTTTGTTGATGATACCGTGTTGTTCATTGCAGCTAAAAGACTCGAGGAGGCCGTTTCACATTTGAATGCAGATTTACGTTCTCTAAGTAGATGGTTAAAGTACAAACAGTTGAAATTGAACATAAGTAAAACTAAATTCATGGCAATTTCGCGGAATCGAGTTATCGAAGACGTCTCTGTTAAAATTGATGATGAGACAATTGATCGCGTTCGAGAGATTAAATATCTTGGCGTGATTATTGATGATAGATTAAAAGTTGACTCTCACATTGACGATGTCAAAAAGAAAATATCCAAGAAGTACAATCTGCCGATTGAAAAACGATTTAACTATTGCTAGTCAAATACAATTGTACACATCTATCATCTCTCCTCACATTGAATTTTGACCTTCCATTTTGTTTTTAGCTAATCAAACACAAATATCGAGATTACAGCATTTGCAAAATAAAATAATGCGTTTGATCTTGAGATGTAACAGGTTCACTTCCTCCTCTTTTTTGTTAGATGCCTTACAGTGGCTATCGGTGAAGCAGAGAGTTGTGTATTTGACAATGGTGTTCATTTTTAAAGTAATAAACGGTTTGCGTCCTCGATATTTGTGTAATCGAATTGAAAGAGGAAGTCATATTCATAGATATAACACTAGAAACGCGGATGATGTTAGAACACCATATTTTTTGTACGGAGCTTCACATAATTCGTTGTTTTTTAAAGGTATAAGTGTTTTCAATCCGATGCCTATACACATCAAACGTGCAGCAAAACTAACAGATTTTAAGAGACAATGTATTTCACACATCAAAGCTGCCTTTTGAACAGCTACTCCGTTAACTTTTTACTCATGACTAATTTTGTATCTTGACGATGTTATTACAACGGATATTTTTGTATGGTTTATTGTTAAATGTTTTGTATTTGTCATGGGGCACAAACAAACTATACTTTTCGCCTCGATGATGATGATGGATTTAAAGTTTTTATTTTGTTATTGTATTTTAAAGTAGTTTTTATTTTTTGTGTAGTCTTCAAAAGTTTGAGCCTCGCGCGCGGTATACAGGTATAAAGAACTTCTTTTTGAATTTACAAAAAATATTGGCCTTTGATGCTTGAGAAAATGTCACGAAATAGTAGTGGGTTGCCTGGCTGATTGTCGGGGAATTCTCTGTCAGTTCTACTGTGGTTGAAAGTTAAAGTTTGACTAGCGCCGGTCCAGGATTTTTTCGGTTTGGAAATTTTCTCGATTTCCCTGTTTGGGGATATCCTTGGTCAGCCCAAAACTAAAGGTGGCGGTTCCATTAGTGTTGAAACGTCATTGACTCTGTAGCGGGCAGGATTGGATATTGGCATGTCTTTTGATAATGTCCTTATACAGGATTCTGTGATTGGAATTGTAATAGGATTTTCTGATCACTGGGATTACTTGCGAACATTTGTGGTTGACATCAATAGCTTTTCACAATTATATCTCTGTAAAGCAAATGAACAGTTTTGGAAGAAGTTTATATCTGTAGATAAAATCAGTCCGTTTTTGGTTTTGCATAACTGGTTGAATTGTTTTAAATAAATTATCTAATAGATAAATCGTCTAGCTCAAACCTTTGTAGGGGTAAGTGGCAGGACCATCATCATCATCAGCATTATGATGTCTGTGGACGTTTCAGAATATTAATTGAATATGTTTGAAAATCTTTAATAGCTTTGTAAAGCCCAAAAGACTACGGTTACTTCTGTACATCATTAATTCTGAACTCAAGATCAGTTTTTAAGAACTTGAACATCCAAAGATACTCTGATAATGACAGATGACTTTACAGAGGTTTTACCGAATGTGTTGGAATACATATCATCACGGTTTTATGGTTTTACAGGTACTTTTGCGACTATAGATCCTAACTTCTGAATTCAAGAGCAGTTTTGGTGACCTGGAACATATCAAGATATGTCACTTTATCTGTTCACCTTCCAAAAGACTCAAAACATATTGTTACTTGGTTTAGTCCAGAAAGCTACAATTACGGGGGTAGATTTTTAGTTTTGAACTCCAGGATTGTTTGAATAACCTCGAACATCCGAAGATTATCTCATAATGTCTGCTGCTCTTCCAAGATATTCAGCGAATATGTTTCAATACACTTCGTAGCTTTGTATAGCTCGGAATACTTTTGTTACAACTTAGGTCCTATGTTCTGATTTCAAGGCTAGTTTGGATGACCTAGCAGATGTTGTATTTCCTTATAATGTTTTTTTGATCTCTAAGAATATTAATTTAATAAAATCGTTCGAAAATATTCACTAAATATGCTTGAACATGATACGTAACTTTGTATAGCCTAAAAACCTACTGCCGTAGATTTCAAGTTCTAAACAACAGGCCAGTTTGGATTACCTAAAGGATCGAAAAATTATAAAATAATGAATGTTGACGTTCCAAAAGATTCATATAATATGATTAATATAGCCCAAACAACAACTGTTACTACTAGAGAATATCCCAAGATTGTCACATTATGTCTGATGACCTTTCAGACTATTCAGTGAATTTTGTTAAATACATACTCCCCCTTCGTTTACTCCAAAAACCTACAGTTACTACAGTATTTTCTGAACTCAAGGACAGTTTGTATAATCTAGATCATCCCAGTTTATCTCATTATGTCTTTTTTTAACGTTCGAAAATATTCACGGTTGCATACGTAGCGTAACTGTGTATAGCCTAAAAACCTATAGTTACTACTGTAGATCTTAAGTTCTGTACTTAAGGACGGTTTGTATGACCTAGAACATCATAAAATTATATCAAATAATAACTGTTGACGTTCCAAGGGGTTCATTCAATGTGTTTGAATACATATCGTAACCTTATATACACACTTAAAAATTATGAATTTTACACGAGACGTAAATCATTATTGTAAAAAGTCGGGGAACGTAAAGAAAGATTTCGTGTAAAATTACGTCTCCTGAAACTGACACATACGCAATTCGACGAAACATGTGTTTGATTGAATTTATTTTCTCATCTCTTTCAACTCATTCTTATGTGCCAAAGGACGCTTGCATGTGTCGGTCTCAGGGGACAGAAATTTACATGACATTTTGGTAGTGTGTAGTCGTAAAAGCTACTGTTACAATTGTAGATCTAAAGTTCTGAACTCAAGTACATATTGGATAACCTAGAACATCTCAGAAAGATACAAAAATATTGAACGATTATCAACGATAATTTAATAATACATTTGCTTATGTACCATATTCTAAAACAACGCTTTGCACCATTAAAAAGGCATTTATTTTTTCTTCCTTAACCATCCTCGTATTCCGGATGTTCTAGGTCGTCAATTAGACCTTAAATTCATATTTTTTGTATATTTTCCAGATAAGAAAATTTATTTTAAATAAATTTTCCAAAAATTGTGTACACTTTTATTCAGTCTGTGATTTTACACAGCCATTTTCCTTATGGGGTCATGTATAACCCCTTAGGCCTGAAGGAGTTAATGTACTTCTTAAGACAAGGCTAAACTTTAATGATTTTTTTCAATACTGTCTGGTCCAAAATTAACATTATTTTCTATTGAAATTAATGCGTAGACAAATTTACGATCAATTGGTGAATTTTTTTTAGAAAATTTCTTGAGAAACAACTGAGATATTAACGCTCAAAACCTGACCACTTTTCGTAACGGACGCAATGCATTTTTTTTTTAAATTGTACTTCAGTATAGAAAACAAAGACGTAGTTCTACGTCAAAATGTGGTTCCGTCGTGCGACCGCCTAGTTTAATACTCAACGAAAATTGAAAACTTTATAGAGGTTCTTTAGCACTCTGAATCCGAATCTCGGTCTTCAGAACCCTCATCCAAAATTGTTACTCGGGTGGATTAGTACCGAACTAGTCTATCCCTAGGTAGCCCTTGACTTCATGAACATATAGCGTCATTCTACACATGATTTTGTGCTAAATATGGCAACCAATATATGATAATTACCGGAGAGGTTCGATTCAGGCACTCAAATAATTGGATGCCATATAGCTTTAATTCATTTCTAGAATGATGTGTCTCAATCTGGTTGTGACAATTTAAAGGGTCCAACTGCATATATATAAATTGAATGAAAGTACAAAATAAACGCCAACAACCTCGAAATTCCATTAATTTTTCTGGAGTTGCGACAACAAGTATTCACGCTCTCAATTAAGCTTGTTGTATGAGACGCGCATATACATATATTAATTCTTCGAATAATTTGTATAACCTTGCATTCGTTATCGCCTGTTTTCAAAACAGCCCTTTTTAAATTAAGCCTTCTATACAGGCATATTAGTTTATACTCAGATTTGAGCGCAAATTCAGCTTGAAAAAAAAAAGTGGATTTCTCTTTCAAGATGATATCGAAAGTCAAGCTCCACACACGAGATATATAATCAGCCAGTATGACGGGGAGCTATGTAGGAGCATAGGTATTGAAGAAAGCCAGAAATGAGCAGCGGCTCATAACGGTGCTGTTGCCGATTGTGCGCATGTGTAGGTTTCAGTTCCAGTGCAGATAGGTTCCAAGACAACATTTTCTTCAACTATCACAGCTGAACGGGGCGAAGTTGGAGGTAAGTCGTACCCGTACGATGAAACGTGTAATCCAGATGGGAGGTTCACTATCGTAGAGTTTTCAGGTGGAAAGTTAGTCGTGACCAGTACTTTGTGCAAGATTTGGTTGGAAGTAAGTTGATTGGCAAATTTTGGTGTTGGTTTATCTCATGGAGTGAATTTGGCGCAGTTTCGTTTAGTCCGGAGTGCTCTAATATGTGTTGTCGCTTTGTTGCAGATCTTACACAGTACAGGGGAAGGATGTGTGAAATGGATGAATTATGATAAATTCGCTCAAGTGCCTAATTATCTGCACTTGAGTCGAAACAACAAGGCAATTCAATCCATATCAAGGCAAACTGTTCAGTTTCGCGAGCAGCATGTTTTCGATTCAGACGCGGTCAACGGTGGTTCTCGAAGGTATCGAAGCATTCATCATCTAAGAGACTCGAGGATAAGATGGTAAGGAACATACTAGATAGTCGGTAGACAGTTTTGCAGTTATGTCACACATGCTGGCAAGTGTCCATACATGTGGTTTCTGTGCTGGCCCAATTTTTTTTTGCAAAACTGAAGGCATTTATAACATTTGAATTTTGAAATTCATGATATTATTCAGAGACACTATTTGTCAGATCTCCAAATGATGGACAGACGACCAGGACCCACTGCAGTATCCACGCAGATTTGGACAGATCATCTCAAAATCTCCCGTTAAGAAGAACGGTTTCCTGAAACATAACTGTGCTGCTGAATCCAAAATTGCAACAGGAAAAGTCGCGATGAATCGCTCGTCTGGTTCCCCAGGAATCGTCGATAGATTGTCAAATACCCGGCTAACCGTTTAATGGACTACGCTTAAGAATGAATAGCTTGGTGATGGAACTTACACATAGTGTTGCTAAGATAAAAAATAATACAAAGAAAAAGATTTTGCTGCTTTGACGAGATTTGTTGGCCAACCACTTCAAGTCTCATCAAGGCAGCAAACATCCAAAAACAATGGAGTCACGAATGGCAATATTTAGCTCTAGCATGGTTAGAGTTCTGTTTTTCATTAGAAAGCAATTTATTTGCCCAGCTTCAAACGATTCATTCAACAACATTCAATTCTTAAGGTTATAATTCAAGACAAGCATTCACAAACGACATCTAAAACACCAAACTTAATTGTTGCAATATGAAATGGTATAATTGATCCAAACTTTTAATTCCAAATGACGATGAATATGATATTTAATAAACTAAATGAAATTGATATTAGTGGTAGTGGTATTCCGTTGAGCATATTATTATTCGATCCTCTATATGTATCATTCTCAATGTGGAGCTCAAAGCTGGAGGATAGCATGAGGATAATCAGTTACAGCATACGTGACACGCGATGCGGCAACAGCAATAATTAGAATTATATGCTACACAATTTTGTAGACGATCACGTGCTTCCGAGCGCGATTCGATTAAATCAATTTAATGATTACAACACACTCTTTCTCAGAGAATTTTGTATTGCTGAAATAATGCTAAGAAACACATAAAACATTCCCTAGGGTTAAGGGCTTTAAAGGAAAGGGTATATTTGTAGGTATTGTAGCATGTAAGATGATGAGAAAATGTCACTTGGTATTAGTTATAAGAAATTTTTGATAATGATAGAAAAGTATTATTAGACATTTTGATTTCAGAAGATGTTTTGCAACCCCCGCTAATGAAGTAAATACTCATTGATATTTGTAGGTGTGTGTTTTTAATTCTAATATGTCCGAAATTTGCCTAGAAATTGAACGGGTAATAGTGAGCCGTAAAGAATAAGAAGCGGCTTTCTATTAGTGTTCTCCCTCGCGCATCTGCAATAAGATACCTTTATAGTAGATTTCATTATCATTAGGTGCCAACTAGTACTCCGGATCTCTCAATACTGGGGATAACTAGGATCTAGAGCACAAATATGCCAGTGGACATAAGCGGCAAAATACACACGTATTAAATTCATTTTTATTTTCTATACAAAACCTCTCAATTTACGCTATTATGACTATAAAGTATGCTTTTTTGAGGAAAACTGGGACTACGCCAAATAGGAGTATATAACTTTTACTGCCTTTTACGTAAACTGAATACACGACAAAATGTGCATACTTTTTACTTCCTTTGGAAAGTAAAATAAGCATAGTTTTTTCTCCTTTTGGACAATAAATATGCATACTTTTTACTCCTTTTGAGAACATAAGAGATTTGTACTTTTTACGCATTTCGAAAAATCAACATTGTAGCAATTCCAAAATTCAAATTCAAAAATGAAAAAGACAGCAATAAATTATCCAGCCATGTTTATTATTTGAAAAAAAAAACTTACAAATACCTATCTAGAGGTTTCGCGCAAAAATTTACTCTCGCATTTTGTTACAGAGTTGATTAACAGACGTTCTAAAACTATTTTAACCTAATAACAGCGGCTTGATAGTCAAGAAAAAAATGAATATTTTTTTTTGCTCAGGAAGTACCAGCACATCGGATTCAGGCTCGGTTCCAAGCTTAATGGATTGTCCTTAATAATGTATCTCGAATAACTGCATTCCGCCACAGGGCATGGAAGGAAGACCTATTTCGTTTCATGCATTGTTAAACTTTGTTAAACTGGCACGGAGTGGGAGGCGATAGATCATTACGTAACTTATCGGTACATAATTAGTGAACTACCACTCAATAAATTGTACATCTCAACATACCATCAATTGATAAGATCCTTTTGACACCTTTACTTCCATTGAGTACAGGTAAATTGTTTCCCGAGATCGCAGAATTATGTCCATGTCCTTGAAATTGTTCCCTCGCAGGGAATAGTTATTGTGCTGTAAGCTCAGCTGTAAGAATTAGATTAATTAATACAACTAACCTAATGAGTATGTTAATTAGGGTAAAACTTACAAATTTTACGGCGGCAGGTGAAGTCAAGGGCATGTTCGATCTTTGCTGTAAAACTTTTTGGTGATGTTCCCACTACCAAATTTAAAGGTTCGACTTCTTCGTTAAGGATAGAGCAATCACGAGGAGATTCTTCAATACGAGCACACTTGCATACTGTAAACAGTTACTTACTTGATAAATTCTCGGCACTTTTCGGCATTTTCCGATTAGAATTTGTTTTCTTCAATCTCGATGAAACGGTATCCTTAGCAACCTATCGACGGCGTAACAACAATCAATCGAAATCAACAACATTATGCACACGGCGTCATTCAAATTTGATATTTGAATTCGTGAAAACATGCGGCGAAATTACTTCTGCTTATTGATTAGGGCGTAATGGTTATTTTCAAATTTTGATAAAAAAAAAGTTATATTCACGCATAAAATCTGTAAATACATGCTTCAAGCTCAAGTCGAAATAAGTATATGATAATTAGAAAAATGTTTGCTTGAAATATTAAACTATTTGCCAGAATTGAAGCTAACTGAAAAAAAATAGGCGGAACAGTTAAATAACTAGAGCAATGTGTGATTCGGAAGAACGCCATCAATTATTTTTCATGTTTATTGAGCTGCCTAATTGATTTTAATGTCATTGTCAAGGTAAATGAGTTGTTCTGAAATTGTTCAATCAAAGTATCATACAATATTATTTGTTTACATTTTGGCTCTTCCGCCCTTTTCAAATGTTACTCTAGATTTGTAATTACTGACCAAAGCAAATATATAAATTACCTGTCAATTTCGCGAATGCGTCTGTATCCAACGTATTGGACATTTCCTCCATTTTCAATACTGCAACAAAACAATTCCGGAACTTAAACACGGTGCTTACAAAATAAACAATACTCTCAACACGAGGGAAAGTAGCTTAGTCTCAGGCATTGGTTAAAGATCAACACCAGATTACCGTGGAACTGGAGGCGCAATTGCTTGAGCTCCGAGTTCTGTCGAGACCTGGGGCCATCACGGTCTTTGAAGTTTTGATATAAGTTAACAGTTCATCTCTGAGTTCCGAGTATACATTATCCTTGTTTTTGCGTGTTGTTTTATTTTCTTTTTTTTTTAATTTTGCAATACTTTGCTATATATAAACAGTTACATGTGCGCAAACGTCGAAAGTACGTTATTATTACGGATCACAAGATTTAAAAACGTCTAATGAAAATGTATACACAAACATTGAGTATATCCATGAATTCTCGAGTACTTTTTCAAATGGACGTAAGTAACATATGGACAAAATGATAAAATCAGCATTGAACTTTTTTGAGTTTATTTTTATTCCTATTTGAAAACTGGACATGTGATACCCAATCAAATTCCACTGAATGACACAATGGTAAAAGATATTACATCACTGTGCTTAAAAATGACACTAAGAGTGAAAATTCAAGTTTTATTTAGAAAAATGTTTCTTGCAACGGTTTGCAATAGAAAAAGATAATACGTCTGTTTCGGACAGATAAAAGGGTAGGCACGTCTTGATAGCAGTAGTAACAGCTTCTAGCTGAAATTTATTATAAGTTAGATCACTGACATAATAGAAAGGAATGCGGACTTACATATTCGTGTTCCTTTCTTACTTTGGTCCGAAACTGGCTTCTGACTACCGCTGACTACTTAACTAATAGTTGGGTACGTTTGATATACGGAATCCGTACTTTAGCTTCTATCGGTGATAATAACAAAGATTTAGGTTTAGCAAATAGCATTAAGAAATATTTTACCGAATTTACCTTAAACTACAGCTTTAATTCATCTAGGTTAACTAACAAGTTTTAGGCGTATTATAAGTTCAATATTATCAATAAATCACTAATTCACGAGCAAAACAATTTCTTTTCGGTGCACTTCGCAATCAGTACTGACTTATGCTCCATGTGACAGTTGACCACGCTATTTCACTGACGTCTATGCTGTCTGTCCGATTGACGTTTATGTATCGGGCGGTACTGAACTCACACTGATACTGCGGTACTGAACTCATTGCTCAGTGGTCCCGCAACAACGTCATTTTGATAAGTCGGTATGATAGATGGCATGTTACTTGCGTCAAAATGATACGTCATTCTGCGAATGACATTGTCGATACGTCGAAATGTAACGTCAGTTTGTCATATTTCACGTCGAGCTGATCAAAACGACGTATGATTTTTTTCGGCAACAAAACGTTGTAAAAATGTCTTTGCTAAAAAAATCAATTTTTACTAAAAATAATCTAAATTTTTAAACTTTTGGTATAAAGACTTTTACAAACGCGTCGTTAAGGGGCATTCAAAGGATATAACAATGATTCGCAAGTTACTTTTCAACACAAGCGGCGTATCTACATTATTCCAGAAAAGTCCAAAAGTGATTTTCACCGTTTTGTAAAAAGATACTTAAAACTTTCAAAAATAATCCATCAGAAAGTTCAACAGGTATGGGCATATATGCATGATTTTTTAACAACCGGCCATGAATAACGCGTTTGTTTACATTTTGTGACTTACGTCCTTTCGAAAAAGTACTCGAGAATAAGGTATGAAATGTGTTTCGAAAATCAAGCCCAAATCTCATCCATTGAAACTCCTTGCGTAAGTTAACTCAACAAGTCATCACGGGCAATCGCAAAGTGAAGCTGCAAGAGATAGCTGACACTCTGAAGGTATCAAAAGGTAGTGTCTACACCATCATACACGAACATTTGGGTCACAACAAGTCTTCAGGATAGCTTTCCTAAAATTTCTAGGGATCAGCAGGTTAGTTCACTTCAAAATCCTCACATTTTTGTTGAGAGAACTAGCTGCGGAACCGTACCCCGACATCCGTAAGGTTGCAGTGCACTTTTGTAACGAACTCATGCCGACTTTTCCAGCTGCATCGCTGGAAAAAATCAACAGGCGATTCTAGTTGTCTTCTCGTGATGCGCTTCTCGTCGTTAGTTGGCGTGTCGCAAAAGTAGTTCGTTCAGCTTCTGATGTACAAAACAAAAATCGCGGTCGACCTTAGCGCGTCTTCCAGGCACGTTTCCAACCCTCTCCGTTTCGACTCTTGTTTTTTCGCTGCGAAATACAAATACAAAGCAATTCACCTTCAGCCAAACAACAGAGCAACTATTCCTCGTCGTCTGCTAACGATGCAATACTGGCAGTAAACATTATTTGGTCAAAAATTGGCGAAAAATGTGCGATACCTGAAAAAAAAAAACCCCGTCTAATCTCTGATGTTGAATGAATAACAGCATAAAACATCGCTAGAACTAGAAACAAGCAATAGGTAGTATAAGAGCCCGATCAGTTGCATAACCTTTTGTCAGTCAAGGGGATTTCCCCCCTTGCCTATCCTGCATGGGGTAGTATGACAAAGGGTTATGTGCCTGATCGGATACTACCGTTCAAAGCCCTCCGCTCGTTTTCAATCTTGTATCTTTCAATTTCAAAGCCTGCCGTTACCCTATACGGAACTATCAATACACGTTCTCTTCATGTCTATTTGTTCTAGCAATAAAATTACTGTCCGCTCCTAGCGCTTCGCATGGAGATGAGAAATTATCTGCTTCTGCTTAACTTCATCAAGGATCGTTACTTCCGCGCTGGGGAGAGTACAAAAAATAACAATCAAAAGTGGAGGATAAAAGGTGTTGGTGGATTTAACTACAAGAAATAACAACATCGGTGCGGGGACCGCAAAATTGGTCTATTTTAGATGATTCTGTTCAAGTTATGCTGATGAAAATTAGGTATAAAGTTGTTCCAGAAATAGACCACTGCTGACGATGCCCTAACACACTTAAATATTTTCCGCCGATACGAAATGTCAAAAATTATAGGGGCCGGTCTAATATTATGTTTCAAATTTAAATGAGCCAAGAATTACATATGTTTTATATGGGACCATCTCTGCCTGTAACCGCATATCAGTCCCATATTACGTTTTGACTTTTTTGAGTTATGCTGCGGAATCACCTTATTTTGTATCATATTTTTGGAAGCAATGATAAAATATAGCATTTAGTTTAAGAAAATGTGAAAAAAATATCAGGTCGGTTTGTCCCATCTTGAAAGTAACCGCATATGAGTCCCATTATCGAAGTAACCGCATATGAGTCCCGTGCTTGAAGTGACAATAAAATAAGAATGTTAAGCATCTTAAAAAATTTTGGTTGTATTTCTCGACTGTTTAATCCTTCTTAGAGACATAACTAAAGAAATAATTAATGAAGTAAAAAATGTAAATGTAACATATAAATGAAGTGAAAGATAATGGTAAAAATCACAACAGGAAGGAATAATATTGGAATAAAAATGCATTCTACCAATCAGTCTCCCGTTTGTCCAGTTTGAGACAATTCGATCTCTTCTTGTTTTGCTCCACCAATGGTAAATGGTTTTAAGTTAATTGGTTTTTCCTGTCATCTTCAATGCCTCGAGGTTGGCTATTCTTTTTCAATTGACCTTCCAGATCAAAGTCGTCAGCTGAAATTTGCATTTCTTGTTTGGCTGTGAGTCATTTGCAGCACTTCAAGTCCTCACATTTTACAGAGTTACTGTAGTGAACATACAGGGATCCTTTCTTCACGATAATATATAGGAATTTGTCGATACAAAGTCAAAGTTTGATTTTGTTGAGCACGTATTCAGAGCTATTGAAAACGCTGGGAAAGAAATTTTTCGGCAGCATTTCCAATTACTCGACTTTTTCTTTCGCGTTAGCGTTGCCTGGAAATCGGGGTGGGTAATTGGTGGTTTACGTCGCATGATTCTTTCTATTAACGTCTCTTTAAACTGTACGTCTGTCTGTTAGTTCATTCGAGACGGTTACGTCGCATGGTTCCTTCAACGGCGGCTTGAAAACTATCGGCAGTTAGAAAAGTGTGCCCCCAAAAAACGTTACCCAAAAAATTTCAGAATCAATTCCTTCAATTGAACATTTTCTGAGTTACTAGAAGTATCAGATGAGGTAGCTGTATGACCTGTGAAGCTAAGTTTTTTTTTTACTTTACAGCAAATTCATACAGTGATGATTTCATACAAACCTACCTTCTGTAGGTCAACCGCTAGTACCATATATCCAGGCTTAAGGGAATCCCCGTCATCCAGATATTCCAAACGAACTGCTTTACTCAACAGAAGGTGCTCTGGGTGTTGCTTGCATATACTACAAGTACCGTTTCATGGTGGGTCCTCTTTGGAATGTCCTGTTGTTTTTTTTTCTGCATTGCGCAAGTCTCACACTCCTTATGTCCCAGTTTGAGTTTTGAAATATTCATAACTTACGTCAACATCGTGAGTTTGTATAGTTTCGGTGCATTTCCTTGACGGACAAATCCAATGGCAAATACAATCGATTTGCAGCGTGAGCTTGACGATAATGTGAAATTCACGGATTTTTTTTTTTTTTTTTTTTTAAAGACCGTGCGTAGCGTAGTTGCTACTCCGTTACTGATCAGAACTACTGTAATTGCACAGAGAACCACATAGATGGAGCTTGGGAGTAGCTTTACATCTTCAATGTACAAGGTCACTACTAGTTCATTCTATTTATAGATCAATACCGGCGCCGGCCACGTCCTCACGGTCTTTGGGGAGGGGGAAGGATGATTAGTTTGACAATCGTTGGTTGGAGACCGTGTTTACCTCTGCATCTCTACAATTGTCAAGGGAGGGATTGTTTTTTTTTGTGTTAGTGAGGAAGGTTATTTTTAGATCATGGATTCACTGTGGTAAGTGATGCGATCAATGAAAGCGTAGTTTATTTTAAATCTAGTGGTGATAGAAAGAGACGAGTGAAAAATTACAAGGAAGGGGACGGGCCTGGGATTGAACTCCCGACCATCTGCTCAGTAAGCAGAACGGATAACCACTGAGCTATCCAGACACGTCTGTTAATGTGAAATTCACGGATTATAGATAAAGTTTCTGTTACAATATATAAAACAAAAAAAGTACAATCCAACAATTATTCTTAACGAAACCAAACCCGCAATGTTCTCCGTATCCTTGTGTATTGAGGAAGAACTTTCTTCATATTGTCGATGATTCGTCACATGCCACCGTACGAATGTGGCACATTCGTAGACTATCGTCAATGAAAAAATACGATTACGTTTTCCGACGGTTCTACGCTGAACCCTTTCCCGAATAAAAGGCTTTTGACCGGCCGCGTCCAAGCTACAGAAGGTTTTATTTATTTCCATCTTGTCATCTTCAAAAACCCAATTGCAGCACTTCTTGACGCATCCGAAATTCTTCAAAGTTACGTAATTACCAAGGCGCCGTCTTTCTGCAAGTTCACGATTCCGAGATTGTTTTTTGCCCGTGAATTTGATTCTGCTGTGGCAATAAAGCTACAATCAGAATCATGATCCACATGTATAAAACGTAAAACATCATTCGATGCACTATGGACCTTTTCTTGATTCGCAGTTGAAGATGGAGTATCTAAATCTGCATCATCTTGAGGATCATTATCCATCGACACAAGTTTTTCCGCTTTTACGGAATAAGAACTTCCATCCTCAACAGAAAGCTTTGTAAGCTGATCTGCATTTGAAAACAAAAATTGGCTCACATTATCGAATATCCATAATCCTTTTCCTTCTCGTTCGACAAGAAAGAAGTGAAATTAGGTCTAAATTTTTGCATTTTTTCACGACTTTGGATGGAAACAACTTACCGACTCTTGTCTTCTCAAGAAATCCACAATCTTCATCGACGGAAATTTCATCTCTATCACCAAAGTAACTCTTGATTAGCTCTAGGACATTTTGATTCGTAAAGAAATGTGAAATATCCGCAAAACACAAGCTTAGAACAGTAATTCTTAACATGTTCGCGTTGGTCAAATATTACATAATACGCTAAACGGGAGGAATTTATAATTCTACAGTTTTGGCCACGTTACATGGGAAGGGAAACAACATAAACAACATACATATCAAATAAACAAACATATCGAACATATCCTATGAATGTACTACATCGTGAGGAGAAAGTCAAAGTGGTCGAAAAATATCTTATGTAATATTTGCACGAACTCAACGACAAAGCATGCCGCCTTAGTGCGATAATGTTTAACAAACAGAATGGGACTGGTATGCGGTTACATTTATGCTTGATAGACAAAGTAACTGCATATTATGTCCCAATGCGTTTTTTCCTCAAAATAACTTTTTTTTAATTGTCTTTTGGTTGTTTAGTATACAGTGCATACTAATACATATAAACTATCAAAATATAGAGTAAGAAAGTACGCCAAACAGGCTAAATCAAGAAAAATGCTTTCCCAACTTGAATGATCGTTTTCTCGGTTTGCTGTTTTTCAATATGGGACTGATATGCGGTTACAGGCAGATCTGGTCTTAGAGTTACCTGTATGGCGTTACCGCATGGCTTGTAAAGATTGTACGTGGAGTACCGATTATGATGTAGAAGGAGATTAACCATGAGGCCCCAAGGGTGGACAGTTAATGTGTGCTAGAATGAAAGACACGAAGAGAAAGTGTTGATAGATCCGTCAGTGTACGGCACGTTGAAAAATGAATAGAAGTATTGAAAATTGAGCGGCTTGAATATAGCGGTACTTGAACCAAGGACGTATTCCTTTTGCCTTACATCCCCAATGCAGGGTTAGTCAAGGCACCAAGGTGGTGGATTCGTTGGATGTTATTTTGAAGGAAACAAAATAAATGTGCATGAAAATTAAGAAAATTTTGAATTATTTTCAAATTCCCAGTACTTTTTGATCACAGTGTACTACCTGTGGAAATTTTTCTACTTTGCAATGGTACGGATAGTTTTTTGAAAAACCCTATGTTGTTTGGATTCTAATTTATGTTTCCTAAACCTAAGGTTTTTAACCCGTAACGTACCAGCGATAACCTGTTGCGGGACCACTAAACAATGAGCTCAGTTACCGGTGTGAGTTCAGTACTGCCCGATACATAAACGTCAATTGGACAGACAGCATAAACGTCAGTGAAATATCATGGCCAATTGTCTCATCGAATATAAATATACTAATTGCGACCATGTGCACCATGAAGAAATTGTTCTGATAGACCGCTATAATTAGTAAATGAATTAAATTTGGAGTTTATAATACGCCTTAAAGTTGTTCCTAAACCTAAGTAAATTTAAACTAGACAGTGTGAGATAAACCTGTAGCATAAGAAGAATTTGAGATTTAATTTCCTAATATTATTGTTAACTAAAATCTATTATCACATATAGAAGCTATAGTACGGAGTCAGTGCACTAAGTGCAGCATTACTCAAATAATTGCTGTAAAGCGAAGCTTAAAGTGAGTAAAATTGAAATAGTAGAGATAGTAGAGATACTGATTTATACATTCGGTAGGGCAGATATAATATCAGGCAGTCAGTGGTAGTCAGAAGACAGTTTCGGACCCCAAATAGGAAAGGAACACGAATTTGTAAGTCTGCATTTCTTTGTATTTCGTCAATAACTTAAGTAAGAATAATTTTCAGCTCGAAGCTTTTACTGCTGTTATCAAGACGTGCCCACCCGTTTACCAGTCCAGAACACAACCTTTTCGTGGTCGTTACATATTTGTTTTTGTAAACAAAGGAACTTATTTTAGTCCTTATTACATGTTGTCTTGTTGAAAGTGACAATACTCGGAATGAATCACCGAGGAAGAGCTTGAAGGAAGGAAAACATGGTTAGTCTTCATTTATGTGAATTCTCATTTTCTAGATGAGATATTCTATAGTTTGTAGTGGTCAGGGGCCTGGCAACCCTATCCTTGTTACTAACGTTTGACAGTATGCAACATATCGCGGGCCTTATTTGAATAAGGCCCGTCTGACGTTTGTTTCTACGGGTACGAGTCCCAGTATTGTTTACAAACAATGAATCGTTTGACGTTTGGATGTTAGAGATGTTGGCTAAAGCAAAATGACTTCTCGCCAGCTCCCTGGTAGTGGTACTAGAGTTTGGAGGCATTGTCAGTATCGGAATCGTCGGTTGTATTGTTTTCAATGAACCCGGTTTAGACGGATAAAGGGGGTGCCTTTGAAGAGTGCTCTCACTCCTCAAAGGGTTTAAATAGCGGAAAAGCACAATCTATTGCCAACAACACAAATAATGATAACTGTAGCAATACCGAATACTTCGACTTATTTCATTAGTGATGAAGTAACTCAAGGGATATTGATATACTACAAAAGATCAGACTACTGGTCGCAGTGGTTTTGTCCCGAACAGAAAAAAAAGTATACAACGTGTTTAATGGCCTATGTAGAGTTGAAACCTGTTGAATTTCAATTTTGAAAATCACTTCGAAATACATTTCAGTGTAAAAATGTTCACTGATATTCATTTTCTTGTATTCTGATGTACGTCACTGGGAGTTTACGCATCCTCGAAATTATTGTTTTTGATTTGGTTTGTTGTTCTGGTTTTCATTCAGTACGCGTGAGTTTAAGCTATTCAACCAAGACTGTCAGTTCTAGTTCTCTCTTATACCCATTTTCTAAGCGGAATATTCAGTTCATCTTGCAATCAGTAAATATGAATTAAAAAAAACTTACAGTCATTCAGGCCCATTGATTTTTTTTCACCAGTTTCCAAAATGCTGCTCATTTTTTTTGAATTCGTCTTGGATTATTACGCATATTTGCTCTGCTCCGTCATTAGTATCCTCAACAAGTAGAAAAAATATAGCGTCTACTTTTATCTTGGGGGATGGAGCAAAAGCAATCTGCAACATCGTCCTGAAGGCAGTTGCAATTACGTTCAAGTCAGGCTCGACGTAGGAAATGTCATCAGTCATTTCCGACTTTGACACGAGGAACTGGCGAGCGCAAATGACCTATTGGAAGACTTCAATCCAACGACGAAGAAACCAATAGTTTTAAACATTCATTGCGTGAATAATCAGTGAATTGAATGAACTTTTCAATCCCTGTGATATGGCAAGATGAATTTGAATAACTTTCTTGTTCATTGTAATTGAATCGAAAAACGAATGAGTGTGGAATGATTGCGTGAAATGGCAAGTGCAGAAGGGTAGAAAGCAAAAATCTTTACCGAAACAGTTGTTCAGTAGGGTGAAGTTGTGAAAAGATGAACAATGAATTTATTATTGATTAAATTCGTGTGCGTCAGTTAAGTGAATTTGACGTTTTGTACTCTGATCCTATGTCAATTACGTTTACGGAATCTTAGCAGTCTAGAGACTACAAAGCATGGATAAAATACATTGGTTCCATTGTGAAATAGATTGCATATTCTTTTTAGTTATAGAAAACTCGACAAATTCTCATTGAACAACATTTTTTTCCAGATGTTTGAATTACTGCAAATATGCATTAATCGCTAAACTTGAAACAACCACACTTCTTCGGTTTTACATTATTTATTGAGTTGCTCAGCTTTACCTATGCATACATTACGATTCGATCCTGTGGTGGGCGTTCTCCATCAGTACCGGTTACGCTGATTCATAGCACAACTTCATCCGGCTGCCTTATTGAAATCAACATCTTTTCCTATACTTCTTTGGACTGTCTTCTCCGATTCACCGCTAAACTTGTCCATGAATCTACACCTAAACACGATCGCCTTTTACATGGGCAAAGTAAAACACCCCCAAACAAGTATCCTACGCAAAACGTCTGCGAAGTCACGTTCGGAAGAGTATTGCAAATATATTTGTACGTTGCTTACCTCATTTTTATGCAAAAAAATAAATCCGAACTCAGTGCAAATCAGTCCTATTTTTCGGTATGACCATCAAATAATTAAAGTGGTCCGCATCGTTTCATGTTTGTGTGTTTGATAAAGCTTGAGTTATCGAAGATTAAAATTTGAACAAGGATTTGCAAAAAACAGTTATTTTCCAACATTCTAGATGAAAGTTAAATTGACCATAATTTAGGAAGAGTAGTCGTAAAATTACCAACATACACAGTCCATTATTCCGTAACAACCGATGGACTGTTGATCTTCATTAATAAAATCGATGTTATTTGAGTATTAAGAAATTTGACGCACAAAATCCACAAGTGTTTTATTTTCGACTCTTTTTAAATTTGAACGGAATCGAAGGCAAAATTTCGTAACAGCATTATTATTGTTCAATCGAATATTCGGTTTTCGTAATCTCAGATCATCCAAGCGAAGCCTTACGTTTGTGGAAATATAACTTAAAGCACCCTTCAACAAAAATTACCAGATGTGACTTCGTGATACTTTTAAATGCCGTGAAGCAATTGTGCGGGTATAATATTTACCATTGGGGCATTTATCCGCCTCCATATTGGATGGCGATCAAATGAGATATGAACCGGTTTGCGTGGGGGTAGAGAAGAGAGAAGGCCTAGATTCCATATATGGTCTTAAAAAAAGAAGGGTCCAAATCCGATCACAAACACAAAACAATATCCCCAACCTGCCGCGTCATAACTTCCTTCCACTAATTTGCATACCTGACTTTCCTAACCTGCTGCCGTTAGTCCTACATCGACGGACGATTACGGCATCGGCTCGTGTGAGAGGCCAGCCAGAGGCTGAGACAACATTTCAAGCCACCACCATGCAGATTCAAACTTTGCAGCATTCGATACTCCTCTCCCACCCTTTTGTGAGCTTTCCTTTTCGTCGTCCTCCTATGTATTTTTTTCCTTTCCCACCCACTTATGCTACACGATATGATGACTGCAACGATTGCAGGCCGAACTTCAAAGCTCACACAGATCCGTCGGGGATGTCGATGTGTATGTAGCCGGTACGGTACGAACCTTCGGCCTATACATATGAATCAGGATTTACTGCAGTGCTTCGGATGATAAACTCATACATATGCACATTCTCCGAATGTGGGGCATATTGATTCTGATGAAAATGCTGATGCCACTGTTGCCGGGCTAATTGAAATTAAGCATTTTTCCATAATGAAATAATAATCATTCCATTAACATTTTTTCACAGCAGGTTCTTAGTGCAGGATCGTTCAACTGAGGCAATACTCTTGACAAATATTAAGGGATTGGTTTTAAATAACAGCTAGTCCAGTTTTTACCAGCCTGGTGCTTACCATGGCTGCATAATTTATACTCAGATTTGATATATCAAATCTCGAAAAAGGAATACCAATAAAAATTGAACTACAGTTCATAATTTCCTACCTTTTGAAACATCATTTTATGTGTAAAAAACATGTTCTTAAATATATAAAGGAATTTTCATTTTAAGAGAGGAAAACAAGAACCAGACTAGTTCAAAATCAAAATTAAATTAACTTCACTTCAACTAAGTATATCAGTTTACCAGATAAAGGATTTTATGCTTAACGCCCGAATAACAAAATTTCATAGATTTACAATAGATTATATTGTAACCATACAATAGAATCTATAGTATTAACGATTAATCGTATTCTTCACAACGATAGGGTGACACAACAAATTCACAACAATAGGAGTTACTGTTACCACAATAGAATCTAATGTAAATTGAACCATCCCCAATAGAAAAAGGGGGTTAATATGTATCTGAACTACAGAAAAAAACATTATTTTCCGAACAAATTTGAGTCAATTACTATAAATTGTATTGTTTCACAATTGTTGAAAATCCTGGCATACAGAGTGAATTGTAGATCTATTGCAATGTCAAAATGCATTTTTCATATATCTGATACACGAACAATAAGATTCACGGTTGGAAATAGATTTTAATGTTATTGTATATTATTGTATTGTAACTGTATGGTTATTTTTATCCGGGCGGCTATTATTAAGCGTGATAAGTTGATTTTAATTATTTTTCTTCCATGTGACTGACACATTAACTAATCATTTTGAATGTGTAGACACATTCAGTTTGTGAACACCCAGCAAGTCTATTAAGAAAACAAATTATTTATGAAAACTAAGAAGGCATTTATGAAAACTAAGAAGGCATCAGAACATTATTATTATTTTATCTGGAGTATGGTAATGAATACTTTTAGTCAAAAAATCGATCGGTAGATTTGGCAACATCCATACTAACACGCTCACACCACCCAGGACAGATCATAAACATGCGATTCTTAACACAGCATATGAACACAGCAAGTTACTCACACTTTATCGTCGAAAAGAGCCTACATAAAACGTTGCCAATAAGGTGTGACAGTCGTCTGGCTGGCCCATTTATGGAAAAACAGCTTCAACACCAACCCATAAAACAGAATGAGCAACTGCATCAGTTTTACTACTTTTTCTTGTATGACATCATCGGAAGCAGAACGAATGTTGCTAAATATGCATCAGCCAAGTGGAAATTGCTGCAAACGGTGCAGACAGCATTGATTACGCGATGATTTGATAAGATTACGCTAAACATTTTTCTTTTTCTAATCGATTACGGACGGCAACGAAATCCAAAATCCATCAGCCAACTAAAAATTTGTGTACTTCACCCGATGACGTCTTCGTATGCCGATCGGTTTTGTATTTGTAGTTGTAGAAGGGAACGATGCGACAGAGAGCGCGTTGGGAGTAGGGACTGTGGAGGTTGGCAGTACTGGCAATGCGTACTCGACACGACAGTGGTGAGGCACTCTCGTCTCGACTCGGTGGATTTTTCGCAAGAGAAGAAAGTGTGTTGTAGAACGTAGCATTTTTACCACAGTGTGTGTGAATGCGAAGGCGTTGGCTGCTTTATGATGGGAAGGGTAATGTGCAGTTTATTGACTGCATCAAATTCAGGATATGATATGATTTTAAATTTTAAGTGTGCAATCAGTATTATATCTCGCATAATGCAAACCAATTTGCTAGGATACATGTCCCCTGACTCGGCCTCATATGCAGCAAACGATTACAATTATAATAATATTGCCCCTTGCGCCGAAAAACTTACTGTAATTTCAGCGCCAGCCTTCGCGCCACTTCGGTTGTTTGTTAAACCCTGGGAGTGTCTACGGCGTACACTTCTGTATGATCCAAAGAATAGTACGGCAAAAAAAAAACCGGATCAGCTTCAACAAACCACCGAAGAAGCGCGAAGGATGGCGCTGAAATTACAGTCATAATTTCGGTGCAAAGGGCAAACGGTATTCAACTTGTTATACCTTTGCTTAGGCATGCATAATAAGACCTTTGCTGTTCTGAACCATGGAAAGTTAAACAATTAGCTTTATTAAGTCGCTAAGTTTCGATGAGTATGCATGTAATGTCGGTCTATGAACACCATATTAGGCCGATTCGTGGATGCCACTTTGTCTCACCAATAACTATTCTTGATCAAAAGAATCGTTGTGAAGTTTACATGTATGTATCATCTTTTTCGGCATTCCATTTAAAGCTATATTTGCTATATTCAGCGCAAAATTTTACAAAACTGATTAAAAGAAAACTACTGTATAACACCTAAATTATTTTCACATATAAACAATCGGCCATTCTATTTCACAACATTAAAATTACTACTATAAAAGATTTTATTACTAAAGTTTTAGTTTGGATAAGCCCTTTGACAAATGTTCAACCAAAAACTCACAAATAGAACAAGTTCTAATGTCACAAACTATTCCTGCACCATTTCCCTTATTGTTGACAACCGTTTCCGTTATTGTTACGACTATAAACTAACAATCTCCTGTATAGTTCTAACAATATGCTAAATTGCCAAATAAAAATATGCTGCATAGGAGGTTAAGTTGTGTTGCCATAAAAAATGGCAATTTTCTCGAACAAATTTTTGTATGTACTCTATGTCAAAAATTTGCTATATAAGTCAGACCGAGTGCAGACAATAAAAAAACTTTCAATGAAAATATGGCATAGATAAAAAAATATGTGTTAATGTAGAGGTTATATGGTGAACACAAGATTAAACTATTCGATTAGAATAACATTATATGTGATATCAACATGCGAAATATAGTTTGCGGGGTGAATAATCTATCCCAGGGTTGGGTTACACGGCAAAAAGAGTTGTTGATTATTACACAGAATCAGATGCACATGGTCATTTCATCGGTTGTGTAATGTTAGGTTGTCTCGATGTACGCAATAAAAACGGCAACGGCAACGTAACTCATCGAGGCAACGTGAATCACCGCGATGTACAAATTTTCGGATATTATTTGATGAAAAAAAAGGTGTACAGCTGAAATTAAAACACAAGGATCGTTTCATCATTAGACATTGATAAAAATAGGAAATTTCACATCAAGCTTCATCCTTTTCGACATTTATATTGAACGGAAGCGAAAACTCATCTTTCTTGCGATCGTCACCATCGTCATCCCCGCCAGAACCCACCGCTTCACTAGATCCTCTAGCAAGCGAAGATCATTCACCACTACTTCCCCCAGATGATGCTGGTGGATTTGCATTTCTTTCACCTTGTTTACTTCCACCATCATTTCCTTTTATCTCGAATTATCGCCGTTTCTCCAACAATCAATATGCAACTAGCGATTTGAAATTGGTTCACTGTTGTAGAACCCCTTGGTCCGAAATACACCTTGAAGCCAGCACCTTGTTATACATATTTGCGCCTTTTTTTTTATTTGCTGTGTTATTTTGACAGAATATTTGAGAGTGTGTTCGTGTGAGTTCATTATTAGGGGCGCATTATTGAGCTTGGGACCGAGGTGCTAGTACTGACTGAGCCAAGAAAAAAATTGTATTTGTATGGGACCTACTGGTCTTAGAGTTAGTCTATGATACAACCCTCAACTTTCACGAATGAAGAGAAAGTATTGATAGTTCCGTATAGGCTTTGAAATTGAAAGATACAAGTTTGAAAACGAGCGGAGGGCATTGAACGGTAGTATCAACAAGTTAGTCTATGGTAGTATCCGATCAGGCACATACCCTTTACCAAGGTACCCAATGCAGAGTAGGTGAGGGGGAGGATAATTTGTGTTGCATTGTGGTAATATCTTCAGGTAGAAACAACCAACCATTCTGTTTGTTTCAAAACAAAATTCCCGCATAACGAAAAACAATTGGCTATATAGTCAAAACTATACTTCGAATGTAAGATATATTTTCACATTTTATCTTATTGTTATCGAATAGTTGATTCTCATTTTCACCATACAACCTCTACATTAACACATATTGTTAATGTTTGCCATATTGTCATTGCAAGGTTGTTTATTGTCAGCAGTCGGTCTGGATTATAAACCAACTTTATGGCATAGAGTACAGCAAAAATTTTGTTCGTGAAAATTGTCATTTTTTTATGGTAACCCAACTTAACCGCCTATTCAGCATATTGTTATTTGGCCTTTTACCATCTGACATATTGTTAAAACTATATAGGAGATTGTTAGTTTATAGTTGTTAACTATAAGCGTAAATGTCGTAACAATAACGGCAACGATTGTCAACAATAAGGGAAAGGGTCCAGGAATGGTTTGTGATTATACAATTTGAGGGATACAATTTGAGGAGATTACTGCAGATCCATTTTTATTTAATATAGCTCATATTAAGGTTCATAAATGCAAATCCAAAAGTAAGTAGAAAAAAAAACAGTATCAGTTTACTCCCACAAATTCCACCGGCATTTTCTCGTCTAGAAGACATCAACCTACAAAAATAATGTTTTTATTTTTCAATATATTTTACTTACCAAACATTTCTTCGTATAGTTTTCTAATTAAAATGTTTTGATTTCGGTTTCGAAGATGTTATGCAGATTCGCATCCATTTTTTCAATGTGTTTCCAACTAAACAAAGAACTCACAACTTGAGCTGGATGATAAATCGATACAACTTTCTGTCGTTGACACGTGGCTTATATTTGACAAGTTAAAAGGGTTACTGGGATTTCGGCAACATTTTTGACATTTGCTGTTTTTCAGTTACTGGTAAAACCGATTGCTGGATTTTAGCAAAAAAGGAATTGCTGGTTAAAAACCAGCAAATCATTTTGCTGAAACGAAAAAACAAAATTTGGTGTGTATAATTACCATCGAAGGAATCGAATTTTCCACGTTAATGGCATTCTTGGCAATGATAACAAAAACTATTCCGAAATTACAGTTAATGTTAACCAATTATTTTTGATGGCATTTTGACCATGATCATAGTCGGATCAAATCCATGATGCTGCCATAGTCATCCTTACATCCAATAATGGTTAAATTGACTATCAAGTTTTTCTCAGAGTATGAACAAAAAATCAACAACAAATTACACCATTTTTGAGAAAATGAGCATGGGTGGAAGTTGATCTATTGATGGTTTTGATACATAAATGATCCCCTAATTTTTACCAGCTATTCCTATTCATGGCTATCAAACCATAGACAGAATTGTATTTTTATTGTAAAATTTAGAATTCATCCAATACAAGCCTCATTGTTTTCTGCAATGATCTATAGCTCGGAATGTGTTAACCCCATTTTCTTGACACTTCAGGGAGCTTGTTTACAAGGTGTTACGGCTCAAACCGCTCAAACAAAATTTTGCATAGCCTTTTTCCGGATTCGGTACGATCAGATTTAGGAAATTATGTTAAAATAAGCACTACCCAAGTTACCATGAAGCTGTATATAGGTACATCAATTTTGCAATTTGGGTTGTTGAAAAATGTGGTATGGCATTACTGTTGCTGATAGGTGGTGAAATTAGTGTTATGACACAATGTAATGTAATGGTTTAGAGCTTACAATCTCAAACCATCCTTACCGGATATATTCTAAGTCGACAAGCTCCCTGACCTCCCGCATAACGAAAAACAATTTGCTATATAGTTAAAACTATACTTCGAATGTAAAATGTATTATCACATTTTATGTTATTGTTATCGAATAATTTAATCTCATTTTCACCATACAACCTCTACATTAACACATATTGTTAATGTTTGCCATATTGTCATTGAAAGGTTTTCTAATGTCTGCACTCGGTGTAGATTATATACCAACTGTTTGGCATAGAGTACTGCAAAAAATTTGTTCGTGAAAATTGCCATATTTTTATGGTAACCTAACTTAACCGCCTATTCAGCATATTGTTATTTGGCCTTTTACCATCTGACATATTGCTAAAACTATATAGGAGATTCTTAGTTTATCGTTATCAACTATAAGGGTAAATGTCGTAACAATAATGAAAGCGGTCGTGAACAGTAAGGAAAATGGTCCAGGAATGGTTTGTGATTATGCGGGCTGTCAAAACTGTATTGATGACACCATCGTGATGATCTATTGTTATATTAAATTTATTGCAAGTGTCATATAATTTTTATTCTTGCTGAACCTCAGTGGGAGATTCCCAGTGATATAGTCGGATATTTACCTTAAAGCTGCCAACCGGCTAACCACACAAACAATCTAGGCCCGTATTCGGAGATGGTGTAGGTGTGGTTACTTCCAGTTCAGGTTACGCATCGGCTGATCGGCCATAAATGTGTGTTAGTGCGCGACGTTCCGTTTGCCAGTGTGTGCGAGTTTCATAAAACCCGAACCTGGGGCGTTGTCGAGAGAGCAAAAAGCGACTAGTCCACTTCAGAGTAGCTCATTTAGTGTGTGATTGTCAAGGAGTACAAGTCTCGGCGTTCTTTGATTGTTTCCCGTGTCTTTCTGTGCTTTTAAGAGAGAAGCAGCAGAAGAACAAGCAAGAAGAGAGTGAAGTGTTTTAATAGTTAAGATCAAGCTATTTAAGAAAAGACAAGTTTTTCTCGTTCCGCGGAAAAACTCGAAAGTTTTAAAACTCGAATAAGTTTAACTTTGTTAAGGAACAAAAAACCTTTATCACCATGAGAGAAATCGTTCACATCCAAGCCGGACAGTGCGGAAACCAAATTGGAGCTAAGGTGAGTGGTGAACTTTGCTCGACATTTTTTGTTCCACATCAGAAGAATAATGGAAGTGGCTCACGGTGTGGCAGATGTGCAATTTCCAGGCACTCGAAAAGTGCCAAGTGTTGAATTACATTGTGTGATCTGGAAGTTTGCAAGATGGCTCAACGCCATTTGCAAAAAGGGGAAACAACCATGGACAATTTTATGGAACCAGGTGGAACATCCAAAATGGTCCGATCGATTTGGTGGAGGAAAAAGGACACGTTTCGAAGAAGTTTCGATGAATTTTTCACTCGGCGAAGATTGCTGCGTAGCGCAGGCGCCTTTCGAAGTGGGGCAAGATTTGCAGCCTTTCGCATCCAGTACCGGCAGGAAAATCCAATTTATCGATTCCGGTCCGGCAGATAATGGGGAAAGTTGTAACAGATTTTTTTGTGTGCTCTCATCGCGAGTTCGTTGAATCATCGAAGTAATCATTGGTCAGAAGCCGGTTGGCACAACTACCATCAACGATCCCGGCTTTTGAATTTGACGGTTGGACGATCAACGATTGCGGCGCGGTGTTGGTTGTTTGGTGTGCGAGAGGAGTCGTACCTTCCAGATGGAAGTGAAGGTTAGAATGGGCTTAGGAGGCACCTAGGTTGCACAAACACCAGCGTGAGGGAAATTTCCGTTAAAAGTCGTTTTTTTTTCTTCTATGAGATACGCGCATTAATACCACCTTCTGTCGAAGCGTGAAGCGCAAGGGTTAATTCTTCCAGCGCGCGCCGTTCGGTGATGATGACTTTAGCGCGCTTGCTGCAGAGCTGAGAGTACGTGTAAATTTTTTTTTAAGTTTTAAAATTATTCATCAGGTTGAGGAAGAGTGTAAGGTTTTATTCTATCAGAGAAAATGTTCCATTTTGTTATTTAATAATTTTGGAAGAAAATTAATAACCAATTTCTTACTCAACACATGTAAAAATTCACCCAACAGCGGCTAATTTTTCAAAATTTGTAATCTTGATTGAAATTTCCAAAATCTTCTAAAGTCATGCAAAGGAATCTTCGCATCATTTTTTTCCGAAAACTCTTGAATAACCGTAGGTAATTGCATGATGCACAATCTAGGCTGTATTTCTTATGGGTTTATTCCATGTTAAATATTTTGCATGCAAAATAATGGTTGATGAAAATTGCAATCTACTGTTTTCTTTTCTCCCCGTTGTCTACCTCTACTTTCACGTGTGAGTGTGGAATTTCAATGGCTTTGCTGTTTTTTGCTTGTTTGCTGCGTTGCTTCCCAATGCCGACAACGGTGAAGTGTTTTTCAGCAGCCACATGAAGGCTTTTGGCCCGTTGTTGTTGCTGGCAAAAAATACGTTACACCCAAACTCAGAGGGTTTTGACCGTTGCGAATGACGCTTGCCGCAAGGCAGGTGACGCTCGTTGTTGGATGTCTGTTAGAGATAGGTATTCATGTAGCAGCAGTCGTACGTCCCCTTTGCTGATAATTTGGGTGTTTGTTTCGAAAGGCCTCTCCGGAATGTTGAAAGCTGGCAGATGGTTCGCTGTTTTCACGTTCACCGGTGATGAGGTTGCCTCCTGGTTTAGTTGTTGCATAACAGTGTGCGTTGTAAGCCTGTTAGCCTTGTCGTTTGTTCCTGTGAGAACTGACACAGGACGGTGGTTGTTAGTTGGAGAAGTTTTTCGTTCGCCAATGGATTGTTCATGTTTCATCATGTTGTTGGTTGTAGAGGGTTCAATTGTTATTTGCAATATTGCTCGATGATTGAGCTAAGAGTCCTTCACACGTGGTGATCTATTGAATCTATATTGAAGACATACGTGCTCTCTACACTCGTCAAAAAAAAAATGACATTAAATGTATGGTCAATACCTTGATAGGCAGTATAATTATTATTGTTTTTATTTGATATATTTCGCCTTTTGGTCATTATATTGATGTATTGACAAATGTAAACAGCGCCTTTGGGTGTTTTTGAACACTATTCTTGTCCTTAAAATAAGGTAATCGATCCCTCTGAGAGTAAAGGGCCCCCAAATAAAAATTACATATTACTTGGAAAGTCAGTAGTTGGCCGGTTTCATAGAATAACAACATTCAAAAGTAAACCTAGTGGCTTCTCTGCCGCATCCCGACACTAGTCGTAAACTTTTCTAAATAAACCATCGAATGCAATTAAAGGTTTAAATTTAGCCACTTGGCCACACAGTTCGCTTATCCCATTCAGTGAACCGCCGGTTGTCAGCGTTATACCACAGAAGGGACAAATCTAACACAATTCTCTAACCAAAAGAAGATTAATCGAAAACTGCGGTTTTGTCGCGCATGCAGAGGGGTCTCTAAATTTAGCACCTTTTTGGTGTAGAAGAGCTCTATAGCTATACATACGATGGTGGCCTCGAAATGTTCATTTCCCCCGACTGTCGCTGTAAAAATCCATTCTCAATAAGGGAAAAACAGAACTCGATTGGGAGCAAATCCCGTCCCGTTGTTATGGTTGGGGTGAGGTGCGCTAGTTCGGATTCTACCGTTATTTTTCTGTTACTATTTGTATTTTTCCATCTGAGGGGGCCTCCTTGTTGGCTGTCTGATGTTGTTGAAGCTAGAGATGGAGCGAAATCGCGAGAGATGATGATGACTGCAGCACACTGGAATGCGCTTCTATACGTTTCTGAGGCAGCCGTTCGAGCCAATCTCATCGTAAAGTGGGATGAAAAAGATAACTGTACTCTTTCGGTCGATGATGCAGCAGCCGCAGAAAAGCTGCATACCATCGAGTCTCGGCACGTTCTCTAGCGTTTGTGGTCCGCACTTGGTTATTCTTCGGGGTCGGTTTCAAAACCTGCTCGATGACATGACATAAAATGACAACTGCGCCGCCGCTCCGTATAAAGACACGAAGGCTGCTCCATCTTTGGGCAAAGAGTGACTATAAATGGAAGGTTGGTCGAAGATTTACACACCAGCAGTCTTTTGCAAGGGCTGCCGGTGTAGGCCATTCCGAGTAGAAAGTGTAGAGAGCCGCCCCGGAGATAGGATCCGAGAAAAATATGTTATTATTAAATGACTCGGCCGGCGCTTTGGCCTCCTTTCGATTTGTTATGATTTATTTATGCTTGTCTTCATCACGTTTCGGACTGGTCGCCTTATTGGGTTTCTTCCAATCCGAATGGGAAGGGCTACAGTTCCGGGTAGCTCGTGGGAAACATTATTAGGAAAAAGGTCCGAATGTAGCGGAATGCGATGCTGTCAGTTGTTCATGTCTGTCACCATTTCGGATCGGTTTGAGATGCCTTCATTCAAAATTAGGGATCAAATTAGTCTTTCTTCAGCTCGTTAAAATCGTCCTATTCCAAAAGGTGGATCACAGTCACTCCACGTTCTCCTTCGATGGGAAACCTCTCATCACTTTCAATTTATCTATCCTCGCCCCGTCTTGTTGAGTCTCGTAGATTAATTAGAGCATTAACGCCTAACAACCAAATGCGAGATTGATTGGTACTGTTAACGGGCGTGCCCCTTGCTTTCCGCTCGTTTTTTTTTCGTTTGTTCATAGTCAGTGCCGGCACGTCACCGTTGCTGCTGGTAGTCATTAAAACAAAATTTTACCGACTCAAATTTCACACCCCAATACCCTCGCTTTCAAACGAATGAAGAGGGACGATCAATGAACGGTGATTGCACTGCGTTCACCATCCTCAACTCAAACACGTTGGGATGCGAATGGTTCGGATTTATTTTCAGTCTCTCAATAATGGTTTCATTCATGAATATACTCAGCCTCGCCGAAAGACAGCCTTGTGTTCCTCAATGAGTAAGTAGGAAATTTCTAGGAACGTGACGATCACCGATGTGATCATATCTTTAAAATAAGTACCAGCATGACGAAATTTATACCTCCGGAAAAAAATATTCCTCTCGAGGTACTGTAAAATGTGCATTCGTGTTACTTCCCGTTGGAATGTTGAATCTGTTTTTCTTTTCGGGGCCTGCCTGATGAGAGGAAGAGAAAGTTTAGTTCGGATCTTGTGGCGCGTGAAATGATCCCGCTAATAGAGGTGGAAGGTCGGTGGTGGCGCGGGTCGTTGAGCCCGCCTGACAGTCGAGACTCGAGGGAACCTTTCATTTTCAGTGCTACTTCTGACTAGGGCCCTCCAATGTACGAGAAAAGAAAGGCATTCCAAAAATATGCATCGCTTTCCTTCCGTGTACTGCTTGCTTATCGTTGGTGGAGGAAAACGTGAGGTCAATTTGGCTTCTGTCATGTTTTTCCCCATTTCATTTTTCGTGCGAAGTTTGCCGGTCAAGCGAAAATGAAAAGTGCGACTCAGAAGCAGAGCACCGAACGCGGATGAAACCGGCTTGGTTGCAAATTTTGCCACGCGGCATTTTCGCGTTCCTTGCGCATCACTCTCATAGTGTTTGTGCGCAGAAATGACATGGACCGCGAGAGAAATTAATGCTCTGTCTCAGCGTGTCACAGCTTGATTCGGTTGATGTCAGCAATTTTAAAATGCTGTCAGCATTATGAGCATTTCCATGTTACCATCCCACCCATTCTGCATGTCGATGGCAAACTTGTGGCACCCCCACACACTTCGATCGGCATTAAGTCTAACACAACAAACCAGTATTCAATGATCCCTTTAAATCGGTAAAACTATTCGAGGTCTCAAGTCGTTTGTTTTTCACTGAAAACTGCTAGCCTACTACTACCCACTATCGCGCCTCGGCGGCGACAAGCTCCTACGATCTCTGGCTAAAAGCTAGCAGTAGTCGACAATAAACAGTTAATTCTAGCCTTTCGGTTGTAACACCAGGCGGCGGCTCGGCTCCGCTGAACCGTGAAAGGAATGAATTAGACGATTATCTGTTTATTTTTTCGCTTCCAGTCAGCCACGTTGGTCTCGCCATAAAAGATGGCAGCTAAATTCTGTTGCTACTCTCTGTACGGGTAAGTCAGCTTGGTAGCAGCAGCAGCATCGTAATTGTGTAGTTTCTACTCGATCAAACAGCCCACACCCAGTTATTGCGCTCTTCAGGGGGAGCAACGGTAGTCTGTTGGGATTAGTTAGTCGACGTGGTTGAATGCGCTGCCGAAATCATCCATAAGCGCGCAGGGTACGGTTATATCCCTTGCTTGCTTGATGAACGGCAAAGGGGCGCGTCATAAACTACTTTCCAGCGTAACCGAATTTAACAATCTCCTAATTCGATGCAACGACATCGGCTAAAATGTTTGATCATAGCTCTGCAATAAATTCAGAGAAAGGTGAAAACCCCACTAATGATAGCCATATATCAGTTTCTGCAATCGGTGGCAGCGCACCACCTGCTGCTGGCAATATATCAGACCGACTTTCTCATCGAAATTTTCCGATTTAGATGATGTCAGTTGGATTCCCTCCGCCTTGCTGCCACCGTCGACACTAAAATCATGGAATGTGACGGCCATTTCCCTTGACGTTGAAAGTGAGCTGAAATCATCATGTGATCGATTGAAATTAATTGATAAATGTGTATCACTGATGATTGGAAAGAGAAATGCATTTATGCTGCAACGATGCAGCAGTGTGTTTGCCCTGCTTTCTTTTCGTTGCTTTCCTACCGGAGCCCGGGATAGGAGGGAGTCATCTGAATAGAAAAATCGCGAAGTCGTTTGTTTACAGCGGTACGGTTCAAATGATTTGGCATTAGAGAAAGTTGCTGCCATGCAAATTCGTGAAAAGCCCCACGATCTACGTTTATGGATTGTACGGGAAAATTATGCAGGCTATTTTGCCTAACTATTGTTGGAAACGATACCTCTTTTATTTGATGTCAATTCTAATATGAACGTTCTCAGTACCTAGTTAAACCCATGTTGCTACACGAACGCATCCTATTCAATCTTATCAAAACATACGATTTCATAAAATCAAAACATTCGATTTCAAAGGACACGAATTTACTGTTCATATTTATTACGTTATTTGAAATCGCAATTTAATAAATCATACTTTGATTGCATTATTTGCAATTATTTTTAAGCGAATATCGCTGAGGATTTCGAGTAGATTTTGGCTCAAGTTGTGAGAGTTCTTGGTCGGCATTCTAAACAAGTTTTGCCAGTAGCCTTGTTCAATTTCACTCAAGATCCGAGTATATCTCGCGTGAGGTTTTATTGCATTGATGCTAAACTGCGTTTGAAGCTGTTAATCGAAATGTATTTCAATCCAGATTTGGACTAAATTAAGCTCTGAATTCCTTGCTGGGTGTAGCGGATCTTTTTCAGCCAATCTACCAAATAAGCACTTTTGTCAATATCTATAAATATTGCAAATAATATGCACCATTGCAGATTGCAAATAATATGCAACTTCATTTCTAAAATATTTAAATATGTAGATTGACAACATCGCTTGCTACGCGTATCCTAAAGCTTACCTTTCCTACTTACATAATTCCACCTTTCCGTGACACTCATGAGGGGTCGTGGAGTTCTCCGCACCTCTCTTAAGTAAGTTAAAGTTTTGGATTTAAATTTCTTTCTTATCCCCACCAGCTGCAAGGACGTGGCCAGGGCAGCTCTGGTATCTTGTAAAGTGAGACACTCTTTATCTAAGAGGTACACTCAGGAAAAATCTAAACTAATTTGTTGAAAGTTTGCACTAAATCGATATTCGCCTGGTTGACGCATAGCTTCGTATAAACTGCAACTATACTCGCTTAGTACAAACTTAAAATATGAGGGTCGTAGTATAATGTGGAAATATATGAGCTTAGTTTAATGAAAATTTATTTGAAAGAATAAAATGTTTGCCCGCCCCGGATTTCTTTTTATTTTATCAAATTCTAACCTAAAAACTAATGACATCGAAGTTTCTTAAATCTGTCGATGTGAATAAAAACAGATTGACTGGATTGATTGGATTATTCGAGGATATTTTTAGTGTTGGAAATGTGGCACTCCGCACATTGTAACGTTGAGCCATACCACATGCAGACATAGAGTATCATTATTTTTTCTGATTGTAATCCAATTGAATTGATCTACTACCAAGTAAAAAGAGAGATACGTCGACTAATTCGAACATTGAATGCTGTTGTTTGGTGGAGCACTGATTTCAAACCGGCAAAATTGAGAGCAACCTCGCTACACATACGACACTGAACAGAACTAGCGTTTATTTTCGAGAATCGATTAAATGTTGACATCATGAAATACACAACTTGGACTGTGCTTAAACTTTATGCATCGCTAGTATAGTTTTCATACTATGCGACACGTGAACCCCGTGAATGATAAAAATGATTTCTTTTTAAAACATCGACGATTAGACAAATCTGAGTGTTAGAAAAATCTGAGTGGGGATTGTTCACAAATCATTATCTAACAGCAAATCGATGAAGGCGCGTCTCCCTCTTAACAACAGTTCAGAGCTTGTATAACCACCTACGCAATTGTGCGAGCAGGCTTATGCTATACTAAGCAGTGATAAGCGTGGCTGCTTCTCACCCTAGGAGGTCACAATCTCTGATCACGTTTTCCTTTGGGAGGGATTTAAAGCTATTGATCAATCGTCTTCTTAGCTTGACGAATCAACTTCAGTCTGAAAGTCACGTAGATACGAACCAACAAGTGGCCGATTTGCGGCACCCTTTTCTCTAGGATGTTCCTCACTACCCTTCTCTAATAGTTGCCGCCGAGGACTTTATTGCTCGAGAATTCGGTGACACTTCTTTTTATCGCAGTGTTGGCGAAGTACTTGGATTTGCAGAGCATTCTTTAACCAACCGACGTTAATATCGCTACTCAAAAACCACGTTTTAGCTTATGTAATTGGCAGGCATGTCGCAGAAAGTATTGTTCAGATCGAATCTCGCGTCCTTTGGATGACCAACGGTCTTCGTGCGCTAAGACGGATTAAAAGAGCGGCTCTCAGAAGATTTACGGAACACCGCACATTGTCGATTAAATGCCATTACAGCAGGCTCAACAAACGAATAAGTCGTGTGTATTTTCATCGCCATCTAAGGGGCTATTCATAAACCACGTAGACTTTTCTAGGGGGAGGGAGGGGGGTTGACCAAAGTCTACGCTCCATACAAAAATTCAAAAAAATGTATGGAGAAAAGTCCACGAAAGGGGAGGGGGCATCTGAGATTTTCAAAAATGAGTTTACGTGGTTCATAAAGGCCCTAAGTAGAACTCAACGGGACTTAAATCACACCGAAACCCTTTTGGAGCGACGTTAATCAACCACGCAATCAAGTAGGCTTACCATCATCCATGGTATTTGTTAGCGAAACTGCTGACACTCAACAGGACATTTTCTCGTGTGTTGGAAGTCGAGTCATCCCGTTCGCAATGTTTCCTTGGCAAATCAAAGACTCAGCCTCGTTGATGTCGATTTTGAAACGATCTCTAACGCGGCATCACTCTTAAAACATCGTTTAGGCCCGGACGTGATGGTGTACCGTAGGTTTTTCTTAAACAGAATATGGCTTATCTTCTGGATCCACTTCATCAGATATTCCAGTTGTCCCTCCATCTTGCTGGAAAACGGCAGACATGTTTCCGGCTTTTAAAAACTATTCCAAACCTATTGTGCCTAACGGCATTCATCACTTATAGTAGGATTGCTCGATGCCAAACGGGCGTGATCTACACACATAAAACGGTGACTTTCGACAAGCTGAACCACGATATAGCGATCGCTAAACTTGACAGGCTAGGAATTGGCGGTAATCTCTTAGGGTGGTTTCGTCCCTAACTTACAGGGCGCTAACTGACAGTTGCTTTCGTTCAATAAGTTTCTGCACCACGTTCGGGATACTGCAGGTTTGCCATCTGGGATCGTTGGTATTTCTTGTTTACTTCTTGTTATCGGGAGACCACGAAATTTGCCGACGACCTGAAAAATTTTCTGCGTATCTGATCAATATCGAACTGTCGTGTCCTCCAAGAACAGATTAATGCCTTTTCTGATTGGTGTACTCTTAATCGGCTGGTGGTCAACCCGGCTAAGTGCTCAGTCATTACCTTTCAATGGCTACAATTTTCTCGGTACGATCATTGAATGAACGCAATGTAAAAGACGTAGGAGTTCAACTGGATTCTAAACTGACGTATTCGAAACATATTTCATACGTTGTTGATAAAGCTTCAAGAACTCTTGGTTTTGCCTTCAAGGCAGCCACAAATTTCAGCCTAAAATCGCTTTATTGAGTTCTCGAGCGATCTACACTGGAGTACATTTTAGCGGTTTGAAGTTCAAGTTATAATAGGGGCGCCGAGCGAAACGAGTCTATTCAACGCCGTTTTCCTCGGTTTGCGCTTCGTAGACTACCATTGAGAGATCCAATTCGTCCTAGCTACGAAAGTCGCTGCTAATTAAAAATAGAGTCTGTGAGTTTGTAGAGTCTCAACTACCGCAACTGTCAGTCAGTCCACCAATTTTCAATATTTTCTCCCTGTTACGCAACAACAAAACAAATTGATACTGATAAATATTCGAAATCCCAACTGCATCAACAAAACTGAAGAAATCTCCTTTTTGTTCCTATCAGGTGTCGGATAAAATTCCAGCTAGGTGCTTATCTCGCCTCATTTAGCGACTGCTAGCTTGAAACTGCATTGTTTGTTCTGTTTGTTCGAACAAATCCTCAAAACATGTGTGTTTACATTGCTTATCATTTGCACTGCAAAGGTGGCTGAGTCCATCCCCCGCGTTGCTGCACACCGGCTCTGATCGTAGAAACAGCTCTCGACGGCAGTATTCATTCGTTCGGTGTTTGCGTGTCACTTCAAACTCGGGGGATGACATCATCATAATCAACGCGCATCGGTCTGAGCACTTTTTCGCTAGATTGTCATTACGCGGCTGCAGAGTAGAGAATTAAGGCCACTTCATTGGGGAGGCTATTTTTCCACGAGAATAGTTGCCTCACCATCCGTTGATTTGAATGGAACTTGGCCACATATGGAACTCGGTAGTAATTAACATTAATACCGCCACGAGTATAATCTGTCCGAAGCGACAAATCATTCTGAGGGAACTATAAAAAAAAAACCGGTGTAAAATTGTATCTCCGAGTATTGTGTCATTCTGCCAGTTATAGGGGACTGCGTGCGCGCACAATCCGGTCGTGTAGGATGACATCATCTCCGTCCGAACTGCTTCCATATCGACCTTCGAGTCCTCCATTTATGGTCATAGGAGTGTGAACTGCTGCTGCTCCATTCGCTCGTTTCTATGTACACTCGATGGTTGTCCTCAATAAGCGGTTTTCGAGTGGACTGAATTTTTCGCCGATTTGCTCGTGTGGGTGACGTAGCCCACCACCACCACCTGTGTCCACTCCTCTACACCTGGCGATGGCAGGGCATGGAGCGAAACAAGCTTTCCAATCGCCGTAGTTTCTCCTTTCTCCATCATCGATTCTCTTCTTGCTGTGCACGACTACTGCCAAAGTAGCGAAGCATTGAAAGCAATGTTATTCGTTCATTTTTTATCGACTCATTCGAACCGAAAAACCATGGTGAGAAAGCCGGAACAAACAAATTGCTACCGAACCCTGTGGGTCCGTCCGTCTGACCGATGGCGGCGGCGATGGTAGAATAATTACCAGGTGTCGACACAAAGGAAACATCCCCATGGTCTCATTTTTTTGCCCCGTTCCACGCCCTGCTCTGAAGGGAAAAAAATGACTCACCAGCTCATGATGGGTTCAACGGCCCATTTTTTGCCCTCATGGTAACCGTGAGAGTGTCCTTACTGTACCAAGGCATGCGCAATGTCGGCATCTTGGGCTCGTGTCGTCGTGCGAGAACCGGTTGGATGCGATGCGACATTTATCGACCAAACCGAATCCTTGTTGTGGGCTGGACTGGGAGAAAGGCGAAAAACTATGACTCACCGTTTTCAGTAAATCCTGGCCGGTGAGTGTGAGTGTATCCTCGTTTCGGTCTGATGCATTAGAACCAAACTTTTACCGGCCAATCGCGTGCCTCGTCGGCATAACTGCCTGCCAAAAAGGACTACAATGATGAGTCATCGTGTACCAGCGAATGAGCTGAATGCCGGTGGCAACTTTTCCTAAAAAGCGACAGAACAAGTGGTTTGATTGATATCTCTTTGGTAGTTTTGGAGGGCAAAGCTATTAAATCTAGGAAAATTAAATTAATGGTGCGGCGAAAGAGAAATTTCTCTGATTGATCTAGCACAGTATTGTGTGCGAGAACGCCATTTGGCTTTGTTTAGGACAGAGATTAAATTTAATTGGAATTACCTTGGGACGACGGGTCGTTTACCCGAAACTTAGCACACTAGAGAATAATTGGCTATAAGTTTTGAATACCAAAATGAAGAACAACAATATTTCATGACAAAACAATCATTCCAAATGTTAAGATATTTTGGATCGTTTAACCGAAGAACATTCCCGTGACGCCAAAATCACTCAAACCTTCTTAGTTGCTGTCTAGCCCTCTTCCTTTATCGTCTGTTTTTTTCCTATATACCGCAATAATTGACATTCCTAACCGCAACATTTCCCCCTTTCTATTTTCTCTTCCTCCGCAGTTTTGGGAAATCATCTCCGACGAGCATGGAATCGATGCTACTGGCGCCTACCACGGTGACTCAGATCTCCAGCTGGAACGCATCAATGTGTACTACAACGAAGCCTCCGGCGGCAAGTATGTGCCACGTGCCGTGCTAGTCGATCTGGAACCCGGTACCATGGACTCCGTCCGCTCGGGACCATTCGGACAGATCTTCCGCCCGGACAACTTCGTCTTCGGACAGTCCGGTGCCGGTAACAACTGGGCCAAGGGACATTACACCGAGGGTGCCGAATTGGTCGACTCAGTGTTAGACGTAGTCCGCAAGGAAGCCGAATCGTGCGATTGCCTGCAGGGATTCCAGCTCACCCACTCGCTCGGAGGTGGTACCGGTTCCGGTATGGGCACACTCCTGATCTCGAAAATCCGTGAGGAATACCCCGACAGAATCATGAACACATACTCAGTTGTCCCATCGCCAAAAGTATCAGACACCGTCGTAGAACCCTACAACGCCACCCTGTCCGTGCACCAGCTGGTCGAAAACACCGACGAGACGTACTGTATCGACAATGAAGCCCTGTACGATATCTGCTTCCGCACATTGAAACTCACAACCCCAACATACGGTGATCTTAACCATCTCGTCTCGCTGACAATGTCTGGAGTTACCACCTGCCTGCGTTTCCCCGGTCAACTGAATGCCGATCTGCGAAAACTGGCTGTCAACATGGTTCCATTCCCACGTCTGCATTTCTTCATGCCTGGATTCGCTCCACTGACCTCCCGCGGCTCGCAACAGTACCGTGCGCTGACCGTTCCAGAACTGACTCAGCAGATGTTCGATGCCAAGAACATGATGGCTGCCTGCGATCCACGACATGGACGTTACCTGACGGTTGCCGCCGTTTTCCGTGGACGCATGTCGATGAAGGAAGTCGACGAACAGATGTTGAACATCCAGAACAAGAACAGCAGCTACTTCGTCGAATGGATCCCCAACAACGTCAAGACCGCCGTCTGTGATATTCCTCCACGAGGCCTGAAGATGTCCGCTACCTTCATCGGTAACTCGACTGCCATCCAGGAACTGTTCAAGCGTATTTCTGAACAATTCACCGCTATGTTCCGTCGTAAGGCTTTCTTGCATTGGTACACTGGCGAGGGCATGGACGAGATGGAATTCACTGAAGCCGAAAGCAACATGAACGATCTGGTGTCCGAATATCAGCAGTACCAGGAGGCCACCGCCGACGAAGATGCTGAATTTGACGAAGAACAGGAAGCTGAAGTTGACGAAAACTAAACTAATTGAGCTCTCAGTCATTCACACACACTCACACACGGACCTGCCTTCCCTTCTATACCGACCTCCCTCTCCCCCCACAAAAAAAAGAACGAAAAATGGAAATCTCTCTTCTCTCTTTCATTCCAAAAAAAAACTTTCCTACTATCTGCGCCACTTTTACTAATCCTCTTCTAAAAAAGAAAAGTACCAATTCAAAGAGAGTGCAACGTTCTTTTTTCGAAAAGAAAAAACCGAAAAAGTATCAAACAGAGAGAAAACAACACCACCAAATCCATGAAAAATCAACAACAGAGAAGAAATACGAAGCAATCAAACGCAGCAGTAACGACAGCAAAAAGCCAGCGCAGCATACTGAAATCCTACAAAAACTAAAAAACCGAAAAACAGCATGAGAAAAAAAGTTGCAAAATTAGTAACCACTGCCAGCTCAGCAAAAGAAAAAGAATAAAAGTGAAGTAATTTCAAAAAACGGAAAAACAAACTAAAATCAATACCCTTCTTGTTCGACCAATTTTTTTGTTGCCACCCAAAGAGAAACTGCCATTCTATTTTTTTTTTTCGTTGCTCGTTCGGTTGTTCGACCCATTCCGCACTCTTCAGTGATTTTGTTGTTTTGTTGTTTTTCCTACCTGTTTTGCATTTTGTTGCATTTCTCTTTCCCCTTCCATCCCATTTCGAAAGCAACGTGGAAAATTCGTGTTCGTCTCTCTTCGCAGCTCTTGTGTGCAAAAGAGATGTAAAATCGTTAGATCATAGAAAGTACATTACCTTTCTTTATTATTACTGCTAATTTTCTTTATTACTAATTAAGAAAATTGAATATTTAAACCTAACTTATAAAAACAGAAATTGAATGGAGCCAGACAAAAAAAAATGCTTTAACTATTGTTATTTACAAGAAGAAAAAAATCTAAAAGAAGACACGAAAGATGAAATCATTCGTTCAATTCGGCAAACCTACGTACGGATCAGCGCAACAGAAGTAGCCGTGAAAATTAACAGCTACTCGTTCGGCCGCTCTGCTCTGTGATGCCGTTGCTGGTTAGGCTACGATTGTTCCGTTTTGATGGAGAAGAAAAAGGTCATCACGATCGACTGAAGAAAAGATGGAAAATAATAAAAAAGAATCTCAGAAATCAAATTATACGAGAGCGTGTTTTTTTGTTTTAGGAAATTCCTTATGTGCAAGGGAAAATGATGACGGTTTATCGGGTGGGTTGATCTTTCCTCCTCTCCACAGATATCGTTCCTTTATTGCCGGCTGTCTGGTTGGTTGATGGATGTTCCGCTTCGATGGGTGAAGGTTGTTCTTGAAGGTTTTCCCTCTTCCGTTTGCGGTATTTTATGACTTCTTCATATTTCGGTTTTGCGTGTTGGTACCACTCGAGGGGGCCATCGAGAGAGAGAATGGAAATTATTCGATTGGCGATTAGGTTGACTGGTGAAAGACTGGAATGACATGAATTCGGTGAATGGTGAAAGGCGGAAAAATTTGAAGCAAGTCGACGAATCTATTGGTATTTGCCCACAGAGTTTTTTATACGAAGAATACGGTTCCAGTGCTAACGAGAATAAGAGTGATTATGGTGATTATAGAGGTAAGTGAAATAATAGGTAGGTATTGGTAAGGTTATGTGGGTGCAAATGGGCGGGGGGGAAATGTGAATTTAAAACATGAGATGTTTTCGGCCCTCAAAGGAGTGTCAACTGCGACTATGAATCATATGATTGTGAGATTTAGAAGCCAACTGGTGCGATCGACAAAATCTTGTTCCCAAGAAACAAGTTTCATAGTGTTTAGGGTATGTATGGCTCCCATACAATAGTGCATTAAAAACAACTCGTTTTCTGTTCGCTGTAAAATAGGCCAGGGCGTCAAATCTTTACCAAATTTGCATAGCATAGTATTGAGCTTTGAGATTTTTTTGGAATACTTAACTCAAGCTTAATCCCAAAATCCCTCAATATAAATCGGAATGCCTCGGATTTCGTGTACTTGGAAGCATTAAATAACCATCTTCGAGCATTTTGCAAGAGAAATGTTTATGCACCCCGTCATCGGGAATCGAAACAACAGTCTTAGGATCTCTAAACTTCAACAACCGTCAAATATCGTAAAAACTAGACCAAAATAGGAACAAAGTCAATACGGGGAGGTGTCCTATCCAATCGAGCTTCTTGGTTTTTCTAAGGGGTGATTAAACCAGGAAAATATGGTCAAAAATCATACCCTTAAGGACATACGGGATCAAGTCCCTACCACTTCAAAGTTTTCTGAGCACAAAACTCAAATACTATTAGCCCTTCAGGCATGAAATTTTCAAAAATTGTGTTCCCTTGATTATCAATTTCAACGTTGTTTGTTATGTTTTATTTGTGATGTTTGATCTCAAAAATAACCTACATATAAATTATTTGGAAAAAGGACTCCCTCCAGTTTCATCTTAACCATAATTTTCCCGCTAGTTAGAAAACATTCAAAATTGATCAAGCATTTTGGCAGCATATGATGTGGACATGGAGTGTGTTTGTGTTCCGCTCAATAACTGATGCAATAAATATATAAATAAAAAGTGTGTAAAGCTGGTTTACATACCGTCAATGGGTGTAATTGAAACATGATGAAACAAAAAATACGTGTGCTCTGAATATGATATGGTCGAATTTCCAAAACCAAATGCAAATTTGCAAATTATGTATTGCCTTGAAAAAAGAATGCGAAATTTTGGCTCAATCGGTCATGAAACGGGGTGCCGCAAAATCGGGGAAACACTGAAAAGAGAGGTGCGTCATCCGGAAGGAATTTCCTGTACATGCACTGCTGCTTATCGCAAGTCGGTCCCAATCGAGGTTTTGTTAAGAGTGAACTTTTCATAAAAAATTCTCGATTATCTCTAAATTTTGTACATACTTATAAAACTGTGGGGGAGTAACAAAATTGGTTGTCCGATTACACAAGAAGCAATGGTACAACATAAAGTTAAAACGCGTTTTTCTCGGCTTGCATATTTTTGCTGTGGGACGGACTTGCTACGATTATCCAGCACACAGTGTAATGTGGTTCGATTCTTTGCTGCATACAGTATTGGACAACTGGTAGTGAATACTGATAATATGCATTAGGGAACGTCCATTAATAACGTCACGCAAAATATGACTTTGATCGTCACGTTTTCCCAAACCCCCCTTCCCCCTTACTGCGTGACGTAATTAATGGACCTTCCCTTAACATATGTATGCACTCTGAATTAAAAACGGCATAAGTCACTATAGTTGACGGTTAAGGAGTCTAATTTTATACCAAATGATTTCCGGAGTTGTCAGATGACAACTGATAGCACGCCGACAGTGTTTTGTTGACAAGTGCCATTCTGCGTTGGTCAAAACAATTGCAAATTTGCTGTTTTTCTTATTAAATCTGTTAAGGAAACGTCCATTAATTACGTCACGCAAAAAATGACATTTTATAACCACCCCCCCCCCCCCCTTGTCACGTTTTTTGTATGAACCTTCAAATTTTTTTGTATGGATCGTCACGTTTTCTCAAACCCCCCCTCCCCCCTTACTGCGTGACGTAATTAATGGACCTTCCCTAATAACTGATGTAATTGGATTCATACTATAGCGAAGAGGTTATATATTGGACATTCACGCAACCAGAAGATAAATATTGCTTTATTTTATATAAAAATGGAATATTTTTTACGCACAGATTCACATTGGCCCGTGACAGTCTTGGATTGGAACTGCGAAAGAAAATAATCAATGATTACACGTGTGAAATGTCACAAAAAGATATCTGTACCAAATATGGAGTGAAAAAATCAAAAATCTCAAGACTTTGCTCGAAGTTTCTTTCCACCGGAAAAAATTCTGTGGCGCACAAAGGCGGAAGACCACGCTACACTACGTCTAGGGTCGATTCTATGATCGTCCGGTACATCCAGAAAGATCCTTTCAAATCATCCTTCAAAGTGAAAGAAAAGTTGCAGCTGTCTGCGTCAGACCGCCAAGTCAGAAGACGTGCCGTTGATGCCAGATTGTTTTGCAGACGTCCTTCGAAGAAACCGCTGATATCGTTGAAAAACCAGAAGAAAGGGCTCCAGTTTGCTGAATCTCACATTGGTTGGAGTGTGCAGAAATGGTCGACTGTTCTGTTCAGCGATGAATCGAAGTTCAACATTATCGGGAGTGATGGAAAACGCTTGGATCCACGATATTGTCAAAAGATCGTGAAACATGGTAGAGGCAATGAAATGGTCTGAGGATGTTTTTCTGCCAACGGTCTTGGTCCGATCCATCAGATTAATGGAATTATAGATCGCTTTATGTACAATAACATCCTTAGGGATGTTATGCTACCTCATGCGGAATGGAATATGCCATTAAGGGGGGATATACAGTTAGAATGACCAAAAAAAAATTTGTTTTTGTATTAAAAGTTAGTAAATTTCCCGTAGAATACGCTCCTGAAACCTTTTTACCGAAATCCGAACTCCAAGTGTTTCTTTTCATCGTTTTTCGCCTTTTTTGCGCGCAGCAGGTATAAAGAGACGCTTGACCGCTCGAACAAACTTTCACCCCGTTTTTCTCAAAACCGCATTTTAGAAGTTTATGCCGGTGATAACTCGAAAACTAATTATTCGATTAAGCTGAAACTTATGGGATTTCTTTATTATAGTATTCCCTTCTATATGATGAAAAATTATTGATATATTTTATTATTAAGTATGAAAAAAAGTGATAAGTGGCGGAAAAAATGTGGACTTTTTCAAAAAAGTTACGCCAGAAGTGCAATTTTTTTTATTTTTTATTTTTTTAATTCACGGGTATATTTTTCATTAGGGTGAATCTAACATTGAGAGATTCTCCCCGGGCTCACTCTCTTTAATTCATTACAGCGCCTTTATAAAACTTTCGAGGCATTCTTTAGTACAGATCGAAACACAACAGTGCTGGCTAGCATACTCTACAAATAGTAGGATGAAAAATGAAAAAAAATGGAATATGAATGAGAGAGAATGTAGTCAAAGAGAGTCTCTCAATGTTAGATTCGCCCTAATGAAAAAAAACCCTAGAATTCATCTACTAACTGTAAATGTTATTAATGTATTTTTTTTTTGGTTAGCCGGATTCAGATCAAAACTGTGACCAGAAGAGCCGGCACAAGCAAAATACACTTTTAAAATACGACTTTTTCAACACACTCTAACGGCCGCCGTTTTGCTGAAAAAAAAATTGAAAAAATACATTTTTGTATGCTACATGGACACACTTATAATTGTAAAACAGTTTCGATTGATTTGAGTAAAAACTTCCCCTTGAATTTTTTTTTTAGCCGGCGTCGGTGGTGTAGTGGTAAGCGTGACTGCTACTGGCACCCCAGTGGGTCTGGGTTCAATCCCAGTCGACGTCGGTGGTTTTTCTGAGGCGAAAAAATCTTGGTCACGTCTTCCTTCGGAAGGGAAGTAAAGCCGTTGGTCCCGGTTCATAGTCATGAGTTGTTAGGTAGGGTCCAGGTGGTGGAGTCGTCTCCCTGGCGTCGGTGATTGTCACCATGTGAGGAAATAGGCCGACGGAAAATAAATAAGCAAAAAAATTTTTTTTTTTTCAAAAGTGAGTTTTTTTTCTCATTTTAACTGTATATCCCCCCTTAAGATGGATGTTTCAACAGGGCAACGACCCAAAGCACACCGCCAAAGTGGTCAAAAAATGGTTCAGAGATAATAACATCACGGTTATGGAATGGCCACCACAGCTCCCTGATCCAAACCCTATCGAGAACCTTTGGGAGATCGTGGATCGAAGAATCAATCGCGTGGGGGTTAAGAATAAGGACCAATTGTTCGAGCAAATTCAAAAGGCGTGGGTAGCAATCCCTCAGAACATTATTGACAACCTGATTGACTCAATGCCTCGACGATGCAAGGCTATTATTGAAAATAAAGGATTTGCTACTAAATATTGACAGCAGAATTCAATCTGACGATTGGATGCAAAGTTGCAATTGTTTTGTCCAAAAGAAAAACTGTTTTTTTTTTTCTGTTTTTCAATATTGTTATGAGTTTCTTTTCAGTGAATTATAATTATTGTTTGTTTCAATAAATCGAAAGTATGTTGTTTTTCAACGCACACATGTATTATTCCAAGATTGACCATTCATAGCTCTTCAATGGGCAATTTCATGTTAGTCATGTACTGGTTGCAAATGATTTGTCCAATACTGTATATTTTTGTTCCTGAAAGAAAAAGAACTCAAGGGGTGGATCGCTTAGCACACTTTTCTCCTGTGCTATGTTTTTTTAGTGTGTCTACAAGCGTTGCAATGTTTTTTGGTGTTCCGGTCAGGTGCTGATGTGTTGACTGCCAACGCATATTGGCAAGGTTGCTGGTTCCTTATTTCTAAAAACTCAACTGTCAAAAGTATTCCTCAGTGTACCACATGGATTGAAAATTGATGCGCCGTAGTTATGAAACATATTCGTCTAGTGGTTGGCACATTGTTCTAAGCGATTGACCTATGAAGAACCAGTTTTAATCTGGAAATAAAAATAATTGTGTTCTATGTGTGGTGACTAGGAATGGATTCAATCGCGTTCAACTACTTTCAGCAGCAAAGTTTTGTAAAATTATGTATGTAGTATTTGTAAGCCGTAATCTAAGCTACAACTTGAGCCAAGTAACTCTTGTCACTTTAATACAAAACGAACTAAAACGTTATTTAATGTTAGTGATGCTCAATTAAGGTTTGGTTAAGGTTAAGGTTAGAGTTGGAACATAGACTATTGCGCATATTTCGGATATACATTAACAACATAGTTTTCTTTTTTAACAAGAAATGTTCGACTTTATGTGAACTTTAGAGGGAACATACAAAAAAAATCATTTCGATTTCAAAGAAATTGGCGGACTTTCATCCTCGAAGGCGTTTCACCAACCGGCTCATACTATTCTCATCCATCGTTTTGGCAATCTTATTCCACTTGATTCTCAATTCATTGATGCTTTTGACGACAATGCCATTCATCTTCAGCTTCCTCTTCATAATAGCCCAAAATCTCTCTATCGGTCTGAGCCAGGGACTGGATTGAGTTCTTTCGATATAAACTGAATTCCGCTGGTTTCATACCACTGTAGCATTGTTTTACTGTAAGACAGCTTGTAAGATCTGACCGAAACATGACAGGTTCATTGTGGGATTTGATGAATGGCAATATTCGCTTTTGGAGACATTCCGTTCTGTACAGCTCATACAGTTTTCTGGTACGGATTCTGTTTACATTGTTCTGCTTTTGATTCCTATTTTGTAATCTACAGGCACGGTACCCACCTGACGCTTGCTTTGAGGCTTGCGATCCTTCGACAAACTTTCTCTGTACTTTTTCAAAACACACCAAACGGTATTTCGGGGAAAACCCAACACTTTAGCAAGCTTTAGCCCAGACCACGAAGGGGTTTCAAATGATTGCGCACAATAACTTTTCTTCTTTCTACTTCCATTTTTCACTGGAACACGTTCGAACTGCACCGCAAACTTCTGATGTTGTATTGTTATAGGGAACACACAAGATGCCACTAGGGTCGCTGTAAAAATAAAAAAAATGTTTGTTCCAATACTAAATGGGCCACACCTTACATTCATTAAGAACCTTGATGAATTTTGTTCGCTCTAGTATGTTATGAATTAGAGATAGAGATTTGAGTTTTTCTACGCAACCATTTGATGTAAAGGCTTCCGAGTTATTTAGTTGGTCGCACGAAAAGGCCCAGTCTCGCGAGTTTGAAATGTTCGGAAAAAGTGAGTCCGGGAGGAAAATCGGTGGAAATCGCTTAATATTTCACTGAAAGCGAAGAGTTTTTGTGGAAAAAGTTCTTCACAGTGAAGTTTACCGGTTGTGTTATCGCGCATAGCGCGTTATCTATTGTGTCGGTAATTGTGTTTGGTTGCGAACAGCTGCGGTCGTAGCAAGGTATCTATTATTTCGATTACATATTGTTCGGTGGCGTTAAATGCTCCACACTACACGGTGTTCAATAAGTTCGGATACACTTTCAAAATTTGTTAAAAAAATGAAAACATGTTTTTTTATTTTTTGGATTTATGTTATTGAAAGCTATGTTTACAAGGAACGTTTACAACATTTCTCTTGGAATGACCCCCCCTTTGTACTCCTTAACGAGCTTCAAACGTTTCTCGAACGCGTCGCAGGCGGCACGCACGGACTGCATGGGCATTTCGTCCCAGATTTTGAGAATTACCGTCTTGAAATGATCCAAAGTGCTGACCTTGTATTCGTTCAGCTTCGCCATCATATAGGACCAAACAAAAAGTCGAGAGGATTCAAGTCCGGGGAGCTGGGAGGCCACAAAGTTTTGTCCAGAAAGTCGGTTAAATTGTCCCGACACCAGGCTTGAACCACATTTGCCGTATGGGCTGGTGCACCGTCCTGCTGGAACACGTAGTGCTCATCGCCGTAGAGGCTTCGGAGACTGGGGGCAACAACCTTTTCCAAAACCTCAGTTTTGTAGTACGCCGCGTTGATTTTGACGTTTTTTCAATAAACACCAAGGGTAGCTTACCACGTTTGCATACTGCCCCCAAACCATCACCGACGCGGCACTTTGGAACCGAGGGATGTTTATATTGGATTCAGGAATGCTGTCCCTCGATGGCACCCACACCCGGTCATTTTGCACATTGTGCGGCTGCTGCAGCACGAACAGTTTCTCGTCCGAAAAAACAAACTCCTGACCAGCGTGCCGAGAGAGGATCCTCTTAGCTCGATCCAACCGCTTTTTGCTGGTAGCCTCCGAAACGCCATGGACCTTACGTTTTTTGTAAGGCCTGAAACCAAGGTCCTTGGTGAGTATGGTGTGAGCGGTTCCAATGGAAACGTTGAGATCTGCAGCCGTTTTCCGGATTGAGCGGTTCTTTTTGCGCCGAATTCGCTCCCTCACGATCTTGATGACCCGTGGCGTCCTCGCTGAACGCGGCCGACCGGATCTCGCACGGTCATTGGTCGAGGACGTCTCCCGGTATCGCCTGATGGTCGTGTAGACAAAGTTCCGCTTGACCCCATGCGATTTCAGCAGCCGGAATATATCGCCGGGTCGCTCACCGTTCAAAAAACGCTTAATTACGAAGTCCCGATACTCTTTCATCGCGCGTAACAAACGAACAACAACTAACAGAATGTCAACACCGCGCACATTCGGTAGCGTATGAATGAAGCTAAAGCTGACACCAATACCAATGCAGAATATGTACATGGCGCATACCTACGCAATGATGAAAACTTGTATTCGAACTTATTGAACACCGTGTATATGGAATGAAGACTCGGGTTAATGTGAAGTGCGGAACAATGTTCGGTATTGGAAGTAGGCGTTGTTTATATCAATATATCGGAATAATTCAAGTTTGACCCTTACCTGGAACTGTAGCTACAGCAATGCCATGTCGGTAATGGGCGGAACTGGTTTACGACGAGAAGTTATTTGATCACATCACTTATCAAGGTGAATCCATCGAGCCCTACCCTAATAACATAGAAAACCTCCTTCCTGTGACCTTAGTGGGAATGCAGAGGTGAACACGGTCTCTAAACAGCAAAGGTCACACTAACTTTCCTTCCCTATTTCCACCTGATTGCAAGGACTTGGCCGACGCGGTTATTGATTATTATAGAAATTGAGTCATTGAAACGTGTACATTGAGAATGGCCGGTTACACCCAGCCCCATTCAGTTCATTCATTGTGCAATTTCACTGATCCTGATCAATCACGGCTTAGCAACCATTGATACGTGCAGTCTCAAGCTAAGCTAACCTAAGCTAAGCAATCATTTGATGTTAAGGCTTCCGTTTCGACGCTCCAGCTATGGTTTGAACAGTGCTCCCCTTGAGTTGCAGTTAATTTTCAGGACAATTGACGATGATAAATAAGTGTATTGTTTATTTTCGTTTGACCTGATATTGATATTTATATTGTCGTGTTGTCCGTTAGTAATATTTATCAATCCATTAGTTTAAATAACGTCATTGGAACATAATTAGTCTATTGATGTAAGCACAAATAAACAATTGTTTCTTGAATCCTAGAGGGTTTGAGCTGTTTATTAGATAACCTGTAACTAGAAATTAGAAGAAAAATTAGTATTTTCCATTTAATTCCAACTACCTTTGCTTATCTTGACAGATGCGCGTATTTCGTGTCAGTGTATCGTACTAATAACTAAGTCGAGTTATTAGTACGAGACACTGAAGAAGTCTGCACATTGTAGACGAAATACGCGTATCTGTCAAGATGAGCAAAGGTAGTTGGAATTAAATGGAAAATACTAATTTTTCTTCTAATTTCTAACTGTTTCTTTTTTTTTGTTTTTTAACATTTAGAATTCCTTACATGCCACAGCTTGCTTATTACCTGCGCTTAACTCAATGTTTCAAATGCACTTCCACTAGAAGTGAATAGTTTTTTTAGTGACCCTTTACTGCAGAAGGGTTCATTCGTGTCATAACAAATAGTTTATCCACTAACATCTTCAGTATTTCTTCTCCCATTCCTCTTAATTAAGTTTTTTTTCTACTCTTATGCTTCTACTTCTCTATTTCTATTCTTCCGCTTCTCTATTTCCTCTTCTATTCTTCCGTTGGTTTGCTTCAGCTTTCCCTGCTTCTCACGATTCTTCTACTTTACTTTCTTTTTTTCGCTTCTTCTTTGACTTTCGTTTCTCTTCTTCTACTTCTGTTCTTCCTCTTCTCTCTTCTTCTTCGCTTTTTTTTACATTTCTCTCCTTCATATAATCTTCTGCTATTTCACTGTTTTCGCTTCTTTCCTCTGCTTTGTTGCTTCCGCTGTGCCTCCTTTAATATCTTCAGCTTCATTACTCAATTTTTCTTCCTCGACTTCTCTTCTTGATATCTTCCACTTCTCTTCATACGCTTCGGGTTTTTCTTCTTCCACCGATGATTCCGTTACGTTTTCATATTTCGGCTACTCTTGTTCCGCTTCTCTTCACCAACTTGTTTGTCGTTATTTCCATCGCCATTTCTTCTTTCGCTTCTGCTATTCAGCTTTTGTTCATCCGCTTCCGACTGGATTACCATCGGACTTGTTTCAGCTATCCTCGTTTTTTTCACCATCCATTACCTGATTCCACTACAGTTGTCTAAACAGTCTTGTTTCCTTTAGAAAATGTTAAATGTTCAGAAGAACACGGTGTAAGAACGTATAGGTTGGTTCACTTTTCTCAAAGCATCTTCTTCTGGAATTGACACATCGATGGTCTGTTATATTTTGTCTTCATTGATTAGTCGATCGGCTTAGGAATTGCCACTGATTCCGGCATGCCCAGGAATCCAGCAGAATCAGATTTGTTTATTCCGCGTTATCTCTTCCACTTCTTGAATCCACGGGTGTTGGGATGTTCTTGCCTCCAATGCCAGTAGGCAGCTAGCAGAATCCGATGGAATTGCCAACCACTGCTTTTTTTCAATTCCCACACAATTGTTGGCTTTTGTGCGTGCCAGACACGGTCACTGATAGGGTTCCGGGCAATGAGAAAGCGGACTCGCTTGCAAAGGTGGGCGCTATGGAAGGCGATATTTGTGATCGACAAATCGCCTTCAACGAATTTTTTCCTATTTTTCGTCAACAGTCACTCGTCAGCTGGCAATATAAATGGAGTAAAGGAGATTTGGGGCGATGGCAACATTCTATCATCCCAAAGGTGTCGAAGAAATCTTGGTTCAGGGGGATGGATGTGGGTCGAGACTTCATTCGTGTCATGTCTCGCCTCATGTCCAATCATTATTCTTTGAACGCTCATTTATACCGGGTTGGGCTGAGGGACAGCAATCTCTGTGAGTGTGGACAAGGCTATCAGGACGCAGATCACGTTATTTGGTCTTGTGCTGAACATTCTGGAGCCAGATCTGAGCTTTATGATTCCCTTCGAGCTCGAGGTAGACAACCCAATGTGCCAATTCGAGATATTTTGGCTGTACATGATTTGGAGTACATGAAACTCATTTATGTGTTTTTGACTAACATTAGCATTGGATTGTAGTTAGTTTAACCTGTATGTTTAGTATAAGTTTTTTTTTATATGTGTATGTGTGTGTGTTTTTTTTTCTTTTTCAAGAAATGTTCAAGTCAAAAGAAAACCATAAATTGTATAGTTATAAGTGTTCAGATAATTTAGAATTTAAATTTAATGTGTTATGTGAACCATACTTTAAATTCCCACCCTTTTTCCCATCCGTAATTTGTAATTCCCATTAACCTCGAGACGGCCGCGAGTAATCGGCTCTATCCTCCTAACTTTAGTTTTAAGATAAATGATGTATAAAAATATGAAAATTTGGTTCTGTAAAGTTAATTCGATTGAGCCTGGACAAATAAATGATTATTAAAAAAAAAAAAAAAGACACGGTCACTCTGCCTAACAAGTGGACCGACAGTGGGGAGCGCTGTACCTGTTAATTCTTCGAGAGGGTTCGAGACTCGTTTAATTAGCGTAAGAGTGATTTTACCATGATTCTATGCCACTATTCCGATGGTAATCCGCGCTATAAACCGTGCTGCCAGTAGTTCAAATTGTAGCGTTCCCGCCTCGGCCATGATGGAAAGTATCGGATTGGTCTCGAAAGCTCTAGAAGCATACTGAACCATTGAGTTGTACGCATGAGCAAAAGTCTGCATAGTTGCTGGTCTTCTTTCGTTGCTGACATGGTGAATCCCGCGCTCTTTGCCCATTTCTCCACGGCCTTGACGGCGGTCTGCAGCTTTAGGCCTTCACTTTTTGCTCCTCGTACCAGGCGGAGGATGTCGTCCGTGTACATACAACAATATGCTGACTCCGCTTGGCACTACCTGGAAGATGGGCTGCATCGCAAATAGGACTAGCGTCACGAATAGGACCAAACCCTGTGGCACTACATTTTCTAGCTCGTGTTCACGAAACATATATTTCCTACAGACACCTGGAACGTCCGTTCCGAAAGGAAGTTTCGCAACATGTTTATCATACATTAATTGTTATTTTATATGTTCTCCGTGCGAGGAGTAACGATTATGATGTTGAAGGAGATGTTCGCTCATCACCATGAGGCACCAAGAGTGAACAACAATGTTTTTGGCTAGAATTGAAAGATATGAAGAGAAAGTTTTTGATAGTTCCGCTAGTGTGCGGCAGGCTCGGAAACATAGCAGATGTTTTAGGAAAATTGAGCGAAAAGGGCATGTGTACAAACTTACAAAAAACTTTAGTGATCGTCAGTCGGTGCGAATCAAAACAAACCCAAAAAAGGAGAGAGATCCTCTCCCATGTGCGCATCAGTAAACAGAGTGCACACAATAGATCGCTAGAATAACTATACAAGCCACAGTGGTACATGAGCGTCTTCCAACCGGACATTTTTGCCTGTTGAAGTGGCGGACTTAGTCCGTGCTTTAACCTACCCCGCAGTGGGATGTTAGGCAAAAATGTCGTTGGTTCGAGTACCACTGTACACATGCCCTTTTCGCTCAATTTTCCTAAAACATCTGCTATGTTTCCGAGCCTGCCGCACACTAGCGGAACTATCAAAACTTTCTCTTCATATCTTTCAATTCTAGCCAAAAACATTGTTGTTCACTCTTGGTGCCTCATGGTGATGAGCGAACATCTCCTTCAACATCATGTTTATCATGCGATCACGTATTCACTACGACTTCAACGTGCGCAGTATGCCGTGTCGCCAAGTAGTATCCTATGTTTTCGACAGATTTAAGGGGGCAATCAAGGAGTGTACGCCTGCGGTTGGCAGTGATCTCTCCAGCCCTTGCAAAGTAGGTTTCGGTACCTGCTTGAAATGCGTGTTGGCGTTTCTCAAGCCGTCCACTCGGGGGTAGCTCAGCTATCATTCGACGATTGATGATGCGCTCAAATAGCTTCGCCATGCAGCTGGCAAGCGAGATTGGTCGGAAAGCATCAGGTCTGGAATCGTGGCTGTTCAGCTTCGGAATGATAATAGCATTGCCCCAGCTGTTGGGGAACTCACCATTGTTTGCAGTGTTATAGAGAAAGCAGAAAGAAAACGAAAGGAAGAGTGCCATTTTTCAATCCCTTGTAAACAGTCCCTTAATAAACACGTTGTTAATAGTCGATGCGAGTTATATTTTATTTCCTCGGTATCTCAAGTTCCCCCGGGTTAATTCCATCTGCTTTCGGTGTTGGCCTGTCCACTTCGCTATTTGTTGGGTGTCCACCGGTTTATCCCACAACTATTGCGCCAGATTTTGTTCAGCAGCTCAAGGAGCTTAACTTTCACAAGCAGTGAAAGACGTTAAAGCAATTGGTACCCTATCATGACTGTACCTTTTGAAGCGACTCGCCCTTTGCCGAGAAGAAGTTCATTCAGTGCGATATCGATGTTGTTCACATCATCGGTGTTGGGCGAAGCATCCACAGACTCTCGTTCAGCTGCTGCCTTCGCCATCTGGAACGATGGGGGTTGCTGGAGGTCGCTGATCTCGCGCTGCAGCATTTAGCCAGTTCTTCCACTAATTCGTCGGGGTTGTCGGTGAAACCGCACGGTCCTTGTGCTGTTGTCGGCTGCTCACAGAGTGTTCATCATCTGCCACAGTTCGGTCATCGTGTTGCTTGGGGAAATTGTCACCACTAAGTTCTCCTACGACTACTTCTCTGCTTTCTAGATAGCTTTTCGTGCCGCAACTCTGGCTTCCTGGAACCTCGATACTGCTTCGGGATGTTCAGGATCGACCACCAGGGTTACGATTATGGACCAACACGGCCGCTGGTCCGCGGTATGGATTTAGTCGATTCTGCTATCAGCTTCTCAGAGAAACGTGAATAAGTGAAAACTGATAAAATGCATAAACATACATTAAGTGCTCTGAATTGTAAACTGTATGAGCCTGTAGTGATCTAACTTATAGATCAGCTAAAACAATAATGGATCAATCAATACAATAACTGTGGGGGCACTGTGTAATCAGTGTACATCAACTAGATGGAGAAAAATTGGATGCAATGGTCAAAGAACACAGATTCGGTAGTGAAAAACGTTTTGAAATTTTATGTAATGATGTGAAAGAAGAAGAAACTTGAATAGTTTAATCTCTAAAAACATGACTAAAGAAAGGGCATGAGAACTACCCCTACACATGGTTAACAAAACTCATTTGAAAATAGCATAGGTGACAAAGTAGTGTTCTCTATTGTTTTTTGACTATCTTTTCCCTAGAATATAATGATGATCAAACAACAGAGAAATGTATAAACATAATGTGAACTTTCACAAGCATCAAATCTGTACCACTTTCGACCACTTTCGATCAATTGCAAATTAAATTCTCCCAGAAACAACCTCCAAACCAATCGTACAGAAGCCAAGCGAAATAATCATCATCATTTACATTGGAATGATCTAATCATGAGTTGAATAAGACAGCTAAGACCTCCATCAATCCTGCACACTCTACGGGGTACCATTTTCAAACAGGCGGTAAAAAGCCAAGCATGCTATTTCGGAGCAGAGCAGAGGCGTGAAAAATGTACAGGTAGGCGCGTGAGTACTAAAAAAGTCGCTCAGACGCTTTGCAGTCGGAATACATTACCAAACAGGCCTACTATATTGTGGTTACGAGCAGTTCCCATGGTAACTTAGTTTTCCACTAGACTAGCGCCACGTAAAGTCAACTCGGATGAACCGATCATCGTTTGGTTCCACGTAAGGAATGATTAACGCGATCAAATGTGAGTGGGTGCTAGTATTTTGATTTATTGGTCGTCGTTTCTGTAGCTATATTTCGAAGTAGCAGCGAATGGTGTTCAAAATGACGAAAACCAAATCAATAAAATGCGGAATTCAATATAGCTCGATATAAATATCAAAAAGTCCAAAAGAGTTGACTTATTAACGGGGGGCTTTTCGATCGAACCAGTAGCCAAATTTGGTCAAGACAGAGCTCAAAAAGAAAGCACAAATCACCATCAATCCCTGCTCATATTCTCCTCTGATTACGATTTTATAAACATTTAAAATTCACACGCTTTTTGGCACGTAAGTAACTAAATTAGATAAAGCTGATGAATTACATCCGCGATATGCTCGAGGCGACAGCTTTCAAACGTTGTGATGGCGCCAGGATCGTGTATCACTTTGGAATTATTATGTTGCAGTAGCGGCATAACTGTTCAGCGCACCCTTCGAAACGCCATATTCAATACAAATGAGCCACTGTTTTGTAATGCTACCCTGCTAACGACGATGATGACGACGAAGTGGTGGCAGATTGGCGGCACTCATTGGCGGAACTAGACAATTAGTCTGGAGGGGGCCTGGAGGGGGCCTACCCGAAGATTTTTTTCGATTATAGAAATATTGAGAAGAGCGAAGAAAGTAGCGTAATTGTTGGGGACAGGTTATTTTAATTGATAAATCAAAACAAGTTTAATCGAGATGTCTTAAAAGAATCGAGTGTGGTGAATATAAGCCTCGTATTATTCCGTGTGGATCAAATTGTGAATGGACTCACACGAGGTTACTGTAGTCACCTTACTCGATTCTCTTAAGGCATCTCCACTAACCGAGGCACAGAATAGACCTGACTCTATATAGAGTCAAGTTTGAACTGAATATATTAAAACTTCAAAGAACAACATTGAGTCAATGAACATTTTAAATTTATATTAAAATTTAGATTGATTTGGATAACGCGTTTAAAATCTTCAAAATTTTGTCTGTAGATACTCATCCTTCACAACTTCCTTCAGCTTCTTAACGTTTTCTCTATAATGTTGCTATTGCTCTTCAATTACCTTTAAACTTTTTCGTGTACATTTCTAGATGACAACGATTGCTTGTGAAGTAAATATTTTTCGAAGCATTCCTTATGCAATGCAGTATCGTCATGAGCTTTTATTTTCTCGCCTAGTTTTCTCCAATTATTGAAAATAGTGCAAATAAATTTTTCATTTTGTTTTCGCAAAGCGTTTGCGCAAAAAAAGCAGCAAACATAGCAGAACACTTTATCATTGCTACGACTGTATTCCAACGTAGATGAGAACGACCGTTTTCCGATGAAGCTGATGGAGTTGCTAGTTGAGGAAGAACACTAGCGTTGCTTTCAACTGTTCCGGAATTATCAACGTTAGATGATTGGAATCTAAATTCTTGGTGTTCTGAAAGAACAGTGGAGAAGTAAATATGTTGTCAATATAATATCGGTCCTTTGGTTTTTGTATGACAAGTGATATTTTCAAATTGAGCGTTTTGATATGCAGCTATTAGCTTAAAGTTGCTCCTTACAAAAAACTCTGAAAATATCTAGGGTATGATGTTGTCCTTAATACCCGTGGTCAGAGGTTCCAATATATTTTTACAAAATAACTATTAAAATGATCTAAAAAAATGGAAAAAAACCTGGAACCTGTTCCACGATTATGTTTTCTTGAAAAAAAAAACAAATATCTGAAGTATTAGGATATACCTACCTATCTCTTAATTTTTTCATATTTCATTTTGTTCGTTTGTCAAGATTGTACGGGGCTCTGTAAATCAATTGTTAGATAAAATGAAAATGCAATCTTTCTAAACATAGCAATTTTACTTCTCGAATTATACTAACTGAATTTATCTGCAGTCAAAATATCACTGAAGAAAAAAAACAGGTAACAGTAACAGTAGTTAAAAAAAACATCCACACCTCTCACGCCAAAGTCACGAGTTCAAATCTCACCCCGGACAAAGTTACGAAACATACCCAAAAGTTATTTGAGCGACTACGACGGGAGATGAACCAGCCCATGGCTGAAAATCTTAATAATAAAGGAATTAAAAAAAAAACAGTAATTTAAAAATTCAGAGATTATTTTTCGGTTTCTACAATGTGGATATTTTAAAGCCGTTCAATGGAATTCAATTTAAGTTTCTTATTGAATAACTCTTTGAAAGATCTGTGAGCAAATCATCAACTAAGTATGTTTTAAAGTGGAATACTATGAACAATACAATGAAAATTTATAAGTTATATCGAGCTAAATTTCTAAGGAGAGTTAGAAAATGTTGAAGGAGATTTCCGAGGTTTATTTCATCAAAACCTATTGAGAACTTCACGGCAGTTCGAAAGAAATATCCATGGGTAATTTGAGGTTAAACTTAAGATTTTGTTTGACATTGATAGTATTCTAGGGCATCGAAATTCCATGGAAATTTTTCGAAATTTTATGAAGGTATAGCAAAAGAGATTAACAACTACAGTATAGGGAAAATAACAAATGCACCCTTTTGAATTTTTAAATTTTCAAGTACAGTCTACATAATGGCATCAGATTTGCTTTGTTAGAAGGTTTGGCCAAAAATTAGGTTTTAAATAATTTTAAATTAAAAAGTTGAACAAGAATGAGTTCTTTGGCAAAAAATTTATTCTTTTGAAATAAACTATTTTGAAAAAGAAAATAAATGGTTATACAATTTTCAAACATTTGTGAGTAAATAAAGTTTTCAAATATGGTGGTAATTCTAAAGACTTTGAAGCACAGTTTATAAATTCAACACAGTTTGAAATTCAGGTTACTTCTATTGTCTATACATAGAGAGTGTCAAATATGACTGTGTTCGATCCCAAACGGCACACGACATGCTTGCTGTTGTTGAATAGCACCAAACACGCGTCCCCCCGGGAGCGTGTATTGTTTCCACCCATTGCGAGCGGCTAGCATGCAATGATGGCCTGATGCTATTATTGTAGCTAAAGTGGGCAGCGTGGAATAGCACTGTCGGCGCGCCGTATCTATGCACCATTGTGGCGATGCGGTGCGCACGGCACTATTATCCGTACTTCGTGTCACCTATAAAAGCGACACATCTATGTATTTAGTTTAGTGGTGTTCTAGTGGTGTTTCAGTAGCATTTACCTACTGTCTAGTACCCACCGAGCTGGCACGCTGCCCCTCGGTGGTAATAAATTATCATCGACAAAGTAGTCCGTTTGTTCTCGTTTGTCGTCCCTCAGAAAGCAAGTAAATCACAACGTAGGGCCTGGTCCCACCCTGGACGAAACAGACTGTTTTGTATGAAAAACTGTAGATGTATTGATTATATTGGCCACCACTGTTTACTAGGAACTATTTAAGCCAAAAATAGAACCTTTTGATTGAAAATCAAATCCTTTAAAGAAATCTTAAGCATAAATGTTAGACAACAGTTATAATAAATGCGAAGTGAATTTTGATAAAATCTGACATACAGACCCATTATGCAATCTATATCGACTACTACTGGTACTGAAGTCAACCTCAATAAATGTTATGATTTCAGAAATTTACCTGATTACATGTTTACCTTACTTCTAACCCAAGTAATAAATTAAATTTTTTGGTACACTTGAAGAAGTTTTCAAGACTCATTTGATAAAACCACACATAAAGCTAGATATTCTGCATAACATCGATAAAACAGCCATAAAACCCTCTTAAGTTCCAAAAGGATCATACTACAGGAGGTTCTCAAGACTATTTCTCCAGGTTCGCTTAAAACTTGATAGTTTTATAGGTGCATACTTGTAATGACATTCAAGACATACTTAAAACTATGATAAAACTACCACAAGTTTTGATAGTTTTATAATTTTCCTCTTTAAGAATACTTCCAGTCTGTCACAAATATGGTTCGAAGATTCCATTTTTCGATTCGTTCTGCTGAATGGGGACTTTTTTTTGTTTATAGTTGAGTAGAAGCTACTATATTTCTCTTCCAAAGTGGATACGTATGTAAATTAATTGTCAAGGTGACCATAAATGCATCTGTTTTTTGCCTGCGTTTGATGAATTTTTCATGCGACATTCAGTTTATTGGTGTTTCATAACATAAAAGTTCGAAAATTTTAATGCGCCTCTGAATTATTGCTAGAACACTGACTTATTTAAAAAATAAAACAAATAGTAGAAAATTCAACTATTAGGTGAAAAGGCTGATAAATTGTTAGATCTTAAATAGATTGTGTCTACAAACCATTTTATGTTTCAAAATGTATTTTAAACAGCATTGTTTGTTCGTACCATTGGAAAAATGAGAGTTTTGTTGCATACTTATGAAAATGGCTACCATTCCGAGGGAATCCAGAATAGCCACGCTTGCCATTTTTTCAATGGTTTTATCGAAAACTATCATAAAACGCAAATAAAATTTATATTGCTTGACCAAGACTAACAGATTTTTTGAGGAGCGCGATAAGTTCATATTTACTTTTTCTGTTCTTGAAAACGATAAGTTACGCTTGAATAAAACTTGTTTGAATTGCTAAAGGTAAACAATTCTTTCATAATATAGCCATAAGATCAGTGTGAAAAAGGCACATCATAAACAAAGAAAATGTGAACGTGCAAATCAAAAGTGCCTATGCATAATTGTTTTTCTTAGTCATAATTACAGCTTATAATTTATTGATTTTATTCACCAGCGGAAGTCGATAAAAAAAATTAACTTGAATATGCTAACAATGATTTTGGGAATAATAACAGATAGTAATATTGCCTCTATGGCGGAAACTTCTGTTGAGCGAAACATGATTTTTCCTCTTGATCTATATGCTTAACCTAACGTCGGAAGAAGTGCGCTGTGTAGTAGATCACTGACCGATTCCAGCGCACTACTTCCGACTTTAGATTTAACGGTGGTGGAAATACTATAACGCATTGCGATAACGCACTACCTGGGACGTTAGGTTTATTAAGAGTTATGTTTTTCGGTTTTCAACTGCCGACACATTGACCATTTAATTTGATTCGTTACAAAAAATAGGACGCATAACGCATAGACACTTCTGATAAGTCTCAGTAGGCTGCAAATCCAATGAAATCTAGCAATGGTAAAAAAAATATTGGTCGTTGGTGGCTGATATGTAGGAGTACTCAATATATTGGATAGGTTTTTATTGAATTTCCGCTTGAACGATTCACTATTTTATATTTTCTTTCACCTATGGGCGTCCATCGTCCAGTTTGTTTACTTTTCACATAATGTTCTTTCTCAAGAGTATGTGCTCTTATTCGAAATCAAATGGTTCTAAGAGCGTTTTATGACAGCATATTCAAGATACATTTATCTTAAAGAAGAATGTCATATAAACTTTTTCAAAACTTTTATCAGGTTTTATGAACGTTGCGAAACGATGTCTTGAGAGGGGAATCAAGTATCTTATAAAATTACTTATAAGGTGAATTACACTTATAAATGATGTAGTTTTATGGAGGTTTCTTCAAGTGTTCTTTAATCACTCCTAAGAACTGTTAATCAATTACAACAACCTTAACTTGGAAAATGCCCTGATAAAACCAGATGATCTCCATAATGCTTTTATAAAACTACCATAGAACATGAATAAAACCAATTTGCATTTGAATTGTTACTTGGGAAAGCTACATTTTCGAAAATATTATCGTTAATGAATAAACTTCTATCTCCATATTTTGCTTATGGACATTCGTTAGCTTCGAAACTTTTAACCAATGTGGGGAGTCTATACTCTACTAAATTGTTCGTACAAGAGAAAATAATACCGTGAATTCTAAAATGCGCTTATAAACAAAACTCATTATTGTAAAACCTTTTTGAATAATAAAATTAAAATACGTACACAGAAAAGTGTTTCAAATCTTATGTTTCAACATAACAGGCTCTACATTTAACTGTCGCTATTATTTTAGTTATGGGTCTAGTGGTTTTAATATTAATAGAATTGAATTATTAGAATTTAGAATTGTTTAGGGCACAGGCGTTGGGCTTTTTTTAAGCAGTATTTCGAAGCAAACGCATTTAAAAAAAATTAATAGTGTATATATTCAACGATTGGGTTTCCGCCAAAACATGCTGTTAAGAGGATCAGCATACGACATCTTACCGGGTTTCTCTGCGAGGTTGTTAAGTAAACAACGACGAGAAAACCACTACTGGTAAAAATGAGAAGTTGTGTTTTCAAAAACCTCTAATTGGAATTTGGCTTCCATCACATGTGGTCTTTAGGGAGTGTAAAAACAGAGATTTCACATCGCAAGAACCATAATGTGCCTTTGACGGTAATTGAGCACGATCAAGCACGTTTGTTTCGAAATACTGCTTAACAAAAGCCCTATGCTTAATTTCAAACTAATTCTATTCAATTACATAACCTGCCGAGCGTTTTAGGACCTATCGATACTTTTTCTTCACATCTTTGGTTCTAGCAAATGGATGTCATGTTGATATATCGGAATTCTCATGGATCTAATGGTCGTTAACTATGGTTTTCTTGATATATGTACCGAATTTTTATCCTATAAGGTACAGTGGGATATAAGAAAAGTGTGGGGAAGAGGGTATGTGCACTTTACTCCTTCAGAAATAGTAACTCGTTCAAACAATTTCTGGAGAAAGCAAAGTACAAAAACAAGAAAAACCCTACAATTCGTTAGAAATTATGAATAGTGTTTCATTTCAAATTAGAAATATATTAGGAAAAAATCCTGGGGGGGGCCTACAGAATCCTGGGGGGGGGGGCTGGCCCCCTAGGCACCCCCAGTAGTTACGCCAATGGCGGCACTTTTAATCGATTTAATCATGGTGTAATTTACTGGTTTCTGCTAGGTATCTTTTTAAGGCAACATCCAAATATGACTCATATCATCGATCTCTTCAGCCTACCTGTGTTTTCCATCAAGACGTAGTTCTGTGACCGTTAATCATAACAAGATGCTGCTCCATGCCCCCAACAGAGTGAAAGAAACATGAACCAAACAAGAGGCCATGGGATGTTCCGTTTTGGACAGGGGGCTATAAATCTAGCCCTCATAGCGCACAGGCACTCCCTCCTGACATATCTTAAAACAATCAAATAAATGTTAATCTTCCAAATATACTCCCAATGCACAGCTGCGAAGGCAATAACAAGATTGGGCTGGTCGGCTCGGTCGGTGTAAACCAAAACAGACAATTTACAGCAAATGTTTAGTTATGATTGGGATCCAAACTGCTAGGAGTTATTGAATGTTTCTTAACTCTTGTGTTTGAATACTACTAATTTATGCCACATCGCCCCTAGGTCATCCAGAGTTACAGGGATTCAGGCAATAGACATAAACAAACAAGTGGTTCGATTATTATAGATCAAGAAGTGTTCTTTTTGGCTTTCTCGTATCGTCCTCAAGAATGGAAGGAATCTTCTGAATTTAAAAATAATTTATTTATTTTTTTTAAATACGACACAACGTCATGCTTGAAACTTTTTAGCATTTTAATTTAGCTTGTAACTTTTTATTTCACCACAATCTGTCAAGTGGTTTTTACGATGGCATCGAAAGAAGAGCAGATCCTAATCTAATCTAATCTAATACAAACGCAGCCAGTACAAGAAAGCATCCTGGACACAATGGTTGGATGACGCTCAAATATTGTTTTTGTCAATATTGGTGCTTGCAGTACACCAAAGACATGACACAAGCGTCAAAGTGGCCAGGCCTACTGCGTTACATTAACCGTAAAAGATTATGCTGTGAAATCAGTTGGATTCAAATGAATAGACTTAAACCACAACAACATGAATCTACATGGAAGGAAGGATGCGTGGAACCGTACCGTAAGTTTCGAGCTAAAAATAATAAATTAAATAAAAATCTGAGTAATGAAAAATCTAAAACTTTAGACAATGTATCATAGCCACGAGAAAGAAATAAAATTATTTTACAAAACCTGGAAGCTTCATGGATGACCTGAAATAATATTAAAAAAATAGTATATCTCAAATGTTGATGTGCTGTTCCGATTACTTGTACCGCTATACTCATTTATAGTGAATCCCATATGTTTTAATGATGACAACCACTGGTTGGTCACTGAACGTAGCAAAAGTTATTGAACAGCATTTATGAATACAAATAATTACATAAAATAGTATCCGCTGATCTAAATAATTAGAAAAACACCCTATGATAGAAAGCCATAAAATATCTATTCAACTTGGAACCACCTCTCTTGTAACCTTGACGCAGATAAAATTCTATTATCATCATTTTTTTTCTAACGAAAATAATAATGATATGCTATTAATAATAAGTAGCTGCAGCTATAGTTTCGTTCAAAATTTGGTTGACTTAAACTTGACGCATTTCCTTTCATCGTGCATTAAAACATTTTGCACACCCCATTTTGAGGATGTGTGCGTGCAGCATAATGCCTCTATTTTGATTTTGAGATTAGCACTTCAGTTATCAATATGCCGTCGAAGAAAGAGAAGCAACGCATCAAAATTTTGCACGTGCAGGACGAAAATCCAAACTACTCTCACGCCAAGTTGGCGAAACTGTTGAATGTGGCTAAATCAACTGTTACCAACGTATTAAAAGTGTTCGGTGAATGTTTGTCGACAGCCAGAAAATCTGGATCGGGGGAAATCGAAAACCGGAGGCCACAGTGACGACAAAAAGAGTTGCCAGTTGTTTCGAGCGGAACCCCAACCTCTCCGTCCGAGATGTCGCAAAGAAGCTGGGAGTAGGGCCTTCAACCGTGGATAGAGCTAAAAAACGAGCGGGACTGTCGACTTACAAGAAAGTGGTGACTCCAAATCGTGACGATAAACAAAACACGTCGACCAAAGCACGATCGCGAATGTTGTACACGATGATGCTGACGAAGTTTGATTGCGTGGTACAGGACGATGAAACTTTCGTCGAGGCAGACTTTAAACAGCTTTCTGGACCAGGACTTTATACGGCAACCGGACGGGGAAGGGTGGCAGACATTTTCAAGCACATTAAACTGTCAAAGTTCGCGAAGAAATATCTGGTGTGGCGGGCCATCTATACCAGAGGTTTGAAGAGCAACGTTTACATTGCGACCGGAATCGTCAACCAAAAATTTATCTGAGCGAGTGCCTACAAAAATGTCTACTGCCATTCCTGAAGCGACACAATTGTTCCGTTCGATTTTGGCCGGATTTCGCATCTTGCCATTATGGAAAAAAGCCAACATGCTGCCAACAACGTTCAAGTGGTGCCCAAGGACAAGAACCCTCCCAACACGTCAGAGCTCCGCCTAATCGAACAATATTGGGCCATCGTCAAGTGGAACCTCAAGAAGACCCAAAAAGCTATTGTGAACGAGAAAACTACAATATGTTATAGCAGGTGTTAAACGAAAGACCCAGCAATTCGCATTCGATAAAAAGGAAGCTTAGCTGAATATTTCTACTGTATTCTGTATTAACTGAACTTGAAAAAGCAAAATAATTTGACTTATCAATAAAATCTTTGATCGACTTTACACATTACTGTTTGACCAAATTGTGATCGAAATACCCTCTATACCACTATTCAGCTCAACCAGTAGTCGATGAATGTATAATGAAATGTTAAGGTTGCAATGCAATAAAATAAGGAAGAAATCGCACCAAGCACTTGACGATGACTACAGTTGATGCTGGCTTCTTCAATCTAAACATCAATTCGTGTTTGTGAAAACTTGTATGCATCCAACTACCAAACATCCATGATTAAATACGATATGTGTAAGAATATTTAAATATACAAAACACAAATACACCCACACGAATACAACAGTCGAAACTCCACATCCTGGAAATGTAATGTGATTACAAACAATACACAATGATAAGATGAAAATAATACGATGTCAAAATGAAATACTAAATAAAATCCATTTTTTTTAAATTACAGAACATGTATGTACATAATATATCAGACATCTACCAGTATGTTACTGAGAAGAAAAATTAAGTATGCTTCAATATCCTGAAGGTCCTGGAACACTGAAAAACAGAGTAGATCAATACAATCACTACTTAACCCAAGTAACACACAAAACATCTTTTTACAATTATTTACAATTGTTTGTATTCGAAATGTATTATAAACGTATTTCAAAACATGTCAAGTTTGTAACTCTTTTATCATGCTGACAAACGGTCGAGCTAAAAATGCTTTTTTCACTGCTTCAAGTGATTAATACTTTAGTATTGATCTTAAAAACATGGCTCCATACATTTATAAAACATGAACAGGACAAGATTTTATGGGCAGTTCTATACACGGTTGAAATTACATTACATCGACCATGTTTTGCAAAACGTGTGTTCTTTTTTCTCATTAAGAAGAATTTGTTGTACAAGATTGTGATTTCACTGCCAACGGGAAGCATGCCATAGATACTCAGAGTTTTCTTTACAACAATCTGAGTTGGCTTTCTAAAGAAGCTACAAACCTATCACGCCAAGGACTAGTGTTCAAATCCCACGCTTGGCAATGTATTTTTTTTTGTATGAGGATAACTTTTTTGCGTCCTATGTTTTATGAGGCTTCACTATTTGCGCTTTTTACATCATAGTTAAGTATGAAATGAAGTATTATACACCTTAATTTAAAACCTGTTTTTGTCATTTTACAGTACTTTCAACTTGTTTAATACAAGTTGTGTTGCTTGGGAAAAGAACCCAGCTGAAAGATGCACGAAGTTCCTTACCCTACACTCCTCCAGTCACACTCCAAGAACAGCAATATACGTGATTGAAGAGGCCATCTCGACAACCCCTGAAACGAATGGCCCATCAATCACTACCACAATAAACAAACTTATTGAAATACAATCCCAAACTGCCTACGGTCACAAACCAGTCCCCCATGAATACAACAGTTGAAATTCAGAAATGCTGAAATGCTCAAAATCAAATTACTTCAAAGACTTTAATTGATCTATGTACATGCTCTTAAGTTAAATGACCCTGGAATGCAAAAACGACATTCTGTTGCTGTGGTTATAACATCGAGCTACCAGAGCAGGTACATGTGCCCTCCAGATAACATCCTATTCTTGAGAAGTTTGCTCCAAGACCATAGACCAAATAGTAACGCGGCTGAACACAAGCTCCTCCAGCCACAAGATTGTATATCCGGAATGCCGTCTCCAGCGGGAATACTTTGTTTTCACACCAGACTAAACACTCATTAATTTCCACTATCAAATTTTCTCGAAAATAGAACAAGCAGCGAAGCACCGGGTCGGAAGAAGAGCGGTGTAAAATCTGACAGTGTTCCCCAGATGGATCGGAAAACACTTGGGATTCATTCATTCAACAGTGTCCCGGATGATGAAGTTATTCAAGGAGACCCAGACGACTCAGTGGCGGGCAGGCAGTCGCAGAAAACTAAAGACAGCTGATTCGGTGAAGACATGGAAGATATTGAATCTGTTGAACCGTCGGTAGTCAAAACTTTCGCCAGAAGGCTGTACCGAGTGTAACTGACAAAACCGAGGTGCTTCGTGATGGAAGACGAGGTTTACATCAAGGCGGACACAAAGCAATTGAGGGACAGGAGTTTTACGTTGACACATCACGGTTGGTCGCTCCGGAGCAGGTGAGGAAAAAGAATGTGGACAAATTCGCCAAAAAGTCCTTGGTTTGGCGGCCATCTGTGGGTGTCGAGAGACATGTTTATTATTCGTCTTATTCTAAATTAAATGAGTCGAAATGAGTCTTCACATCCTTGTAGCACCACTACTATGGTTTTGCATCGGTCCTTATTTTCAGGTTTCAAAAGTACAGCTGCCGAAAGTTGGCCTGCTGAATAAAATCATTCCACAAATTTCGACAACTTACTCCACTCCAAAACATTGATACGCCACTCCAAAACATTGATTTTCTTTTCCTCAAACCATTGGGATACGAGCTTCGATGTGTGCTTTGGATCCTCATCTTGCTGGAACGTGTATCTCCGGCCCAGCTTCAGTTTTTGTGCACTAATCCTCATTTGTCATTATTCCGTCAATGCATTCGAGTATTCCAACGCCAGACGAAGCTATCGAGCCCCAAACCATGACTCTACTTGCACAGAAAATGATAGAAGCTAGTTAAGTTAGTTGAAATTTTTTTTTTTTTTATGAATTCATTTATTTGTACAGGCTCAACCGAATCAACTTTACAGAGCCAAGTTTTCATGTTTATATACATCAGTTATCTTAGGACTAAGGTTAAGGGGATATAACCGATTACTCGCGGTCGTCTCGAGGTTAATAGGAATAACAATTTTAAGGATGGGAAAATTGGGGTGGAAATTTTGAACAAAGCATAAGGAACAATGGTTTTCTTATATCTAGAACTTCAAATTACAATTTTTTTAATTGAACGTTTTTAATTTAAAAAAAAAAATCGCTCACTCTCACACACACACACACAACTACACTCTTACACACAACCGCAATCACACACTGGCACACACATTCCTCACAAATTTAACCTAAACAGGTAAGTTAATCAAACTACAATCTAAGGCTAATGTTAGTCAAAAACACATAAATGAGTTTCATAAACTCCAGATCGCGAGCAGCCAAAATATCACGAATCGGTACATTGGGTTGTCTACCTCGCGCCCTAAGGGAATCATAAAGCTCAGATCTGACTCCACGATGCTCAGTACAAAACCAAATAACATGATCTGCGTCCTGGTAACCTTGTCCACATTCACAGAGATTGCTGTCTCCCAGCCCAACACGGAACAAATGAGCGTTTAAAGAATAATGATTAGACATGAGGCGAGACATCACACGAATGAAGTCTCGACCCACATCCAATCCCCTGAACCAACATTTCTTAGACACCTTAGGAGTGATAGAATGTAGCCATCGCCCCAAATCTCCTTTACTCCATTTATACTGCCAGCTATCGAGTGATATCTGACGAAAAATATAGAAAAATTCATTGAAGGCGATTTGTCGGTCATAAATATCGCCTTCCATAGCGCCCACCCTTGCAAGCGAGTCCGCTTTCTCATTGTCAGGAATCGAACAATGAGAAGGGACCCACACAAAGGTGATATTAAAAGAACGTGAAGATAAAGCACTTAGAAGACCTCGTATTTTCATAAGAAAATAGGAGGTGTGCTTTACCGGCTTTCAAGGAACGAATAGCCTCTATAGAACTAAGACTATCCGTGAAAATGAAGTATTGATCCGGTGTAAAAGAGGCAACAGTTTCTAAAGAAAAATGAATTGCTGCCAATTCCGCGACAAAAACAGAACAAGGTGCTTGAAGTTTACGAGCGACGCTATATTTTTCATTGTATACACCAAAACCAGCGGAGTCCTCTATCAAAGACCCGTCAGTGAAAAACGTTTTAGTGGAATCAACTTGGCCATACTTTGCAGCAAATATCACCGGAGCAATCATAGGACGATGATGCTCTGGGATTCCACGAAGCTCCTGTTTCATGGATAAATCAAAATGAACCGAATTTCCGAAGTCGGAGAAGCAAACACGATTGGGAATATTAAGCGAAGGGCTGACATCCTGTGTTATGTACAAATGGTACAATGTCATGAAGCGGGTTTGAGGATTCAGCTCAAGGAGCTTCTCAAAATTTTCGATCACCTGGGGGTTCATAACTTCACACCTGGTGAGGAGCCGGAGAGATAACTCTGAAAACCGATCCGAGAGTGGCAACATACCAGCCAGCACTTCAAGACTCATGGTGTGAGTCGATTGCATGCAACCTAACGCGATACGAAGACACCGATACTGAATACGTTCCAGTTTGATGATGTGCGACCGAGCCGCTGACTGAAAACAAAAGCTACCGTATTCCATAACCGACAAAATCGTTGTCCGGTACAACGTTAGAAGATCTTGCGGATGCGCTCCCCACCAGGTCCCGGTAATTGTGCAGAAAAAGTTGACCCTTTGCTGGCATTTTCGCTTCAGGTACTCAATGTGAGATCTCCAGGTGCACTTGGAATCGAACCAGACCCCAAGATATTTAAATGATATGGAATGAGTTATTGGTGTACCCAAAATTTGAAGTTTCGGTTGTGCAGGGTTATGCTTCTTAGAAAAAACTACCAACTCAGTTTTCTCCGTAGAGAATTCGATACCTAGCTCTAGAGCCCAAGTAGACAAATTGTCTAAGGTACCCTGTAAGGGTCCTTGCAGATCGACCCCATTGGATCCCGTGACAGACACTACGCCGTCATCTGCAAGTTGTCTCAACGTACAGTTGTCACTTAGACAACCGTCAATGTCTTTGACATAAAAATTATACAAAAGGGGGCTTAAACATGATCCCTGGGGAGACCCATGTAGCTAAATCGAAAAGCTGTAGAGTTTCCATGAGAAAAGCTCATATGTTTCTCTGACAGCAAATTGTACAAAAAATTGTTCATTAATGGTGAAAAACCACAAGCGTGGAGTTTATCTGAGAGAACTTCAACAGATACTGAATCAAAAGCCCCCTTGATATCCAAGAATACAGAAGCCATTTGCTCTTTTTTTAGCAAAAGCTAACTGAATATCTGTGGAAAGCAACGCGAGACAGTCGTTCGTTCCCTTACCCCTACGGAAACCATACTGAGTATCTGAAAGCAGGTTATTCGTCTCAACCCATTTGTCCAGACGGAACAGGATCATTTTCTCCAACAACTTTCGAATACAAGATAACATCGCGATGGGTCGATAGGAGTTGTGGTCGGACGCGGGCTTACCAGGTTTTTGAATGGCAATAACTCTCACCCGTCTCCAATCATCCGGTACAATGTTGAGTTCCAGAAACTGATTAAACAAGTTCAACATGCGCCTCTTAGCGACGTCTGGGAGGTTCTTAAGCAAGTTGAACTTGATCCTATCAGCCCCTGGAGCCGTATTGCCACACGAAAGGAGTGCGAGAGAGAGTTCTACCATTGAAAAGGGTTGGCTAATCTCATCTATCGAATTCGTTGTTTCGCGAGGAAACATTTGTGCTGGCACAGAATCTGGACAAACTTTTCGCGCGAACTTGAGGATCCATTGGTCCGAGTACTCCTCGTTCTCGTTGTTCGTAATTCTGTTACGCAATCTTCGCGCCGTATTCCAAAGGGTACTCATCGACGTTTCGCGCGATAACCCGTCCACGAATTGTCGCCAGTAACCGCGTTTCTTGGCCTTGACGAGGCTCTTAAATTCTCGTTCGAGAGCCGTGTACCTTTCAAAGTGCTCAGGTTTTCCACGTCTACGAAAAACTTTGAACGCGTCGGACTTTTTGCGGTAAACCTCGGTGCATTGCTGATCCCACCATGGGGAAGGAGGTTTCCTGCGAAATGACGTTCCTGGAACTGGTCGAGTTTGAGCTTGAAGCGCGCTTTCCAAAATTAGGTTGCTGAGGAAGTTATATTCCTCCAGCGGTGGAAGCCCTTCTACCGTTGTTACGGCTTCATCTACTGCTGTCTTGAACCTTGTCCAATCGATATTACGAGTTAGATCATACGTGACGTTGATGGATTCCGGTGGAGTCAGCCCGGTGGCAACCGAAATTTTTATAGGCAAATGATCACTACCGTGGGGATCTTGGATCACATTCCACGTGCAGTCCAACGATAATGAATTCGAGCAAAGTGTGAGGTCTAACCTACTATAGTAATCAGTATACCAGATGTTGGAAGTATACTATAGGGCGTTAGGATCGTGCGCACAACTTCCAACAAAAGGCAATTTTGCAAATAGGCTGCCGTTATGATTGCCTCTCCCAAACATTTCTTCCAGAGACCAGCATCCAACCGCATACCCGATGTTAACTTCTGCAAAGTCTGATTCTTGCGTTTCTAAACGCCTTTCTGCTGGAGGAATATGGTGCGGTAATTGTTTTGAACAATAAAACACAAATTTAGTTCTATAGAGCATATTGTTTTATTTCAATTAAATGGTTTTGTTGTATTAGTTCTTTAATGTTTATTATTTGAACCAAAATTGTTATTTGGTTTAACAAAATATTTTGTTTTGAACAATAAAACACGATGTTCAATTCTATAAATCATTAAGATTTATTTCAATTCAATGGCTTTCTTGATTTACTTCATTATTTTTTATTATTTCAACAAATGCGTTTAGTTGGTTTAACAAAAAAATTGTTTTGAGCAATAAAACACGATATTTAATTCTATAACGCATAGAGTTTTATTTCAGCTCAAAGGTTTTGTTGAATTAATTCATCAGTTTTATTGGTCCATATTTAAACCAAAATTTTAGTTGAACTGATTCCTATTTTGGATTGGTATAACTACGTATTTTTTTGCGTGATACCAAGTGAGGATGGACCAGCCAAGCGTGTTACTTCTCCATTGTTGAGAACTGTCATATTGAAGTTGTCACAGAGGTCATATATCAAAGAAGACCGGTTGTCATCGTACAGTTCTCCCCAGCCTGTACCGTGAGAGTTAAAATCTCCCATGACCAACCGCGGAGCAGGCAGAACCGAACAAATATCTGAAAGTTGTTTTCGGTTAATTGGTGCTCTAGGAGGAATATACACAGAAGCAATGCAAAGGCTTTTATTTTTAATAACAGCCTGACATGCGACAACTTCAATACCTGGAATTGGAGGAAAATTCACTCTGTAGAAGGAGTAGCACTTTTTGATCCCCAAAAGTACTCCTCCTCCACGTGAATCCTCACGATCAAGACGAATAATATTGAAATCATGAATCGGAAGATCGATTTCGGGCGAAAGCCATGTTTCACAAAGAGCAAATGCATCACAACCGATATTGTGAGCTAAAATTTTAAATGAATCCAATTTAGGAACAAGACTTCGACAATTCCACTGCAGAACAGTGATCAAATCCCCTACCTCTTTTGGCAAATTATCCATCGAAGGAAATGATAGCTGCAAGGAGGGGCAACTTTAATGTTAATTTCTTCAAAAAAGTTTTCACAGTGGGAAGCATTGCCATAACAATGCTTTTAAGAGGGTCAGACATTTCGAGGTATTTAAAAATACCTTCCACAATATCATCAAATGAGAACAGCTCAGATGAAGGGGGGGCTTCTGTTCTTAAAATCGAGGCATCTGGGGATTTAGATGTCCCCGGGAGAGATGGGAAATCCTGTGTGTAGTTGGCACTACGAAAACCAGGAGGATTCGGATTATCCTTCTTTTCTCTGCTCTTTGTATTGGGCATGTTGATTTGAGGCTTCTGTTCAGCTGCTTTCACAGCTCGAATGCGTCTTCGCTTCCGTGGAGCACCTCCCGGAAAACTAAAAGATGTCCCTCCTCAACCAAATCCGAATCAGACTCGTCATCTGAAAGAGGAGCGAAAGGATTTGTATTGGTATCGGGTGGCGAAGCTTTCTTAAGCATTTCTGCAAAGATTGCCTTGAACGTTGTTTCAGAGAACGTTCCAATTTTTCGCCGCGTTGTTTATACGCCGGGCACGACGAGAGAGCATGAGGAGGAGTTCCCTTGCAGAAAACGCATTTTAGTGTATTATCTGCACAGGGACCAGCCTCATGTTTCTCCCCGCAAGTTGAGCAGCGTGTCTTATTGCCGCAATGGGAGGCCGTATGCCCCATCTGCTGACAGTTTTGGCAAATCATTACCCGGGGTACAAACAACCGCACAGGTAGCCGAAGTTTATCGAGTTCTAAGAACTGAGGAAGGGCAGAGCCAGAAAAGGTTACCCGAAACGAGTCTGTGGGGGTAACTTTTTCTTACCCTCGCTGTGCGATATTTTCACTAATTTTGTCACTTCCAGTATCTGAACTGGGGAAGCAGAGGGTTCTTGAATCGGCCAACCGCTCGCTTCTTCAAAATTTCAGGGCACAGACTCGCCTCTGTGACCACTCCTACAATCTCCACATCACGAGCTGGAATATAAACTCGATATTCGAGTGTAAAATGCTGGGAAGCAGCAATCTCATTAGCCTGCTTCAGGTTAGAGACGACAACACGGAGTTTATTAAATTTTACTTTCGTGATCTCTGTCACGGCTGAAAATCGCTTCGTCAGATCAGTAGTGATTTGATACACATTCAAAGGTTTCATTTTGGGCTGAAAGTAGACAACCCATGGACCGATCGAGTCAACCGGATACGATCGCGGTCTGAATATTTTCTGTGCCTCCCCATCATCGGGTGGCAAAGGAACTTTTTCAGCCAAACCGTCCATGTCGAAGAAACCTCTTCAACATGCACGATTTGCCTTACTCACACACACAAACACAAACAAAGAACACACAAATTAAAGCTAAGCTCAAGTGGGATGAGCGACAGGGAAAAAAAAAAAACTTAACTAATATTACTGAACTGTTGCTGCTGCTGCTTTTGCTGCTACTGCTGCTGACGCTCCGTATGCGCGAACGTCGCACTTCTATGCGGGGAGCGGGGAGCGGTGCGCTGATGCGATCGCCTTCGGGTGCACTCGCTCAACGCTGTCGGATGACCTTTGGCGATGTAGTAGTGTATCGCTGGTATCGCGCGTCACCACGCGGAGATGAAGCGAAAAAAGGCGGGATGATAATTCGCCAGCTAGCACTGCTTGATTTGCTAATTTCACTTTAAAACCACACTCCTTTTTTAGAAAAACAACTCACTTTCACTCTATTCACTGGAGTGAATCGATTTTGAGATAAAACTACTGGCTTAGAAGGTTCGCACTCGAATAAATCTTCCAAAATAGCAGAGCGCTGGATCAAACGAACTTTCTTCTTTCGCTGAACGAAGTGGGGTGAGTTGAAAATTAATGATGTTGCAATAACTCACCTCCACTATGTTTGACTGTAGGCTTTAAACACTGGGTTTTCAGACTTTTACCGGTTCTGCACCATTTTCGTGTGATACCATCAGACCCAAATAGCATTATTTTAGTCTCGTCTGACCAAATGACCTTTCCCGAATCATCGACTGTCCATGTAATATGATCTCGAGCCCACTTCAATCGTTTTTTAATGTTTTTCGCTGACAACCATGATTTCTTAATTGCCACTCTACCCTTCAGACCTTGTAGATGCAATCGATTTCGGATTGTTTGAGATGTCACGTGGATAGAAAATTCACTCTCAACTTGCTTTGCAATTTTTGGAGCTGGCAAACCTCGATCTTGTTCCGCCTTTCTGACGATAGCCCTGTCAATCCGGGAACTTGTCTTCGCCGGTCGCCCTGATCGCTTTTCTGGTGTGGAAGAACCACTCTTTTTTGACTTCTGAACAATTTTGGCAACCGTATTTTTACGTGTCCGAAAGATATTATCAATCTGACGGTGGCTTTTACCGCACTCGTATGCTCTATGATAAGTTTTCGGATACTCAGCGAAATTTGTGCGTTTTTAGGCATTTCGATTCACGAGAACTCAAATTTGAATCACGAAAGCTTCTACACTACGAAAGGATAACTGTATGCAATGTTTACATTCGAAAAAGTGACACACGCTCAAAACTGCCTCTCTTTCATTTGTATTGCTGTCCCTTTTTTTCTCACGGAAAAGTTACTCAATTCTCGTAAAAAGTGAAACAACTCAATTGATGAGTTGTTCCACTTTTTACGAAAACTGAGTAACTTTTCCGTGAGAAAAAAAGGGACAGTAATACAAATGAAAGCGAGACAATTTTGAGCGTGCAGGAACCGCTCAATACACGGCAAAATGGTACTAAGCATGTTTGGGTGGATAAACTTTTTTTGCATGTTTTACTTCCCTTTTCTGTTAATCTTGGCATAGATTTTCAAGAGCAAAATTTATTCAAGTATATTTAATGGTATGATGATAGGTACTATATAATGGACCAAACGCATTACAACACTCATTTTATCAACTAATATTTGAATCGATAACAGGAAAATAGTAAATTTGAAGCAGGGGTGGATATACTTATTTTACATACTGTACATTGAAAATATTTGATTAAGATGTTAATCGAACTTTCTGTGGCACACACGCCATCATGTTCCGTACGGTATCCTAAGATACGGCCGCCGTGACGATTTTTCATCTTCTCTTGGAAACTTTTTAAATATTTTTTGTACATGTTGTTCTTACCTTTGAAACAATGCCATTTTTGTCCAAATTTTACCATCAACATTTAAAGAATATTAAAGATAAGATATCTGGGAATTTGAATTTTAAACTTTAATAATATTTTCTTCCTGTAAAAATTGTTATTTTACGAGCAAAAGCTCGTTTAATGTGCGTCAAAAAAGCCAGTAAGAAAATATTTATACATAGACATTTTGAACCTCTACCCTTTCCAAGTTACTGTTTTCCTAAAACTGTTGTTCGAGAAACACATAAGCACTTCTCAAAAGTTACTCTTGAGTCCAAACAATAAATCCTTGTGTCAATATACGTATTTTGTTGTACGAAATGCTTGCCAAATTTCGTCCAAATGCAAGCGGCTCGTGTCAAATTTTGACATTTGATGGCCAGTTTCGCCTGGAACTGCTCTTTCTCCGCAAATTTCTCGTAATACAAAATCTCTCAAAGAAGGACTCTTGTTCTTCGAAATGGCTGTGTTAGATTAATGAGGCAAGTTTCCAAGGTCGACTAATTCAAGGAGAAGCCATTGTCTACTTGTTTTTAGTTAGGCCTTTATGAAAAATCTTTGGCGATTTCAGTTGTCAGATGTCCAAAATTGTCAAAATCATGCATCTATATGTGGTGCAGAGCAACTGCTGGGGCCGAGCTTGGGAACGATGTGCTGGTACTTCCTGAGCCTAACACTATTATCATATTACTATCCAGCCCCTGCTAATAAGGCTTGTTCGCGACAAAATCTGGACACTCCTGAATACGCATGTCTCTGGAAAGACTTCATCAACGCGTGAAATATTTCGCAAACTGATGAACGTCTGTTCATTGTGTAAAATCAATTTTTGTTGATACTACAAGCTTTTAGATCGAAGGTGGTGTCGAAAGAAGAGCAAGTGTGAAAAGCAATGCGCTCGCAATTAAAATCCGGATCAGTCAGAAAGAAAACTTGCAAAAAAGCTTGATTTTTCTGCAAGCACTGTCCCTTACGTACTTAAATCATTCGATACACGTTTGACAACAGCCAGGAAGGGTGGAAGTGGAACACAAACGGATCTCAGGAACCACCAGAAGGACGCGAAGGTGAAACAAATATTGCAGAAGAGACCAGTTCTTTCGGTACGTACTGTGGCTAGAAAAATAAAAAAAATCACCAACATTCTTTCAAGCACACGCAAGTAATGAAGTCGTTCAAGGTGAAAACTGTACCGAATTGTAAGGATAAACAGAATGTGACGGATAAACCCGGGCTCGCAAGTTGTATCGCGAATACTTGACGAAGTTTTCCTGCGAGATAACGGACGATGAAACTTATGTGCTGGAAGACTTTAAACAGCTTCCCGGAATGTCTTATTGGACAAAGGCAGCTAAATCTGTTGCAGAGAAGTCTGCACAGACTCTAATGGCTATAGTAAACTCAAAAGTGCGTAGTTTGTTCATGCAGCCTTGTTTTATTCCAAATTCAATCTGTCCTGATTTTGTCGCGAGCAAGCCTTATGTATGCATGAGGAACGCTTTTTTCAAATAGTTCATATTTTGCATTGATGAGGCTCACCTCAATTCATGAGATTGAATCAAACCTTTTAGAACTACACACAATAATAAAACATTCTGATAACAGAAGGAAACAAACCCTAGCATGATTTAAACAGTCATACCTACATATCCGAGTTTTGATCCACCAGAAACGCTCGTGCTAGTATACCAATCGAAGGATTCGATTCTACTTGCTATGAGCCAAGGCTCAAGGCCACGAGATAATAAAAGTCTGTGTGTGCGTCCAACAACGGAACGACTCACCTGGTTGAGCGGTTCGCTGGTAGGAGTAAACCTAACTTCCTTCCCACCTACGCGTACTCAAGCAGTGGCATTGCCACCTACATTCATGACACTCAAATCAATGTACGTAACCAAATCTAGACCAAGAAATCATTTACCTACTTCTGCCATCCTTCGAATAGAGGAACAAAAGTGTTTGATATTTTGCTTTTTGGGTTGATGTCACACTCGATTAGTGCTCTGTTCGCATGTACCTCCATAGAAGCTGAGATTTGGCCGCCTCAATGGCTCGTGGCTACGACAAAGTTTAGTCGCGTGTATCGATTTTGTAATCATAATCAAGGCGCGTACAGAATGGGAAACCAAAACGTACACATCCTCACAAATAGGTGCTAGTTGATTTCAGCGCTCTTGGGTTGAATGACTTCCATCTGGTTTAAATATTCTGACGACAAACACATCGGGTAGGGTTCTAACCGTAATCATCCCAAGAAAATCCATCGTAGGTTCCGGAAACATTGCTAGAGCCACCCCAATGTATCGATCTATGGGATACGCATAAACGACCTAGCATACCACGGATACGGAGAGAAACATATTGAATCCATTAAAAATGCACAACCGAATGAGGTTATTGCATTCAGCGTCGCATAATTGAGCAGGCTTGTGCTATTTCCGAGCGACACCAATTATGAATCCATTTACCGCTAGAGCATTATATTTCCGGATTGACCTCACTCCATTCGATTGAAACCAATTGTATCTCCCTATAGAAGATATCAAAATGTATTCCAAATAGAAGAATGGTCATAAAACCCGTACTTATTAGAACGCGTTTGCCTTGAATCTTGCATCGGCAGAACATCCCAAACGGGCATATTCGATTGAGCTCACCCAAAATTAGCGGCGCCGACTCTGTGACTCCAAAAACGATCGATTGGATAACAGATGGTGCCACTCGATGGCCATAATTAGCCATTTTTTTTCTACAGCTCGTCAGAGCTAATGTAGAAGGCTGTTTAACTAACGCCTCCTCATGACCATCGTCACCAGCACATTATTGAATGAACGAGAATGAACGGCTGGAAAAAGTACACAAACTAACCAAAAGGGTACGATCATATCGCTGTCGTACCGCAATTCTCGACGAGGACTGGTTTTCTGCTGGTGGACGAAGCTCGGGTTGCACATTGAACCGGGGATCAAATCAGTTTGTTTATGTGAACATTTGCCAGAGGCTATAGGATGTCACCCACGCGACAAACACGAACTAGCCAACCAGAAGAGCCTGCGTTCGTCGAGAGTGCGAAGGAGGTTGATCGAGTGGCTCAAGTGATGATCGGTTTATGCGTTTAGTCATCGACTGGTCCGCAATCGGTCGCTCGAAATGGAACTGTATATGGTGACATAGGATTATTTTGATATCGTTTTCGGACATGACTAAGATGTTTGGTTGAGTCAGAACGGGTGGCTGTAATATAGCAGCTTGTTTCGATGAAAACATTTGAAAACAAATAATTTTACATTTTCATTTTCACAAATCTTCAAATTTTGTTTTAAAATGTAGTAGGGTAGGTAACGACTTAAGCACCCCGAGACCCTATTCCAAGCACGGGGTTAACGTTAACCTACAACGTTCATTTTATGCAGTATGGTGCTTCACTAGATGGAGCACCATACTGCAAAAAATGAGCGTTATAGGTTAACGTTAACCCCGTGCTTGGAATAGGGTCCCGGGGTGCTTAAGTCGTTACCTACCCTATTTGATTTCTTATAAGAAACTTAACCATTTCGTCAAAAATCTGCATAGTTTAGTAAGGTTTTTGATGAATAAAAAGGAAATAATTTCACAAATTATATGTATCCAAAGATTTACATTATTTTAAAAGCTTTGCGTAAAATGCAGTATTACACAGATAAAAAGAAACACTGAAATTTCTGCGTTATCTAATGCACATAAAGGGAATGCTAGATTTGGCAGAAAATAATTAGATATTTCATGTAAATTTAGGCCAGATAACGCTTAAATCTTACCTGTTGTATGGAAGATTGCAAACAATATCGATGTTTACGCTCCTTTGGCTTGGAATTACACGAGGGGAAATTTTAGCGTAAACAACGGAAATGTTTCCAATCTTCCATACGAAATTGTTCGCAATCAACTTCCATACAACATTGTTCGCAATCTTCCATACAACAGTCCTGATTTAGACAATATCCAGTTTAAATTTACACGAAATATCCTATTAATTTCTACCAAATCTAGCATTCCTCATATGTGCATTAGATAACGTAGAAAATTAAATATTTCTTTCAAACTGTGTATACAATTTGTTGTATTAAATTCAAAAAAATCATTAGTAAGACATGGACTATAATTTTTCTAGCATCAATTTTTGACTCGTACTAGGTTAGTCAAAAAGTTTTAAAGGGGAAATAAAAAAAAATTTGGTTTTCAGGAAATCACTTTTATTGCCCCATAAGATCCCATACAGTTGGTCCAACGATCTTTCAACTTTGTTGTCCCATTATGAAAGTGACTTTCTGGAAGGCGTGCAAAATACTCCTCTACAGCGGCTGCAACCTCTCCGTTTGATGAAAAACGCTTTCCACGAAGGAATTTTTGGAAGTGTGAAAACAGCAAGAGTCAGCTAAACCTGGCGAATAGGACGGATGCTGCAACAATTCGTACCCCAATTCAATTATTTTCACGATGGTATTTTAGCTGTGTATTGATTGTCTTAAGTCAATTGATGATAAATCTAGGATTTTTTGACGTAGGACTACGTCTTTCATTTCTATACTGGGGCGCCGTTCTAAAATTTCTGAAATCGACCGCGTTACGGGTCGTTTTGGATATTTTGAGCGATAATAACTAAGTCATTGCATAAACGATTTTCATATCGTTTGCACCAATGGATTGGAAATAATTCTACGTATCAGTTTTAGTAATCAAATTAATTGATTTTAACCATTAACTTATTAAAAATAACGTAAATGTAAGGTGATGTCTTATAATTTCGATTCGCAGAGTAAATTAACCAAATTTCCTAGCACAGTTTTCAAATCTAAGCAAGAGAGGTCTCCCATCGTCTTCTTCTTCTTATTCTTTGTTCTCGAGAGGTAGATTCTGTTTCACGCTAGTGTTTGGCGAAACATCTGATTCCCCTCCCCTTTTAATGAATTTGATTCACATTGCTTTAGTTGATACCCCCTTTTGTTCATGCAATGGTACCCGATGCCATGATAAAAGACACATTTCCGAACAAATGCCTCATTCGTTCGGCAGCATTGGAGCTGCGCGGATCTCCCGGTGCTGGGCAGCACCCAGCAGCATCGCTCGGTAACCAGCAATGCCCGGTACCCAGCATTGGTAGAAGTAATGCCCAGATGATCGTGGCAGCACCAGCTAGCAGCAGCCAGCCTGTCGTGACTTTTTTTTTTTTCTAATTAATCATTTATTTGTACAGGCTCATCGAATCAACTTTACAGCGCCAAATTTTCATGTTTTTTATACATCTTATATCTTAAAACTAAAGTTAGGGGGATAAAACCGATTACTCGCGGCCGTCTCGAGGTTAATAGGAATTACAAATTACGGATGGGAAAGAGGGTGGAAATTTAAAGTATGGTTCACATAACACATTAAATTTAAATTCTAAATTATTGAAACACTTATAAATCATGGTTTTCTTTTGACTTGAACATTTTTTGAAAAAGAAAAAAAACACATACACAGAAAAAAACTTAAACTAAACATACAGGTTAAACTAACTAAAATCTAAAGCTAATGTTAGTCAAAAACACATAAATGAGTTTCATGTACTCCCAAACACGTACAGACAAGATATCTCGAATTGGCACATTGGGTTGTCTACCTCGAGCCCGAAGGGAATCATAGAGCCCCGATCTGACTCCACGATGTTCAGCACAAGACCAAATAACGTGATCTGCGTCCTGATAGCCTTGTCCACATTCACAGAGATTGCTGTCGGTCAGCCCAACCCGGTATAAATGAGCACAAGATCCAACAGCTCAGTGAACATCATGACGAGATGTTCTGCGTTGTCGATAACGTTGGGGACATTTGTGCAGCTAATATATCAGTAATGGACACTGAAGTTCTGTTGGTTGTGGTGTACATTTCACCAGGAACAACTACCAAGAATTTAAAATTGTTCTTGATTCGCAAGTTGTTCAGGTATGCTGCGCAAGATACGCCAGTTGTGTTGACCGGAGACTTTAACATTGACGTTTCCAAACATGAAAACATAGATTTTCTAGATTTTATGCAAAAACATTTAAAATTTACTTTAGCAAACCTTCGGAATGAAGCAACCACACTTGGTGGTTCTTGTATTGATTTAACGTTTGTTAAAAATATCGACGTAGAGTGCAGACGTTATTGTTCATATTTTTCGTATCATAGACCTATGTTGTCTGTACTCGCATTCGAAGCACCCGAACCATTAAATCAGCAGGTAGCAGATATTGTGGAACATGAACTGGAATGACAACATCTACCCATTCGACAACCAACCATCACTTAGCACTGGACCATTGTCTGTACTACTCGGACCATAAACAACAAACGACAAAATACCAAATGGCCCTTTTCAGGGCCACTTGAGGAGTTCTAAAGAGTTGAATTCAAGATTTTCATACACAGTATTAACGCTCCTAAAACACCTAAAGACTAATATTATATGCTTTTCTTCCATGGAACAGAACCAACAACAACGACCACCCATTCGACTGTCTACCAAATCATCATCTGGTACTCGACAATTACCGGTACTCGACAATCTACTCGGATCACTCCAGGAACAGTGAATAACTGAATACCAAACGGCCCTTTTTAGAGCCACTTCAAAAGTTATAAAGAGTTGACTATATTAATTTTCGTGGAAAACTAAAACTAATAACAGATGGTTTGTTGAGTCTTTAGACTGAACAAAATAAAGTAGATATTTATTAATTCTATTACAATTCCTCCACATCAACAAGCAGTCCCACGTCGACTTTGCAGATATGTCACTGACATATCTCACCTTTTCGTTTTTTCATTAGGGCAAATCTCACAATGAGAGCCTCTCTCCTCTCTCGCTCTCTTTAATTTATTACAGCGCTATTATAAATCTTTTGAGGGATTCTTTAGTACAGATAGAAACACAACAGTGCTGGCTACCATACTCTACAAATAGTTAAATGAAAAACGTAAGGCTGAATGGGATATGCATGGAAGAGAAAGTAATCAAAGAGAGTCTTTCAATTGCAGATTCGCCCTAATGAAAAAAAAAAAACCTAGAAATGATTTCTGACGAATTTCACGCCAACTCGTCTTCGTGATTAGCAGCACCCTCTCAGAATCCAATGAAACATTGTGGGTGTTTAGACTATGTCTTTTCAAAAAACTGTGCATACTTTGTTTTTTCAAAATTTATCTAGACTACCATTCCAAAAGGGCTTAGGTTTTTTGAACGATTTTTTTTAAATCAACATTACTTAAAAAGGAAAAAACTTACAAAAAAGTGATGTATCGGTGACTTTTAAAAAATTGTCTCAACTTTTATAAAAAAATTGTAAAAACTGTAAAATCAATAAAAAAAGACAAGACTGACAAAAAAGTAATGTATTAGTGACTTTTAGAAAATTGTCTTAGCTTTCATGAAACAAATTGTAAAAATTGTAAAATAGATTCTTAAACGCTAAAAAAAATAATTTTAAATTTAAAGTCAATTTACAAAAAATTGCTATCTTAGAATTGGACGATTTTTTTTATACAGGCAATATAATTGTCTAACAGTTCGCCATACATCGCGAGATGGACACATTCAAGGAAAAAAAAAATCTAAAAAAGTGTGTCTTGCCAACTCGTCCTATAATTTGGTCCTAAAATTTCACAGAAGCCAAATAAATTTAATTATATTGACAATTTTGATTTTTAAGGGTCTTTGAATGTTTGAAAAATCAAGGCTACCACTTGGTAAGGGCTTATTTTAAATTTTTTTTTTTTAAACTTTCGAGATGATACAATTTAGTCAGGTGGTTGATCCAGTTTATTACCAAACCTTTGAAGTATATTTTATGAAGGACAATAAATTGGAAAACAGAGGCAGTTCAGTTGTTTTAATCCAAATTGGTAGATTTCATTAAACAAAATCTATATAAATAAAAATGAGTTGGGGTTTCCTTTGTCACGATTTAACTCGCGAGCGGAAGGACCGATCGGCGTGAAATTTTGTATGCAGAGATTTTTGGAGCCGGATAATAATCTTATGATGGTTTGAGACCCCTCCCTTCACTGGAAAGGGGGCTTCCATACAAATAAAACACAAATTTCTACACAACTCGAGAACTAATCAAGCAAAAGAAACCAAATTTAGCATGTGTGAGTTTTTGAAGGCAAAAAAGGTTTTTATGGTAGCTTAAAAACCCTCCCCGTCATAATAGGGGGGGGGGGGGGGGCTTCCATACAAATAAAACACAATATTCTGCATAACTCGGGAACTAATGAATCATACGGAACGAAATTTAGCATGTGGTGGTTTTTTAAGACAAAAAATGTTTCTATGTTGGTTTGAGACTCCTTCCCATCCTAAGGGCGGCGGGGGGGCTCCGATACAAATGAAATACACTATTCTGCATGACTCGAGAACTAATCAAGCAAATGGAACCAAATTTAGTATGTGGAGGTTTTTGTAGATGAATACTCTTTCAATGCTAATTTGAGACTCCTCCCTTTTCTGAAGGAGGGGGGGGGCTCCCATACAAATGAAACACAAATTTTTGCATAACTCGAGAACTAATCCAGCAAATGGAACCAAATTTGGCATATGGAGGTTTTTGAAAGAGAGAAATGTTTTTATGGTCATTGAGACTCTTCCGCCTTCTGAAGAGGGAGGGGGCTTTCAAACAAATGAAACACAAATTTCTGCATAACTCGAGAACTAATAAAGCAAATGGAATCAAATTTGGCATGTGGAATTTTTTGAAGGAGAGACATATTCCTATGGTGGTTTGAGACCACTCTGTCCTTTTAATGAAGGGGGTCCCATAGAAATGTAACGGAATTTTCTGCATAACTCGAGAACTAATAAAGCAAATGGATCAAATTTGGCATGTGGATTTTTTTGAAGGTCAGTTATATTTCTATGGTGGTTTGAGACCCGTTTGCCCTCTGAAAGGGGGGGGGTCTCATACAAATGAAACGCAATTTTCTGCATAACTCGAGAACTATTCAAGTAAATGGAACCACATTTGGCATGTGGGGGTTATTAGAAACAGGATTTTTATTTATATTAAAATGGATTTCTGTCTGACTGTCTGTCTGACCGATCGGAGTGAAAAAATGTATGCAGGTTTTTTTGGGGCTGGGGAAGGTTCTTATGATTGTTTGAAACCGCTTCCCACTTCCGACTCGCATACAAATGAAACACAAATTTCTGCATAGCTTGAGAACTAATCAAGCAAATGGAATCAAAAATGGTATGCGGGGTTTTTTGAATGCAAGAAATGTTTGTATGGTGAATTCAAACATAAATTTCAACCAATCCTTAGATTATCCAGGTAACTAAGCCACAAACTGTGTATTGTCTGGGTAAGAAGAATGTTCTGATAGATGTTTGAACTCCTTATTACTCAAAAAAAAAAACTCATTAAAAAAAAAAGCGCCAGTTCTCTGTAATGTTCATTCATTTAGTTGCAGGCGTAGCAACGCTCGCACCGGGATCAGCTAGTTTAATATAAAAATTAGTTTCATGTCAGATAGAGAACAAAAATAACTTTGTCAGCTTGTGCAATTTCAAGTCCATGTATGGATTGGAAGCAGAATGGCACTTCGTTGCAACGGCTCATGAGTCTATTCGATGCTATTGTTGGTAATCTCAAGCGAATGGTAAAGAGAGCAAGCCTTACTCAAGATTATGGAAGCACAATCAAAACTCCTCGGGAACTAAATGACTGGGCAGTTGAACAGTCAAATAAAAGTTTTACAAAACTGAATTTCTGTTCATATCAGCTGAACAGCTGAAGCCAAAATGTCAGAAGAAAGGTTTCTGGTGGAGATGAATCTTGGAAGACGGTGGAGCAAGTTTGGACCTCGTTGAATGTCAAGGATCATACACTGTATCTATGTGCCGTTTACTTTTCTCCTGACAGAGTTAGCCACGATGATTTCATAAATGTGCACCTTCAGTCAGTTGAACAAATTTCTGGAAATGCCTCCTTTAGAGACGAAATCGTGATAATCGGAGATTTCTACCTCCCCGGTGTCAAATGGCGCCGTGGACCCAGCAGCTTCCATTATCCGGACCCGTCTCAAATGGCATCCATGCGAGGTTATTCCGTTGCATCCATACGTCAGATTAACGACATTATTAATGAAAATGGACGATCTCTTGACCTTTGCTTCGTGAATGCCTACACTGCACCACGCATCATGCTAGCCCCATCTGCAATAGTAAAACAGATGCCTCATCATCCACCACTTCTTCTCAATCTCGTGACTAGTGATCTAATCGAACCAGCTATATCGTACCGTTATCCACCTACCATGACTTCTACAATGCAGATTACGACAGCGTTCTCGATTTGCCTAGCAGTACTAACTGGAATGAAACCCTCGACATGAACGACGTCGATAACGCCACTACCACGTTCTCCAACATCTTGAGCTACTTGATCGACAGACATGTTCCAAAGACAATCTCTCCAACCTTGAAAAAAGTACCATGGCAGGCAGATATCCTGCGCAGGCTGAAATCAAAAAAGAGGGCGGCTTTACGTAGGTTTTCGAAACATCAGTCGATAGTATTACGGAACCATTACATGACACTCAACCATCGATACAAGCAGCTGGCTCGACGCTGCTTCTCGGCCCACCAACACAAACTGCAAAGCAAACTGAAGCATAATCCTAAGGTGTTCTGGCGACACATCAATGAGCAACGCATGGAGAACGGTTTACCTTCGTCCATCTTTCGGAACGGGGTTATCGCTGAGTCCATTGTCGACATCTGTAGCATGTTCTCGGAAAAGTTTGCAGATGTTTTCGATAACGATGCCCCGCTGCCATCGCAAATGGCCGGTATTTCAACGCAATCTCTATCGACGATACAGACATTGTTGCTGCGACAAATAAGTTGAAGACGTCAAGCAGCGCTGGACTGGACGGTATTCTATCCGTGATTCTAAAACATTGCATTGCTTCGCGGACTGCCCATTATTCCACATCTATCGGTCATCATTGACGACCGGAAAGTTTCCAACACTATGGAAGGAAAAGTACATGTTTCCCGTGCACATAAAGGGAGCTAGCAGAAATGCTGATAACTATCGCGGAATTCCGAGCTTGTGCGCAGCCTCTAAGCTGTTTGAACTGACCGTTTTGGAACCCGTGTTTTTCCACGTGAAGCAATATATCAGCGACAATCAACATGGATTCATGCCGAAGCGTTCAACGACCACAAACCTTTCGTTGTCTTCGACAGAATCAACCATGACATTGCTGTGGCGAAACTGGAAAGGCTTGGCTTTGGTGCCTCCTTACTTCACTGGTTCAAATCGTATCTTTGTGGCAGAACACTCAAGGTTAAAATTGGCGATGAACTGTCCTCTTCGTTCTCCGCCCTGTCCGGCATTCCCCAAGGCAGCCATCTTGAGCCGCTGATTTTTCTCTTGTATTCCAACGATGTCAACCTGTTGCTGAAATCTCATCGGCTAAGCTTTGCTGACGACCTTAAAATCTACACTCGCGTGGATTTGCTAAGAGACGCTTTACAGTTGCAAGAAGATTTGGAGACAGTACAAAGGTTATGCGAGATGAACTGTAGGCTCTTGAATTCAGGAAAGTGTACCGTTGTCACCTTTTCTAGGAAGAAGTCTCCTATTATCTTCGGTTATTCCTTGGTCGGAACTCTTCTGCAAAGAAACAACCAAGTAAAGGACCTTGGAGTGATACTCGACAATAAACTCCTACATCATAACAAAAGCTTCTCGAAATCTCGGCTTAATTTTTCGTGCGGCTAAAGAATTTCGAGACGTGTACTGCCTTAAGTCGCTGTACTGTTCGTTGGTGAGGTCCACATTGGAATATGCTTCCCCGGTCTGGAACCCTCATTTCCAAAATGGTGTCGAACGCATTGAGTCAATTCAACGACGTTTTATCCGATAAGCTCTTCGTAGACTGCCTTGGAGGGACCTTTTTAACCTTCCGAGTTACGAGAGTCGCTCCCTTATGATTCATTTGGACACTCTTCAAATTCGACGTGAAGCCGCGCAAGCACTTATCGTCGCGGATTTGCTGTCTTATCGAATAGACTGTCCTTCGCTGCTCGCCGATATTCCACTCCAGGTTCGTAGCCGTATCTTACGAAACACCTCCCTCCTTAGAGTTTCACACAGGAGAACTGTCTACGAGACGAACTCTGGAATGATTGCTTTGCAACGTGCCTTAATTGTGTGTCGTCTGTTTTCGATTTTAATATGTCGTGAAATTACACAAGAAGACAGTTTTTGTTAGCGTTAAGATAGTTTTTTTTTATCATTTGGACACCAAAATAGTCTGTTGATAATTTAAACAAATAAATAAATACATAAAAAGTAGGTGGAGCTGGACCGTGGACTATCAGCTCCGAAAATTGCGAAACAGATTGAAGGCGAGTTTTGCATTCAACTTACATCACAATCCGTACGAAATCATCTTCATACGAAAGGACTTAAGGGCAGAGTAAGCACTCAAGAAGCCATGATGTCCGCAAAACAATTTCAAAAAAAGATTGAAGTGGGCCCAGGACTACATTTCATGGAGCAGTGATGACTGGAATAAGGTGATTTTGCGTAAGGTAAGGAGTTTTTGCGGCCTACAGTGAAGCATGGTGCTAGTGAGTTACTTTACCAACATTGATTTTTCAACCAACTGAGTATGGCTTTGATTTTTTTCCTACAGATAGAGTCATGGTGTAGGGATTTCTATAGCATGGCTTTCTATAGAATGGCTTGTTAAGAAGGGCACGACCTCTCACTGAAACTGTTGGAGTAGAATTCACAGCAACACAATCGAATCCTAGACGCCGGTTGTCATACCATTCTATTGTCCAATTCCAGCTTGTGTGATACCCTGATGCTCCCTCCCTTAACACAATATAATCAATGCAATTCAATTGTAATGTACAAAAAAAGAAGTGAATGAATATTTTAATGATAAATAAAACAGTAAATGAATATAAGAGTGATACTAACATTTCCATTTGTGAACCAGGAAGTTTAGACAATGTAACTACGAGAAAAAAATGATTTAAAGTAATTTTATAAATCGTGGGATATCCATGGATAATCTAAAACAAATATGAGGCGTATGAAGAAAATTAAGCATTAAATTTCGATGTGCTTTCCGTTTGCTTGCATATCTGTGAAATTTTACCGAATTCTCAACAGCTGAACGTTCGGTAATCCAATTTAACAGATTTCGGTAAATTTTTATCGAAGTTCGGTAATTTTTTTACAGATAACTGTGCAACAGCGGAAGTCTTCAGATGAGTGGATGACCGGCTATGTTACGAATATTTGTTCTACTATAGTTCACTATAATTTACTCGTATTATTATTTTACACCATAACAACAGTTTATTATTTCTGTAAAAATCTAAGTGTGTATAGGATTAGAATTTTTTATCACAATAATAGTCAAAAAACACAATAAGCGTTGGTACAAGATGAATTCGACATCCACTGGTTTGTTACTGCAAATGAAAATAGATATGTATTAATATCCTAACAGTCTTGACAAAGCTAAAAACGGCTAACAATAAGACGAAATAAATTTCATATGAGTATCAATAATGTCAAAAACGGGAACTTAATAACAACGAAACTTTTTTACCACTAACTATTTTTTATCTGGACCCATAAATGATTCTTTATGTCTGTGAAATAGGAAATGATTGATAATAATTTATACATTTTTGGTGAAGAAGGAAAAAGCATTCTTAGTCGAATTTGTCGTATATGATCCTTTCTCAAAAATAGGTTAAAAACCTTCCTATCTCTTCAAATACATAAGCCTGGTTGCCTCTCACCCCGTTGGTCTGCTATAAATTTCAGTCGGTGCCGTAGTGTTTTTCTGAGATGGAAATTCGCTGAAAACGTCTACTTTCAGAAGCGAAGTAAAACCATTGGTCCCTGTGTTGAAGGATTCGATATCTAGGTCGTCCAGGTCGTCTCCCTGGCGTAATGAAGCAGCCTCATTGGGGTGGGACGTAAAGTACCCGGCTAGCGCTAAAGCAAAGCAGAAGCAAACTACAGAAAAATCTCAATATCAACATGTTGAAAAGAAAAGCTGCCGTTGTTAAAAATCACTACTTTATTTACTTTATAATTTTTAGTATTCTGATATCTCTCAGCTGCAACCCTACCTTGTCAACACCAATACAAAGTATATTTTTTAATAAAATGTGGCAAGCGAAAAAAAAAAAGAGATTGGTTATATCAGTGATATAACCGCGATGTTCACGTAGGACCGTGTTGGTGTATAGTAATTATGGTATCATCTAATTTAGACATATCATAACAACTAATAACTATTATTAACTACTTAATACATAAATCAAGTTGGTTAATATTTCAACTTTTTCATTAGTTTACTTTGACTCGTCCCTTCTTATGAAATTTTCTACATACATAGGGTCTAGTTGTCACAAGCATCGTTTTCCGCTGGGTTGTTCCAGGTTTCGGTATGACTGCGGAAACGGATGCCACCCACGTGGATGTCACTTGCAAAACTTTGCAGGATTTCCTTCTGGTTTGTAGATGATGAAACGTGAGGAAACATTGCAACGCTTCTTTCTGGTTTGTAGATGATGAAACGATAATTGGCGAGCTTGTCGCGCAATTGTGAGGAAACAATCAGGCACTGACAACAAAGCAAATTTTTTTTTGCAGCTGAGGGCTTTGGCTATTGAATTTGGTATTTGGTATTGGCTTTTTGATATTAAAAAAGGAATAAAATTTAATGAAATAAAAATAAGAATACAATTTTATCCATTTGATACCCGTTTTTGAGGACCCGGAAAGGGAAAACCATATTTTCAACCAGCTCAAATGCAAAATTGTATGGGAGCAAAAGTAGGTTATTTTTAAGTTAAAATTTAACTACTTATACTAATTGCAATCAATTGAAATGTTAATGTAAAAAAAATGTAAGTTTTTCTGATCAAAACCATTCACTTTTGCGTAATGCTCCCATTTTTCAAAATTTTGAAATGACACCCGGTATAGGAAAGAGAAACGTAGTCCTACGTTAAAACAAGCTAAAAAGGCGACAAAATTTCCAATCACTTGACCGTAACCATGAACGATCCAACTTGTTAATACAGTGTCGTTACGGACTATGCTATATGGTATCCCAAACGAAACGCAGCATGAAGAGAGTTTAAAATGCAGTACCCCTTTAAACCCCAAAATTTATTGAAGTAAACCTGATGAAACATTAAATCCACAGTCATGATTCCATAATTCACCACGGCACATAAATGCAGCAAGTTGCATTTCATGCCACAATTTCATACAAACAATTCCTTATTTTGCAGTAGGCGGCAGTTAACTCAAATAACAGGCTTCAAGCTCGGTAGTGTCCGGATTCCACATGCAGCTGAATTGCAAATTGAACCCATACCTATGTACATAACTACGTAGGAAGAATTTGCTCATGCACGCCTCACAGTCGCACGTGATACTGCGCTTGGGTGGTCTCCTTTTGAGTTGATGGGAAGCGGAAATATTCAATATACTTACCAACTCTCACTGCAGTATTCCCTAGGGTCGGCAAGGGGCTAATGACGTGGCTGACACATCGTCTGACCCAACAGGATGCAACGACGCAATCGCACCTAGTTTCCTCCTTTTTTCCAGCTGAATGCGACGGTGGGGGAACAGAGGCGGCGAGAAGCTAAAGAAGCACGTGGAAACAGAGCACAGAAAGAGCTCCTTGTTTCACCCTTTCTCGAAATTTTGCCTTGTGGGTGGTGAGATCATAGCTGATGACTCATACTTTTTTCCTCCAGTGAAATTCAATTTCCGAGTTTGATAAAATGGAAAAACCATAACCATTCTCCATAAACGCAAACATGAAAAAATTAATTGGATTTTCATGCCTGCTATTTTTACATTGAGGCACTGCACCATTTAGTAAGTGATTGAGTAAAACCACAGAACACTGGAGAAAAAAGCGTAGTAAGAAACATGTGCTGGCAGTTTACACTAACGAAAGGCTCGTTCTAGGTCATCTCGTCCAGCAGCCGACACAGCACTCTCTTTTGTGTTGTGGTTTTCCGAATCAAGATTACCTACCCAGCATGTCAGTGGACCGGCGTGAGCTTCAGCTAATTTATGGAAGTTTAAAATGACAAGCAGAAACGCTAAAGTAAACCGACGGACGACAACAACGTTCAGACATATTACATTTTATGCCATACATATGTTGCAGACGACCATAAAATGTTAAATGCGTTGCGTTGCTCGCATACAACGAATTCCAGTTGAATATTTATGGTGATATGCCGGGCAGTCGATTATTATTAGGGTGGCAATAATGATTGAAAAGATAATGTCAGAAAGCACAGTTACACATAGTTTGTGAATATTTCTTGTAAACAATTGCATGAAATTTATGTTTTATCAAGTTTTGATTACATAACTAATGTTTTATCATGTGATAAAGGTATTTCTTCATATCTTAATGTCTTCCAAAATTTGAGCTCACATACTCACCGCATTGTTGTCGTTGAGAAAACATGTTTCGTGAAATCCAGCGGCAGTGTAACAAAGTGGCAGTGGGCTGAAAACGCAAACGTAACGGTGACGTAGCACCAGGATGAGCGTTTGCTTTTAATGGGAAGCGATGGCGGCCAAGGTGCGCTCAAGTTTATCCTAATAAAGGGTGCTCCGATCAAAATTTGGTCAAACAGTAATGTGTGTGAGACGATCAAATTCAGTTAATACAGAATACAGAAGAAATATTCAGCTAAGCTTCCTTTTTACCGAATGCGAATGGTCGGGTCTTTCGTTTAATAGCTGCCATAAGATTTTGTACAGTCTTCTTGTCCACTTTATTCGCCGCAGAACGCCAGCTTGCCTTGAACTGTTTCTCGCTCACAACAGCTTTTTGAGTCTTCTTTAGGTTCCGCTTGACGATGGCCCAACATTGTTCGATTGGGCGCAGCTTTGGCGTGTTGGGAGGGCTCTTGTCCACTTGAACGTTGTTGGCAGCATACCACTCCATGACCTTTTTGCCGTTATGGCAAGATGCCAAATCTGGCCAAAATGGAACGGAACTTTTTGTGTCGCTGCAGGAAAGGCAGTAGACGTTTTCGTGGGCACTCGCTCAGATAAATTTCCTGGTTGACGGTTCCGGTCGCAATGTAAACGTTGCTCTTCTAGCCACAGCTACAGATGGCCTGCCACACCAGATATTTCTTCGCGAACTTTCCCCGTCCGGTTGCCGCATAAAATTCCTGTCCAGGAAGCTGTTTAAAGTCTGCCTTGACGTAAGTTTCATCGTCCTGTACCACGCAATCAAACTTCTTCAGCATCTTCGAGTACAACTTTCGCGATCGTGCTTTGACAGACGTGTTTTGTTTATCGTCGCGATTTGAAGTCATCACTTTCTTGTAAGCCGACAGTCCAGCTCGTTTTTTAGCTCTATCCACGCTTGAAGGCACCACTCCCAGCTTCTTCGTGACATCTCGGACGGAGAGCTTGGGGTCTGCTAGAATCAGCGGGCAACTCTCTTTGTCGTCATTTAAAGTACAAAGACTCTAGAGTAAAGCGCTGTTTCATCCTCGCAATAGTAGAAAATGTCTAGGAAAACTATGAGAATGTCAACAAAATTTGGTCAACGCAAGAACTTGGAAAAGTTAACGCAGTGATAACAGGTACAATATTTATAATTTGGTAGGTTTTTATTTGCTAATATTATTATAGGTGGTCTCAAGATCATTAATTACTAATGCAAAAATAGTACCTGGCATCGAAGGCTCTCAATTAGTAACTGTGGAAGTGCATTTATTACACTAAGTTGATAGCAAGCAATAAGCAAATTGTGAAGGCAATAAGCTTAAAATGATAAATAATCAATATCGCTGCATCTCCTGTTACACTGAACATTTATTTTCGTAAATTAGCTCTCACTCGTTTCGCAAACATGCCCAGATAAAATGAAACAATGAATTTTGTGACGACCAGCTGTCGAGAGTTATAACTTTATACTCATTAATGAAGTATCTTATCACGAGTCACCATGGCCAAGTGAGATCAATCACGGATTCAGTAATAGCTCTTTCAAAAAATACAGGATCGAATCCCATATGAAAAACATTAACAAAAATGCTGAACCACTCCACGTGGTTGTACATTTTTTGTCAATTACATTTCGAGTCGACATAGTAAATCGGCCAGTCATTCATGGAACCATCAGACTGACGTTTCTTTTTGATTTGTGACAAAACATTCGTAGCTTTTTGTATTTTTCTCGTACAATGCATGCATGTTCTTTCTGTATCAACAAATGCTCCGTGCTTTTGACAGTTGCACGCGTGGCATTAGTATCGAAAGTATCTTCATAAAAACAGCAAATCAGTGCGTTGCAGAAAACAACGAAAAGATTTGTTTGTTCTACATTCAATTTCGTAATATAAACTAAAATTAATTTTCAGTGTGAGCATGGTTAATTCGATGCACCGCAAGATGTCAGACTAGATCCCGACTTAACGTTTGCATTAAAAAAATGGGCTTTTTTTTTCGGATGGTGATAAAAAGAAGCTAAGACAGATAATTGCTTTTGATAAATCTCCCATGGAAGGAAATTATTATGCTTATTTGCAAAAAAAAATCTACGCCCTTGCGAGCCGCCTTCCGGCAGTTAACCAGAACATTTGTCATGGCGGACGAAAGCATGCGTGTAGGCATGTTTTCGAGTTCTTTCTTCGTTTTATTTTTCAATGCTTTACGCTCAGATTTTACGCTTCAGGTTGGCCTAGAAATTCTCGATTGGACGCAGCTGGAGGACGTTGGGTGGGTTCGCCGACTTGGGTACCACATCGATATTCAGCCGCTCCATCTCCTCCAACGATCACTTTGAGTAGCGAGCAGACGCCAGATCAGGCCAGAACACCGCGTCTTCGCCCTTATGGTATTTCTTGGTATGAATGACGCAACTTCCGGCAGGCATTTCGTTCTGTAAATTTCTCCGTTCACGGCCAGTCCGTAGCGAAAGAAGAGCGGCTTTGACATCCACTTCTCGCTGATTGTCAGCCACAGCAGCACCTTTTCGGGGAACTTGGTGTGTGAAATGAACTTCACTTCGGAGCTCACTTCCTTCGTGGAGGATGTAAAATACGGATTGCCCTTCCAGTCGTTGCCATCCAGGGCGAGATAGGTCTCGTCGTCCATCACCATCGCCAAGTCGCAATTCGTCGGGAAAATCGAGTCTACCATCTTATTCAGCCACTGCCGCTGCGTCATTGCCTGCAGCTCCGAAACCAGTGGACGCGAATTTCTGACAGTATGTTCATGTTCGCCAGGTACTTTTTCACTGTTTGACCGGTTGAACCGACCGACTTCCCGGCCAAGCGCACGCATCGATTTAGCCACTTTTCCCTCGGTTTTCCTCTTCAGCATCCTTTGGAGCTTTTTGTCGCTCAGGGCCGTCGGCCGTCTGGAATCGATGTTCTGATTGTTATCTAATAGTGCCAAGACGCTGTAGATGCCGGAACGGGCGTATCCGGCGTCCACAAAGTGCCGCACGATGTCCGTTTTTGACGTGGTGGGGTGCCGTTTTTTGAACACGCACAATTCTGAACGAAGTTGCTTCACAGTTTTTGCCATCACGTTTAGAGTTCGACTGATAGAGCTGTCAAATTTTGTCTGCTGACTCATGGGTTACTATGATTTATGCTGCCATTCAACCATGTTGAAGTACATCAGCGTTCTTGAAATATTGGAGAACGTTTTTGATGCTTGTTTCGGAGCAAATTTACGAGAGGATTTCAGTGCTTGCATCAGTGAGTTCTGTAAAACGTGGAATATTGCTCAGCTTCCTTCCACTGTCAAGTTCCACCTAATTCCTCAACATGTGGAAGAGTTTTGTACCAACAAACAAAAAGGCTTAGGATGTTTCTCCTCGCAAACAACTGAAGTAGTACAAACAGATTTTTCCAAAAACTGGGAAAGCTACAAAGTATCTTTCTTCAATCCAAGTTATTCAAACCAACTTTTAAGTTGCATTGTTGCCTGCAATAGTCTTTATATTGAATGATAATGATCTTCTGATATTCTGAAAAATAAACGATTTTGAAATATTCCATACTAAGTTTTATGCAAATCCCGTCAATTTCATGACAGTGCTTTGTCTATTTTATTTATCTACTTCATAATTTTTAAGATTCAGATTGTTTTAAATGATATTTTGACTTGTTTAAAACAAAATGAACTATCTATTTTAGATAAAGGGTGTCCACAGTTAAATTGTATCACTTCCAATAAACTGTAACATTTCGCCCTTTGGGTTGATTTCAACGAAATTTTAAGTGAAATGACCTCAGCGTGTATTGTTTCCACTGCGTGTGTTTCATTGTGAAATGTGTCGTAGTTTCGGAGTCGAAGGAACAGCAAGTGCGTGAGAACTTTTTGCACACGCATCTCGACAACCCACTTCTTTCGCACCGAGCCATCGCGTAAGCTGTACACACAAATGTTGACGAAACCACACTGCTGCATCATGGACGATGGAACACACGTAAAAGCGGGCTTTAAACAAATTCCCGGCAACCAGTATGTGACTGCGAAAGACAAGTTCGATGTTCCAGAGTCTCTTAGGAAACAGCAAGTGTCAAAGTTCCCCAAGAAATTCATGATTTGGCAGGGGCTTTGTTCGTGTGGTAAACGGAGCAAGCTTTTTGTGATAACTTCAACTGTAAATGGTCAAATATACATGAATGAATGCCTGGAAAACAGTCTGCTTCCATTTCTCAAAACACACAACGTTCCTACAATTTTTTGACCAGACCTAGCCTCTTGACACTACTCCAAGGATGTTCTGGAGAGGTACAAGACGAATGGTATCAATTTCGTGCCGAAGGATCTTAATCCCCCAAACTCTCCCTAGTTGCTGCCAATTGAAAAATATTGGGCTATAATGAAGCACGAACTTCTTAAGAATCTTAAAGTTGTCACTACAAAACAGGCAATGTTGAAGTCATGGTTGAAAGCGGCAAAAAATGTCGGTTCAAGCGTTGTACAAAATCTTATGCGTGGTATTAAGAAGAAAGTTCGGGCTTTTGGATTTGGTAAAGAAATACAGTGAAATAAAAATACCTGAACCAAGATTAAACATTGTATTTTATTCCCTGAATATTTCATGAAAGACTTGTTTTTGAGGACGAGTTTAAAGTGATGCAATTTAACTGTGGGCACCCTTTAGAACCAAGCGCATCCATGTGTAATGTAAAAAACTAAAAATGTTTTTCTCAAAAAATCACCGATGAAATATTTTATACCTTTGCAATCTTTCTGCACATTTGCAATATTTGTACAAAGAAAATAATAATCGAGATTTTGACACCGTATGTTGTTTAAGTTGTCGAAGCTCGGGAGAGAAGCATAGAAAATGTTGGAGGAAGACAAACTATAATTTTATGTGAATTTAGGCATGTTCGTAACAAAATCTGGACACATTAAATTTGGAATGAAACCAATTTGCTGTTGGTTTAATGCATGAAGCTTTTTTTTATTTTTTTATTTTGCATTAGTAGTCATCTTAAATCTAATTGTAGTAACTTAATTAGACTGCATGGAAAAACTACGAACTTTTGGGTTTATTCCAGCCATTAGGGTCTGTGCAGACTTATCTGCAACCGATTTAGCTGCTTTTGTTCAAGATTTTCGAAATTTTTCTATAGTTGTAGCTTGTTGTTTATATAAAGAGAGTTCTCTCTTCACGAGAGCCCAAAACCGCTCGATAGGTCGCAACTCCGGGCAGTTAGATGGATTCGCTTCTTTCGGTACAACATGTACTCCATTCGCTTTATACCATTCAAAAACACCTTTGGCTTAGTGACAAGATGCCAAATCAGGACAGAAAAGCGAGGGAGCGTCATGGCTGTTTAGGAACGTTAACAATCGCTTCTTTAGGCATTTTTCACGGTATATTTCCTTGTTTACCGTCCCGGTAATGATGAAGCTTTGGCATGCTCGACTACAGCTGCATATTGCCTGCCAATCCAAATATTTTTTGGGAAATTTGGCTTTTTTCTTCGTCCTGAAATTCTTCTCTACGCAGTTTCATTGCATGGCAGTATAATAAGACATTCCGGGAAGTTGCTTAAAGTCTTGCATTATCATGCAGCTTCATCGTCCATTATCACGCAGCAAAAACTTCGTCAAATATTCGCGATACAAGCCTAGGTTTTAGGCGTCACATTCTGTTTATCATTACAGTTCGGTACAGTTTTCATCTTGATCGACTTCATACCTTGTCGATGCTTGGACGAAGTATGCACGAAAGTTGGGGATTTTTTTTTATTTTTCTTGCCACAGTACGTACGGAAAGAGCTGGTCTCTTCTGCAATATTTGCTTCACGTTCGCGTCCTTCTGGTGGTTCCTGAGATCCATTTTTGTTCCGCTCCCAGCCTTCCTGGTTGTAGTCGAACGTGTATCAAAAGATTTAAGAACGTTATGAACAGGAAAACCAAGCTTTTTTGCAAGTTTTCTTACTGACAGATCCAGATTTTCATTGCGACCGCACACCATTGTTTTTCGCACTTGCTATTCTTTCGACGCCATCTTCGATCTAAATGCTTGTAGTATCACCAAAAATTGACTTTACGCAATGAACAGAATTCGTTCATCAGTTTGCGAAATATTTCACGCGTTGATGAAGTATTTCCAGAGATATACGTATTTAGGGGTGTCCAGATTTTGTCATGAACAAGCCTTGAACACAAAGAATGAACGGTTTATAATAAGTTCCAATTAAAAAACTTATAGTTTGATCTTTCAAAAAGGGCCGAAAAACTAAAAAAATCGGATATTTTATTTTGAACTCAACATTTCTTCTGAAAATTTTGCATTTCTGAGCATTTTGCGTTTCTATTGCATATATTTCATAATCAGGTATCGCTTGAATAAACTGCTAATAACTTTTTTTTGGGTTTACTCAGCTGACTGCCAGGTTCTGGACAAAGTTGTTGAGCATACAATTTCTTGTTAGAGTTCAAGATTTGACAGTACTTGGAAACTTCCCGCGCCACGCATGGGGAAAATACTGTATAGGGAAGCGGAACCTATGCTCACCATAGTACATATATTCATCACATTCTGCAGTCATTCAACTTCAAACGTAAAAAGATGTTTAATTTCTCCAATTAATGGACGCAACCAAGCATTTATAATCCGGGCAAATAAAATGTGATCTTAAATATAATTAAAAGCTACAAAAACGTTCCGGAGACTTAAATTTCGTAAAAATAATGAGCAGTTATATTTTCAACACAATTGCTTACTTTTGCACTACAAATTCGTCGTATTGATCTAACCTACACTAGCCACACGAGAATCTACGAATACGTGATAAAATACTAGAAAACCATGGAATTAATTTTCACAATAATTTAAATACGCTTGCACCTTTTCTGAACCGTGTTTACAATCGACGTAATCGCTTGATGTTGCCAAACTATTTTATTATGATTCTTATTCAAATGCAATGGGTTTGGCAGTACTTCAATACCACTTTTTTGTGGGAGTGCCCAAAGTTTATTTTTCCATAGATTAAATAAATACTAACATACTTCTAATTGTAGTTTTTTTCAATATTTACCGAGAAATAAAATTCCACATTTAATAATATTTTTCCATCTCTGTTGAATTTGGCGGCACTGCTCACATACTGTATAGCATAAAAATCAACGCTAGTGAGCGTGTTCAATCATTTATAGAGCATTCTATGCCCAACGTTATGGCTGTCAAATGATCTACTTAATTTTTGGGTGTAGTAGTGGAGAGCGTTAACTTGTTTATATTTTTTCTTGATTAAAACCAGTACACTCAAAAAAACCGTTACGTTGTTTCCCCGTGAAACGCACGTAATTTTCATCCACTGCCATAAATACAGTAATAAATAGGTGAAATTCATGTAAGTGCTACGTGATTTCCTCGTAAATCCACATTCTACGTGAAAATCATATAATTGTTACGTGATTTTTCACGTACAATTCACTGGCACGTAATGTTCATCTGATTTTACTGAAGAAGATTTGGTTACGTGTTCAGGTGAAAGCTACGTGAAATTTCACGTGGAAATAACGTGACGATTTTTTTGAGTGTACGATAGACATATGGGACACAGATGGAATTAATGTTTTTCGTGATATTATTAATATAGATACATAGCAGTGGCAACTTTTCCGTATTAAATTGGAAGAAAATAATCAGAATCGAATGGTTTATCTGTTGCTAAACGATTAACGGTAAGTGAACGAATAAATTGTGAACAACTTGTGTACTCAGTGTTCGGTATTCAGTGCATATTCACCGATTTCTACTGGAGGTCTGCTTATTGAGCTCAAGATAGATTCCGCTTCCCTACGTGGTCTTCATCCATACATTTTGATGATTGACCCTAATTTGGACTTGAAGAACAAATGGTTATGTGATGTGCAGAATAATAGAGTCACTTATGTCACTACTCTTTTATGTAGAAACCCAATAGCTTAGCATTGAAATACTTCCAGTTTTTCTTAAACTCGATTTTCATTTTCTGCAAAAAATAAATCTCGGCTGATTAATTCTACTATCACATCTCGACGCAGCAAGCAGTGTTGAGTAATAATTCATCCTCACAAACACACAATACTCGCCAATCACACTGCCAGACAAACTAGTGGAGGTTCACTAGTTTATTTAGCATCCCGTCACAGTTCAGAAACAATACGCGATGGCCCTGCTCATGCTCATAAATTACAATTTATTTTATTTTCGCTTCAATGAGCATCTCTTTCAACATCTGATGGCATTTATGTTCTACTGTTGAAGCCATCACAAGACTGCCTTCGGAATTCCTTCTTCTGGTGATGAGGTGCCAAAAGATCACCTCCGCCCGTCAGGAACAGAAAGGGTGCTCGTTGTCCGTCGGCCAGTTGCATCCAAAATAGACTGCGGAATGACAGCATCGGTCATTTAAAAATATGAGCTTTGAAACGTGTGGTGCTCACCACCCCAAGTGATCTGACCTTTGCTGGTTGCACACTTGGAGTTAGTGATAATTGAACAAGATTCACTTTGATTAAATTTTACGATGTTTGGAGAATCTTGCTCGTGTGGAAGTGAGATCATGCCGAAACTCTCCGAAAAGGTGCGATGGCGTCATTGGAATTTTTTTTTATCAGACAATTACGGATACAATCAGTGGGCGACTTTTAGCATTTATTATGGCAAGTGGTATGCCTTTCATAAATATTGGGCTCGGCTTATCGTGAAATTTTATTGATTTTATGCTTGAACTTTTGAGCGGTGCATTTGCTTGTTGTGTCTGGACGGGCTATGCAGTTGACAATGAGTTGGCGACGACCCGCAAAGGCAAGGCTCAACTGTACGAGAGACCTGCAGCACGTTGTTGTTGTTGTTGTTGTTGTGTACTACCTACATGTTATACGAGCCGTCACTGTCGTCTGCGATTGCCGTTGCACTGCCGGCTATCCTCGACAAATCCTTTTACGGAAGCTTGGACGAACTTTCCCTTTCTTTAACGATCTGTGTAAGGGTTTCAGCGTATGTTTGGTGCATCTAGTATTGCATTCTAAGCAGTAAACATTGCTTGGAATTATAAGAAATGATATTGATGATGATGAAATTCATATAATCCAAACGCTGTTCTTAATGCCAAACGAACCATACCGGCCATCGACAATCGCAACATGCTAATACACTACATTCGGATGACATCAACTACATACAAAACTACCTACAGACAAGGCCTATTCCCGTTTGTGGACCTATCCTTTCAAGAAGATTACCGTCGCCTATGGCTTTGGCAGTTTTCCATTTATCTTCCATGTTTGCCAGCTACATTTTCTCTCGCCCAGATGAAATTACATCTCTGACACAACACCATCTCCAGACGGTTGTTTTCTTGCCAATCCGGTCCATTTTGTACGTGTGTACTAAAGTTGAGGACAAACATAATAGGAAACAGGCAGCCAAATTCAACATTTCTGTTTGCTCCAATAATGTTTATTATCCCAGGAGACTCCACGAAAATGTTCCGGCTCTTATGGTTATCGTCCCAGCGTCGAGTAATCGCATGTTACATCACCGGAATATGGTGGGAAGGAACGGTCCTCGATCGATATCGGAGGTCGAATTTAGGACAACCACATTTCGGCTGCTTCGGTATGTGGCCTCGGCTGAATGATTTTGCGTTTTCAGAGGAAAAAAATCATCGTCTTGGGTACAGATTTTCCATTATAGGGTATCAGACACGGTTGTCGATCTATTTTATCAAACGGATCTGAACAAAACATAAAATCTTACTGATACAGATAGATTTCAAATTTTCCTACCTTCATATACGTGTATTTTGATTAATTGGCGAGTCACAAACTGTTGAGACTTTGCAAAAAAGATCAACACACTTTCTTATTGGCAAACATGGCCTACTGATTAAATTTCGCCAAAAACACATTGAAACGTCTGTTGGCCGCACATTGGCATATCAAGGTAAAGAAAAATAAAATGGAATCCTGCGGGAGATGTTCAAATCAAGAGAGGTAAATGTTCGGTTGATAACATGATAAATCCAACTTTATGGGTCAACAATTAGCGATTGGGCCAATGCAGTTCTCTACCCTATCGATCGGTGCCGGGAAGCAACAGCAAACAGAGAAGTCATGCGCCAAGCATAATATGACACACTAGCATGTCTGGCAGTTGGATGAGCTTGTTGCCGAGGAAAAAGAATTATCTTCGTTCATCGTTTTTCATTGCAACGGGCCTCTGTCGTCGTCGTCAGCCGCAGAAGGTTTTATGTCTGGAATAAAATGCTGCTTATTTTTAAAATCGATAATACTCCGATGCGGATGGATTGTCTTTATTAGGAGAAGTCACAGCTGGCAGCCGATGTCGAAGGGAGCGAACGTCAACCAACAGTGACGACAATGCTGAGGCTATGTGTGCGCCATAAGAACAGCGAACTCAGCGGAAAAGGGTGGAAACGTGCCAACCGAAATGGTTCTTCATCTATGCATCGTGTTAAGAATTTTTATGTTCAGTTTGTCAGTTTATTTGCGAGTATGGTTGAATCATTGCTAACTGATGTGACTCTTGGCCGGCGTGAAGTACACTGGGTTTCAAACTTGGTGAATATCTGAGCCATGTTCGTTGGGGCTTGTTATATGTTTACTGTAATATAAGCCTTTCCCTAATGTTTGTGATTCATTGAACACTTTGAAAATCATACATATTCATGCCGGTTTTCTTTTCATGGCGCGTTACTGGTATATGAGATATTTACAACCACCACCTCGAACTCCGTACTTAAAATGTTGTTGTTTTTGAATAAAGCGTTGCCCGCTAAGAATCCGTTCGGGAGAAATCACTTACAGGGTGGCAACAGTTGCTTGTCAGTAAAATAAATGTTCATAAAAACACAACGAATGGCTTTGAATCGGCAAACGCTTTATTTCCTTAAAACTTACATTTTATTATTAAAAATTAGAGGTGGGCTATATTAGTAATATACCCACTAGCCTCACGTAGGATCGCGTTGGTGTATAGCAATAATGGTATGATCTAATTTATACCACAACACAAATAGTTGTTTAATATTGAAATGTTGAGTATGTGAATATAAATGTGGTTCTATAATCAATTAACTCTTAAACCCCAACACTTTTCAACTGTTTTGGGATACTGAAAAAAAAAACGATTTTACTTATTGATACCACTGGGGTGGTCCATGCAAAGCCTACTATCATCAAGTTCCAGGTGTTTTTAAGTTTGATGGCTTGGCTGGTGATTTATAGCCTTTAACTAAAAATATACAACAGCTTCATGATGATCCTGAACAGATATTGTTACGATTGTAGTGTTCTTGTTCTTGTGAAAGTATGAGCATGCATGTTTGTTAGAAAGTATCTTCAATTGAACATCTTGTATATATGTCGTGCATGTAAACATGCCATTTCCTGCCTCGGCACCTAAACTAAATGACAATCGGAGGAACGCGAACTATCAAACTGTGAGTTAATGTTTTATCCTAGTACAGCTATGTCCATGCCGTACGAAACAAAAAGTGAAACACATTTTGTGGCTAATAGTCCCTAAAATGTAGACCCGAGGCGATAACCGGCACTCACAACCCGGCACTTACCGAGCATGCTCTGTCTGGTAGCCACATTATGTTTCGTTCCCATCTTTATTTTTTGCCAAAACATTCTTTCTTATCTGTGTTTAATAGCAAAAAATCATAGTAAAAATCTTTAGTTGAATTTTTTTGTTGCGAAAGGAAAATGGATCAGTATACGAGGGATTCATGTTCTCGAGGGAAATCAATCATTGCACTTAGGCCCCTCTGACTGGCCAGTATTGATACGATATTGAATCATGAGGTGTTTGTTTTGATTACTTAAAGTTCCAAGATAGGTGAACAGTGAAAATTGGATCGGAATTAACAATCAATCATTGTTATGATGCGTGTACTTTAATTTGTTGAATTAAGAATTTATTTGTGATTTGGCATTTATGATGTCCGTACTCAGACGGTTCCATATTTTGGACCTATTCAGCTAGTATTACGAGAAAACTTCACTTTTGCAACATAATGCGGAAATAGTAAAAAGTTCACAATTATTTTTTTTAAGCATGTGTAGAGCCAGCTTCCTATCTCCCCGTTTGAAATACAGACGTTTTCTTCAACAAGTTTAGAAATCTTTAGATTTTTCACTTCGTTGTCCTTGCAGGTGGGCATGTTCTTCACTGCTTTCAAAGAAGTTCGGATACTGTTCAATAATCGAGTCCACATTTTCAAGGCACATTTTCTTGGGGTCAACGCTCAATGCAGTGTTCAGAACTGGATCGTTCAGATCAAAGCGCTTAGTGGTCTGTTTAATCAAATTGGTACAAAGAGCAAAGCAGATCGAGTAAAAGCCTCCTTCCTGGTGTCATCGTAAGTTTCGGATCCAAGCATTTCTCCTTCAGCTATCCCGATAAATATTTCCGACTTCTTACGAAATCTGGAACCCCTACATCCGGCTCCCAAACAAATCTGCATATGAAAAGGTTGAAAATATGGTTTTCCCTTTCCGGGTCTTCAAAATCGGGTGACAAATTGTTCTTTTTATTTCCTTAGATTTCATTCAATGTATAATACAGCACAGCCATATCCTCCTCTCAGCTGCAAATTTATTTTGCTTTGTTGCCGGTGTCTAGTTTTATAACAGAAGCTCGTCCTCTCCTATGAAATTTGTTTCATACTGCATTCTCGAGAATCTTCTCTTTGTAGACCAAGCTTTTAAGGCCTACTGCGCACAATGCTATCAACGCCTATAGCACACGATTCGAACCAAAATGATTTCATTGGGATATTCATGTTCGATTGAACGACACGTACGGTTGTATTTTTGCTCTGTCGTTACGAAGATTTTTTCTATCTCGTTTATTTTCTCGCTATTTCGCGTCGTGCTAGCCTATTATCGCCTTCGCTTGCTCATTTACAAGTCAGAAGTAAGCGCTGCAAAGGGTTGCAATTCTTCCCGTTGGACTTCGACAGCAGCAGCAACATTTTAACTCACACTTCCGGTTGGACCCGTCATTCTTGTTGTCCGAACTTTTGTGACGGCCAAGAAATAAGTATACGCTAGTTACACACTTACACTTGTAATTAGAATACTTGATAACATTTTGTTTTTGTTATTTTAATCCAAATATTGTTTTGGGATGTTTTTGAAGTTCGGTCTTTATAATTGACCAGAATATTTCAACTGGGTGAAGTTTCGGTGAATTTGGTGGGTTATCCTTTGGCACATAAATGACTCCGTTGGCTCGGTTCCACTCCAACAAGTTTTTAGCGCAGTGGCAGGATGATAGATCAGGCAAAAACAGAGTTGATCCTTTGTGCTGTCTAATGAACGGCAATAACGTTTGCATTAAAAAAATGAATGAAAATTGCCGATTTTTCATGGGTTTACCTTCACCCGCACTGACGAAACTACCCATACAGCATCAATCATAGTAACCCATAAGTCAACAGACAACATTTGACAGCTCTATCAGTTGAACTCTAACTGTGAAGCAACTCCGTTCAGAAGTGTGCGCCTTCAAAGAAAGAACGGCACCCCGCCGCGTCGAAAACGGACATCGTACGGCCCTTTTTATTATTAGACAACAATGAGAGCATCGAAAGAAAGCCCGGACGGTCGACGACCCTGAGCGACAAGAAACTTCAAAGGATGCTGAAGAGGAAGACCGATGGAAAAGTGGCAAACATGAACATTCATGTCAGAAAGCGGAAGTTGCGTCCACTGATTTCGGAGGTGCAGGCAATGACGCAGCGGCAGTGGCTGAATAAGATGGTAGACTCGATTTTCCTGGTGAATCGCGACGTGACGGTGGTGGCCACGACTGGCAGGGCACTTCGTATTTTACTTCCCCCACGAAAGAAGTGAGCTCCGAGGTGAAGTTCATTTCCCCAAGAAGGTGCTGCTGTGGCTGACAATCAGCGAGAAGGGGATGTCAAAGCCGCTCTCTTTCGCTCCGGACTGGCCGTGAACGGGGAAATTTATAGTACGAAATGCCTCCCGGAAGTTGCGTCGTTTATCAAGAAATACCAAGGGCAAAAACGCAGTGTTCTGGCCGGATATGGCGTCGGCCTACTACTCGAAGAGATCGTTGGAGGAGATGGAGTGGCTGAATATCGATGAGGTACCCAAGTCGGCCCAACCCGCCCAACATCCCCCCGTTGCGTCCCATCGAGAATTTCTGGGCCAACCTGAAGCGTAAGATCTACTCCATCAATTTCGTCGCGAAAACTGAGGAGGAATTAATGAACAAAACGAAGAAAGAACTCAAAAACATGCCAACACGCATGTTTTCGTCCGCCATGGCAATTGCCATCGTAGACCGTTTGCAAGGGCGTAGAATTTTTTTTGCAAGTAAGCTTAAATAATTACCTTCCATGGGAAATTTATCAAAAGCATTTATCTGTCTTAGCTTTTTTTATCACCATGCGAAAAAAATCGATTTTTTAATGCAAAAGTTAGATGTTTCTTAAGGGGACCCTCCCATGGATTTGGGCAAAAATAAGGCAAAGTTTGTATTTTTTTGTGGGAGATTGAAAGGGCGTAAGAACTTTCGGTTTTGACGAATCAATCTGATTATTACTCAAGATTTCAAAGAGATAAAAAAATTGTGAAAATTCAAAATTGTGATTTCTTGAAACCATATTTTTCAATCTAACTTCAATTTAATCGTCAAAGCCGGAAGTTCGTACGCCTTTTCTATCTCCCACAAAAAAAAATCAAACTTTGCCTTATTTTTGTCCAAATCCAGAGGAAGGTCCCCTTAAGGCACTCTTCTGTGTAAATCTCAGGGTTAATTGTTCCGAAAGCGATGAAGGGAGCGCTTATTTCACCACGGCCGCAAATTCTCCCAGATCAGGAATTTCTTTGCAAATTTCGATAATTTCTTCTTTCAAATCCTCTTTCATGCCCGGAACATCAAACTTAGACTTGGCAACGAAATATTCTTCCGCAGGAAGTTGCCGGAAGTCGGCCTTGACGTAAGCTTCGTCATACATCACGATCCAACACGATTTGATGAGCAGCTTCGTGTAAAGTTTCCGGACTCGGGTTTTCGAAGTGATTTTTTTGCTTTTCATTCCGATTTGAGGCTTTTTGGACCTTGTCAACCCAGCACGATTCATGGATTTCGGTACAAGCCCGACTGACACCTTGGACTTTTTAGTGACATGTCGAATTGACATGTTTGAACGGTTTTGAACTGTAGTTCTACTTACCTGGCTATTTTACTGTTCTTTTAATTGTTATTTGTTGTATTCTCCCATGCGCGGAGTAACGGTCTTTGATGAAATTTGTCAGAAGCAGATAATTTCTCATCTCCATGTGAAGCTCTAGGAGTTCACGGTAATTTATTGCTAGAACGAATTGAAATGATGAGAAAGGGTATTAATAGTTCCGTAAAGATACAAGTTTGAAAACAAGCGGAGGGCATTGAACGGTAGTATCCGATCAGGCACATAACCCTTTACCATACTACCCCTTGCAGGGTAGGCAAGGGGGAGGATACTCCCTTGACTGGTAAAAGGTTATGCAACCGATCGGGCTCTTAAACTACCTATTTTATTGTACATTGGACCACTCATATAACCACTCGCTTCCTTTCTTCGAACACTCAGATGTTCTTCAAAGGTTCTTATCACACAGACACAGGTGTATTAGCAATTTTAAGGTATTGAGCGATCCACCGGTGTAGGACGCGTCCGGATTTTGGTTGTAAGTGCTCAAATTTTTTTGACGGAAAATTTCTTTTTTCAACGACATCGTTAGAACTATTGTATGCCAGTTGGAAACAACTTGCCAGATGTGAACAATATACATGCTTAAGTTCGGAGTTTTCACTCATACGGTTCAAAAGTTACTGAAGATCTTCGGTGTGCCATTTTTATCGAATTCACCCTTTAAATAATCGACAGCGCTTCATGCGCTCAACTTGGTGGCGAAAGTAAACATGACTTACTGCTCGCGCGTGAAAAAGGGCCAATGTATGCGTGGAAAAGGTGTTTAGATTTAGGTTTTATATCTAAGTAATAAGGTAATATAATATGAGGTTCGACTTAACAGTAATGGTGCCTATCGATCCTTCCAACCCGTTTTTGGCCGTTCATACAATAACATGATGAGGACAATCAGTGGTTATTAAAGCTTGATCAAGTCAATCAGAGAGAAGAGCCCGTTGCTATCGGATTCAGTTTCCGGGCTACAATGATGACCGAAGATCGTAGATTAGGTGAATACTCTACTGGGCTGAGCTGGTGGTCCAGCCGAAAGTCCTGGTGGTGCTTGGGACTGTTAAACAGCAGCATCACGATGGTCCTCCTGCGAGATAGTGGGGTTGGCTGAGGGCCTTGCAAGCCGACACCATTAAAAAGGAATTGCAACGAATAATACGCTACAATGAGTGTTAGAATATATCATATCATCATATCATATATGTGAAGAAGAAAACGTTTTCCTTAAAAACGCAGGAGCATGAGCATCAGCATGATTATTTGGCCGATTGACTTTGTTACACAGAGAACCAACAGATGATGCTTGGGTCCAATCTTATAATTCATACCAAAAATGTTTAGACGCGGATCGGAAGATTCGATAATCTACCTCTCTCCGAATGCTTTCCGGAATGAAGGAGGTGGTAAAACATGCAAAATATATCCAACAAATCTCAATCAGAGCTGCCAGCAAAGTCACTAAGGTGGCTGCACAGGGTGTCCGAATATTACCTGTACAACAAAATAGTGTACTATCATTTATTGTTGGATTAAAAATCAGTGGGGTTGTGCACAAGACACGACCGGTTGACGTAGACTACGTTAAACCAAGTGATGCATTATAATGTGAGGGAAATTCTGTGTGGCTATAATTAGCGTTAAAAAGGTTTCAATAATTCGTGCCGGTCGCTTACCCTTACCGATAGAAGCAGTTTAAGTCACAATATGACGGGTGCGGCTCTTATGGGAGATTAGACCAGCGTTTTGAAGCCAGTATGTAAGAAAATTCTATTGTACGCTCTTGAGATATTATTTGGTGGCCCTGAAAAGGGCCGTTTGGATTTATGAAGTCAGTGCGTGGGAAAATTCTCTTGTACACTTTTTATAACTCTTTGATGGCCCTGTAAAGGGCCTTTCGGTTTCAATGATGACACGGTCACGGTTGCACGTTTTATGATGGACTATCTCTAAGGCCTAGAAGATAGTTGAGGATCTGTTAGGGAATATAAAATTATTAAATTTATGATAGTTTTACTCATTCTTATAATCATAATCGCTTAACATTACTAAATGTTTATTCGTATGTCACACTGTGCCTGAATGGCCTGCATCTTGGAATTCTCACCATCGCCGCAACCATCAACAATGTTTTGCATCGTTTGGGGGATTTCAGTAACGACAGGCAGCGGAGGAAATTTTATAATACGTACATACAAACATATATTTTGACTGATACCTTGTCTCCTTTTCAACATTCACCCTTTAAATACCATACCATTCGGATCATTTGTATACAAGCTGAGTTGTAGTATGCCTTTGCATAATTCATCTTCAAAGAATCAAAGATTTGCAACTTAAGAAATTCTGGATTTCAAGGGTAATAATAAACATTGAAATACTCTAGAAATTACAAATTACGATCAATTTCGTTATCAGAAAATATCCGACAGGTTTAGTGATTGTTACAAAAACACACTAATCAATTGCAACATTTTCAGATGTGTAAGCGTCTTTAAAAATGTTCAAAGCTCAGGAAGTTTTATCAAACAGAAAATAACAAATATTATCTTGCAGTTGTTATAAGGTTATATACAAGTATATATGGTACATGTCCCTTGACTCAGGCGATTGTGTAGCGCACGATTACAATTTTAACTATAACTCATACAATAATTTAGCTAGAAACGATATTCAACTAGTTATACCTTTGCTAAGATATGCTTAACAAGGCGTTTGCTGTACTGGACCATGAAAAGTCACCAACAAACATTATTGAGTTGAAAACTTTCGATGGATATGGATATCATTAAGGATTCTTGTTCGGACGAATTTCAGTAAAGTTTGTTTATTTCATTGCTCCGGGCATTTATTTATATTAACGCTCCGGACATTCGGCTATATTCGGTATACTATACGGAATATAAAGCTACTTGATAACATTTCTCATTTGATCAATCGGCCATTTCATTTCAAAACAATAAAATTACCACTTTATTCTTTTAGTTATATAGGTGTTGGTATGAGTAAGCCCTTCGAAAAATACACAACCGCTCACTCTTACTTTTCCATTGAAAACTTTTATATTCTACATTTTAATATGTGCTGAATACATAAGGCCAAAATTGGGAATATAAGGTTAAAAAAATATGGTCTGATTTTATGGATCCGCTGCATAGTACACTGTTGCCACTCCGAGGACAAGAACATCTGAGGTCCACCGTCTGGCCGACATAAAAATGCTCCACGATCGTTTTAGTGAGTCTATCAATCGGTACAGGGCACGCTGCCTGACATCGGATCACTAGATCATCCGGAATCTGGTTCCTCACCCCTAGGATTTTCAAATTGTAGTTGTAGTTGTAGAATTTGGTTATCAAATTTTAACTAACAATACCCCAAGGGCTGACCTGAATAATTAATGAAAACACATAACACAATAAACACATTAAACACATAAAACACTTAAAACAAAGCTGAAGAGCCTACTGGGCTAAATCACTTAAAAATTGTAATCAAGTATGTAAGACAAAGAATGAAAATAAAAACAAATTTAGTAGTAAGCTGTTGCCTAGTAACGACTTGGCACAATCCAATATGACTGCCAATCGACCGAAATGTAAGATAAACTCTTATTCAAATAACTCTCTTAAATTAGAAATTTAATTGATTTATTGATTCATTGCGGGTTGCGCCAATCAGCTAGGAAAATTAAATGGCGCACAAACCGAACAAAATATTAATTTAATTCTTATATAAACAACTCCCTGAACTGGATTGGTTGTCCTCAAAAGGACAGATTATTTATTAGTGGGTTTCGCCAACCAGCTGGGTAAAATTTTCCCGACAGCTCGCCCTACATGGAGGCGTTTTTGCAGTTGCGGCGAACGAATCGGCACCATATTAGGCGCACAAACCGAACGAAATAAAAGTTTAATTCTTGTATAAACAACTCTTTTTATTAAATTGGTTGTCTCAAAAGGACAGATTATCAATTTACGGATTGCGCCAACCAGCTGGCCAACCCTCCATCGACCACCGAACTAAGTTTAAGATTACCCGAATAAAAAATTCTCATAGATTTACAATTGAATATATTGTAACCATACAATAAAATCTAAAGTGTTTACGATTAATTGTATAGTTTACAACGATAGGATGACAATAGAAGTTATTGTTACCACAATAGAATCTAATGTAAATTGAGGCATGCACAATAGAAAATGGGGGTTGTTATGTATCTTAACTATAGAAAAAATCATTATTTTCCGAACAAATTTGTGTCAGTTACTATTCATTGTATTGTTTCACAATTGTTGAAAATCCTAGCATATAGAGTGAATTGTAGATCTATTGTAATGACAATATGCATTTTTTTATTTATCTGATACGCGAACAATAAGATTTATGGTCGGAAATAGATTTAAATGTTATTCTATATTATTGTATTGTTTCTGTATGGTTATTTTTATCCGGGTAGTTCTTTAATAAACAACTCTTTTATTATAATTTATTGTCCTAAAAAGGACAGATTATTTCCTTCTACTGCTGCTCGCCCCAAAGGACGCTTTCCCCCAAACAGCAGCGTTTCCGAAGTCGCGGCGAAACAATTGCAACAATGAGGTAAGATGGCGGCTTGCACAAACCGACGCGATTGTGCGCCCTCATAATCCGCCATTTTACCTCATCGCGACGATCGCTGTTTGGGAGAGCCTTGGTACATATCACCATCAGCTGCCTCTGCGACCAGCTCCGCTGCCGGACGAATGAAGCAGCTGCCTGCGACCAGCTACCAGCTCCGCACAGCTTCAATGCTGCCAAACGACTGAGGCAAAATTTTCCTAAGTGTTCGTTTTACACCGTTCTCAGCTGCATGCGAGACGACATGGAGAGACGAATGACATGATTGGTTAAAGTCTCTCTCTAACACAAAGAAGAAGAAGAAGATGCAAGACGTTCCTTGCATCGATTTGAAATCTGTGATAGGAAATTTGGTAAATTTACTCTGCAAAATGGCATTATAAAACATCACCTTATATTTGCGTTATTTTCAATAGTTTACTATTGTTTGAGAATAATGTTTGACAATTGATTTGGAGCGCGGTAAAATTTCCGACCGATTAAGGAAGAAATCATGGAAATCTATCGTGGATTATTTGAGTTATTCACGTACAAAACGTACGGTTTTTCGTGACGGTCGCAATATGTTAGATTTTCATTTGACACCCTACCCTTGCCGTGGGACGTAGTCTACGTCAAAAATCAATATGTATTGTTTGTTATAGCAATATGTTTGAAGATTACAAGTTATATTTGTTCATTTCAAAATGGTCGCCTCGTGCTGAGATGCATGCTTTCAAACATTTCGGGAAGTTATCTACGATGGCCGCGATTTCTTTGAATTGTTCCCAAACTTTTAAAAGAGATGAATTTAGATGTTCTAGTGATTTATGTGGTATACTGCAGGCTCTTGACTTCAAGATGGCCCATACCGAATAGTCCATCGGATTCAAATCTGGTGAGTTAGAAGGGCATTCATCTTTCGTTAAATAGCTTGAGAAAATGCGTTCGCTAATAGCTTTTTTTGTTCCATGAGCTGGCTCCCAGTCTTGTTGAAAAATCCATTCATTTTGGCCGAAATGCTGCGATGCCCAAGACGCTACTGTGTCAGTAAGTATGTCGATGTCAATGAAGATCAAAAGGGTTTAGCCGGAATGAGTTATTCCGGCTCAATCCATGAAAGAAGCGGGATGATGACTCCTTGAAATACTTCCACGAAAATGTTCGAAACAGCAGGAAGCAACTGTCGATCATTTTGATGTGTCATCAGATAAGCGGTTCAGGAGAACCTTAGCTGGTTTGCCTTCATGGTGTCAAGGTGGATTCGTTCTTGCCTTGACCTACTCTGCATGGGGATGCTTGACGAAAGATTGTGTGTTTGTTTCGAAATACTACCCCAAAATGCCCTCCGCTCAATTTCAAAAACCACTTCTATTCAATTTTCACAGCCTGCCGTGCACTAACGGAACTAGGGTTGATATGCTAGTAATGGACCCCTTAGTAGGAGCTTTGAACATTTTCGATGAATTTCATAAGAATTTTATTAACTATTTGTACAACAATCCCAGATTTGATGAAAATAACTAGTCATTTACACAAAATTATAGTAAACTCTATTTTTGAGGCTAGGTTTTCCTGGTAAACATCGATAATTGCGCTGATCATAATGTGCCTTTTTTGGACCCATTTGCTTATTTTGGACCCGGGTCTATAATGCGCATTATAGACCCGGGTCCAAAATACGCAAATCAACTAATTTCAATATCAATACTTTCTCTTCACAACTTTGTTCTAGCAAAAAAAATTGCTGTCTACTCCTAGTGCCTCATGGTGATGAGAAATTATTTCATTCTCAAACAACATCATCATCGAGCGTTACTCCGCGTATGGGAGAATACAAATAAAACTATATCAGTGCATGTAGGTAAAGGGCGAACACGAAATTATTGCGACACATTCAACAGGGCATAACTTTTTTTACCATTGGGTAAAAATCAACCAAATTTTGCACACTTTCTCATTGATGTGTATTATTATACATGCTGTCAAACTCGAAGTCGTGTTTTTCGGTTCAAAAAATGGAGGTGAACCAACGCGAGTCGAGAGAACAAATTCTTTCCAAACACCTGGAATTTCCTGACCTGTCGCACCGGCAGTTGGGAAAAATGTTGAACATTCACCATTTAACCGTCTCCAGAGTGTTGAAACGGTTCCAGGAGCGGTTGACGTTGGACCACGGCAAAGGAGCTGGAAGAAACCCGAGACCGGAGAACAAAAAGACGGAGGGAAAGGTGAAACGGATGATTAAAGCAAATCCCAACGTCTCAAGCCGTGATTTGGCTAAAAAGATCGGCATGTCGCAGAACTCCGTCCAGAATGCAAAAAAGAGAGCTGGACTACATACATACAAGGTACAGAACTTCCCAAACCGCGATGAGCGGCAACAATCGACGGCTAAAACTCGGGCACGGAAGCTCTACGAGAAGATGCTGACAAAATATGGCTGCTGTGTGATGGACGACGAAACGTATATAAAAGCCGATTTTAAGCAAATTCCGGGGTTGGAGTTTTTCACCGGCAAGAGCAAGTTCTATGTGGACGACAAATTTAAGAAGAAGAAAATTTCGAAGTTCGCCTCCAAATATCTCATTTGGCAGGCCATCTTCTCTTGCGGACTGAGGAGTGAGCCTTTCATGACAAAGGGCACAGTAAATGGCGAGATCTACAAATCTGAGTGCGTCGAGAAGCGCCTTTTGCCGTTCTTGCAGCAGCACGACAAAGCTCTGCTATTTTGGCCAGATTTGGCATCATGCCACTATTTTAAAAGTGTCCTGGAGTGGTATGAGGCCAATTCTGTCCATTTTGTTCCAAAGGACATGAATCCGCCAAACTGTCCGGAGCTGCGCCCGGTGGAGCAGTACTGGGCAATGATGAAGCGGGAACTTCGGAAGAGCAAGAAGACAGTCAAAGACGAGAAGGACATGTTAAGAAAATGAAAAAAAAAAAAAAACTGAGAAACTGGTACCGGATGATACTGTAAAGACTTTGATGGAGGGCATCATGCGAAAATGCGTTCAATTTTACACTCAAGGCTCCATCGATTGACTTTTCTTTTGATTTTTGATGTAAATATATGTATAAAACTACCCTAAAATTTTGGTTTGATTCTAAACATTATAAGAAAAAGGGCATGGCATTTTCGGTGTCGCAATAATTTCGTGTTCACCCTTTATGCTTAGTTTATTCCGCTTGGTTGTGCTGAGGCATGCTGACAAAGTCTGTACGGATAGTTTGCAGACACCCTGTATAATCTATCATGAGTGGAGTGGAGTGGAGCGGAAGATTCAGGATTTTTGCAATGCAAAATAACGATGTTTGGTCATATAAATTTGGGAAACATATCCCAAACTTATGGAATATATAGTTACATTAGAAATAAAATACTTCATGAGTGTTTTACTACAAATTTTGGATGTTCAAGCTATTGCGGATACAGGCCTTACTCACCCGTGCTTAAACCAAACGATTTGATTTTTTTTACATTATTAGTGTATGTACAGGTTCTAAAAAGCAACTAGTTTGATTTCAATACGACTGAGTAATAGTGATGATTGACGCTGCTGAAGTAGACTTCCACCTCTCAATAACATAATTCTTATCTTGATGAGCTTAACTGCAATTTTTGAGCGAAACAGTTTGACATTGATTCCATTGTTTTCGCAACCAGCTTGAGGCCACCAGCTAGTCAATGTTTGATCGATGCCTACAACCCATTCGTCATTTAAATACGTTGGCGCGTATAGAGTCTCCTCATAAAACTGCGGATTAGACCAGCACGCCACCCATCAGTCGCTCGTAAATAAAAACACCGCTCACAAAACAGTTTATTTGTTCCTCCGGTTGTGATGCCTCTTCGTAAATTCTTCCCCATAGCTAAAGTGGTATAAGCATTTTATTTATACCCGTTTGATTCATCGCTGTTCCAAAAGATTTTGCCTTTTTCCCAAATAAAGGCAAACGACAGCTCGCATGGTTCTTGTTGTTGGTGTTGTTGTTATTGTGATTGTTTGTATTGTGCACACTTCCACTTAAAAGAAATCGCACGAGTGCTTGATGACGACAAACCCATTATCGAGTGTGTCTACAAACGTGAGGATGATGTGGCTGGATATTACCCGGTCCGATTTCATAATAAACTTTATTTATCTTATAGATCTTGGGAACACAAAGCTTCCAATTCAACTCAAGTAGTTCCTCTAGCATCTTTTATGTTTTAGTGCTTTCGCCCACATTTTATTTTGCGGTTTCAACCGGTCAGGCCCACCATGTTACTTATAGTGTTGGCTGAGGTATGTCGCATCAACCTCCATGAAAATGTTTCCGATCGTAAAATGTAATATCGTATTCCGAGAAGGGAATGCACGTTGCAAAACAGCCTAGCATGAGCAAAATGAGTTTTTTTTTAAATAATAATTTCACTTTTGTTTTAATTCCATTCGCTTTCGACTTATGCGTTGAATGAGTGCTGATCTTGGACAGATGTTGCAGTTGTTAAATCTGATTTTTGATGGTTTTTCGAAAAGATTTTAGTGATGTGTGCCGATCATACAACTGAAAAAATAACGTTCGTAAATAATCACTTATTTGTTGATTACAAAACAGGCATTGCGAATATTGAGATTTCTTAGTGATTAAAATGAAAAGATGAAGAGATTGGTATACTTTCTTGCCTGTTTATTGCGATTTAGTGAAAAAGTTTGTAGCTTATAAACAACATAATTGAAATTCTATTAATAGAGTCAAAACATATATGTATGACATATGCCATTTTTTATTCGAAAGGTTTTCAAGCGATCGTCTTCTGTATTCATTCTTTTCTTTTTCTTTATCTTTTCCGTAAAAAAGATATTATTTTTTGATATTTTTCAACATATTACACGTATATCACTTCAGTCACCAAGTTATTCATAAGTTATTTTTATTTGAATCTATAACTGTGCATAATTTGTGAAATTGAATTCAGCCAACACCTATTTTTTTAGTATGACCATTTAACAGATCCACCTGGCATTTCACTAGTAACTTTTACAGTTTATAGTTTACTATTCACTATTACGTGGTAAGTAATAACCTCTAAAATGGAAATTGAATGACACAGGAAAGAAAGTCCTGGAACCGATGCCAAGCTACTAGGCAGCGTGAGATAGCAACATTTTTTTTTAAATTTCTCCTGTATCTCCAGAAATTAATGAATGATGCTTGTGAGCTCAAGTAGTCATAATAATCAAGGCCTGCTTTATACTGAACAGTTTGATTCGGATTGCGACTATCAGGTGGAGCTAGTGAGCAAACAAGTTTTTAAACTTATGTATCGTAAGAGTCTAATGAGCTAAAAGGATGATATCTTCGGGTTATTAAGGGTTACCTGAGAATGGAGAATTCAAACACTAGATGGTGCTAGATAGCCAACCTTATTCATCTCAGTTTCAAACTTGAATCTGAGGTGGGCCTTAGGTGCCTTAGGTGGGTTCATGTCTTTTGGTACGAAGTGACCCCGTTCGTATCATTCCAGGACAACATTTGAATAGTGGCACGAAGCTAGACCCGGCCAGAGGATCATAGGGCCCTCGTATTGCTTTAACAGAGGAAGCAGACGCTTCTGTAGATACTCCTTGAGGTTGATCTCCCCGTTTACAGTCGCGGTAGTCACGACCGGCGCACTTCGTTTGCCACACGTCAAATCATGTATTTCTTGGTAAACTTTGAATTTTCTGCTTCCTTACTTCCTCCAGAACATCAAACTTGTGCTGTGCGATGAGGAACAGTAGCCCCGGAAGCATCTGGAAGTCCCGGTCCTTGGCTCTCTGAACGAAAGACTTGGACAGATTCATTTTTTTTGCCACATCACTGTCCGAAGCATTGGGATTCCGTTTAAACTCTTTCACGACTAATAGCGTGCGACCCTGATCACTAATAGAAAATCCATTCTGGCCGTATTTCTCCTTCCGTTCGATGCTCAGAGTTTCGTAGTAACATTTAATCACACGACTCACCGTTGACTGCACGATTCCGAGTTGTTTTCTGATGTTCCGATAAGAGAGTTGAGGATTTTCCAGGTGCTTGCGCAAAATCAATTCGTGACGTTGCTTTTCGGGCGACGTATTTTTTTTTTCCATTTTTCGAAAAACTGACAGCGATAAAAATACATCCAAATAAAAACACACTTAACTGTTTCTACCCAAATTTTCAAGAGAAAATACCCAATGGGTAAATTGCACCAACGTTTTTTTCCGTGATAAAATTTGATGTGGGACACCCTCTACATCGTATTTTCAATTTGGCCAAAAAGCTAAATTTTGGCATTTTATTCGACTTTTCTGGTTGATGTAAATGTTTGGCTTCCATAAAAACAAAACTTTCAATTAATGTGCAATCTGGTGTCAGGGGAAATGTCTATCTGGCACAAGAAAATCTTTTTAGTGGAATTTAAAGGCTTGCGTTTACTAGTGATATTTTGAAAAAGTGATTTGGTTTTAAATTTATTTCTAATTTTTAAAGTGAACAAGTAAAGTGTGTTGGAATAACTCAATATCTTACCTGTACGAAAATTGGCACAAAAACCGAGCTGTGATACGTTCATGGATAGGAGACAATGAGAAACAGTGATTAACGCTGATTAAAAAAAGAGACATGTTTCGGGCGGATAATATAAAAAATGATAAGAGGCATCAAAAAAAAAAAAAAAAATCCTGTATTTATTCATCATTTTACAAAAACGACTTCACTCCCTGTCATGTGGCTTTATGGCAGTTGGCTGGAACTTTGATCGAAGCCGTCGAAAAGAAAGTTGTTGGCGTGTTCTTCAACTAACTGGTTGCCTTATTGAGCAGTTCCTTTTTAGTTTTTGCAACGAAATTGTTCCAATAGATCCTCCGCTGTGGGTGCTGCTGGGGTACACTGAGGTAGTTGGCATTCTTAAGGACGCCTAGGATCTTCAACGGTCCATCTCCAGAAGGGCTATAACATCCCCTTCGCACTGTCTGTCAGCCACAAGAGGACCTCCTTCGAGAACTTCGTTTGGGAGATGTACTTGATGTCGCTGCTCACCTCTTTCGTGGGAACCGTGAAACCGGCCAATCACTTCCGTCGAGCGTCACGTACGTCTCGTCGTCCATAACCACAACCACGTTGCGACTTGCAGGGAAGACATCCTCGGCGAGCATCTTCAGCCGCTGCTTTTAAGTAGCCACTTGCGCATTCAACACGGCCGACCTCGACTTTAGCTTCGCATGACGATGTCCATGTTGACCAAATACTTTATGACCATCTGGTCGGCCGCAACGACTTCCCGGCCCAAGACGTGGAAGAATTTCATTACCTTGTTTTCCGTCTTCCGCTTCAGACGCAAAACCGTCGGACGGCTGGAACCTGGCTTGCGTTCGAAGCTCTAACCATTCTCCAGGAGCGCTAGGATCTTGTATATGTCCGCTTGAATGTATCCGGCCGAAACAAAGCGTCCATCGTTTTGGCAATCTTATTCCGCTTGGTTCTCAATTCATTGATGCTTTTGACGACACTGCCATTCACCTTCAGGTTCCTCTTCATAATAGCCCAAAATCTCTCTATCGGTCTGAGTTGGGGACAGTTTGGTGGGTTGAGTTCTTTCGATACACACTGAATCCCATTGGTTTATACCACTTTAGCACGGTTTTACTGTAATGAAAGCTTGCAAGATCTGGCCAAAACATGACAGGTTCATTGTGGGATGTGATAAATGTCAATATTCGTATTTGGAGACATTCCGTTCTGTACAGCTCTGAATTAAATGTCTTATCAGCGATGAAAACCTTGGTCTTCCTACCGCAGCTACAGATGTCTTGCCAAATCATGTATTTACATGAACATTTATCTGCGAACACAAACTTGAATTTGGCTGGAAAATCTCCCCGAGCCGTGCCCAAGTAAATTTTTTGTCCCGGTAGCTGTTTGAAATCGGCCTTTACATAGGTTTCATCATCCATGACGAGACAGACATTGAATTTTGTCAACACCTGATCATACAGTTTTCTGGCACGGATTCTGGCCACATTGTTCTGCTTTTGATCCCTATTTGGTTGTTTAGAGTTAAAGGGTACTGCGTACGGCTCGAAACTTTTTGGCCGAATTGCGATGCATGAAGTTTCCGGGTGTTCCGGCACTGGTTTAGTTTTTAACACTCCCGGATGGATGTCATCATTTCTTTTAAATCAAACTCGCTGTTTGATACTGCTACTGAATCCGACTCTATTCAAAAACCATACTTAAGTATAAACCTAAAAATTAACCTACCGTCTCTCTTTCTCTTTCAGTCCTCAAATATTCTCAACTTACGTACAACTGGCGTAAAAACCAGGAAAACAAAAAGGCTTAGTAAGTATATCATAAGTGTTATGTTATGCAATGCTAAGTTGCGGCGTTTCATATGCGAAACTGTATTTTGTCAACAAACTTTCTCAGCTGTTTAGGCCAGCTGGTGTGTTTATGACTATGAAAATGTTTTAAACAAAGGCAATTAGAGAACTCTTGCTTGATTACAACTCTAGGTGACAAATAACCCAGTGGTGTGTAAAATTAGGGGCCATTTCTTCTCGATCAAAAAACTTCTGATGTTATTATTGTTATAGGGAACAAATAAGATGTCATAGTGTTTTTTAATTCCGATCACTAGGGTTGTTGTAAGAATCAAAAATGTGTGTTCCAATACTAAATGGGCCACACCTTTGTGGAGTTGTTGACCAGAATTTCTCTGAAATATATTTTTTCTATATTTTATTTATTTACAAATTTCATCCGATATCGGCAGAGTAATTTCCCTAGTAGCACACATGTTGCCATTAAGTTGAGAAAACATAAATGTGCCTTTGTTAGTCATAATCAAGTTGCTGCAACTAATTTTGATCGTGGTGTGCTACTTGGGTTAAGTATTAAGGTTTCCTTATGGCTTTCATATTATAAACTTATAAAGTTGGGATAAAAAGAAACTTAAAAACTTCATTGTAAGAATCCTAGAGGGTTTGAGCTGTTTAGTGGAATGCCTGTAACTAGAAATTAGAAGAAAAATTAGTATTCTCCATTTAATTCCAACTACCTTTGCTTATCTTCGACAGATACGCGTATTTCGTCTACAATGTGCAGACTTCTTCAGTGTCTCATACAAGTCGAGTTATTAGTACGAGACACTGAAACGAGGTAGCTGGAATTAAATGGAAAATACTAATTTTTCTTCTAATTTCTAGTTGATTGTAAGTATCGTGCACAATCCGTGCACCGATTATATTCAGTTTCTCAAAACATTTCCTAAAAGAAAAGCCTAACTTTTCAAAAAATGCCCAGTGGCGAACAATGTCACTGATTGTCTCAGCATGGAAGGTGATGGTGCAGTAAAGGTACCTCCCTCGAGATGACTGCTCAGAATCGGTGTTTCCGCACTTTTAACTTTGTAATCAATGTTTGCTGCCTCAGGGAAGTTTAAAATTGAGGATAATTCCCAACTGCAAAACTTGAGCCAAACAGATTTACGAACAGAACACACTTATAAAATTTCATGTAAAATTAGATTTTCTTCGATGTATCCAAACGAAGCGGACAAAAAATTTAATTTACGTTCTGTTTCAAATTTACATGATCCAAAATCTGAGTATTTTATCTCTTCGAAGGGTGCAGTCTATCTGAGCGTCTGTTTTCCATGTTTGGGCGACTCAAAACTGGGTCTGTTTTCCATGTTAGGGGGGACTGATCATTGTTCTCGTGCCAGCGTGGCAATCTAAACAGTACTATACCCGATGGTCCTCTGGCAAGACACGAGATTGGGTAAGTCGAGAATGTGCAAGCTGAAGATCAAGCGCAGCTAGAGCAACTTTATGATGGCTGCCCGCTACGGTACACTACAGTCGTCATTGACTTGAACGCTCAGGTTGCACGGGAGGCAGTGTACAGACCAATAATTGGGCCGAACAGCTTGCATGCCGCATCAAACGATAACGGACAACGATGGATTAGTAGCTACTTGGAGATCACCTAACCAACTAACATTTGCATTCAAAAAAATGGACAAAAATTGCTGATTTTTCATGGGTTTACCTTCACCCGCTCTCACGAAACTACCCATGCAGCATCAATCATAGTGGCTCATTAGTCGATTGTAGGGTCAGCGGGACCGGATTTTCTACCCCGTGTCGGGGAATCCACGAACTAGCACTTAAAACTAAAAAAATGACAACATCAGTTAAAGTTTGTTGAATATTGCACGCATTTCGAAAAGGGTTAATCGTTAGTGTGTTTATAATTATCGGAACAGTCTATAGCTGCGTCTTTACCGGTCGACCATTTTTTTTTTTTATATTAAGGCTACTTTTTTCGACTTATTTGTTTATTTTTTTGTTAAAAAAAAATCTTTCTGCATTAATTTATTGCTAATTTGAAACGAAAAATGAAGCTTTTACTGTTTAATCTTAATTGAATATTCGTTGGATCCTTTTAAGCTTCTTGCTCGTACTAACCTTAAAGCCTGAATCCAGGTATGGAAAGTTCAGCAAGTTAGTGTAATTTTCTGTTCAAAACGATGTACAGAAATGGCACGTCAAAGGTTATAAAGGCTCACTTTGTACATCGTATTGAAATTTTTGACGTATCATGCTATTCACTTTACATATAATGCCATTCCCAGTACTGTAATCATTGCATGTAGCTTATTTAGGTGAAATGAAATACAATTCTACGAAAGCTCAAAAAATTGTCTGCGTGCATTTGTATAATTCATCGTAGTAGGCAATCCATTTTCAAGAGGTGCTAAATTATGTTATTTAATCAGCACAGATTCGTCACCGCCGCGAATGGATGACCATCACTGGGTCTACTCCATCACTCATCGTCGCTCAAGGTGCTCATTGTGTGAGTTTGCGTATTCACAAGAATCGCTATCATTGTGGATGGACTGCGACCGGACTGGGCATCGGAGGCGACTAAATATTCAGTCATAGAATGAGATCATCTACCTTTCGCAGTGAATGATTTATGCAAACGGGCTGTATGGTGAGGTAATTGATTTGCCACTGTTCGCATCGTCTGCCTCTCTCCGAACAATACGTAAAATAGTAATATGTACTGCACGGAATTATAATAGGTTTTCGGTTTTGTTTGAGCCTTGCCTTTCGCCGTTTTTTGTTTCTTTTTTTTCACGCCATAGTTTCCGTTGGGAGTATGTTGTTCTAAATCATATTGGATCCGTTGTTTTACTTCACGCTGGTGTGGCTTCCAATTAATGATCGAAAAACGGTGACTCCAGCCCAAGGTAGGATTGTTTTCTCGCTTGGATGAAAGTACATATATTTGTATAATGTGTATTTAACAAAACTGTGGACACGGCTCAGTCGGAAAAGGCGTAGTTACAAAGCAGAACCAATGCTGGAGGAGGCTGAGTTCGATTCCCGGTAAGGTGTAGGATTTTTTTTCGCAAAGGAAAATTCTCGACTCCATGGACATAGGGTATGACTTGCTATACAATCAAACTAATACAAAAATGAGGAATTGAACCTACACAGATAAAAAGAAACGTTGAGTTTTCTGCGCTAACATAAACTGAATGCAAGATTTGGGAAAACATGGGATATTTCATGTAAATTTAATCCAAATAACGCCTGAATCTAGCCATTTGTATGAAAGATTGCAAAGATTGTTGTATGGCGCATGACGGATTGCAAACAATTTCGTACGACTCTACGACTCCTTTGGCTTGGAATTAAACGAGGGAAAATTTTACGCGCTTATCAGAGTTATTTTTTTTTTTCTGTGGATAACATTAAGTTAAGAGCAAACTATAAGCTTTTTATGAAAGCAATAAACAAGAAATAATAAGGATGTAGACACTTTTAGTGCTTTTTTTTTGTATGATCATTTATTTTACTCATTATTTTTTTTTCAAAAGAAAATCGCTCGATTACGTGAACAGATCCCGCTCCTTTTGACACAGGACTGCCGAGAAAAGGAGGTGTGCGGAAATGTTTAGCTTACACCAAGACATGGCGTTAATATGACGATAAAAAAAAGAGAAAGATCCGGTGAGTAATTAGTGATAAACAACCGAAGGGGTTTAAATCGTGATTGTGGGGTCGCATGAACTGATTTATTCGCTGGAACCTTCTTTGGCATTGATCACTCGTCCTGATCAAGAAACGAAAAGGTGAAACCACAAAACGTGCCATATTGAGGTCATTGAAACATACCGGCTCCGGTGGGCTTAATATAATTGATTCCTCATACCTTCAGTGCGGTTATATTGCATCCAGAGAAAGAAGGAGACGCTGCGGAGTCCACGCCGACGTGACGCCAAAGAAAGAACGATGATGATCGAATTAATTGAAATTAAATGTTCGCGTGTGTATGCAATATGCTACGATAGTCCACTCGAGCTCTCTGGCTTCTTTTCCCCTTGCATGCATTTTCAAAGTTTCACACCTTCACTCAAGTCTGGATTTTTATAAACAATGTTGCGACGAAATTTACCACCTTGCCAGTAATGAAGTGCTAGCCGGGTTCGGTTGATTTACGCCGACAGAGGAGGGTGGCGATGATGGGAAATTATAGGCCTCCGGAATTGTGTTTACGGCCCATTACGAAAGTTTCACTAATTAAGTACCGTTTGATATGAAACTTTCCGTAGCTATCAGTCTCGGAGATTACATGTGATAAATATATTGACTAAAAACGAAACATGGTCGTGCTCCGGATTAAGCCCTTTTTCTGGATTATTAGGCTCCAGATACAACATTTCCGTGTTTTTGTTTCTTGTCTCCTCGGATTGAAGCTGTCAGTCGATTGAGCAAATACTTCTACATTTGCATATTGATAGATGTGTTTCTGTGTGTTTTATATGCTATGTTCAGATTTCACAGTTCGAACATGTTCTAATGGATTTTCGATGATTATAGTGATTATATAATTTTCGTGTTTATAAAAACTGAAACCATGGCTCTACACATGCACAAAAAAAATCATGTAGTAAAAACAACCATTTTACCCGACTATACCTATTTTCAAAACTACTATGAAGTTTCAGTCAAATCTTCTACGTTCATGGTACAACCTTCAACATTTTTGATATATTTGACAGACCTCATATTGATATTAACTGCACCATGGTTGATCTAATCACAGGCATGGTAAAATCAAACTCATATATAGTCAGGTGTAAAATTGTTGGTGTTTGCGCTTAATTTAACCCTCGAGATTGTAGTTTCTATTGCGGTATTTTTTTGCGTGTAGAAATGATTCGATCAAGCTTGAAAAAGTAAATTACCTTATTACCAGAAATAAGAATTCCATTTGATCAGAGCTCAATTCTACATAATAAGTATTAGCGTACAACGAAGCTGTTTGATTATTTGACATTTATTGTTTTAAAAAGTAAATTTTCTGGGAAGGGGAGTCAGTTCTACGAATCTTGATTAAACTCTTCCAACAGTATAGAGACTATTCAACTCACATATCAATATCTTCATTTTTCAACAGATCCGCAGAACTCGATTTTTTTTTTCTAATTTTATCGAAACTTTTCTCGGAGTGTATGACACTCCGTAGAAAGCTCATTCCTTTCGTCAAAAGCAACTAAAAGCTTACACGGCCACCGAGAGTAAGGCAGTGAGTGAGTAAAGTTAATGAACTGATACTTAAAGTTGAGCCGAATTTGATCGAAGGCGAATTTGATGCCCAATTTTACTCTGGGTAAATTATTTGCCGTTTTACTTGGTTTTACTCACTTGCTAAATTACACAACTTGTTAAATTGTTGGTCGACTAAAACGTAAATTTACTCTCAAGCTTGTATTGCACTTTTGGTACATTGAATTGACTGAAAGAGAAAATCGACAGGCTGGCGATCGTGTACTGAGTGCGTGTAGTCTCACTTGTTACTGACTTAATAAGTGCGTTCATATAATACATATTGTTATCTTAGGCCATTCATCCATTAAGTTATGTGCAACTTTAATAACGAATCAATTTGTCGGAATCACGTGGCAGAAGGCGGTTTTCGATTGATTATTTTGTCATTGCTGTGGACATGTGCATACACTCAGGCAAATAAACATAAGAATTTCATATCGTTCAACTTATGAATGATACTTTGGAATTTCATAGCCTGTCTTATGAATAGATTTTGATTTACACGAGGTTGTTCTTGAACGCTTTAAAGCTTTCCAGTTTACAAGTGTCGATAGATGCTAGTGGTCAAGTCACTTCTTAGTACAACATCATTATTATCATAAGGCAAATTAATGAGATTCAAACGGATTTCCTGTGACAAATAATCATAATGCAATCTTATGAATATCGAAAGTTTATATCGCTGAGTGATGTCAAACCACCACTCTTTTGAGCGCCCGGAGTTAGGCATAGTTGATTGTTTGTATGAAAATTTGAGTTTAAGTGATGACCATTCAGAGGTGATTTCCTTGACCGTGGATCAAAAGTGTTTAACACAAGATGGGTTGCGTGCGAGTGGGTGTGATGGACACAGTCGTTCAAACTAACTCATAAAAGAAAATAAAAAATTCAGCAAGAATGGGGTAGTATAGTTTTCATCCTCAAAACAGATACACGGAGAAAAAGAAATATACTAAAAAGCATAAATTCTATCACTTTCACTTTTTTAAACATTAAAAAAAAACTTTTTTGAGCGTATTAGTAGAACGATTGTGATTGGGAAACTAGGAGAATTTAAAATTTAACACTTCATATGATCACTTTTTAAAAAAATTAAAAATTAAACCTTGACACACTTTTTTAAATTTTCGCTAGTAATCGCGAGCAAATTCCATTTAATTCCACTATGAGCTTATCTTTTGACAGGTAGGCCTATTTCGTCAGCTACTTACAGACTTCTTCAGTGTCGAGCACTCCAATAAAAATGTGTGGATTATTTCCCGGCTAGGACGAACATTTCAAAATGCTTCTAAATAATTCAAATGAAATTCTTGTTAAAAGTAGTTTGTAGTACGATAGACGAAACATCTTAAATTACTCAATGAGGACATTTTCAGCAAAATAAAATTTACATAAAAATTGCCCTTATTGTGCAGTTGTGGATGTTTCGTCCATCATACAACAAACCACGCTTTTAATTAAAATTTCATTTGATTTTTTTAGAAACATTTCAAAATTTTCGTCCTATACTCTAAAATGGAAGCTGTCAGATTTATCACCACTGCGTCCTCTTCTTTTTTCAACCAGGGTTCGCCTGTATAGATTATCATAAATTCGTTGATTTTCATCAAATAATACGTTTATCATCAAACAAAGTTCTAAATTCGATTTCTAGCCGTAAAAGAAATGTGATGTGAAAGTTATATCAGGGACTGGATCGCCAGAAAGCGCATGCTTAATGAATCACCCCTCAAAATATCATCCACAATCTATACCCGCTCAAAACAGCCACTGTTTCATTTGTATGGCTGTCCCTTTTTTCTCACGGAAAAATTACTCTATTCTCGGAAAAAGTGGAACAATTCAATTTATGAGTTGTTCCACTTTTTATGAAAACTGAGTAACTGTTCCTTGAGAAAAAAGGACAGTTATACAAATGAAAGAGAGTCAGTTTTGAGCGTGCCTTTTAGCGATTTAAAATTGGTTCAGCGTTATAGAACCCCTTGGTCCCAACTGCACCTTGCACCTTGAAATATATTCTTGTGTTTTTCGGTTTTACTAATATTATTTTTGTTTTAATTCGTTTTGACAGAATATTTGAGGGGTTCATCGATGAGAGTCATAAAAAAAGCTCGATTCAAAGTAAACTTGGATGCATTCAAGTGATCATAACTCAAGAATTAAACAACATACATGGTTGATCAAAAGGTCAATCAAAAAGGTATTAATTCAGTTTTCAAACGATGTGTAACAAGTTATTACATTTGACCGTTCCGAACGAACTGTCGCACTTTACTTGTGATCGATGCCATCATGATCTGCACAGTCGCTGGTGACACTGTACCACTTTAAACGCATTTGTTGTGCATTTGTCATTTCTTTACCGCATTCTCAAAGTTTTCGCTTGACAATTGCCCAATATTTTTCGATCGGTCTGAGCTTAGGGCGATTCGGAAAGATTATTTTGGCGACGAAAATAACATTGTTTGCAGCATACCATTCTAGTACCTCCTTAGAATAGTGGCAGCTGGCTAGATCCGGCCATAACATAACGTTGGTCTTGTGTTGCCGAATAAGGAAAAAGTCCGCTTTTTCAGACACTCTTTAATGTAAACCTTCGACGTCATTGTGTGAGATGTGATGAAAACCTTGGTTTTAAGGCCACAACTGCAGATTCCTGGCCAAATCATTAGTTTCCGAGCAAACTTATCAGCAAAAACAAATTTATACCTGGAAGGAACATCCGTATAACAAGTTACCAGGTAAAATTTTCGTCCGGGGATTTGTTTATAATCCATTTTGACATATGTTTCACCATTCATTAAAAACTGCTATCAAATTTCGTCAAAACTCGTTCGCTCACTTTTTGGCCACTAAGTTTTGTTTCAGGTAGCGATTAGGATGTTTACTGGCACAAAAAGACTTATATCCTTCTGTTGAAAGGATGCTACGCACGGTGGAAAAGTTGGAATCGGATTTCTTTGCCAAATCACGTATGGAGACTCCTGGGTTGCCTTTCACGTACCTCAACACCTTTTTCCTCAGCTCTTTGTCCCTAGTACCACTTTTATGATAGATGCGATGTGCTCTATTGAGAAATCCAACTAAAGCTAAAGTGTGGTTGAACATCGTATCATCTTGAACTGAAATTGCTAATATCTTTCTAGCTATGTTTCAAACTGTATGGAATTGGTCGATATCGTTATTGTCGTCGACTTTCTTACTTTTTTATCATCAATTACTGTGCATAAACAGATCCAAAACATATTTTGAAAGAGCGCCATCTACGTCGTTTAACCTCACTTTTGCGTTACCTGGATTCCTCTATCCGCACTCAGAGTATCCTTGTAATGTTCGATTACAAGATACACCGTTGACTTTGTGAATTTTAACACTATTGCTATTTTTGAGGCAGACTACGAAGGATTCTCTAGATGTTTGTGTACAATTAAATTTCTTTTCTAAAGTTCCATGATCCATTATTTCATCCATGATCCATGATCCATTTGCGTTGATCAATCGAGAAAAACTTTTCTCCAATTTCTTCGTCAATGAAAAATCAACGCCTTTCAAACGTTTTTATGTTCCAACCACCAGGGACGCGGTGGTGTATTAAACCGTGCGTCCAGATTTACTTTGAATCGAGCTTTATACACGATCTTAAACTGAAAAAGCTAAGGTAATACACTGAAGTTGTTGCCACCGGAAGACGTGTCAAAGATACTGAACTAGATATGTACCCAAGTAACATTTTTAATTAGATAAATGCTTCATAGGCAATACGTATACAACTTTAAACTGAGTAATGGTTAAGTAGTGGTAGCACAAGCGCCCAGCCAATATTTTCACAAGCAAATCTGGCGAATCTACCCAGCTTAATGAAAATGAAAAAAATGTCAAGCAGAATATGTAATCGGTTTATAGCCTAGGAAGCTTTTATACAAAAATTATACAACTTATTACGTAACTGTTCTTTTGAAACGCATATTCAGCATATTTATTTGTTCATCGCAATTTCTATTTTTAGAACTGTGGCAAACAGCATTTTATTGGTAGTCTTAACACGTTGATATAAACGCTTAAACATAGTCACTATACAGCAATCGAAAAAATATGTATGTCAAACACTGTTTACAATACTCGTGGACGGTATTACGGCAATGGTGTTGTTTGATCGTTGTAATGCGTAATTAACATTTAACTATTTGAACTTTGTATTATAATGTATTATATTATAAAGTATTATATAGTATAATATTTATAAATTACTTACCCGTGTACTTGCCAGATTTGAACTCTGCACCTTCACCTTAAGACCGGTGACTGTATCCTCAGATCCATATCAGCTGTGAGGAATTCCAGTACCCGTATTCAAAGTGTTCAAAACATATTTTAGTTCTAATAATGTTGAACAACAATAATTGCTGAAGCTCTTTACGAACAGGTTTGTACTGTTTTGAAAATCAGTGTTACCGAGATTCTTATAATCTAAACATGATCACCATCCAATTTACGTTGTTAGCTTTGCCGCGCTTGGATTCATTTGTTATAAGTTTTTTAAACTACATTAATATCAATTTCATTTATAACTGTTGTTATAGATGGCTATATTTATCATTGCTATATTAATGAATTCCCGGTGATTAAAATAAATCCACTAAGACCGGGAATTGAACACCTGATCTTCTGCTCAGTGGAATTTATATTGTTTATTTGAAAGCAATTTTCGACAGCACTGTCAATTGCGCGAATCTCCGAATATGAATCCCTCAAATAAGCTTCATACTTTCTCCGATTTCGTTTTCAATAGTAAGTGCCGCTTTTCTTAATTTTTTTAAACATCCTTCGAAATATTTTGAAATCTTAACGCTCTGCTCGATAAAATGGACGGTATTCCTTTTATTTAGTTTGACAGCTAAGACTAAACTCAAGAGCTCAAGCTCAAGAACTCCATATAAATAACTGCATATATGCTCCATACTCTGTGCCGCAACTACACTCAGGAAATTATCCCTACGATCAGAACTATTAACCACAAAGCCATAAGAGATCGTACTAAAAGATTATTGTTGCATTGGTCGATAAAAGCATGCCTCTTCTACGCTTTCAATTGACATCACTTATCAAGCGTGTATAGTCTCGTGGGATTGTGGCTCGGCTCTGGATGCCGAGGTTCATGGTTCGCATCCCGATTGCAACTTTTTTTTTTTTCATGTGAGGAAAATATTCATACGATCGTCATATGATTTCTTTTTCCATAAGGGAATCGTATAAAATTTGCAATTATGTCTTCTGGCAAATTTCCATACTATATTCGAATGAAATCTTTTCGATATGTTCGCTCAATGTACTTATACAACATTTTATACAGCTATAATCACTAAGCTGTATAGTGGCTAAGGTATTTCTAATATAAAGGCTTTTGAAAAGCTATTATAAAGCCAACAAATAAAACTGTGTAAGAGAACACAGAATGATAATTCAAATACTTAACCGACTAATTTCTTAGCTACATAAACAAGCTGTGTAAATGCAGACAAACATTGTTCGTATAAGAGCTTTCTTTTCAAAGTATGCAACCTAAAGCTAAATGTTGTGTTAAAGCTGTGTTACATTAAGCATAAGTACTGCATCGATTTTTTAATTCTGCTTATAGCTTATTCAGCTTCACTTGCTTTTATACAATTATAAAACAGCTTATAAGTTCTTAACTTCGGCTTAGGCAACTAAAAATGTTAGTTGGGTACATTGTCTATCTATAATCGACTTACAACTTAGCTGACTCTAACGCCTTCTTGATAGATAACTGTTTGTAAACTAGTTTAAAGTTATGGTAAGGAATTCTGCAGAATTATGAAATTAAAAGACGTTATATAAGAGGTTGTGGTTGTACTAAGAAGGTGGGAAACTAAGTAGGGTAATACATTATGTTGAGCTGGAAGTGCACTGAATTGTAGATAAATAACATGGCTTTCGAAAGGCCAAACTCAGTAGATAGTATCATTGCATGTGACCATTGTCACAATTGGTTGCACTATGCCTGTGCAGGAGTGAATGATTCGGTCGAAGTTTTTGGGTTTGCCCCAAACGCTTACCCGCTGTAACGATATCTGCGGTACTTCCTCTAGTATCAGAAGAGTGTTGGCGGAACTAAACTGAAACGTATGGCAGAGAAAACCCAATAAACACTTGGCTGTCATAATTAATAGCAACAACTTGGGTATGACTAAATTGAGTCACATCGAAGAGTCACACCGAAATAATTTTAACTGTCTTGAAACAAGTGTGCTACTAGGGAAGAAGCTGGAGAATACGCAGCTGGAGTTGGCAGAAGAAAACCGAATCATTTGAAGTCACCGCGGTGCGGCGAGTCGATTGGAATTGGAGGTGGTGAACGATTGGGTGGACAAATCCATCGGGGCATGTGGTGCTGATAATGAGCAACAAGAGGGGGCAGATGAGAAGCAGTCAACAAACAATCAATATGAAACTAGCGATTTGTAATTGGTTCATTGTTGTAGAACCCTTAGTTCTGAAGTACACCTTGCCGTTTGCACCTTGCTATAAAGGGTGTCCACAGTTAAATTTCATCACTTTAAACTCGTCTTCAAAAACAAGTCTCTCAACCGATTGTCATGAAATATTCAGGGAATAAAATACAATGTATAGTCTTGGTTTAGCTATTTTTATGTCACAGTATTTCTTTATCGAATCCAAAAGCCCGAACTTTCTTCTTAATACCACGCATAAGATTTCGTACAACGCTTGAACCGACATTTTTTCCGCTTTCAACCATGACTTCAACATTTCCTGTTCTGTAGTGACGACTGTAGGATGCTTACGAAGTTCGTGCTTCATTGTAGCCCAATATTTTTCAATTGGCCACAACTCTGGAGAGGTTGAGGGATTAAGAACGAAATTGACACCATTCGTCTTGTACCACTCCAGAACATGCTTGAAGTAGGTCCGGCTAGGCTAGCGTCCGGCAAAAAAATTGTCCGGCCTGAGAGACTCTGGAACATCAAACTTGTCATTTGCAGTAACATACTGGTTGCCGGGAATCTGTTTAAAGTCCGCTTTTACGTGTGTTTCATCGTCCATGATGCAGCAGTGTGGTTTTGTCAACATTTGTGTCTACAGCTTACGCGCACGTGTTTTAGCTGTCCTATTCTGTTTTTCATTGCGGTTTGGAGCGGTCCGCGTCAATAAAACGCGGTCCGCGTAAATAAAACGCGATATTTCAAAAAACAACGTAAAAAAAGTCAAGGAAATAAAAAATATATTTCATATTCATATTGAAAGAATATGGTCATACAAATGTATTGGTGGTGGAAAAACATGGTTCCAGTAACATTGGCCACCGGGAATCTGCTACAAATGGATAGAGGTTGGTAATTCAATGTGTGAGCAAAGCAGTCCAGAGTAGTTATAGAGAGTTTTCGTTTTCGGCAAAATTTATCAGTGTGTCATTTGTCGTCTTTTGACATTATCATATTAGTTCCACATAATGCCGCATAGATGGCACTGCAGTCTATCTTTTCTAAATTAAACGCTAGAGAGTTGACGTCTTCGGCAAAGTTTCTCAGTATGTTATTTGTAGTATTTTAATTTTATCATATTAGTTCCAAATTACGCTACGTATATGCAGCGCCACACTGAAGTATTTTTTTACTACGGTATATATATCTTTGAAATCAATAGTTGGTGCGTTAGTCTATTTTTGTAGCGTATTCATGGTGGAACAGAAAGGTGTTGTCCTGCAATCATGATATTTTGAAATTGTTTTTTTTTTCAATAGTTCCACTTGTCAAATTTAAAAAATACATGAAGTGCGGGTATATTATTGTATTTATTTTCGAAAAATGTTATAATCCACAGACTCCTAAAATACCCTACTAAGCACTCAACTACCGTGATAGCTTTTCCCCCACTGTCCTTATCGTATTTTATTTTGCTTTGGATGTGGATTGTACATTTCCCAATTTGCAAGCCTACATGCAATACCATTTAGAACCAATATTAAAAATTCGAACAATGTTGTTTGTAGTCTTTGTAATAAATCATTAGGACCATTGTAATACACACAAAAAAATCTGCTGTAGAAACTACCATTTCGAGGGTTACATTGAGTTCCAGCACAAACAATTTTCAGCAGACTATAAATGTGTTTAATTTTACCATGACTGCGATGAAGTCATTTATGGTGGGGTTTATATCAACATGAGGTAAGTCAAATGTACCACAAATCAATATCAACCTCCATCCGGTGCGAGTTGAAAATAGAATCATACAGACCGACGTCCAACAAATGGTTGGTACGGTTACCATCCGTTGTCAGATGTCCATAAAACGTTAAGAATATCCTACATAGGAAATTTCATTAATTTTGATACTCATATTGCCAGTGCTTCCTTCTGAATATGTTTATGGCCTCACATGAACCTGTTCCGAAATAAACATTCCAGGAACAAATAATCAAATGGCCTTAAAACGTTGACAAATATCCTACTGACGAAATTTAATGAATTTTGATACCCATATTGCCAGAGTTTCCTTCTGAAATTTTTCTGGCCACTCAAAGCCCCACGGGAACCTGTTCCGGAATAATCAGTCCGGGGACAAATCATCAAATGGTCACAAAACGTTGACAAATAACCTACTGAAAAAATTCATGAATTTTGATACCCACATTGCAAGGGTTTACTTCAAAAAATGTCTATGGCCACTCAAGGCCTCACGGGAACCAGTTCCGGAATAGCCGGTTCAGGGACAAACCGTCACTCCAAGGCCTACTTGTCTGGTGAGCTCAGGATTACAAGGAACAAACGCTTGAGAAAATTTCAAGCAGATCGATACACATATTGTTATGGTTCCATTGAAAAATGCGTATGACCAGCCACGGACCCTTGGAGAACCTCCTCCGGACTGGCCACTTGAAGTATCATACATTCGATGGACCCAAAACAAGAAAAGTCAATATGAAGAAATTTTAAGAAGTTTGATACCCATATTGCTGGAAATTTACCAAAATCCACGATCAGTATCATTACTTCAGGACATGCTCGTTAAAATCCCGGTGGCCAATGTTACTAGAACCATGTTTTGCCACCACCAATACATTTGTATGACCATATCCTTTCAATATGAATATGAATTAAATTTTTATTTCCTTGACTTTTTTTACGTTGATTTTTGAAATAAGGCGTTTTTTTACGTCGTTTTTTTAAATAACGCGGTTTGTTTTGCGTTGTTTTTTTGAAATAACGCGTATAGTTGTTTGGATTCCATGACAATTGTTAGATAATTGACATAAACCTTACTAAATATCCGTTGTTATAATTTCGTCACGATACTAAATTAGTCAAGAGTAAAAAGTTAACAGAGTAGCTGTTCAAAAGGCAGCTTTGACGTATAAAATAAATTTATTCTCCCGGTCAATTCGATAGAATAAATATCGAGGCTGCAAACCGTTAATTATTTAAAAAAATGAACACCAAATACACAACTCTCTGCTCCACCGATAGCCACTGTTGAGTATCTAACAAGAAAGAACACCGGTTGCATCTTAAAATCGAACGCATTATTTTATTTTGCACACGCTGTAATCTGTGCTTTTAATGCTTAAAACAAAATGGAAGGACCAGAGTCCATGTGAAGAGCGAGGATTACTTTGTAAAATTCTCCAGTAATTTTTCAAGTAGACGTATCTGATTTTGAAACCAACGTAAATTTCTCATAACTCTAGCAACCTCAGGAAACTAGCATAATCATCATTTTTTGATTGTTATTTTTGTATTCTCCCCAGCGCGGGAGTAACGATCTTTGATGAAGTTTTTTTGAGAAGCAGATAATTTCTCATCTCCATGCGAAGCGCTAGGAGCGGAATTTACTGTCCGCTCCTAGCGCTTCGCATGGAGATGAGAAATTATCTGCTTCTGATAATCATCATGTTAGGGAAATGTTATTCCTTGTGTTGGTGTCTGTTTACAAAATCAGATACGTCTGTTTGAAAAAGTGCTCGAAAATTGTATTTTTTTAGCGATAGTTAAATTGGTTTTCAATCAGCAGAGAGTATCAGTGTGAGCGACAAATTTCAACCTATTCATAAATATTCAATCTCACGCACGCTATCAATTGTGTCATCATCCATTTTAATAGAGATGTCTCCAATCGCTCGATTCCCCAAAGTTACTATGATTTTTTTACTCATGTTTAAATTCAACAGTTTGTACTTCCACCGTCTACTTAGAGAACGTAAATCGTTGTTCAAATATGAAACGGCATCTTCAAAGCTTGCCAGAAATTATACGGTATCGCCAGGAGAACGATTAATATAATAAAATCGCAAAACTCGTTGCATATCATTAATTTGTAGAATGAATTAAATTGACCCTAATACACTCCCTTGTGTACGCCAAGGCTGTTCTCTACAGGGCTCGAAACAGCTCTAGAAGCAGCAATGATATTTTACACTTGAAAATTTGGAAAGATAGTTGGATTTTCAACCGATCACAATACTCTTCTTTGCAGGAAGGGTAAAAACCAGAAGCGATCAAATGGCTCTTCGTTGAACGAAAAGACAACCTTTCCCTTCAAACATAAATTTGTGAACGTCCACCTAAATTGGCGAATCTCTATGAAGGACGTCATATCTGCTTTCCTAAGTTGATGGCAATTTGGAGATGATTTTTTTTCTTTCATAACATTTGAAGTCTTCCTTTGCTCTCGCTCGTTTGACTTTCTGGTATTTATCAATTAAATTAATTACCAAGCACAAAGTATGAATAAAACACCACCGCGACTGAGTGGAAGCGCAGCAAGCAATATCCCAGATATGAGTGGAAACTATTTCTCCTTTTTTTTCTGCTCACTTTTGTTGCGGTAACGGAAACTTCGCATCGGACTGTGAGTTCGGATCAGGCTGCTTCTGCTGGTGCATGCTCTTCAATTAAAAACGATTTTCGGTAGAGTAGCGAACCGTTGAAGCAATGCGATGAACCGTTTCCTGCCTTTCTGGAAGCTGTTGTTGTGGTTGTTGTTGGGGGTACTCTTCTTCGTGTGGCGGATAGTCCACGGTGAATTAAGTCATGCATCACACAGGAACTTACGAGCGAGCGAATGGAACCAATTTTAAAAAGAGTGTACGATTCCGGAACACACGCCCTTTGGATACGTTTAATGAAATGCCGATAATTGTAGGTGCTCGTCTGCAAAAATTCTCACTCGTTGCCATCCCATATGTGTTACGTCCGATGGAGGAGGGTACAGTTAAAATTCACTTTCGAATCCAACAATCGAGGTTTAACGTATCGGTCGGTAGGTGGAGCTTGTGCAGTAAACTGGCCACGATGGTTGTTGCACCTTCGTGGAAAACTTTCAGAAACAGTTAGCAGAAAAACTAAGTTTTCGCCGTCTATCGAAAATATGACTCTACATTTTGATCTTTCTGAAAGTATCATCATGAAGCTTTCCTTCGTTTTTTTTTGTTTTTTAAGGAAATAGCTCCGGCTTTAACCCATTAGGTGGATGCTTATTGAATAGCAAAACAAAAAAACATGATGTGTAAAAATAACAATTTGATTAATTCGCCTCTAATAGGAAGATAACGCGTGGAAATGTGTTGGTGGAGTCGGTTAGCAATCCAGTTCATAGTGCAGCTTTTTAGAGTTTCTGATAGCCATCATTCTTCTCTCATAACACCCCAAACTTATTGAACAATAATGTACGTACGGCAATTTTCGATTAGCTTCCCCACTTTGGTTGATGTACATTTTTTATGGTCACGATCAAACTTAGAACCATATAATTTGCACTGGGTGGTAAACTGTTAGCTTAATTTTTCTCCTTTATTAAGAGTATTAGAGACTATTAGCCTAATGCCTGGGACATACATACAACGTACACACACTAAGAAATTATGAATTCTACACGAGGCGTAATTCATGTCTGTAAAAAGTTGGGGAACGTAAAGAAAGATTTCGTGTAAAATTATGTCTACTTGAACTGACACATACGCAATTCGACGAAAGATGTGTTTCATTGAATTTATATTCTCTTCTCTTTCAACTAATTCTTAGGTGCTATAGAACGCTTGCATGTGTCGGTCTCAGGGGACAGAAATTTACATGACATTTTGGTAGTGTGTAAATATGAGCCAACTGTATGTTCTATTTGATGTAATATTAAACCCTAATTTGAAACCCAAAAGAATAAATATTGACATACTCAAAGTTACGTTCCGGATGCAAAATTTACTACAGCTTCTCATGTAACCTCAAATTTATCACCGTAGAGCGTTCAAAATAGTCACTTCACTGGGATTTGCAAGCCTTACATCTACATGATCCTTGTCTTAGGTGTTACAGCAACATGAGACCAGGGTTGCGGTTTATCATTTTTGACTCAGGCATATTCATTTGCCAATATCTCCTTTCAGAGGGTCGATTTGATAATATGATGTATGATGAACTTGTAGTGCATGAGTAGACCTACAACTTTGTCTAACAGTACATTGCTCTAACTCCTATATCTTCGACATGAGAGCGTATATTCACAGTGATCTTCACGATGATAATCGCGTGATCTTCACCGCGAATATCATCGCGAAGATCATTGCGAATATACGCTCTCATTCCTCAGATATAAGAGATAGAGCTATGTATTGTTATACCAAGTTGTAGGTCTACTCAAGCACCATAAGTTCATCATACATTATATTTTGAAATTGAGCTTCTGAGAAGAGCTATCGGCAAATGAATATGGATAAGTCAAAAATGATAAGCCGCAACCTTGCATGAGACCTGTACTTTTAACGTACACACTTAGAAATTTTGAATTTTACACGAGACGTGATTCAAGTTTGTAAAAAAGTCTGTGAACGTAAAGAAGGTTTCGTGTAAAATTATGTCTCCTGAAACTGACACATACGCAATTGTACGAAAGATGTTTTTTTTAATTAATCATTTATTTGTACAGGCTCAATAGAATCAACTTTACAGAGCCAAATTTCCATATTTTTATACATCATTTATCTTAAAACTAAAGTTAGGGAGATAGAACCGATTACTCGCGGCTGTCTCGAGGTTAATAGGAATTACAAATTACGGATGGGAAAAAGGGAGTTAAATTTAAATTCTAAATTATTGAAACACTTATAATTATACAATTTATGGTTTTCTTTTGATTTGAAGATTGTTTAAAAAAGAAAAAAAAACACACACACACATGCACCGACAAAAAAAAACTTATACTAAACATACAGGTTAAACTAACTACAATCTAAGGCTAATGTTAGTCAAAAACACATTATTGAGTTTCATGTACTCCAAATCACGTACAGCCACAATATCTCGAATTGCCACATTGGGTTGTCTACCTCGAGCCCGAAGGGAATCATAAAAATCCGATCTGACTCCACGATGTTCAGCACAAGACCAAATAACGTGATTTGCGTCCTGATAGCCTTGTCCACACTCACAGAGATTGCTGTCGCTCAGCCCAACCCGGTATAAATGAGCGTTCAAAGAATAATGATTGGACATGAGGCGAGACATGACACGAATGAAGTCTCTACTCACATCCATCCCCCTAAACCAAGATTTCTTCGACACCTTTGGGATGATAGAATGTTGCCATCGCCCCAAATCTCCTTCACTCAATGTATACTGCCAGCTGACGAGTGACTGTTGACGAAAAATAGGAAAAAAATCGTTGAAGGCGATTTGTCGATCACAAATATCGCCTTCCATAGCGCCCACCTTTTCAAGCGAGTCCGCTTTCTCATTGCCCGGAATTGAACAATGAGATGGGATCCATACAAAGGTGATGATAAAATAACGCGAAGATAAAGCACTTAGAAGCTTCTGTATTTTCATGAGAAAATACGAGGAGTGCTTTACCTGCCTCAATGAGCGAATAGCCTCTATAGAACTGAGACTATCCGTGAAAATGAAATACTGATCCGGAGTTAATGAGGCAAAAATTTCTAGCGTAAAGTGTATTGCCGCTAATTCAACGACATATACGGAACAAGGAGCATGAACTTACGATTGGCGCTAGAAATTTCATTAAATATACCAAAGCCTGCTGACTCCTCTATCAAAGATCCGTCAGTGAAGAACGATTTAGTGGAATCAACGTGGCCAAACTTTGCAGCAAATATCACCAGAGCAATCAGAGGACGATGATGCTCTGGGATTTCATGAAGCTCCTGCTTCATGGATAAATCAAAATGAACCGAATTGTCGAAATCGGAGAAGCAAACACGATTGGAAATGTTCGGCGAAGGGCTGACATCCTGTGTTATGTACAAATGGTACAAGGTCATAAAGCGGGTTTGAGGATTCAACTCAAGGAGCTTCTCAAAATTTTCGATTACCTGGGGGTTCATAACTTCACACCTGGTGAGGAGCCGGAGAGATAATTCTGTAAACCGATCCGAGAGTGGCAACATGCCAGCACTTCAAGACTCTTGGTATGAGTCGAGTGCATGTAACCTAACGCAATACGAGGACACCGATACTGAATACGTTCCAGTTTGATGATGTGCGACCGAGCCGCTGACTGAAAACAAAAACAACCGTATTCCATAATCGACAAAGCCGTTGTCCGGTACAACGTTAGAAGATCTTGTGGATGTGCTCCCCACTAGGTCCCGGTAATTATGTAGATAAAATTGACCCTTAGCTGGCACTTTCGCTTCAGATACTCAATATGGGATCTCCAGGTGCAATTATAATTGAACCAGACCCCAAGATATTTGAAGGACATAGAATGAGTTATCGGCTTACCCCAAATTTGAAGCTTCGGTTGTGCAGGGTTATGCTTCCTAGAAAAAACTACCAACTCAGTTTTCTCCGTAGAGAATTCGATACCTAGCTCTAGAGCCCAAGTAGACAAATTGTCTAAGGTATCCTGTAAGGGTCCTTGCAGATCGACCCCATTGGGTCTCGTGACAGACACTACGCCGTCATCTGCAAGTTGTCTCAACGTACAATTGTCACCTAGACAACCGTCAATGTCTTTGACACAAAAATTATACAAAATGGGGCTTAAACATGATCCCTGGGGGAGACCCATGTAGCTAAATCGTGAAGCTGTAGAGGTTCCATGAGAAAAGCTCATATGTTTCTCTGACAGCAAATTGTACAAAAAAATTTTCATTAATGGTGAAAAGCCACAAGCGTGGAGTTTATCTAAAAAAAAAAAATCGGATACTGAATCAAAAGCCCCCTTTATGTCCAAGAATACAGAAGCCATTTGCTCTTTTTTTAGCAAAAGCTAACTGAATATCTGTGGAAAGCAACGCGAGACAGTCGTTCGTTCCCTTACCCCTACGGAAACTATATTGAGTATCTGAAAGCAGGTTATTCGTCTCAACCCATTTGTCCAGATGGAAAAGGATCATTTTCTCCAACAACTTTCGACTACAAGATAACATCGCGATGGGTCGATAGGAGTTGTGGTCGGACGCGGGTTTACCACCCGTCTCCAATCATCCGGTACAATGTAGCTCCAGAAACTGATTAAATAAGTTCAACATGCGCCTTTTCGCGTCGTCTGGAAAGTTCTTAAGCAAGTTGAATTTAATTCTATCAGCTCCTGGAGCCGTATTACCACACAAAAGGAGGGCGAGAGAGAGAGAGAGTTCTACCATTGAAAAAGGTTGGCTAATCTCATCTATCGAATTCGAGGTTTCGCGAGGAATGATCCGTGCCAGCTGGTCAAACTTTTCGCGCGAACTTGAAGATCCATTGGTTCGATTACTCCTCGCTCTCGTTGTTCGTAGTTCGGTTACGCAACCTTCACGCCGTGTTCCAAAGAGTACTCATCGATTGCCTCGCGCGATAGCCCGTCCACGAATCTTCGCCAGTAACCGCGTTTCTTGGCCTAGATGAGGCTCTTAAGTTCGCGTTCGAGAGCCGTGTATACTTCGAAGTGCTCAGGTGTTCCACGTCTACGGAAAACTTTAAACGCGTCGGACTTTTTACGGTAAACCTCGGTGCATTGCTGATCCCACCATGCAGAAGGAGGTTTCCTGCGAAATGACGTACCTGGAACTGGTCGAGTTTGAGCTTGAAGCGCGCTGTATCAGATCAGGTTAGAGAGGAAGTTATATTCTTCCAGCGGTGAAAGCCTTTCTACCGTCGTTACGGCTTCATCTACTGCTGTCCTAAAGTTTGTCCAATCGATGTGACGGGTAAAAACTTACGTGACGTTGACAGATTTCAACGGATTGAACCTGGTGGCAACCGAATTTATTATGGGCAAGTGATCACTACCGTGGGGATCTTGAATCACATTCCATGTGCAATCCAACGATAATGAATTCGAACAAAGTGTGAGGTCCAATCTACTGCCAACAGAGGATGAACCAGCCAAACGTGTTACTTCTCCATTGTTAAGTACTGTCATATTGAAGTTGTCACAGAGATCATATATAAGGGAAGACCGGTTGTCATCGTACAGTTGACCAACCGTGGAGCAGGAAGGACCGAACAAAAATCTGAAAGTTGTTTTCGGTTAATTGAGGCTCTAGGAGGAATATACACAGAAGCAAGACAAAGGCTTTTATTTTTAATAACAGTCTGACATGCGACAACTTCAATATTTGGAGTTTGAGGAAACCTCACTCTATAGAAGGAGTAGCACACTTTGATCCCCAAAAGTACTCCTCCTCCACGTGAATCCTCACGATCAAGACGAATAATATTGAAATCATGAAAAGGAAGATCGATTTCGGAAGATAGCCATAACATAACCCCCGCATGGGCATGTGTTGCAAAAGTGTGTGTGTTGGCTTCGAAATACTGCTGAACAAAAAGCCTTACGCTCAATTTCAAACTACTTCTATTCAATTTCACAGCCGAACGCTATTGGACTTATCCAGGTAACCCAGGTATTTCAATGCATATATATGCACTATTTCTGCATCAAACTTGCATTTACTATTCTTCTTGCTGATCATTGGCAGCTCGAATGCATAGCTGTTTTATATTAGCATACGCAAAGCTGCCGTAATGTTAGCTGTCTGATATCTCCAATTTTTATGCTTGATATGTTATTAGAATAACGCTCTGAAAATGCCTAATTAAAGTTGTTTACAAATCGATAATTGCCTGAATTTTCGAAGCGTTTCATCAGCCTCGCTTACTCCTGTATCCAAAATTATTTGAACTGGTAACATCTAGCTGTCATTTGCAAACATTACGAATTCATGCTACAAATGAATGACATATTATCGACATAAACGGCTTCTTTTGGTGAGGTCCAGCATTAAATTAACCGTATAGCGAGCCAAAATGTACATGGTTATGAATAGCATTTAAGCTGAATATAATGCCCATATGCATTTTATCGCTTGTCGTTAAGACGCATATAGGGCTATTTACGTGATTTATTTAATGCTTATTGCTTACCGATACCTGCTCTTCACATCTTTGCTTCTAGCAAAAATGGCTGTGCACTATTGGGTTACCATGATGTTGGGAAGATATTTCCAATTCCAAAACATTATTATTTAATTAGTGCACTTTACGTAATAAAAACATAATTCGTTCTGTATTCGATCTATGGTTTGTTCGTATCGTCAGCTCTATCTGGGCATCTGTCGGCCGGTTATGACCGCGGAAACATCTACCAGATTCTTATTCTGGTCCTTCTGGAGAAGGGAGAGTCCATCGAGCGTAAACCTGGTGCCGGCCGTTCGACTGTTTTAAGCGACCGGAGCGAGCTCAAATGGAAGACCGAAGGCAAGGTGGCCACTTCTTTCCGTACGTTAGCCCGGGAGGCCGGTGCGACCGGCCAAACGATCAGGAAGTATTTGGCCAAAATGCGGAAGCGTTAGTCCAAGCCAGCCGTGTCGGAGAACCAAGCGTAAACATTGAAACATCATCTGAAGATTCTTGTCAAAGAGATCTTCTTGGCGACGCGGAACGTACGGAAGCATGCCAACCCTCCCAACGTGCCCCAGCTTCGCCCAATCGAGAAGTTAGGAGCCAATTTGAAGGGGTGCACACTACCAAAATGTCATGTAAATTTCTGTCCCCTGAGACCAACACATGCAAGCGTCCTTTCGCACATAAGAATGATTTTAAAGAGATGAGAAAATAAATTCAATCAAACACATCTTTCGTCGAATTGCGTATGTGTCAGTTTCATGAGACATAATTATACACGAAATCATCCTTTACGTTCCCCGACTTTTTACAAACATGAATTACGTCTCGTGTAAAATTCCTAATTTCTAAGTGTGTATATTCACATAATTTCGTGACTAAAACTACGGACGATTTGATCAAAAAGGCGACCAAATATGCCAACAAGCTGTTTCTTCTTTCACCTAGGGCCAAAGTCTAAGCGCGAAAGGTAGTAGAAGTATTTTGTTGAAGTTTTTAATGTCTAAATAAAATGCAATTTGGTTTGTTGAAATATCGTTTTCGTTCTTGTTTTACCATACACACTTAGAAATTATGAATTTTACACGAGACCTAATCCATGTTTGTAAATAGTCCGGGAACGTAAAGTCGGGGAATGTAATAGTCGAGGAACGTAAAGAAAGATTTCGTGTAAAATTATGTCTCCTGAAACTGAAACATACGCAATTCGACAAAAGATGTGTTCGGTTGAATTTATTTTCTCATCTCTTTCAACACATTCTTAAGCGCTAAAAGACGCTTGCATGTGTCGGTCTCAGGGACAGAAATTTACACAAGATTTTGGTAGTGTGTACACACTACCAAAATGCCATGTAAATTTCTGTCTCCTGAAACCGACTCATGCAAGCGGCCTTTAGCACATAAGAATGAGTTGAAAGAGATGAGAAAATAAATTCAATCAAACTCATCTTTTATCGAATTGCGTGTGTGTTGGTTTCAGGGGACATAATTTTACACGAAATCTTTTTTTACGTTCTTCAACCTTTTACAAACATGAATTGATTCTAAGTGTGTACATTTAAAAAAAGTTGCTCTTTTTAATGCGCACATTAGAGTGGTATTGCACGTTTAACTTATGGTTTGTTTTCAACCAGAACCAAATATCATAATAATCGAAAGAAATTGAATATTCATACACACTGTTCTTAAATTTTCATGACCATAAAAATTCAAAAGTTGAGGAACATAAAATTATAATTTCCAAATGCTGCTACTAATAATGCAAAAATAAATCCTTCATGATGCCCATTTCAATCTCAAAGATCTAATTTTAGTTACCATCAGAAAAAAATCAAGATATCTAATCAAAATTTTTAACACAAAAGGCCATGCATTGTAGTGATGTGATGTGATATGATGTGATAAAAATTCACAATCAGCGCAAGGATTACCTATGGCTGCAGGAATATTCTCAGCAGGTTGTTCTGAAAGAATAGTCTACGTGATGGCTTGTAGTAGCACGATCAGTTGATCTCAGTGAGGACCTTCGGAAGACTATGGCTAGAAGGCCGCGTGTCTTCGCATGGCAAGGGACCGGCGACTCCACGAACCCTTGTCCAGTCAACAAATCCTTCGACTGCCTTAGGCTACCCCCCTAGGGAATCCCCGTTATATAGTTGTTAAAGGAACAGTGGACATTTTCAGCATAAATGATTTATGCTTAAGACAAAAAGCAAATTTCACGGCTATACTGAACTTTAGATTCAATTAACACATTTATTTTTGTTATTTTTTGTAGTAGTAAATATGCTGAGTTATTGAAAATTTCTACTGTTCCTAATGAAATAGTTGTGAGCAACAAATAAGGACGGATCTCACCAAAAAATTTACAATTGAAATAATTTACCATAAAAGCAAATCAGTCTCTATGTTGCATCATAAAATCAAAGAATAATACTTTTAAATGCATCTTCCACTGCATGTTATTCGTATACGACTAATTTGCTTTTAACTGCCGATCCAATATGAAATAGGTCAAAAATATGAATGCATATACTGGGCTGGATCTTTACAAGGTTTCTCAGCAATTGTGTCAAATTTTAATTTGGAATCATGTGCATAAGTTGCACTATAAAAATTAAATAACTTGACCATGTAAAGATTGGACTCGGAAAAAATGCGACACTTTGTTTTGGGTGTAACTTTTTATCGCATGGGTATAAATTAATGAAATTTTGAGTAATACTAGTTTAGAGTTTAGAATGACTGTTTATGTGTGCAAAATTATCGCGATCTGTCAAGTGGTTTTCAAGATGCATTCGAAACAAGAAGAGTTACGCCAGCAAATCTTGGGCGCGGTGATCGATAATCCTGGTCAGTCGCACAGATGGATCGGCAAAAGGCTTGGAATCCACCATTCTACCGTGTTTCGCATTGTGAAGACGTTCCAGGAGACGAAGACCATCGAGCGGCGCTCAAAGGCGCGTTTATGAGACATTATGAAGTTTTCTGAAAACAATATTTTCAAAATCACAATTTCGAATCACATTTCAAAGAGGCCAAAAAAATGAGCATATAATGAAACTTTCTGACTACTATAACTCGAAAACGATGACACATAGAAAAAAAATTGCCAACATATTACATAAAACGTGACAATCCAAATAATAAAATTTGAAGGTCCATACAAAAAACGTGACAAGGGGGAGAGGGGGGGGGGGGGTGCGTAACTCACTTCTTGCGTGACATAATTAATGGGCGCTCCCTATGTTTTCTAACCAAATAAATTTTAAGTTAACAATTTTATTAGTGTATGCATAATTTTTTTACAGTGTATTTATGTATTTCAGTATAGAATTATTTAGACAAACCAGTCATTTTTATATACACCCTTCTCAATAGTTAGTGCAGATAAAAAATGGCAATCTGATTTCAATTTAATCAAAAAAATATTTAATTGAAAAATTCCAAAATATTCGTCATTTGCGGTGGAGCTCCTCAAAAAAGAAAAAAAGGTTGTTTTGATACCCCATTCTCTCTTATTGATTTCAAATGAAGCAAATGTTTGGATGCCAGTTTATTTAGCTTATTTTGCTTCATGTTTATTTACACGTCGTGAATTAAAGTTTACATAAACGTTGTGCGACAGGAAGATTACTCCATGCTTTATGTGGTTACTTTTTTGGTTTTCCCAAAACATATTCCACTTGTCTTCTTCCCACTTATCCATCGCAGCAGGCAGACGACGATGCAAACCAAAGACGCACATGTTTGCCATTTGTTGTGTATGTGAAGGACTTCTTCCATCGTCATCGTTGTCATCGTTGGTCGCTGGGAGCAAAAGTCGGATGATTATTGTTAAAGCATTCCTCGTAACCTCAAAGTGCCGAAATAATGGCATTGAAATCAACACCGGGAATAAAAAAAATTCAACTTATATCATCATTATGGCACTAGAACGTGTGGAATTCGTATGTCATCGTATAGAACAGGGACATTCGCATTCCGTACATCAGTTTCAGGGGTTAACTGCATTTCTGATGCTAGCCACGTTCCGACTTCCTTGAGGAGGTTTTTATCTGTGAAGGGGACTACACAAATTTAAATCAAAATAACGACTAAACGCTAAAAAAAATTAGAATGACTGGCCCGTGCTTTGAACGATAGAATATGGTAAATTCACGAGGTGTTATCCATGCGCAGCTAGAGCATTCACGGGCTGTCATGAATAAACGAGAGAACTGTGAATGAACTTTGAGCATTTTGGTGAGATTGATGATGATCATGATGACAAAGCCTCTCTTCTGATTTGAATTTCTTCAGCTTATCAGGTACATACAGAAAACGAATTTAACCGTCCAACACGTGGATGGATGGATGGATTTCCAAATACAAGAGTTTTGTTTGGAAGGGTTTTTGCTATTCTCCTATAGTTAAAACTTCAACTAGTCGAACTATTGGGACAGTGTTCCTACCAATGGAATAAGTGTATTAGAAAAATATGTTTATTCTGAATATAGCAGGCTGTTTCAAGCACAGTAGGAAAAGGTGCGGCTTAACATGAAGCAAACAATATACGAGAGGGCTGGTTTTGATCTAAACTTCGGTTTATGATTTTTATGGGTAGGATGTAACGGTCCTTACTGAAAGTGAAAGCGTATCTAGAATACTTATTTGTTGTTGAAGTGGTTGGTTACGATTATCTAACAGTATATAGTTTTAATACAATTGGTTGATATTTTTGAAAATGGTTGCAACTAAGAAAAACAAGGTTTGCGTTCACAAATACATAGTTTACTGTTGTTTATGATAGATTTGCGTTTCTTGAGAATTTGTTTTGTCCAGGATAGGGGGTAAAAAGGCAAGGAACCAGGAATTCAATACGCATCTGTTCTGCGTCTAGCCAACACACACAGTCCAAAATGAAAATCAGGAATCGGCAAGTGAAAGAAGACTTCGAAAATAAAATAGAATAGCTCAACACAGTGTTCGCGTTTGTTCTATAATAAGCCTTCCAGTTGGTGTTTTACTGGGTTGAGTTTGAGTACCAACAGTTTCACGATCATGAAATGTGCGGTAAATGGTAAATGGTAGAGCAACCAAAATCGGTAGAAACGAGAAACAGAGCGAAAATGTGATTAAGTAGAGATTGAAATAAATTATCGCTAAGTGAACCACGGCATGTGCGGCACGTCATCGAACTCTGCGTTTCAATGCGCTTTGATGGGCCGCTCTGATATAAAAGTATGGTTTGGGGAGATTAGAATCTGCGATGCGGTTCTTTCGTTTTTCCAAATTATTAAACATCCGAAGCTATGTAAGACAATGCAGTTGAACGATAACTGAATATTAAATTGTTTTTCATGGTTCAGATTGTTTAAAGTGCAGATTGTTACAGTTTTTTGAATTGGAGAAAAGTGTCTACGTACAGTGATATGAAGAGGCAGCTCAGTGATGTCTCTTTAAAGCATATTATCTCGGAGGAACACCTCTTCGTGGGGCTTTACTGGTGTAAGATCTACCACTATCTCATTAAAATACTTCAATGTTGATGACAAAAAGGTACGAATATGCAATCTACAAATCACTCTTTAATAACGCAAAACAACTTGGATTAATTCTCTCGCCGATTCTCAAAGTAAATGCAACGAGGCTGTAGAGTCTAGTTTTGTAAATGTGAATTCACCTATAGGTACCGGGCGAAATATAATTCCGATAATTTGATAATAGTAATTAAAGTGCTCTTTTGAACTGATTTTGAAACAATAAAATGAAAAATTAAATTAAAATTTTGTATGGTGAGAAATGGAGACATTTTTTTCAAATAAATAAAGGTTGCCGCTGGACGAGTACTTTGCGTCACCCACCAAGGAGTAAACCAAGGAGTATTTTTGTTGTCAGTGCTACTTAGGTAGGGGCCTTACATATATCTAGCCGTTTTTTTTAAGTTTATAAAGTATTAACTTATTTGTTAGAATGCCAAAGATAGAATTGTTACGTTTCTTGTAAACATTATCGAGTTCAGAGGCCTTAAATGTAGAATGCACAATATTATCAACAATCAATATAAAACTAGCGATTTGAAATTCGTTCACTGTTGTGGAACCCCTAGATCCGAAGTACATCTTGCAGCCCTTATCTTGTAATACATTCTTGCAATACATTCTTGCGGTACTAGAAGCTTTGTTTTTGTTTTGATTTGTTGTGTTAATTTGACAGAACATGTGAGAGTGTGTTGGTGTGAGCTGCGTTATTAGGTGTGAATCATCAAGCTTGGGACCGATGTGCTGGAACTTCCTGTGCCAAAAAATAGGGTAACGGGATGTAATGTTAGCCTAGCTCCTTGATTCGGCCTATGTACAAAATATGTTGTTTACTCAGCTATAATCAACAAAATCATGTTTCTATCATGCTGACCAATGAATTTCAAGGCGATTTAGATATTATTAATCAGTTTATAGTAGTTAACTTCCGCGTAATTTGTCCTCAACTTTTTAGACATCATAACTTCACTGGTTAAGCTAAACCGATCATCACCATGGTCTTTGGATAATCTAACATTAGCCAAATTGAACCGAGAAACCTACTTGCAGCCTAGATTTACAGACAATAGTCATACTGTTGGGTTACCGGACCCTAACCAACACCGATTGGGGGGTAATTTATTTGCACTGCCAGCGGGGTGGAATATTTCGGGAGCTCTTCATAAGTGGACTGTATTTTTGGTTGGGTTTGAGGTTTCTTTTGGTGTTCTATTCATCCTTTTAACATACACAGTATCACACATCCGTCCATCAATCACACAGCACATATATTTCGTCCTCAACACACATTCTTATTTAATAAACATTATTCGTCCGACATACCCTTTATTTACAATATTTACATATAGACTTAATCTATTTAACGGTACAACACTTAACACAGAACATGTTTCCATTGTGGCTCTGCTCCCATCCATCCTTCTTGGGAGTCAGAGCAGACACGACTATTGCTCAGTAGATCGACCACTATCCAACAACCAGATGATCCAAAGCGGTGACGTCACCGATAACGATCGCCTGTGATCGCTGTCGCTATCGGTCGAAGTGGTAGGGAGATTATCGTCTCGATTCGGTGGAACGATCGTTGGGAGAGAGAACCCTCTCATTCGGCAGGGGCGTAGCGAGGGTAGGGTGATGTTACTCCCGAACACATACGTTATAAACTAATTGTTTTCATAGATAAAAAAAACAATGATTTAACAAGAAAACCGTAGACCCAAAGTTAGGGACATATTTTTTTCTATGTTCCCAACTGTGGCCTGTTTTATAAATAACGTAGTAAAATTGTTGTTACTGGTAACATTTACAATGGAAATTTATAACCTTCGAATGTATATTTTTCAAATGTCGCATGTTAACACAAAACACAGGAACAAAATCTGTTAAAAGGGAATAAAAATGTTTTCATTATTGAATGGCTGATAAATTATACGAGAAAATAATTTAAGTGTTTTAAAGCAGTTTTATATAAGTTTGTTTAGAAATTTTGTGTGTTGGTGAGAATGAAAACAGCTGGCATTGCCGTAAACCAGAAGATCATGGAAAAATTGCACGTTCATTGCATTTAATAAAAAAAACTATCGAATGGAACGAAGTTGCATCCACGAATAGACCCAATTGGGTGCTTATAGACCGACATTACATCTATATTCATTGAAAGTTTTTGTCTTAATAAAGTTTGTTGTTTAGTTTGCCGTAGTTTAAAATAACAAGCGTCTTATCAAGCATATCTTTGCAAGCAAATAACTAGTTAGATGCCTTTTGTAGCTCAATTACTTTATGAGTAACAATGAAAAATGTAACCGACCGCTGTATATTAGGCTAAGGTATGGGACATATACCCTTCTATCCACTATCCAGCTGCTGATTCAACAGTGACCATTATCTAATTGCAATTTCGTCAACGTCTTTTAATTGCAAGTAATATGCAAATGTCAAGCAATAATTTTTCATTTAAGTCAAGGGGTTCACATGTTTTTGACAGTCGTGTTGACGCTTTTAAAGCGAATGACGCAATGAGCGAATACTCATAAGGATTTTATTATAGCACACATGGATTTCAGTATCAATGTGATGAATATATGGTTAGGATGAATGCATCAACCTGTTCTTCCTAGCATTCAAAACGTTCATATGCGCGCATCGTCACCGCATTAGAGGATACAAGGCGAGTGTGGAAGAGCTAGTTGATTTGTTCTGTCATACCTGTTGGGCTTTGACATTGATCGATTTGTTTTGATGGGCCATGTTTCGACAAGGATTTTTCACTCGGGCCTAACTGACAAACGTAAACAATGACTTTTTCCGTACATTTCTCGTACAAAATCTTCCAATTTTATCTGGGCTGCAAATTGGTGTGTTGACTACTGAGATGGAGCGTACTGCGGGGTCGTAACATAGCTCTGGTCCTACCTTATGCTTCCACGGGCCAAGAGATGACAAAAACTGCTAGCTAAGGGTTGGGTACTTAGCTGGTAGTGCAGCCTAGGCACTGTTGTCCTTCTGACAACAGCTAGATTGAGGAGGTGCGTGCCGAGCGTCTACCAACCACGGAGGTGCGGCTCAATAAGCGTATGTCCTGGCATCTAGCGGTTGAGTAAGAAACGTTGTATCGCGTCAGCTATACCTAATGTGGCAGCCCCACCAATGCGATGTGGGTAGCGCGTCCCCGGTAAGATAGTATGCTGAAATCTAACCCTACCAAAAAAAATGGAAGTTTTTTTTGTACGGTATTTGGTCTCATATCATCAATGGAATTCCCAGGTATTGTATAGTCGTTTTAAAATATGTTTTTCCCTGGCTGTGCTGGCTGTAGTGATGATGTTTATAAGATCAACCAGCTGTAGACCGTTATCCTTATCACGTTACAAATTGTCCAGGGATTGTTAGGGATTTTAAAGTAAAAATTTATTATACTTCTGTCAACTTGACAGACGTGAAAAACCTAAAATTATATGTAGAAGGAGATGTTCGCTCATCACCATGAGGCACCAAGAGTGAACATTAATGTTTTTGGCTAGAATGAAAGATATGAAGAGAAAGTTTTGATAGTTCCGTCAGTGTGCGGCAGGCTTGGAAATAGAACAGATGTTTTTAGGAAATTTAGCGAAAAGGGCATGTGTACAGTGGTACTCGAATCAACGAATTTTTTGCCTAACATCCATGTTGAAGTGGCGGACTTAGTACATAGAAGCGTCAAAGGATATGCAATAATGGTGGTAAGCTGAAATTTGGATTCATATAAAATAATTGTCATGTTCTGATAACACAGTGTCGACAGAGACTTTTAGACCCAGTGCTCCATGCCAGTTTCCGCTAGCTTGGGTCCCAAAACCACCGAATATCGTGTTGTGACCTCATGCGATTTGCATTTTTCTCCACAAATTGGCATCAAAATTGAAATCTTGATATATTTGAAGAACCCCTCAAATAACTGTCTTAACTCAAATGTAAATGCTCCAATATCATTTTCATTTAATTTTTTCGAACAATTTTGCAGAAAAAAGTGTGACAATCTGACTTCACCAAAAAAAGCTATGACCGTTGAAAAGCAGCACATTTTTGCAAAAACAGCATAGTACAGTTAACTCCCCGACATGCGCGGATTCCCTTGATGGTGGTCTAAAATTATACATGGGCATTGACCTTTGCTGTTTCTTCAGAAAATATCTCGAAATCCTTCAAATATAGAAAGTTACTTCCTGCAGCAGGATGATAAAAGTTCAGAATTATCTCATTAAGCGGCGGTAGTGTGCATGTAAACTTACTTTATAACCTGAATCTCGAGATCCTCGACATATAGCAAGTTGGTGTCTTCGACAAAGATGTTTGGTCGATTAAGGCCTATCGGATGGTTTTAGCTATGGTTCAGAGCTCGTCCGCTACGGGGCACTAGTGTACATGTGAACCTTGTGTATTACCTGTATTTTGAGATCTAGATCGTGTAAAAATTTACGTGTAAAAAATTAGTTGTAAAATTATAAACTCCCAGACGCTCGACTCAACAGTTCACAATTATCGGGCTAATGTGCATGTGAACTTACTGTATAATCTGGATCTCGATATTATTAACTTATAGCAAGATGGCATAGGGGCCTCAGATAGTGTAGTCGGTTCTCGACCGCGCTACGAATTTTTCGAGTTGGAAAAGTTCTCGATTTCCTTGGGTATAAAATATAATTGTGCCTGCACGCAATATACAAACCCATGCATTGATATTGGCAGAGAAAGCTCTAATTAATAAGTGTGGAAGTGCAATTAGAACATTAAGTTGAAAAGCAGGCAAATGCTCGTTTGAAGAGCGTCAAAGCCAGGAAGCAGAAAAAGAAGCAGAATGGTATCTTCAAAAAAGATATTCGAGGGGTTACAGCTTTTTGAATGGTGTACACTTGTTCATAGTGTTCATGTGAACTTTTTGTAATTTCTGTATTTTGATATCATTTACGAATTCATTGTTATTCAAGTAATCTTGGTCTTCCAGACGGCCGACTTCATAGTTGAGAATTATTTAACTGCGTGGCACTGGTCTGCCTGTGTACTATGTAATGAATGTGTATCGCTAGTGCACATAAGAGGCTGATTGCCCCAATATAGGTATTTTTGGTACGTTCTTCTGACAACTTTGGGTTATTCTTTTAGCGAAGTTCATCACAAAACTTCGGGTAAGTCCTTCAAAGAACTTCATGGAAGTTCTTCAGAAAACTCCAGGGATGTTCTTCAGAGAACTTCAGGTGAAATTCTTCAGAGTAATTTAGAGAAGTTCTTCACAAAGCATCGGGTAAGTCCTTCAGAGAACTTCATGTAAGTTCTTCCCTGAAGTTCTCTGAAGAACTTCCCTGAAGTTCTCTGAAGAACTTCCCTGAAGTTCTCTGAAGAACTTCCCTGAAGTTCTCTGAAGAACTTCCCTGAACTTCCCTGAAGTACAGTGCAGAACTTACCTGAACTTTTCTGCAAAACTTACCTGAACTTATCTGCAAAACTTCCCTAAATTCTCTACAGAACTTCCCTAACGTTCTCTGCAAAACTTCCCTGAATTTCTCTGCAGTACTTCCCTGAAGTTTTTGCAGAACTTCACTGAAGTTCTCCGCAGTACTACCCTGAAGTTCTCCGCAGAACCTCCCTGAAGATTTCTGAAAAGCTTCCCTGAAGTTCTCTGAAGGACTTACCCGAAGTTCTCTGTAGAGCTTCCTGGAACGTCGCCTGATTATCTGGTTTTACACACGCAGCTTTAATTATTTTTGGATCTTGAAGGGCAAGTTGAAGGAACCTTCCTTGATGTTTCTTGCAAGTCGTGATATTCCTCCTCGGTGATCCGCGGCAAATTTTCCGGTTGAGCGATACTTGATTTTTTCAAGTTGTATTATATATAAGCAGGACACACTGCACAACATCAATGAGGATTCTGTGTCAAATGACCAGTATGTGTGGCCACACATAGTGTTTATGTATACACAAAGGAAATATGTCTGGTTACAAATCGATGTCCATGTGTACGAAACATAGAAATTATCATTGAATGTTTTTGAGTATATATTTTTTTCAGTTCTAATTTTTTTTAGCGCAACTCTCACTCTTGCCACTGAAACTTATAGCAAACAAGAGTGTTTCTTTAAAATGAAACTTTGCTGAGAGGTTAATTAAAAATAGGCGTTGAAGAACGAATTCTAGCTATTGCCCTTTGCGCAGAAAATTCTACGGTTATTTCAGTGCCATCCGTCACGCCACTTCGGTGGTTTGTTTAATCTGGTTCGCGTTTTCGACGTACTATTCTTTGGATCAAAAAAAATGTACGCCGCAGACACTGACAAGATTTAACAAATAACCGAAGTGGCGCAAAGGATGGTGCTGAAATAATAGTAAAATTTTCGGCGCAAAGGGCAATAGGATAATCTTCTCTTGGGTTGTGAGAGCCATGTATTTGCACCTGATTTTCTTGAACGGCTCTTTTGCGAATTCGAAGTGTAATTTATCTCTCCATTTGTTCCACTCTGCTACTCTTATCGTGTCGTCCATTGTCAGTCCTTCGGAGTACGTGATCACTCATCAATTACTCATCAATAATATCGGAAGAAAAATCTTTCGGGTATCCCTATAGAATGAAACAGTTGTTTTGCTCTACATATTTTTTCCGACAATGTTGTCTTAATCTTAATTTTTAAAATTTGAAAAGATAAAAGTTTTGACGTGTAAATCTTACTCTAATTAATATGTTTTTTGTATTATCCGTGCGTGGAGTAACGATTATGATGTAGAAGAAGATGTTCACTCATCACCATGAAGCACCAAGAGTGGACAGTAATGTTTGCTAGAATGAAAGATATGAAGAGAAAGTGTTCAATGTTCCGCCAGTGTACGGTAGGTTGGAAATAGAACAGATGTATTGAAAATTGAGCAAAAGGGCATGGGTAAAGTAGTACTCGAAACAAGGACGTCACCCTTTGCCTAAAATCCCACTGCGGGGTAGGTCAAGTCATGGACGAATCTGCCACCCCAACAGGCGGATGACGTTTGGAAAGCGCTCTTGTACCACTGATGGCTTAGTGAAAGTTATTCTAGCGATATATTGTACGCACTCTGTTTTAATGCGCACATGAGAGAGCAACTCTCTCTTTTTTTGGGTATGTTTTGATTCGCAACGTCTGAGATCACTCAAGTTTTTCTCGATTTTCTTATAAAATTACGCACTTCTCAAATGTGTTTAACTCAATTTATGAAAATAACCTATCTCCAGACATGATATGCAATAGTAAAAATCCTTTCAAATGCTGTTAAGAAATTTTTTTTTTTTGGTTTGCTTCAATTAGAAAAACCAACATTTGAAAAAAGCCTATTTTGTTTACAAAAACCATAATAACTTTTGTTTGACATACGATAGAGCACAATTTCAGCACACCAAAAGTTGTATCCTGTATTGTTCTAGAATTACTGGCAAGACAACTTTGCTGAAAAATTTGGAATAAAAGAGTTACAGCTATATAACGTAGCTCAGGGTTCCCCTATAATTTTATAGGGGAACCCTGAGCTACGTAGGAATAAATGCAATAATTCGGTCATATAAAAAGGTACATAAAAAATTATACCATCAAAGTTGCTTGAAACTATTTATTCTAGAACTTTTCCGAATAATATATGCCTTTATTTTTGCGAATAAAAAAGTCAGATGACAAATACGCTACCCATGTTACTTTCGACCTTTTGACTATTTTGGCTAGAAACAAGGATTCACCAGTTCACTCCGGAATCAAATCGGCATTGCTGAGTGGCGTACAGACGGAGAAAGGCGTCCAAAGCGTCCAAAGACTCTAACATCGGCTGGGAAGGTAATGCCCTCTGTATTTTGGGATGCGCATGGAATTTTATTCATGGAACATGGAAAAACAATCAACAGCGACTAAAGGGTGCTTCGATCAAAATTTGGTTGACTTAAACTAGACGCATTTCCTTTCATCGTGCATTTAAAAAAATTAAAGATGTGTGCGTGTAGCGTCATTCCTCTATTTTGAATTAGAGATAACTGAAGTGTATCACAATCTCGTCTAAGGAAGAGAAGCAACGCATCAAAATGTTGCACATGCATGGCAAAAATCCAAACTAATCTGACACCAAGTTGGCAAAATTGTTAAATGCGACTAAACCAACTGTTACCAACGTATTAAAAACGTTCGGTGAACGTTTGTTGACAGCCAGGAAAGCTGGATCGGGTGGAAATCGAAAGCCGGAGGCCACAGCGACGACAAAAAGAGTTGTCCGCTGTTTCGAGCAGAATTCCAACCTCTCTGTCCGAGATGTCGCAAAGAAGCTGGGAGTGGCGCCTTCAACCAAGATAAGAAACAAGCTGGACTGTCGACGTACAAGAAAGTGGTGACTCCAAATCGCGACGATAAACAAAACACGTCGGCCAAAGCACGATCGCGAAAGTTGTACACGACGATGCTGACGAAGTTTGATTGCGTGGTATAGGACGATTAAACTTACGCCAAGGCAGCCTAAGTACAAGAACCCTCCCAACACGCTAGAGCTTCGCTCAGTCGAACAATATTGGGCCATCGTCTAGCGGAACCTTAAGAAGACTCAAAAAGCTGCTGTGAGCGAGAAATAGTTCAAGGCAAACTGGCGTTCGGTGGCGAATAAAGTGGATAAGGAGACTGTACAAAATCTCATGGCAGTTGTTAAACGAAAGACCCGGCAATTCGCATTCGGTAAAAAGGAAGCTGAGCTGAATATTTCTCGTGCATTCTGTATTAACTGAACTTGAAAAAGAAATAGAATTTGACTTATTAATAAAAACTTTGATCGACTCACGCACATTATTGTTTGACCAAATTTTGATAGGAACACCCTCTATTATATCGGTTTGTTGGATCGTTTCACGGCCGAAATCGTCCAGAAAAGATCTCATTTGAAGAAGAAAAAGGCACTTTTTCAGCAAGACCTTGCCACAAGTCAATAAAAACAACCGCAAAATAGGTCGAATTGGGTTTCGATTTGCTACCGCACCGTATTCTCCAGATCTGCCCCCAGAAACTACTGGTACTTCGCGGAACTCCGTGGAAAGAGATTCGGCTTAGATGAAGAAGTGATTGCTGAAACTGAAGCATATTTTAAAGGTCTCGATAAATCGTTCAACACCGGTGGTATCGAGAAGCTACACAGAAAAAAATAATTAATTTTAATAAAAGCGTAAAATTTTCCTTCGTTTAATTCCAAGCCAAAGGAGGTGTAAACAACGCAATTGGTTGTAGGGCTTTGTGCACAAATTACGTAATGCAAAAAACCGGGATTTTGGACCTCCTCCTCCCCCCCTATGTAACAATAAGTAACGCGTGACCAGACTCCCCCCTTTAATTACGTAACGCTCATGAGCCCCCCACGCTATTTCTCAATTGTGACAAAATCATCACAAAAATTGTTATTGTTGTTGTTTGCACATTGCTCTCATTGTACTGCATTTATTCAGGTTAATGAATGTTTTTAAAACTGTTACAAATATTACAAATAATATTGCAATGCATAATATTGCCCTATTGCAATTATTATAATCTAATTATTATTGATTATATTTGTTTATATGGGTACTATTCAGAGTTTTCCTTTTAATCCGGGCAGTGCATGAATAAGGGCGCGCCATGTACGACTAATTCATGACGGCAGAAACATAGAACAACAGACGCAGCAACAAGTTCATTTGATGTAGGCTACATGCAGAGGAATATTGGGTGATTGAACGCAATGATTAGAATCAACATTTCTTGTGTATTAAATCAAACCACACAGTGTTTTAGTTTAATGAAATCATATATTTGAAACAACATAATCTCTTATCGAATCCAATATTGTTAGTCAATTAATATTTCTAACAGAAACTATCATTGATTCAATAAAATTATTTGGTAGAATCATCAATCAACAAAAAATTCAACAAAATGTCTTATTATTTCAATGGTTCTAATAAAAAAAAAAACAATATTTTATTTCAATTCAACCGGTTTGGTCGAATCAATGCAAAGGTGCATTGTTTCGAAAAAGCTTATTTGTTTATTCAACAATAAATGCTTTCAGATTTCAAAAGAAACATCCTTTGCAGCGCTTTTAGAAACAAAACGAAATTGTCGTTGGTTCAAAAATTAAATCGGTGTTGTTGGAATAAACAAATAGTGGTTTATTTAAAAGTAACGCTTTAAACGATTTAAAAGTAACGCGTATTATTTATTTGAATTTTTAATATCATCCTTTTCTTCTCTGTAAGGCAGTTTTGTATTCGTAGAGCCTCAAATTCACGAACCTCTCCATTTAAAATATTGACAATTTTTAAACGTTTACTTTATTGAATATTACCAAGTATTTATTTTATTTATTTTATTTTATTTTATAGACGTATAAGGGGGCGAGGCGCCAGGTCACCAGTTTGAGTACAAGAACTCAAACCTTACATAATACATCAGGGGATAGTTGAATGGGCTATGCAACGTTTCTTCCCATGGGGGATTTGAATTTTGCGGGATACACTATTATTGCACACTAGAAGTGTACAATGATATTGCATCACTACCCACAGGATGGGGGAGGGGGGATAATTGTTGGTATGTAAGGCTGTTAGGAGAAGGGTATACAACAGTCATTTGCAAATATAATCTATTACCTTATGATTAGTTGTCAACGATATCTTCCAAAATACCTGTTTTGCTTGATATTTCTATAATTCCGAGCTTGCTCTTTCGTTTCAAGATAAGATTTTGCTTTTTGTTTCGCGAGTTTGTCTTGAAATTTGTTTTGAGTTCTTCAACAAAACTTCTTTTTGATGCCAAGGTAAATCGTTCATTGTCGATGCGCACCTTAGAAGCTTTTGATATGTTGAGAGGGATAATACATTTATTAGTTATCTTAACTTTTAACTTGCACCTGCTGACTTATTCACTCGTTCCGTGGAATGTTTCGTTAGAACCAGACAGGGTTTTTCATTCAGTTTCGGCGGCTTTGTCTAGAAATCTATTTGAAATTTTTCAACAGGACTTTCTCTTGATAACGTAGTATATCGTCAATTGCCGATGCACACTGTAAGAGCTCCGCTTGTCTTCAAAACTGAAAATGAAGTTAACAAAATCGCCTCTCGGTAGAAAGCTTTGATACAAGCATAGCATCTTGGGTTACCATTTCCATTTTCATCTCATCTCTTAACAATTCGCGCGACTTGAAAACGAAAAATCGACGCGTAACCGGAAGCGGATTTCTAACATTTTATTTAAAATTAATGTTACTTATTTTGGAATTTGAAAGTAACTAAATAACAAAAGGAATAAATTGATTCATACATCAAACTTCTATAATTCCGAATATTATGAATATGTATCATGAGATGAATAATGGAACCGGTTCCCCTTTGTGATAATGCTTTCCAAAAATGCACTGTGGTTGTGATAATAAACTAAGCAGGTTTTTCAACTGCGTTTATATGGTCAAGTGCAACATTCCAACTATTCGTAAATCTTGTACTTGAGCATCGATCACTATCTCGGTATAATAATATTTATCGATAGGAAATACTGGCGGATTTTCAGAAACATTTTTGGGCTGCATTATCACTGATCTGGCAACACTAGTGTGCTTCTTTCTAAAATGGTAAAGAATCAGACCAGCCCTGGGACCTGGTAGTTAAAGTTAAACTACCTCAAGGGTTTTTTTTTTTATTGAATATTACCAAGTATTAAAAGAATATCGACGAGTTTTGTTTATATTTTTATTTACATTATTTTCAATGGGATTACTGTGTAAACATATCTGGCAACACTGGAGCGACCCTCGTATCATAGCAATCATAAATTTATAAAAGGTCATCTCTCTCTACTCTGGCAGGTCCTGTCCTAGGAAGGTAGGACTAACAAATCTATTCGTTGTTTTCTGCAACGAAACTGATTTCTTCTTTCTACGATGCTTCCTTCGTATCAAAAGCCACACGCGCAAATGCCAAAAGCACAAAGCATTTGTTGACACAAAAAGAACATAAGTTCATTCTACGAAAACAAACGAGTAATTTGTTGCCAATAGAGGTGAAACGGCGCTTGGATGGTAGCATTAACGACTGACAGTTCTACTTTATCGGCTCAAAATATATTTAAAAAAAAAACTCAACCATGAGGAGTTATTCTGCTCTTCACGAAATTAATGTTGTGCATTGTTCAAAAAAGGTGTAATGATAGCGTTTTGTTAGAAGACAAGCAATATGAATGTTTCATATAATTTACGAGACATTTGTTCTATGTGCATAATCCATGTTTCCATAATCCATGAAACGAGTGAAAGCTAATTTACGAAAATTAATTTTCAATGTACGTCTCTATTTATCAAATCTTTAGAATTTGGTCGGCAATCCAAAGATAGACTTAATCCATTTTTCTAAAAATTTTTAGATTCACCACTTGGCCATAAATGTGTTTCTATTATGGTAATTCTTATAAGAAACACATGCGATTGGCCATGAAAGGAACCAAAATTTAAAACTATGGCAATAATTGGTACAGTGTACCAGTTATGGCAAACGTCATTAATAATTCAAAAACAAAGTTTTGGCTCAGTTTTGAGAGTTTTTCTTCAAAATATAGATTGAAACCTTTCATTTAAAGTATTTCCCAGAATTTTTAAACATAGTTCTCAACTAGTATAAATTAGCCCTTTTCTACTTGATGTAGAAGGAAATGTTCGCTCATCACCATGAGTCACCAAGAGTGGACAGTAATGTTTGCTAGAATAAAATATATGAAAGGAAAGTGTTGAAAGTTCTGTCAGTGTACGGTAGTTAGGGAATAGAATAGAAGTATTGAAAATGGTGCAAAAGGGGATGGGTAAAGTAATACTCGACCAAGGACGTTACTATCGCCTAACATCCCACTGCGAGGTAGGTCAAGGCACGGATGAATCCGCACCTCAACAGGCTTTTCTACGTACTACTTGCTACTTTGCTTGGCACATAGGAAATTTGATTGATGCAAATTGGTTATTCACTTTTAATTTTTTTTTCCAATTGGTTATTTTGTCACGTAACGATTTTCAACACCCCCCCCCTCCCCCATATTTCACAATACGTAACGGTTGCTCAACACCCCTCCTTCCCCCTTCATGCGTTACGTAATTTGTGCACAAAGCCTAGTCTATGATGAGCCATACAACAATGTTTGCAATCTGTCATACAACAGGCTTGTTTCAGGCATTCCTTCTATGTGCATTAGATAACGCAGAAAATTCAATGTTTCTTTTTATCTGTGATATAATTGTTAGATTGATTTCTGGGTTCTTCGTTTCCATACACAGAAAAAAATAATTAATTTTAAGAAGCGTGTAAAATTGTCCCTTGTTTAGTTCCAAGCCAAAGGAGGCGTAAACAACGCAATTGGTTGTAGTCTTTGATGAGCCATACAACAATGATTGTAATCTGTCATACAACAGGCTAGATGCAGGCGTTATCTGACCTCAATTTACATGAAATATCGCATTAATTTCTGCCAACTCTAGCATTCCCTTTATGTGCATTAGAAAACGCATAAAATTCAATGTTTCTTTTTATCTGTGTAGCTACTGCCTTTCATACACAAATAAAAAGAAACATTGAAGTTTCTGCGTTATCTAATGCACATAAAGGGAATGCTAGATTTGACAGAAAATAAAGATAAGAGAAAGATTGCAAACATTGTTGTATGGCTCATCATAGACTACAACCAATTACGCACAGAAAAAAATAATTAATTTTAACAAGCGCGTAAAATTTCCTCACGTTTAATTTCAATTTAAAGGAGGCGTAAACAGCCAAGTTGTATGCAATCATCCATACAACATACAAAAATGTTTGTAATCTGTCATACAAAAGGCTAGATGCAGGCGTTATTTGACCTCAATTTACATGAAATATCCCATTAATTTCTGCCAAATCTAGCATTCCATTTATGTGCATGAGAAAACGCATAAAATTCAATGTTTCTTTTTATCTGTGCGTTGTTTACGCCTCCTTTGGCTTGGAATTAAACGAGGGGAAATTTTACGCTGTTATTAAAATTGATTATTTTTTTTTCTGTGTAGGCTAAAGGTCCTCCATTTTATATTCTTCGTATGCTATGCCCTCTATCCACGATATCCTTCTTCCCTGCATTTTGTTACAAATTTGAATCCCTTTATTTTGTTTGTTTCCGTTGGCTTGATCCAAACTTACTGTAAACTGGCTAGTGTTGTTTGTTCCATATTTAGAAATACGAAAATTTCTTTCTCCGTTTCTATTGGCTTTATAGACTGTATAGTGAGTTTTTTTATATCTTTATCTTATTCTCCTGTGCTCTGACTGATCTCTTCTGTTGGCTTTCTGTTTATCACTCTACACTAGTAGCTAGATTGTTCACCAATTCTGCAATAATGCCTCTGATGAACTTGTTTTAATTATTAGCTCCTCATAGTCCATTTCTCTTCGTTTGCTGTTTACCTCCCCCTTGATAGATTCCTGTAGTTGTGTCAGCTTTCATACTAAGCCCACGTTTCTCCAGAACGCATTCACTTCATTCGCCATCTCCTCTAGCTCCATAAATTGATGGGATATTAAATTTAAATGTTTCCCAAATATCACCTAAATCAGGTCTGTAGTATAAAAGATTGCTAACGATTTGATTATTTCCGCTTGCTGTGGCTTACAATTGAACCAGGGGAAATGTTACGCGCTTGTTAAAATTCATCGTTTTTTCTGTGTATGAATGCAATTACGTGTACTCCAGACTCCAGTGTAATTTCTAAAGAAACCCACGAAATTTATTTTACAGTTGCCTATTTGCATAACCAAGCGATTCAAATCAAACCGATGCACATCCCGACTCGAAAGTCATAGCTACAAATCAATATCTAACTAATTATAAAACAAGCTTTAAAACCTCTTACCATCTGCCTGCAAATTGTGCCGCATTGTTTGAGCAAACCAACAACGTAACGATAAAATCACATTTCGTTTTTGGATTTCGCATTCGCTCAATTCCGTTAGCCGGTGTTTTCAGTTTTCAAATTGGAACCTACTTTTCATCGAACATATAAAAAACGCCCCACGACGAGACACACTTGACAGCAACGAGCCGCATGATCATGATCGTACTGCGCATCGTGATGGGAGATCCAAAAGGTGGAAAATGTCTGCTTTCCTTTAGGATCGAAAGACACACAGGGAAGGTGAAAAGGAGAAAAGTGCACTCTAGCTCACTGACATATCACAGCACGCAGCGTTACTAGAGCTCATCATCCGAAGTTATGTCCTCACTAGATATGGGAGAAAACGGGAGAAAACTCGTGGTTCGTTTGACAGAAAATCGTGAGGGGCTGAATAGTAAATTGATCATGCAATAAACTTTTGAAACTTCACGCCTTTTTTTGAATTTTGATTCTCTACGAATCGATTCTCCACCTGCGAGACGAATAAGACACAGCGGAGGAGAGTCTCCAAAATAAAAACGGTAGTGTATGCGGTTTTCCTTCTGAATCATAAATTTAGATTAGATGCAGTGGTGAAAAGTGTTTTTGTTGCTGTTTGGATCTTATGTGCTCGCTCGCTAGGTGTAGGGTATGTATCAACGCGTGAAGGAATTTTGTTGCCGAGCGTTTGCCGAAGATGGCTCATGATGACTTTGGTGATGATGGAACCGAGAAGTACATGCCGGCACTGACTGTGACTCATCAACACCGACCACGGGTACTTCATTACCGAACACTGGGACAACCCGCTGATGCACATGGCCAATTTGTATGAATAATCACTTATGCGTTTTAAAAGGCGTTCGCTTGCAGTAAATGTCGGAAGACAGAAAGAAAGTTTCGTGTGGCTGTAATAGGGAAGTCATGTTGATCGGATGCGAAATCGTGCTATCTGTGTTGCATGTCCTGTACCATGAGTGGTACTGTACAAACAGAACCATCGAGAGTTGCTTTTTTTTTGTTAAATGATCAAGAAACCATTTTGCTTTCAATAATAAATAATGAAATCTAAAACTGCGTGGCATCGTTTATTTTGAACTGTTTCAATTATTGTGATTCTCGATTGAAAAAGTTAAATAATTCATGTCTGTGAAGGGCTAATGAAACTCACAGTAACTATACAAAAAATAAATAATTTCAGTTGCGTTTTTCTTGAAACTATTTTTTCATAGCCAGCGCTAGAGAAATTTCAAGAACCATTTTACCTTTTCAATCATGAATCCTGGAGAGTGTAAGCTGTTTTGTGGAATATCTGTAACTAGAAAATGAGAAGAAAGATTAGTAGTCTCCATTTAATTCCACACAGATAGAAAAAATAATGAATTTTCTGCATTATCTAATGCACATAAATGGAATGTTAGGTTTGGCAGAAAATAATGGGATATTTCATGTAAATTAAGGTCAGATAACGCCTGAATCTAGTCACTAGTATAAAAGATTTCAAACATTGTTGTATGGCGCATAAAAGATGGCAAACAATTTCGTTGTTAACGCCTCCTTTGACTTGAAATTAAACGAGCGGAAATTTTATCCACTCTTTCATCAAATCCTTGTCGTTTTTGCTGGCCTGCTCTGTTTTCCAGAGCATGCCCTTCATAATCGCCCAGAATTTTTCTATTGCGCGAAGCGAAACTATTTGCATATGAAAGTATGAATCAATAATTGTTTAATCCAGATGCAATCCTTCGTCACTCTGGATGCCTTAGCCAATATTCCATAGGCGTAGCCAGAGGGGGGCAGAGGGGGGGCGTTGCCCCCCCCTAACTTTTGAATCAATTTTTATAATTTTAGTGTTTGCTTCAATTTTTTATTATTTAGTATCTTAGAGGGTTTGAGCTGTTTAGTGGAATACTAGAAATTATAAGAAAAATTAGTATGTTCCATTTAATTCCAACTACCTTTGCTTATCTTGACAGATATACGTATTTCGTCTACAATGTGCAGACTTCTTCAGTGTCTCGTACAAGTCGAGTTATTAGTACGAGACACTGAAGAAGTCTGCACATTGTAGACGAAATACGTATGTAGTTGGAATTAAATGGAAAATACCAATTTTTATTATAATTTCTAGTTATTATTTAGTATTAATGTTTGATAGATTGCCCCTTTGCCTCAATGAAAAAGCGCGTTGCCTCGATTTTATGACAAGATGTAGCAAACAAGTACAAAAAGTGGACATCCATGAGATTTTTTTTTAAATTGTAAAGACTAAAATTTGTCTAACATATGATATTCTACGGGCCACACGAAACGACTCATAACCCAGTTTCAGAGACAAGACAGCAGTTGTTTTATTCTATTCGAAGATTTTATCGTATTCGTTATGAGCATGAGTAAGATAATAAACATGATTTACCACCCGAGGCTTCCATTCCGTTGCTGCCAGGTGAGCTGTTATTACACAGAAAACCACCAGATGAGCCAGATTAGCATACATTCTCAATGTGAAAAAAACTGGTGATCTCAAACTAATGCAATAATCAACGCCTCGCCCGAATGCAGGTCAAATAAGGGAAGGAAATTTAATAAGAAGGGATACACCAACGCGATCCTACGTTAAACTTGCGGTTGTATCAAAGACTAACTCTAAGGCCACTAGGTCCCATACAAAAACGTTTTTTTTCTTGGCTCAGTCAGTACTAGCACATCGGTCCCAAGCTCGGTCCCAAGCTCAATAATGCGCCCCCAATAATGAACTCACACAAACAGACTCTCAAATATTCTGTCAAAATAACACAGCAAATCAAAACAAAGGCGCAAATATGTACAGCAAGGTGCTGACTTCAAGGTGTATTTCGGACCAAGGGGTTCTACAACAGCGAACCAATTTCAAATCGCTAGTTGCATATTGATTGTTGGTTATATCCTTGATATAACCCACCTCTATTTTTAAATATTAATACCTATTTCTGATTTGAACCTATTTATACAAACAGTGCTATTGGAGCCAATCAAAAATGGGATAGTGGTTTACTTGCTCTAGGATATTGTGGTACGGCGAGCATAGTAAACCAATATTATCGATCACAATTAATTGTGATCCCCACCACCGGTCCACCAGCCCGGCGAACCCCCACATCTCGATTAATCAAATCACCAAATTATAGATAACTGAAACAATACGAAACGCACCATATATCAAAATAGTGCGTAAAAAAGCATCAACACAACCTTTCACAGCCGATACTCGAAGCAAACTTTTTTTTAAATCTTTCAATTTTTACAACTGTACCAATGCTATAGAAGCTTCTTAAGAACAATCTATGCGAATCTATTTAAAATTGCTATTAAGGGATTTGGTAAAAGTAAGAGTGTGTAGATGCATGTTGTGCCTTTTGGAAACTTTATGCTTCTATTTATTGATGTCCAGGCTCATTGGTTTAGCACCAACCGGGGCAGACTTAATCCTATACTCAATGATATCATTATCTCCAATCCGCTCAATCAATCGCTATGTTTTGTGATACATTGGATGGATTAATATTATTTGAGATAACTAAATACAGACGTTGATAACTCAATACAGACCCACCTAGTACCTTATAGAACAATAGACAATATATACACTGAAAACATATTTTCGTAAATTTGCTTTCACTCGTTCTGTAAACATGGATTTTGTACATAGAACAAATGTCTCGTAAATTGTATAAAACATTCTCAATGCTTGTCATGAGTAATGCTATCATTACAACTCTTTGTACAGTGCACGAAATGAATTTCATGAAGACCAGCCAATTGCTGCTTTTCTTCAATCGTTCTCATACATGTTGGTATTGCTCCTCGGGTGTGCTGGAATCATTGATTTAATTTTATTTTATTCTTCAATTACATGCTGAGTCGATAAAGAAGATCTGTCAGTCAATCATGCAACCACGAGAGTTTCTTTTTCATTGATAACAAAATATGTGTAGTAGTTTGTATTGTTTTCGTACAATGTTCGAATGTTCTTTCTGTGCAATAAATAAATGCTTCGTGTTTTAGACAGTTACGCGTGTGGTATTTAGTACGAAGGTAGCTTCTTAAAAAGTAAAAATAGATTTACAACGAATACAACGAATAGATTTGTTAGTCCTATCTTCGATATCATAATAAAAACTAAATTTAATTTTCAGTGTGGGTGAGAGGGTCGTGGAGGAAAAGTACATTTTCAGTACAAACTGTGAACAAAACCGGGGGTTATACTATACCAAAATCCAACACGACTGTACAGTGAATATTTCGACACATGACAGTACCCGCTAGATTTTACAATGGTTGCTTTTTAATGCGGTTCGATTTTGAAACATGTGGAAAACCTAAAGTTTTCAAAATCTCTTTTGTTATTTTTTAATTAAGCCAAGCTTAGAATTGTTGAAACTTGTTTCCACAATTTGACGGATATTGTAAAGTACTTTGGGTAAGCGTAGAGAAAATAATCCACCCGTCGTTCAGGCGGATTGTCACAAAGTGAGGGATTGATTCCTGCTCTAGCCGGTGGAACTTCAAAATGTCCCTACTCTACTCCCTACCCTACTCACCGAGCGTTGTGTTGTCCGTTGTATAATATTATGAGTTTGCAGCCGCTGCTTGAAGACGGTGTAATATTCTCTCTCTCTCTTTCTCTCTCTCTCTCTCTCTCTCTCTCTCTCTTTCTCTGAAAAAATATCTTGCCCCACTCTATTTGAAATCCTGGCTACGCCTATTCAATATTCTTTAAACAAAAAAACGCACAGATTTGTTTTTCTTAACTATGAAGCTGTTCCACCTCAAGATGTATGTGTAGAATAAAAGTGAACTTTTGTATTTTATGAGGAATTGAATAAGGTTAAGAAAATAACACAACATGCAATCGCATATCATTAAAAAAAATAATAAAAATTAAATAAACAATATAAAAACAAATATTTAAATGTAGAAGGATATGTTCACCATGAGGCACCAAGAGTGGACAGTAGTGTTTGGTAGAATGAAAGATATGAAGAGAAAGTGTTGAAAATTCCTTCAGTGTACGGTAGGTTGAAAATGGAATAGAAGTATTGAAAGTTAATAATAAATCAACAACTTGCTCTTCATCGGCTTCATCCAGAACCACTTCAAACTTCTCGTGAACTTGCACTTTATGCTGTAAGGTGAGGCCTGCCTACCGAGAGGCTGTTACCTCGGGTATGCCAAGTCCTTGACATACCTCTTCATTGCGTCGAACCGCATGTACGGCAATCGTTGCCGCCGGACGCACGTAGATGCCCGCCTGTGTCTGAACCACCGCTGATCATACCTGTCCGTCTTTGCTTCTATTGACCGAAATAACCGTAGGCCAACAGTTCCGTGGTATTTCTAGATCGATCTTCACCACAATTTCGTTCACCTCAATCGACTGAGATCTGGAATCAGTTAAGCACCCATCGCCACCAAAAAAGCCTTGTTTTGAGCGCAGCATGACCGTCGTAGAACTACCGCACTTTCGTCGAACACCGTGGTTGGTTTGAGACCACTTAACAACCCACCAGAAAGTGGTTGGGTGTCAGAACGGGAACCTCTGGGTCTTCACCTGCACGAAAGTCAGAGAGCGGGAGTTGATCCACATCGGTCAGGGAAATTACTTCCAGGTTTAATGGCCATGAGATTCTTCTTTGCTGACTGTATCAGCCTCTTCCAGGTTTCTCTTATCGAATATGAGGGGACGCAGAATGCAATAATGTCCATCCCCTCTCTGCACTGAGGATTTCTCGGATGACCTTTACTTGATCCATATATTTGAGCACCACCTTGAGGTCCTCTCTTACCGCCACAAGTTCTTTGCTTGCTGCCATGAAGTTCATCCAACGATCACTGTAGATCCTTTTTGGTACGGATCCCCGTGCCATACAATTTGCCAATGCCATTGAGCACGAACTCCCATTGAGCGAATACGCAATTTCTATATGTACCGTCTGTATAGTCAAACACGTTATAAGCACACCCCAATGCTTTTCAGGTCAACGTCCCACCACTACTAACAGAGGACCGAAGTAATCTATGCCAAGAAACAAGAAATGCCTTGTAAAAACCTTGCCTTAGTCAGATCACCCGTCGGTGGAGGACGGGGAACCACTCTTTGGTTTTTGTACTCCCGACAACTCGCTTTGACCCGTTGGAATAGCCGTCTGTTCGAGGAAAGCCACCCGTGTATTTGCGCTTCCAAAGACCATTCCATAGTGCAACATTGTTCAAAGCGTAGATAGACGATCAATCAGGATTGCCTCGACGAACGGGTACAGTTGGATGTAGGTTTGCGGATTCAGTTGTGTTGAAGACCGGTAGCAGCGGGATGTGTTAACGTCCTGTTTCTTTGGTAGAATCTCCAACCATTCCTCCCTTGAGACTTTCTCGGTATCTCGTCGTCCCAGTCGAAGCCAGCTCGCCAAACTTGAGTAAATGAGCACGTTGGAAATCAGTCTCACAGGAACGAAGACAGTTAGTAGCATCCGCAAAATCTCCAGCTTCGCCGGTTTGCGTTTCCATTCGATTAACTCCCAGTCGTGTTTTGGTGAGAGTTTGAACGTGAACGTGTCGGTAGACGTACACCAACACACACCTTCTTCGTTTCTAGCTCCGCTACGAGTCTTAAGCTCTTCTCGTCTGCCTTCTCTTCCTTCATTGCGTCTATGACTATAGGTGAATTAAAAATTGAGTTTCACATGGTGTATGTAAACTGAGCGTGAACGAATGTTACGTCCTTGGAAAACTGATTCCACGCTGTCAAGCATATCGTCTATATAGTGTTATGTGATGACCGCTTGGTAGGTTGCGAGATATTTTACTTCGAACTAGCGTGTGTTGAAATTTTTCACGTACTGCACGCAGCTTGGCGGACCGAAAGTCCTCACTTGTGTTACGTAGACGCTCCGTTCACCAGAAAAATCATCACACCACAGCTCCCGAAGGCAGTTCTGATTTGTCTTGGACATGAGCATCTGCTGATACACCTCCTTTACGTCGCCACTAAGCCACATTTTATATTCTCGGAACCGATAGAGTCCGTAAGCAAGTCCGGTCCTGTCAAAACCATGGAGTTAAGAGATAGGCCGGTCTTTTTTGCTGCTGCGTCCCAAATGATTCCCACCTTCCCTGGTTTAATACTGGAAAAAGTAGAAAATACCACACTCGTTCCTGGGTAGATCTCAACTCCTCTTTCTGTCGATAATCTTCGATGTTTGCCTGCAATGGTTCAAGTAACTCCGGCTTCTTCTTCAAGTAGCGGAAGTGCTGCAACGCTGTTGGTTTGCTGTTGGGAAAACGGATTTCTTAGAATTTCCATAAACGCTCACTTCGTAGTGACCATTTTGGGATACCTGTTACTATAATTCATATATGGACAGTTAGCAATTATAAAATCATCACAATCTTCACTACGAGTGATCATAGAAAGTGCTTCAAATTGACTCAGGTACTGACATCAAGAATTTTATTATTGTTGGTTGGCTCTTATGTTCGTTAAAATATAAAACTTGCTGAAATAAAGGAAAACCTGCGTTGGTAAAATTGTACTCTAGCTAATTTCAAGCAACGTTGCCAACAACACATTTTTTTTGCTTTTGAATAGGTAGATTCAGATTTTTTTTCCCATGATAACTTAGGGTGTCCCTACTAAAAACAAGTTGTTTGCTCTAACTTTTTCATTTCAAATCTGCCAACAAATTGTGATTCAGATGGTTTTGATGGTAAGATGTAACCTATAAATTTTGCTGAAATATTTTACCGTTAGCGAGTTATTTACGACTCTCTTCTGAAATTTCGCCCTTTTCAGATGCGTTTTACTCAATTTAAAAAATAACCTATCTCCGGTTTTCAAATATAATATGCAATAATAAAAATCTTTTCAAATGCAGTTAACAGGTTTTTTGTTTGCCTCAACCAGAAAGATCAACAATTGAAAAAGGCCAATTTTTTTTACAAAAACCATAATAACTTTTGTTTGACATTCGATAGCGACGATTCCAGCACACCAAAAGTTGAGCCTTTTATTATTCTAGAATCAATGGCAAGAACACTTTGCTCAAAAATTTGAAATGAAAAAGTGAGAGCAAAATTACTGATTTTTATAGGGACACCCTAAGCTACGTAGAAAAAATTGATCAAATTTGGTCATTTCAAAATCTACCGAAAATTGTATTCAATCAAAATTGCTCAGAATTGTTTCATCTACAACTTTTCTGCCTTTACTTCTGCAAATAAAAAAGTTAGATTTTCTGAAAATAAGGACCACCCTAATTTTCATTCATACCGAAAGAAGGGCCTCATTATTAGAAACAACTTTGTAAAAGACAATTTTGCTCCAAAACTTGAAACATAGGCTGTAAATGTATCTTTCCAGATAAAATCACATTCTGGGCCACTGTGCACGGGATACAATCATCTGGAAATTCTGCTATCTAAGAGTTCACTGAGACGCGAAAATAGTGAATTTAAATAATATTTCATCAGAGCAACTCCAATTGAGACTATAGAATTAATTTAAAAGCTGATGAGTTATGCCTGCACATCTGAGAAAATTTATTATGGGTAAGATGAACCACTCTGCTCAAAAATATGTTTTCAAGAACTTTGCACAACAAAGCTTACAATAAGGATTTAAGTCACTTAGATTTTTTTTTGGCTTCAAAAGATTAAACATTAAGGAGGCTAGGAAGCAAAATCTGAGGATTGCCTTTATTATTTTGGCATCAGCATTATCGGGTGAATTTCTATTCAGTATTTAACATGAGTCATGCTAAAAGATACTGTGTATGGGGAAAATGGGTTCTATGTTGTCCTATGGATGAAATTCATTGGGCTTATCGAAGAAAATCCTCATTTTCTTGGTTAACCCTATTAACTTTATATATTTAATGCAGAAAATAAAGGTATCTAGTTTTTTTTTCTGATGTGTTGCTTATTGAAATTCTTATATTTTAATGGGCTTTCTGAGTTAACTTGAAATGTGGCTTGATCAATTTAACATCCGAATTGAAAATGTTTCTAAATTAATTGCTATGAATGAATTTGAGCGATACTGTAGGCGTGAAAAATTAAAACTTTTTTATTTAATAACTTACATTTACCATACATCTCTTGGATTTTTTTTTCAGTGTATAAACATTTGAATGTATTGTAATACGTCTTCGTGTAAATTCTGAAATCAGATTGATCAATTTTTTTTATTTAAGACGCCTTAAGTCATCTTCAATTTAATTATATTGCTTCATGACCTTCAAACGCGCTAATAGGCGAATATCCAAAGTACTAATTGTTGCCAAACAGAATTTGATTCTATTCCTCGGATTCATGAAAAATAAATAGATAAAAGAAACAAACAAAATTAACAACCTGACGTATCAGAGGGGCCAATGTCAGTTCCGATTTGTTAAAGTAACAGGGCATGCACGATGAAAGAGATCATAGCAGCCAGTTTATGAATTGCACTGACTACGATTGCCGTATCGATATACTATATAAATATTAAGTCAGCGGAGTTAAGAAATGAAAGGGAACTCCACCGTAAGCCTAACAATAATCAAAGGAAGACATCGTTCGAGCATGGCGCTGTTGCTGGAAGAAGAACATCTGTGAAAAAGAAGCTAACTATATGTAAAAATATAATTACAGAACACAGTTTTCTCCATGCCTTTCAATTTTCCTGTGGTGGGTAGCAGTGAGCTTCAGGGTAGAGAACCGTTTCGGCACCCCTAAACCCTATCCTAAACTTAAATTGAAAGCAGGAAATGAATCAGAAAACATTACTATAATATGTCATTTGGTGTGCAGATCGTACTGCGAAAAATAAGTGTTGTCAGTTGGTTCTCTCAGGGCCCAAAGGCGATCACCACCCTAAATGTTGGTTAGTTAGTCCGCTGGCTTATTGTGTTGTTGGCTCACCACTCTTGATGGGTAAATTTTTCGTTTTTGTTGTACTTTTGTTATTCGCATCGGTTTTCGTTGGATGAACACCGAACAACGCAGTTGTACATAGCGAGAGATAAATCGCGTAACGCGCAGCTGAGAGTGAGAATATAGTTATAACAACGTGACGGGACTGTTATGTGGCCCGAGTATCAGAAGATGTGCACTGCAGTTTGCTATCAATTTAAACTTGTAATACAATGGAATGAGAGTTGCTTAGTTTATAAAGGGATTTGTGAACTTCCATGACTGTTTTTTTAAATGGCATAAATAAAAATTTTGTGCTGGATTTTTATTCGAAGTCTCACTGTTATAATGTATTTTTTTTCGATAATAACAATCTAATCTTTGATTGAAAAGTTTAGGAAAAAAACCTTTTTTTTCATGCCCAACCTAATTTAGTTCAGGTTATTTATTATAGAACAAACTCACCAAGAGACACAATTCAGCTGTGTTGCTTGAAATAAAACTATCCACTATTCTGTAGAAGCATGTCTATTTCATGGGAATGAGAAGACATTTAATTTATGTCAAATGTTTTTAGACTATCATTTTATATCTAGAAATTTTTCGTTACTGACCATAGTAGAGTGCTTGATGCGAATATGATGGTCCCGCCGCTTACCCCAACAAAGGTTTGAGCTACACGATTTATCTATAAGATAATTTATTTAAAAACAATTCAACCAGTTATGCAAAACTAAAAGCGAACTGATTTCATCTACTGATGTAAACATCTTCCAAAACTGAAAAGCTATTGATAGTAACCACAAATGTTCGCAAGTAGTCCCAGTGAGCAGGAATTCTTTTAACAATTCAAATCACAGAGTCCCGTATAAGGCCATTATCAAAAGACAAACAAATATCAACTACAGCCTGCATGCAACGCTTTCCACCTTTCCCCTCCGAGGTCTATAAGTCATAGACGACGAGTGGATGATAGCTAAAGCAGAGGTCGTATGCCAAAAATAAACCCAAAATGAGCGGGAGATAGTTTCTCTCCCATGTAGGGGATTTGGGAGTACGAATAGACAGTTCGTTAGAACTATTTAAGCTAGCGGTAGTATATGAGTACGATCAAGTGTACAATCTTTTACCAGTCAAGGTGGTGCATTCGTTCATGCCTTGACCTACCCCGCATGGTGATGCTTGGTAAAAGATTGTGTACCTGTTTCGAAATATTACCTCACAATGCCCTTCGCTCAATTTCAAACTACTTCTATTCAATTTTCACCGCCTGCCGTGAGCTAACGGAACTATCAATACTTTCTCTTAACGACTTTGTTCTAGCAAAAAATTGCTGTTTACTCCTAGAGCCTCATGGTGATGAGAAATTATTTCCTTCTCAAACACAACATCATCACAGATCGTTACCCCGCGTATGGGAGAATACAAGGAAAGACTATATCAGTGATTGACATCTGTCAATGCTCAATGGTTCAAACCGAGGATTTAGGAGGAAGTTACTGTTTTTGTTTTCATGTTCGTAGATAGTTTTTGTCAAACAAGTTGTTTGTGATTAAATAATACTTAATTCGATGAAATTTGTGTAAGGTTCATTCAAAGGATTCACTCACATAAATTCTGATCGCAAGCTTAACTTTATTTAATTTTTATGTATGTGTAAACAGTCTTATATAAAGAAACTTTGATGTTAACTCTATTTTAATATTTACAAATTAAGGTTATACATAAGGTGCCTCTGATCTGTTACTTTCATCTTAACTTTTTTTATCCAAAGATTAATCCTCAACAATATTCTAGCAAAATTCTGATGCACTATTTTGTATTAGAAAATACGTTCAAATTTATGGGTATTGGTGGCTAATATAACAAACCAATCAAAACTGTTTATGTCTGAGCGAGGTGATTCGGTAAATATTTTTCGATGGCATTTGGAAGGATGCACCGCGCAACATTTTGTGTTAAACTTCAAGAATGATTGAATGAACTCTAAGAATATAAAAAAAAAAACAAATTAAAAAATACACGTAACTTATAACAATTCAAATATAATAATATAACGCCTTCCACTAAATTGAAAACCTAGATATATAACATGGAAGCTGCAAATGCTGGATTGCGATTGGGTAACCAACGACGAGCTTTAAGTAATTTAGAGTTTGTAGCTCTGCTGGAGTTTTGATATACAAAAACGATTGATGCGAGAATTTGCAAGCTGAGGACTTTAGTTTTATCAACATGCACTGCCAGAAAAAAAGCGTTTAACGCTCAGTTGGAACAATAGTTTATAGTAATCGGTGATTTGAATATACAGCTAGAACGGGATGCCATGCACCGACTGGGTCAAATAGCCTACATGCCTCATCAAACGTCGAAGGCGCAATCTTTTCCGCAAAGACATTCACAAAACTAAAGGGCGATACGGTCAAAATTTGATCAATATCAACTTCACGTATTTCTATCAATTTTGCATTTAAAAAACCTGAACACCCCTCATTTTGAATGTGTGTGTGTGTAGAATGTTGCTCCTATTTTGATTTTGGAATTCACTCTTCAATTGTCAAAATGCCGTCCAAGCAAGAAGAGCAGCGTATCAAAATTTTGCTCGCGCATCGCGAAAATCCGAGCTACTCGCACGCAAAGTTGGCAAAATCGCTAAAAGTTGCCAAATCAACCGTTACAAATGTAATTAAAGTGTTTGGGGAACGTTTGTCGACAGCCAGGAAGTCTGGATCGGGGGGAAATCGAAAACCGGAAGCCGCTGAGACGACAAAGAGAGTTGCCGGTAGTTTCAAGCGAAACCCTAACCTATCTCTCCGAGATGCCGCAAATAAGCTGGGTGTATCGGCTACAACCGTGCATCGAGCCAAAAAACGAGCCGGACTATCGACTTACAAGAAGGTAGTGACTCCAAATCGCGATGATAAACAAAATACGACGGCCAAAGCGCGATCCCGGAGGCTGTACACGACGATGCTGACGAAGTTTGACTGCGTGGTAATGGACGACGAAACCTACGTCAAAGCCGACTACAAGCAGCTTCCGGGACAGGAGTTTTATACGGCAAAAGGAAGAGGAAAAGTAGCAGATATTTTCAAGCACACGAAACTGTCAAAGTTCGAAATATCTGGTTTGGCAAGCCATCTGTACCTGTGGCTTGAAAAGCAGCATTTTCATAGCTTCCGGGACTGTCAACCAAGAAATTTACGTGAAAGAGTGTTTGAATAAACGTCTGCTGCCTTTCCTGAAGAAACACGGTTGTTCCGTACTGGTTTGGCCGGATTTGGCATCTTGCCATTACGGTAAAAAGGCCATGGAGTGGTACGCCGCCAACAACGTGCAGGTGGTTCCCAAGGACAAGAACCCTCCCAACACGCCAGAGCTCCGCCCAATTACTGGGCTATTGTCAAGCGGAACCTAAAGAAGACCAAAAAAACTGCTAAGGACGAGCAGCAGTTCAAGGCAAACTGGCTTTCTGCGGCGAAGAAGGTGGACAAGGTGGCTGTACAAAATCTGATGGCAGGGGTCAAGCGTAAGGCCCGGCAATTCGGAGATGGAAAAGCGGAAGCCTTACTGAATATTTTTCCTGAATTTTATACTAATTGAACTTGAAAAAGAAATTTAATTTGATTTTTTAAATAAACGATTTCACCGATTTACACGCGTTTTCCCTTGACCAAATTTTGACCGTATCACCCTTTATAGTTGTATCCACGGTTAGCTTTTCATTCCGAATATAGATTCGGACAACTATCTAAGTATGCTTGCGTTTAAATCAATCAACAGTGTGCAACGATGTAGGTAGCATTCTCGTAGCAGCATTAGAGGCATCCCCTCCGAACCTGGGTCAATGTCAAAGGTTTTATAAGTGAAGAAAAAAGCGATGAGGTGATGGGGACATCACTGTCGTGCTCGCTTGACCTGACGTTTTAGTCTCCAATGGACTTAAAACGTCGACATCAGTCGTACAGTTTAAAGAAACGTAAATATAAAAAAAACAACCTTAACCAAAGAAACGATTGCTAAAACATGGAAGGCAATCTTCTCACCAAAGAGTGTGAAGTGATCGAAATTTGGAGGATGCCGGGTTTCCGACACTTAGGGGCCAGGAAATCGTGGAGGAAACTTTTTGGTTGATAAACAACAAAGCTGTTGGAGTTGATCAACTCCCACAGTAGCTACTAGCATACGGCGAATTACAGGTTAAGGCGCTACACCTGGTGATTACAAAAAAATGCAAAGAAAGTATAGTGTGTTTCAGCTACATACAGGATGACACGCTGGTTTGCTACAATTATTGTGCAATCACGCTGCTGAGCGCCCATTAAAATTACTCTCCCGTATTCTATGTCACCGTAAATTACCAATTGCGAAGAAGTTTGTGGGGCAATACGATGTGGGGCTCATGACTACCGACGCTAGCATAGACCAGATATTCGCGATATTCTAAAGTTTTGCAGAAAAGTCTATTAATTGATTTCACATCAGCTTATGACTGAATTGATCTAGAACAGCTATGCTAGATTATGCTCGATGAATTTGAAAATAAACTGACGCGATTAAACAAGGCAACGATAGATAACGTTTGCATTAAAAAAATGGGAGTTTTTTCTGATGGTGATAAAAAAAAACCTAAGACAGATAACTGCTTTCGATAAATTTCCCATGGAAGGTAATTATTTAAGCTTATTTGCAAATAAATTTAAGCCCTTGCGAGTAGTTAAACGGAACATTCGCCACGGCGGACGAAAACATGCGTGTACTCATGTTTTTGAGTGCTTTCTTCGTTTTATTTATCTATTCCTCCTCAGTTTTCGTGACAAAATTATTGGAGTAGATCTTACGGTTAAGGTTGGCCCAAAAATTTTCGATTAGACGCAGCTGGGGGATCGTTCCATCGATATTCAGCCGCTCAATCTCCTCCAACGATCGTTTCGAGTAGTGGGCCGACGCCAGATCCGACCAGAACACCGCGTCTTTGCCCTTATGGTATTTCTTGATGAACGACGCATCTTCCGGCAGGCATTTTGTACTATAATTTTCCCGTTCACGGCCAGTCCGAAGCGAAAGAAGAGCGGGTTTGACATCCCCTTCTCGGTGATTGTCAGCCACAGCAGTGCCTTCTGGGGGGACTTGGTGAGTGAAATGAACTTCACTTCGGAGCTCACTGCTTTCGTGGGGGAAGTAAAATACGAAGTACCCTGCCAGTCGTCGCCATCCAGGGTGAGATAGGTCTCGTTGTCCATCACCACCGCCACGTCGCGATTCGCCGGGAAAATTGAGTTGACCATCTTATTAAGCCGCTGCTGCTGCGTCATTGCCTGCAGCTCCAAAACCAGTGGATGCGACTTCCACTTTTTGACATGTCTGTTCATGTTCACCAGGTACTTTTACACTGTTTGGCCGGTTGAACCGACCTCCCGGCCAAGCGCACGCAGTGATGTAACCACTTTTTCCTCGGTCCTCCTCGTCAGCATCCTTTTGGAGCTTCTTGTCGCTCAGGGTCGTCGGCCGTCCGGAACCGGGTTTTCTTTCGATGCTCTGATTGTGGTCTAATAGTGGCAAGATGTTGTAGATGCCAGAACGGGCGCATCCGGCGTCCACAAAGTGCCGCACGATGTCCGTCTTCGACGCGGCGGGGTCTTTGAACGCGCACACTTCGAACAGAGTTGCTTCACTGTTTTTGTCATCACTATTAGAGTTCGACTGATAGAGCTGTCAAATTTTGTCTGCTGACTCATGGGCTACTATGATTGATGCTACATGGATAGTTTGATTAGTGCGGGTGAAGGTAAACCCATGAAAAACCGGCAATTTTTGTCAATTTTTTTTAAAGCCAACTTTAATGTGCTGTGCATTGTTAGAGTTTCGGAAGAACTCTCGAGTCTTATAGGTTCTTTTCAGATTATCTGTTATTTGGCAGGACGGAGATAAACATCAGTGGTAGAATTTTTCGGAAGCAAATCCAACTTTATGGCTGCATTAATAGATATTTATATTGTTTCTTTGAGAGGATGATGGAAACGAACATCAGACTTATGACAAAAGCAAGCAGAATTAGACGTGTCTCATTAAACGTCAAAGACGAAATTTTGAAAGAAAGAAGTTCATCATCATTGCAAAACCGCATAAAGACCAAGGTTAGTATGAAAACGTGGAGAAAAATAAAATGTTAGTGTTTGGTGTATGGAGATTATTGGTGATATTCTCACAACGAGTCTTTGTTTCTTTGACTGAAAATTTTGAGTTGCTATAAACTAACCATGCTTGGCTAAACCCTAAATTACAGCTTACTCTACAGTTTGTGGTCTAGTTTCTATTCCAAATTTAAGTATATTTCATATAAGAACTAATATGAAACTTTGAAAAGAACTTGTCTCCTCCTATCTAGCGGGTTTATTATTATGTTTTATCCTTTCTGTTTATTTAAAGTGTGGTATGAAAAATAAAATCTCATCGTCTCACATTACAACCGATTTGCCGTTATTGAACTTTACAAACGAGGAGGTAAAACGAAAAAAAAACCTCTTTATGCTATTGTATATGACTCATCTAACACTGCTATTTATATAAACCACATGGATAAGTTTATTCTACTGCTGCTAATGGTGTTTCCCAAGCGGCCCTCCGCATCCTATCTCATATATACATGCTTGTCATTATTGGTCTGATACCCTGATTATAACATTCACCCCTTTTGAAAATAGTGCAATTACATTCAGTTTAGAAAATGAGTAAACCATTTTCATTTTGGATATTCCTTCCATAAAACAAATGGATGAATAACAACATAAATTGCCAAGAAAATGAAAAGTGTACTTTTAATCTTTTCCTTTAGATAGAAAATAAGAAGCCTTAGAATGAATCGCGCATAAGCCGCCAGTATCACACCTGATGTTAGTGCCTTTATAAAACGTTCTACGACGAGGCAGTGAAAAAATACTATAATGTGTGATACTTCACTACTGGTCAAATTCTTGGTCTCACATGCATGTTTATAGCATGAGATACACCTTCTCACCGCCGACAAGGTGGAAAATTTGACCCATGAGAGGGCTGACTTTAATTCAAAAGACTACTAAAGCAAAGCTAACCGATATAGAGAAGAATTGTTCTATGGTCTCAAGGCTATTCGCCTCCCTTAGCGGATCCTCCGCGTCCTATTATTTTCATAAATCCTTAGCCTTTAATTCTTTGCCAGCATCCGTCCTGAGGAACACTTTTCGATGACCTTTGTTTAGTTTGAAAGGTCTGATCCCTAGCTAAATAATATGTTGTTAGAGTTAGTGCTTTGATCGCGGCTGTTGTATAGACCCCACATTTAAATTATAATATTTGAAATTCCTGCACCTGAAACATCAGGACTCATTATAAGTTGCTCACAATCATGATCAAAATGCTCACCCTTTTCAATAATGAAGCGAACAATAAGATTAATGATACCAACTGCATTGGTATATTTGATGTTCAATCATTTACAATTAGAGAATAGGCAACAATTAAAAAATTGTCAAGCAAATGAAAACTGCACTTATATTCGCTTCCCAAAATGATTGAAATCAGGTATTTGTAGCTTGTTACTAGCTTCGTCTAAGAGTGATTTGCGGCTAAACCCGCCAGTATCACCCCTCTTTCAGTGCCTTCAAATAAACGTACTACGGCGTGACAATATAAGTAAAGTAGGTTGTGATACTATCTCTACTGATCATGTTCTTGGTCTCTCATGCTGGCATTAGCGTAACTACTGGAGGTTGCTAGGGGGCCAGGCCCCCTCCAGAGTTCTGTAGCCCCCCCTCCCCAGGATTTTTCGCTAATATATTTCTAATTTGAAATGAAACACTAATCTCTACGGAATTGTAGGGTTTTTTACCAGTTTAAATTTTTTTTATACTTTGCTCCCTTCAGAAATAGTTTGAACGAGTAACTATTTCTGAAGAGTAAAGTACGCATACTCTTTTCCTCACACTTTTCACTTACCCCACGGTACCTTAAAGCATGAAAAGTTGGTACATATATCAAGAAACCCATTGTTAACGACAATAAGATCCATGAGAACTCCGATATATCAACATTACATCACTTCGCTTGAGAGTTTGCGTATGTTCAAATTGCAAATATCTTCCCAACATCATGGTATCCCAGTAGTGAACAGCAATTTTTTCTAGAGCCAAAGATGTGAAGAGAAAGTATCGATAGGTCCGAGAGAACTCCGCAGGTTATGAAATTGAATAGAAGTAGTTTGAATTTGAGCGTAGGGCTTTTGTGAAGCAGTATTTCGAAGCAAACGCACACACTTTTGCCACACATCCCCATGCGGGGTCGGTCAAGGCAGAAACGGATCCGCTGCATTGAGTGGCAAAAATGTATGCGCTTGATCATGCTCAAATACCGCCAAAGGCACAGAATGGTTCTTACGATGTGAAATCTCTATTTTTACACTCCCTAAAGAACACATGCGATGGAAACCAATTTCCAATATGAGGTTTTTGAAAACACAACTTCTCGTCTTTACCAGTAATGTTTTTTTGTCGTTGTTTACTAAACAACCTCTGAGAGAAACCCAGTAAGGTGTTGTATGCTGATCCTCTTAACAGCATATTTGGACGGAAACCCCATCATTGAATAAATACTACTACTAATTATATTTTGTTATAATAGGTTTGCTTCAAAATACTGCTCTAAAACATAAAACAACAAAACCAGCCAGCATAAGCAACTGTCGTTTGAAATTTTTGCGCCATAAAAAGTTAAATTTAACTTAGGAAACCTTGCGAGCGGAATTTAAAGTTGATATGACACCAAATTTAACTATTGGTTGCTCCAGGTGTTAACTTACATTCTTATAAGCTCAGCTGGATGCGAGAGGAGATTCTCAGCCATGAGACGCATAAAAACATGACTGAGAAGTATCATGACGCTGAACCGATTTTCAAATCTGGCTAATTTAAGCATTGGGAACGGAGTTGTGAAGGAATCAGTATCGACCGACACAATTTTAAAGACCTAAAACGCGTTATCCAAACCCATCTAAATTCTGATATAAATTTAAAATGTTCATTGACTTAATGTTGTTCTTTGAATTTTTAAGATTTTTAGTTCAAACTTGACTCTATATAGATTCAGGTCTATTTTCCTCCTCGGATGAGTTGAGACTTCACAACAGGATCGAGTAAGGTGACTATAGTGACCTCGTGTGAGTCCATTATTTATTTGATCCACACGGAATAATACGAGGTATATATTCACCACACTCGATTCTTTTAAGGCGACTCATCGACTCACCGAGGCGCAGAATAGACCTAATAATTCGATTAAACTTGTTTTGATTTATCAATTAAAATAACCTGTCCCCAACAATTACGCTACTTTCGTCGCCCTTTCCAATAATCCTATAAACGAAAAAAAAATCGTCCGGACAGGCCCCCTCCAGACTAATTGTCTAGTTCCGCCAATGCATGCTGGCCTTTTGCATGAGATTAGCCCTCTCACCTACGACAAGGTGACAACCATGATCTTCGAGAGGGTCTGACAATTTCCTATATACAGCGATTCCACGGGAAAAGAATAGAGTTGAAAAAAAAAGTTGTCCGATTTTGCTCAAAATCGCTTGGAATGTTCTTCATCGAAAATAATAAGACCCGTATTTTTTTATTTTTTTATTAGGATGACCATGTTCAACATAGGGTTACCAGAAAAATCGACATTTTTCGAATTTTTTTATTTTTGAAAAATCATAACTTCTGAACCGCTGCATCGATTTTAAATATTTTTTCATAAATCGGAAGATTATTACTTTCTGTTTTTATTAAAAATATTGATTTAAATAATTAATGTACTCAAATTTGCTAAAATGGTCAATATATTTGTTTTTTTATGATTTTTAAAATCTTGGACCACAACGACTATTTATTTTTATATTTTTTAATTAAAATTCAAACATTTTTACATAACATATAAAAAAATCTCAAATGTTCATCGAGCCGTTTTTGAGTTAAATTTTTTGAAAACTTCAAGTTTTTTGCCTATACACACATGGAATGAGCATCATTTTCCATCCCTTCTAAATAACTGCGGGAATCATTTCATTGAAGTTATCAAACTCGTTCCTAATAAATTCATGATAACCATGTTTACAAATCTAGTTTTATTTGTGAAGTATTGTACCCATAAAAAGTAGGGGAGGCTGGTTCAATTCTGACCCCATTAAATATAAGAACTATAAATCAGCCTCAAATTGTTTAAAAGCAGAGACCAACATTGCTAGGGTTTACTCAGCCATGGTTTACGCTATGACTGGAGCCACAATGGTCCGTTAGCGTCCAAATAAATGATAAGTGCTCATAAGGATTGCAGGAGCACTCATGCCGAATTTGAGTTGTAGCGTAGCGACTGAGTAAACTTAACTCATATTTTGAATTAATCCACATTGAGTGAACCGAACTGAAACCTTACTAAAGAAACGTTTAATACATTGAAGCATGACTGCTCAAATTGCCATGTTTAGATTAATAGTTACAGGAAACCTACTCCTAAACTATATGGTTATGCAGTGGAAAGGAGAACAAAGTAGGATAAAAGCTATTCCTACTTTTGTAATACCTGCTATTACAGACTTTATCGCTTTATCAAGAAAGAAAACGAGCAAGCAACTCCAAATGCAGTTAATCTAGAATGTTAAACTCAAGAACTCACCGTTTCTGAACCGTGTTTAATATTCAAAGTGCAATATCCTACTTTTTAAATTGGATTTTCAATGTTTTTCAGTAGCCGCCCTAAAAATTGTATTCTGGCTGGTTCAAGTGCAACGCATACTGTCTGCGTATGCATTTATCATCAGAATGTTAAATTAATGTTTAAAACCCTTAAGGTTAAGAAACTTATTCCTAACCATTTTAAAACGTACCATGAAATCCTACAGAGAAATGTTGGTTGAAAACCTGTGATCATTGCCCGGGTACGCAAACACTAGAGAATGACCTGATGAATTTTCTTCAAAATAACGATTCCTTAGAATTTAAACAATGGTAGCAAACAGATCGTTGTCATCTAAATTTAATGCGAATGGATGCAGAAGAGTTTGTGGAAACATTTTTAGAAAAATTAAGCGAATTATCTCCGCATAATTTTATTACAGAGCAACAAGTTAACTACTTAAAACAACTTAAAACTAATTTGGAAGCAACTGACTGCATTATAATTACTGACTTCTCTGAAAATTACTCTTTTGTTATTCTGGACGCTATACAAGGTTTTCATTGGGCAAACGCTCAATGCACAATCCATCCTTTTGCCATATATTATAAGGATGAAGCACAAAATTTAAAGTTTACAAGCTTCATAGCAATCGCAGAATTTACTAAACATAACCATGTTGCCGTTCGGCTGTTTGTAACAAATTGTGTGAATTTCATTGAAAAAAAGCTACCTCACCTGAAAAATATCCATTTTTTTCTAATGAAGGCAGTCAATACAGAAATAAGATGACTGCTTTCAATTTGTGCCACATGTACAAGGGATTCGGTCTTAATGCAGAGTGGAACTTTTTTGCCACTTGCCATGGAAAAGGGCCTTGTGACGCTTTAAGAGGCGTTCTAAAGCGAAACGCTTCAAAAGCAAGTTTACAAGGCCATCATATTACAACTGCATACGAACTTTACTCTTGGGCTGTTTCTTAAGTAGATTCCAAAATACATTACTTGTTTTTCTCGGAAAAATATTACAATGCAATGGAAAAGAAAATAAAGAACCATTGTACTCCTGTAAAACAAATCTCTGGGACACAGTCGTTTCATTACTTTAAGCCACAAAATGAAAATTACATTATCGTGAATCGGTTTTCGTTTTCAGATAAAGAAAAGTGCGTTAAATTGTTAGAATTTTGCTGTGTAATTTGTTTTTTGATGAATTATGAAAAATAAAAATAATTAAATAATCAAATTAAATGCTGAGTTTTAATTGAAGGTAATCTGAGAAAACCCTTGCTTGTAGTCTAAGGCTTTGAGATTTGAGCTCCAATTCCTCAATATAGCGGAGCCTGGTCCAATCCCGACTCTGTGGCCAATTCCGACCTCCCAAGATTCTCTCAGACAGCGCTGGTTTGCCAAATTTTTAATAATACCAATGGAAAGCTTTCATTACACAAAGAATTTCAACGTATATTGCATTGTTAGAAGAAATTGTGTTTTTTGGACTTCAAAATTTACAATATTTGAGAAAAAATGTTCTACACGCTAAAAAAATTTGTATTCTAGTTTCGGTTCGGTTCACTTAAAATGACCCTAATGTGGAATAATTCAAAATATGAGTTAAATTTACTCAGTCGTGGTTTACGCTACAACTCAAATTCGGAATGTGTGCCTCTGCCATCCTTATGAGCACTCATGCTGAATTTGGACGCTAACGGATCATTGTGGCTCCAGTTATAGCGTAAACCATGGCTGAGTAAACCCTAGCAATGTTGGTATCTGCTTTTAAACAATTTGAGGCTGATTTATAGTTCTAACATATAATGGGGTCAGAATTGAACCAGCCTCCCCTACTTTTGATGAGTACATTACTTCACAAATAAAACTAGATTTGTAAACATGGTTATCATGAATTTATTAGGAATAAGTTTGATAACTTCAATGAAATGATTCCCGCAGTTATTTTGAAGAGATGGAAAATGATGCTCATTCCATGTGTGTATAGGCAAAAAACTTGAAGTTTTCAAAAAATTTAACTCAAAAACGGCTCGATGAACATTTGAGATTTTTTTATATGTTATGTAAAAATGTTTGAATTTTAATTAAAAAATATAAAAATAAATAGTCGTTGTGGTCCAAGATTTCAAAAATCATAAAAAACAAATATATTGACCATTTTAGCAAATTTGAGTGCATTTATTATTTGGATCAATATTTTTAATAAAAACAAGAAGTAAAAATCTTTTGATTTATGAAAAAATATTTAAAATCGATGCAGCGGTTCAGAAGTAATGATTTTTCAAAAATAAAAAATTTCGAAAAATGTCGATTTTTCTGGTAACCCTATATCGAACATGGTCACCCTAATAAAAAAATAAAAAAATACGGGTCTTATTATTTTCGATGAAGAACAAACCAAGCGATTTTGAGCAAAATCGGACAACTTTTTTTTTCAACTCTATTCTTTTCCCGTGGAATCGCTGTATAGTCTTAACAATATTTTTTTTTTACTTATTTATTTTCCGTCGGCCTATTTCCTCACATGGTGACAATCACCGACGCTAGGAAACGACTCCACCACCTCGACCCTACCTAAGGCTTTGTGCACAAATTACGTAACGCATGAAGGGGGGGAGGGGGGTTGAGCAACCGTTACTTATTGTGACATAGGGGGGAGGGGGGTTTTAAAATCGTTACGTAACAAAATAACCAATTTGAAAAAAAAAAAACTTAAAAGTGAATAACCAATTTGCATCAATTAAATTTCCTGTGTGCCAAAGTAGCAAGTAGCAAGTAGAAAAGCCTATTGAGGTGGCGGATTCATCCGTGCCTTGACCTACCCCGCAGTGGGATGTTAGGCAATAGTAACGTCCTTGGTTCGAGTACTACTTTACCCATGCCCTTTTGCTCAATTTTCAATACATATATTCTATTTCCAACCTACCGTACACTGACGGGACTTCCAACACTTTCTCTTCATATCTTTCATTATAGCAAACATAACTGTCCACTCTTGGTGCCTCATGTTGATGAGCGAAGATCTCCTTCTACATCAAGTAGAAAAGGGTTAATTTATACTAGTTGAGAACTATGTTTAAAAATTCTGGGAAAACCCCACTTTCAATACGTCAGATGAAAGGTTTCAATCTATATTTTGAAGAATAAAATTTCGAAACCGAGCCAGAACTTTGCTTTTGTATTATTAATGACGTTTGCCATAACTGGTACACTGTACCAATTATCGCCATAGTTTTAAATTTTGGTTCCTTTCATGGCCAATCGCATGTGTTTCTTATGGGAGTGGCCATAAAGAAACACATTTATGGCCAAGTGGTGCATCTGAAATTTTAAGAAAAATCGGTTAAGTCTATCTTTTGACTTCCGACCAAATTCTAAAGCTTCGATAAATGGAGTCGTACACTGAAAATCAATTTTCGTAAATTAGGTTTCACCCGTTTCGTAAACATGGATTATGCACATAGAACAAATGTCTCGTAAATTATATGAAGCATTCATCTTGCTTGTCTTTTAACAAAACACTATCATTACACCTTTTTTGTACAATTTATAAAATTAATTTCGTGAAGAGCAGAATAACTCCACGTGGTTGCCTTTTTTTCAAATATATTTTGAGCCGATAAAGTAGAACTGTCAGTCGTTCATGCGACCACCTAAGAGCCGTTTCTTTTTTATTGGTAACAAATTACTCGTAGCTATTTGTATTGTTTTCGTAGAATGCATTTATTGTTGAATAAAAAAATAAGCTTTTTGGAAACAATGCACCATTGCATTGATTCTACCAAACCTGTTGAATTGATAAAAAAAAATTTTGTTTTTTTATATTTGTACCAATGAAATAATAAGAAATGTTGTTGAATTATTTGTTGATTGTTGATTCTTCCAAATTATTTTGTTGAATCTATAATTATTTCTGTTAGAATTATTAATTGTCGAAAAATATTGAATTCGATACGAAATTTTATTGTTTCAAATATACGATTGCATTAAACTAAAATAATGTGTAGTTTGATTTAATACACAAGAAATGTTGATTCTAATCATTGCGTTTAATCACCCAGGATTCCTCTGCGTGTAGCCTACATCAAATAAACTTGCTGCTGCATCTTTTGTTCTGTGTTTCTGCCCGGATAAAAAGGAAAACTCTGAATAGTACCTATATAAAAAATATAAATCAAAATAATTTGATTATAATAATTTCAATAGGTCAATATTATGCATTACATAGAATACTGTTGATTTAAGTGATATGAATAACAATTTGTTTTGTGATATTTTAAATAATTTAAAGACATTTGAATAAACTTGTTGACCTAATATTTGTAACAGTCTTAAGAACATACATTAACCTGAATAAATGCAGTACAATGAGTGCAATTTTTTTCGTAAGCTTTATATTAGCTTTACAATACTTAAATGAAATTAATTGAATAATGTCCGCAATCCTTTCTAATTTCAAGTATATTAGAATTAAACATAGAAACAACAACAATAACAGCTTTTATGATGATTTTATCACAATTGAGAAATAGGGGGGAGGGGCGTGAGCGTTACGTAATTAAAGGGGGGGAGTCAAGTCACGCGTTACTTATTGTTACATAGGGGGGGAGGGGGTCCAAAAACACGTTTTTTTGCGTTACGTAATTTGTGCACAAAGCCTAACGACTCATGACTATGAACCGGGACCAACGGCTTTACTTCCCTTCCGAAGGAAGACGTGACCAAGATTTTTTCGCCGACTTCGACTGGGATTGAACCCAGACCCACTGGGGTGCCAGTAGCAGTCACGTTTACCACTACACCACCAACGCCGGCAGTTTTAACAATATGTCAAATGGTAAAAGGCCAAATAACAATATGCTGAATAGGCGATTAAGCTACTATAAAAAGTAGCAGTTTTGACTATATAGCTATTTTTTTACGTAATGCGGGAACTTTCTTTTCAACTGAATAACAGAAATTGGCGGTAGGGGTGGATAAACTTTTTTTACATACTGTAAATAAAAGAAACTTTTTTGATGAAATGATGTTGATTGTTATTTGTTAAATCATGAATTTATAACAAAAAATACTTCCCATTTCTTATTCCGTTTCCTTGGGCACAAGTTGATTCAACTCGGACGTTGCTTCCTTCAAGATAATATTCAAGATAATTTAATTTATTAAATAAATAAATAAAATTCAATAAAATTTAATTTATTAAATTACCCACGCTTCAATAAACAACTACTGATCATAACAATTCATATTCAGGTACACTACACGACTCGGGATTTGTCAAATCGCTTGCTATGCTCATACATGCTGGAGTGGTGGCCAAAATGCAAAAAGAAAAAAAAACTGTCTAGCGGAGCAGATTTTCTCGCCTTCTATTGAATATATCATTGCTGCCGCCGTCATCATCAGTATAATCATCATCGAGGCAACAATCATGATGAACCCAGAAAGCCGGTTCGAATGCTGCCAACGCGCTTCCATGGATGGGGTGGCAGATGAACACATCATATATATGCGCTGGGTGGATTGTGGCAGGCCGGCCGGTGCGAGTGAACATGGTACTCTACTGAGTAAGTAGATCTTCAATAGAGCGAGAGAGAGACCGTTCCGTTCCGTCCTTTCCTACGTGCTATTGCGTGAGTTGTTTTCACCTCTTTTTATTTCTTCATGTTCTAACCATCCGATGAGTAGAGTTTCTATGATAAAATTTCGTTTGAATTTGAATTTTGAATCAGTTGTTGCTTGCACGTTGCTGTGAACGGTTGTGCCTGGTAGTGTCGCCTTCAGGATTGTGTTTACGGCATTTCACATTTTCCAACACCAAGGGAGAAATTGAAGTGTAGACTGCATCTACCATTGATCAGTATCGAGATCACTTGGATTCATCGCATTGTGAGAGTGAGGGACCAAAAGCAAGCTGCCGAGTAGTCACATTGGCCATACGAGTGCTGAACGTCGAACCGTACGGATTACCTCCAGAGTTTTCTTCTGTGAAGAAAGTTTTCTAGTGCTTTAACCAGTGCCTTACCGAGTGCCACACCAGGTCCTCAGTTATACAAGTGCAGTGCGCGCGTGTTGACACCAAACCGATCTTGGGAATCAATTTTTCTTCGAGGAACTGTTAAACTTTTAAACCTTTTTCAAAATGAGAGAAATCGTTCATCTGCAGGCCGGTCAGTGCGGAAACCAGATTGGTGCTAAGGTAAGCGCAGCTGCATGTTCTAACAAATCCTAATTTGCAAATCCAGCAATTACTAACTGTGAACGTAATTTCCTATCGGGCAAATGTGTACCTGTGAGCAATTGTGTTTGATAGTCAACAAAATTCGCAATCGGCGCCTGTGGCGTATGACTAATATTTGCGGCTGCATTTTTTTCTGTGGTGAACGAAGACCGAGGACTTGCTCGTACAGAGAGTGAAACCACTATCAGAAATCGAGAATTTCAACGGAAATCTGAACGGGGAAATATGCTTACAAGAAGCGGGTAGAATTCAGTAGGATGAAGCGAAAGCGAGTGCATGGAACTGTGATAAGAAAATTGATACGTTTCGTAGCAATCAGCTGTGGAAAGAACGGGAGGAATGGTTTGCAGAGCGGAACGAAACTCCAAGAAGGTCTTCTGTCCGGGAATACAATGAGCCGTGGCACGTGGAGCTGTGATGTGGACAAAGAAAAATGAACAGGGAATCGTGGAACGATAGTGGATAGACGGTATTTTTGATTAGGTGTCTTCCAAAGTTCTACTGTTGCCATTAGTATGTACCAAGCGAATTCGAGACAAAGTCAATTTTCCGTGGAATTAGAACTCTTACAACGTGCTTCACTCTTTCGGATACTCCCAGTTGAAGTGGCTATCTGGATACGTGGTTCACCATAGAGTTACTCCAGCTTGTAGGTATTGTTATGCTACACAAAGCTGTTCTTTTCTCACAGTTTGCCAAGATCGCCTTAAGCATTCTTCGTTAACAAATTTACATTGTCTTCGAGCATTGTAAAAATCAGCGTATGAAATGATTCGCACTCGAATATTCCGTAATTGAGCGAACGTCAACAGACTTAAATGTGGAATCTTTCAACTGTCCACTGCTAATGTAATTTGATGTTATCAATACCCAGGAACTACGAAAGCGCATACAGAACATTATCTACATTTCCTTTTTCGATTTTGATGATTAATTCCAATTAATTTTGTTTAACAATTATCGATTTTTTTCACATATAACTGAACAAGTTTCATATAAGCTGATTATCTAGTCAGTTATATAATAAACTATGACGAAATATTTTTCCAAATTCGTATGTGAAATTACACGTAAAATAACACATATTCATGATTGATTCTATTGATTTCTTATTAATCTATTGTGCAGATGAGTTGAACAAAATAAAATATTTTTACAGAAAAAAAAAAAACTTTTTCATACTTAAGGTCTGACTTAAGTAACCAAAAAATAGCCTCACATCATCCTGTTATTTTTGACTCTTATGCAATCTTTAGACTCTGGTCAAATTGAGCTAAATCGGTCAATAATTACTCATCTGAGATCGTTTTTATTTCTAAAATGATCTGAACAAATTTTACTTAAATCTGCATATATTTGCATAATGAAAATAACTTAGTCCATCAGTTTTTCGAAAACACCTAAGAAAGAAAATGATGAAATTATTCATTATTGTCACACTCTATCAGTTTTTTTAAACTTTCACTTTGAATTTAATTGACACTAGAACAGGTTTCTAATGACATTTTGTGATGCAGATGCCCAACCGAACGTCGCAGTCTCTCACATTTTAGGGGCACAGGAAAATTTTCATTTCCTTCGTTTAATTCCAAGCCAAAGGAGGCGTAAACAACGAAATTGGTTGTAGTCTTTTATGCGCCATACAACAATGTTTGCAATCTTTCATACAACAGGCTAGATTCAGACGTTATCTGGCTTAAATTTACTTGAAATATCCCATAATTTCCTGCCAAATATAGCATTCCCTCTATGTGCATTAGATAACGCAGAAAATTCAATGTTTCTTTTTATCAGTGTTGATGTAGCCCCTGTTAAAAATCTATAGTAGGGCACTTGAAAAGTTAACTTGGCGTGTTTCACCGTATAATCTACAATAATTGCCTCCAAACTGCTCTGATCATCATACATTTACTTTCATTTAGATCACTTTACGCGATGGACTTGATGATCGAATTCAAATAGATGTATTTTATGCAAGTCACAGAATAAGGTAAAGACTGTACTCGAAAAAAATGAGACACATAGAAATGGTTGCCAAAAAATCATTTTTAGTCAGTTTTGCTTAAAATTTTCATTATGATTAGATTCCTATTTCATTGGTTTATTGGATCTCTCATCTATGTCCGAATGTCCGAATGTGTTTTGCGAAGTTTGGCCGTTATGATGCATGATGATGTATGCTTTAAAAACCACCCGGAAACCAGTTGTAGCACGAAAAGTGAGTTGGACAGCAAGATGCTCTGTTTTCTATTTGACTTGATCAAACTGTAATAACCACTGATAGTCCTCATTATGCCATTGTATGAAGGGCCAATAACGGGTCGCATGGATCGATAGGTAACATCATTAATACGTATCCACGGGGATATAAAGAATCTCCTTCCAACAACCAGATTGAACAACTGGTCAATAGAGCGAGCTATCTAACACAAGGATGCACTAATGGGCGGGGAGAAGATCCCACCCTCTATTCACAAACTTTGAACAATGGTGACTTGGCATTCCCACACTCCCCAAACTGTCTGCTTCAATCGGGTACCCTGATGGTCCCTCACATTCCCCAATATTAGCATAACATTGTCATATGTATGTATTTATTTAAGTGAAAAATACTACAAGCATACGTATCTATTATATATGATCTTTATTTGGTTTATCCTGGCCTGAAACAAATGTTGAATACCGCCTCCAGAATAGTCGTGGCCGCCAATCAAAAATAAGTAAGGCCTAAATCTATAATCATAAGAGGTCTGCAGGTAATTTGTTCATGTTAGGAAGTATGTGTAACACGAAGAAGGACACTCAGAAACACAGTTCGACACACTTCAAACTCCACGCCAAGGCAAGAAAAAATTTCGTCATTTCTGGCACCGCTTCCACGCATGTTTACTACATTTTCAGCTGGCTGCAAATAATGATACAATTTCAATCGTAGTGTTGACAGACATGTTGAAATACAGAAACTTCCAGGGGAACACCATCTGATAATCGCAAAAAGTGCATTGAAATATAAATAACAGCAACACTGAAACCCAAATGCTTGGCAAACCCGGTGCTGTACTTTTACCAAGCAACAAAGAGCCGTCATAATTGGTTGCAGTATCTTGATAGTGACTTAACTGAGTCACATTGAAGTATCTTTAACTGATTGTGCTACTATGATTGCTGTTTTTTGTAGTTCAATGAGGATATTCTCGCTTGTTATTATCCCGCTCACTCTCATGGGAAACTTGAAAACATGGTTGCATTGCGTTGTGTTAGTAATGGAGTATTTCGTACATTGTGATGTGATAAAGTAAGCACTCTTAGTAGGATTGCTTCTTTTTTTTAAGACGGCATGGAAAATCTGCAACCAGACACCTGTGTGGGGATGAAAGTGACAACTCCTCCTGGACCCTCCCCGGAACCATCTTTCGGTATTACTTCGGAGAGGGGGCTATCACGCTTGTTAAGGACCCAATATATCTAACTACTTAGGGCTTTAGTAGTTAGGTGGTCCCTGCCTTTCGCCGTTTTTGTTGGAGATCAAGGACGATCTGGGAGGCCGAGAAGCATACCGCGTCTCAGATGTCCCAGTCTTGGCACATCCTCTGGAACAAATTATTCGGCGTCTTGTCGTGACCGATTACGGCAATTATGCCGGATCTCGCGCCGACAAAGTGAGGACATGCGAAGAACACATGTTCCGAGGAAACCTCAACTCCCGCACACTCGCTGCATGCGGAGGACTGTGCATGCCCATATTTGTGCATGTACTGTCTAAACAATCGTGGCCTGACAATATCTGCGTTAAGTGGAAGTTCACTTCACCGTGTCGCCTACTAGCACACCTGGTTAATTCCGGGATTAGTCCACGTTTTTTGATTAGTTCCACGTTGTTTGAAGCACTCTACGTCCTTTTTTATGACAATGCCTATAGGCATCATCCCCGCTAGGAAGCAGGCCGCGTCGCGTGGTACCATTCAGTATGCACTAACCACTCTTAGGCACATAAGCCTGTGCGTAATCTCTAGCTTTTTAGTGTAGCTCTTGGTACTCAAGGCGGTGATCCATGTCGGCCCGTCGTAACTAAGTATGGACAGGGCGACACTTGCCAGGAGTTTACGCTTCCTCCCTTGCACCGCTGAGCTATTCGATATCATGCGGGATAATGCCGATATAGCCATAGATGCTTTCTTGCAGGCGTAATCGACGTGACTGATAAAGGACAGCTTATCGTCGGTCATGACCCCAAGATATCTCAAAGACCTCTTCGATTTGATTGTGCAGTTACCGGAACTGATCTTCGCATGTTGCTCCGATTTTTGATTATTCACCACCTGTTCATTTTAGACCTTAGTCTTACAGTGGACTAGCTCCAGTTGCCTGGAACTCATCTATCTCTCCACAATGCCAATGGAGTGCGAGGCCGTTAACTCGACCTCTTCGATAGATTCACAACATATCTCCATGGTAATGTCACCCGCGTACCCAACTATCTTCACACCGCTCGGGAACATCAACCGTAGTACCTCAGCGTACAGCGTGTTCCATAACACCGGACCCAGGATTGAACCTTGTGGGACGCCTGCGGTGATCTGGACACGTTTCTGGCCTCCTCTGTGTTGGTTATGAAAAACATCAGGTGTTTCAAAAATGTCCCCCTATTGCTGAAGGCAAACACAGTCTTCATGGACATGGAATAACAACCAACTCAGTTATCTCCGTAGATAGTTTGATACTACCTAGCTCAAGAGCCAAAGTAGACAAATTGACTAAGGTATTCTGTAAGGGTCCTTGCAGATCGACCACATTGGTTCCCGTGATAGAGACTAAGGCGTCATCTGCAAGCTTTCTCAACTTACAGTCGTTACTTAAACGGACGTCAATGACTTTGACATAAAAATTATACAAAAGGGGGTTTTAACATGATCTTCGAGGGAGACTCTTGTAGCTAAATCGAGACGCTGTAGAGTTTCCATGAGAAAAGTTTTGTTTCTCTAACATCAAATTATACAAGAGAAACACCACAAGCTATTTATTTGAAAAAAAAAGCTAACTAAGTCTCTGAGGAAAGCAACGCGGCACAGGCGATTGGCCCCTGAATTAAGGTTTTTGAAACTTTTGGAACATTTTGCCTTTGAATTCCACCAATTCAATACAGGTATTTTCTACACCGTATTTGAACAAACTTTATTGTCTGCGTGCTTGAAAAAAAAACCATTTAAAGAATAATATTAGCAAACAGATGATTGTTCTATGTTGTTCTAGATATTCCAAACGATCTTTAAGTTCAGATCTCAGGGTTTCACATGATCAATTAGGAGATATACGATGTCTCGACCGTACTTATTAGTTGGAAAACCTCCATGGAACACTATAATACTGTAATAGCCATTCAACAGTATTTCTAGAATACCCAAGGTACTCCAAACTATCCGTGAGTTCAAATGTTGGTGTTTCACATGATCAACAAGGCTATTTAAAATGTCTCCAATGTACGTATGGGTGAGAAAAACATCATAATATATCATTACACCTCTTTATACACATGACAGTATTCTCTGAATACCTACGGTACTCCAAACTATTCTTGAGTTCAGATCATAATATTCTACAATATCACGGATATTTACGTTGTTTCGACCGTATACATGAGTCGTTAAGCTTCACGGAACATCAAATCACCGTTATAACCGTCTTTCATTGTTGTCAGGATAAAGGGTGTACGGTTTAAAATCCGCACACACAACATACATTTAAAACACTATGTTGCGAGGAAGCAATAAGCGAGTTATGAAAGCAATAAGCTTGAAATACTAAAGAAGAACAAATCAACTCTCATTATGCTTCCATGACTTCTCGTTTCTTGATACTCATTAGAGTTTGAGTTTTCAAGGCAGCTTTATTGAAATCGAAGGTGATCTTCATACATCAACAAGTAATTTTCAATTCAACAAAAAATATTATTTTGAATAGTATCAATGGCAGAGTCTTACTGCCTCTATTATTATAATTACAACTTGTAGCAATTGTAACCCATCGATCTGGCAAAAAAAAAAAAATACACGTCAAGTTTTACATCAAAAGATACAAATATTATTTCTTCATTTGATACTTAAGATCATCTCCACCTAGCTGAAATTGAATATTGTTATTGACATCAACAAAGGCGATAATGAACATTCATCGACGGTTGAACAATTGAATTTGAAACTCAGTGGTTGCTTTAGTCAAGAGAATTCTATCATTGAAAAATTAAAATTCACGGAGATAGTTAGTCTGTCTCTTGAGGTTGTCTTCATTTTAAGCTCACTTGAGAGCCAGGGAGCTGGTGGGCTGTCATTCTCCTGTAGCTAACATCTCTTAAAACCAATCGTAAAAAGTTTCAATGTTTGTAAACAATACTGGCGTTTGTACCCGTAGCGATATGTTACATACTGTCAAACGCTAGTAAATAGGATACACACTTAAATTTTTTACAGAAATCTGTAAAGTTTTACCGAATTCTCAACAGCTGAACGTTCGGTAATGCGATTTAACGGATTTCGGTAAAATTTTACATTTATCTGTGAAAAAATTACCGGATTTCGGTAAATTATTACCGAAATCCGCAAAATCAGATTGCCGAACGTTCAGCTGTTGAATTCGGTAAAAATTTACAGATTTCTGTAAAATAATCTGAGTGTGTAGGGTTGCCAGGTCCCTGTTGAGAGCAGATGATATCGCGAGTACTTTTTCAAACAGGCGTTACTGATTTTGTAAACAAAGAGGGGAAGTATGTTTCAAATGTTAATTTCTCAAAACGTATGAAATGATTTGCTCTGAGAAGTTATACAATATTTTCCAAATATAAGTAGAACTTTTTTGAATAAATTTTACATATTTGCCAGGTTGATGGAACATTTAGTCTAAAAAATTTAATGTATCTCTCAGTTTTACGGAAATTTCCATTTGTTTTGAGTAAATAAAGTTTCGAGTTCTCAATGATCTTTTACAGAATAATATGTTTGAATGTTCATTATTCCAATTACTGACAAAAGGCTTGTTAGTGACAATTATTGCAAAATGCTTGTTTGTTTAGAAGATTTTATTGAACTTATCACTGTCTCACTCCCTCATTAGTCCGCCATTACTTTGAATCTGATCATTGTCAAACATTTTGCCACCTTTGAAACAATTCGAAGATAAAATCCACACGGCCTTTTCTTCAACCATTCACAAAACCATTTCGCATTGCTGGAAATCGCTGCCTTGCCCACTTGATCTTCCACTCGAGCTCCGTCCATTTCCGGTCTTCAGCAGAAGTAGCACCACTATCACAATCCGATAGTTGCTGTTGTTTCTCCTACAGTATTTCGTTCTCTTTCCACAAGTTTCTTTTCCCTTTTCGTCCCCCCAATGTGCTTCGACTGCAGATAGACGACGCGTTGCTTTATTATTCTCATTATCGGCATTTGTTCAGCATGACTGAGTGTTTTGCTTCACTATACGGAAAGAGATGTTGCAGCGTGTGCTGCTGCTTGGTATTTTGCATGTCCAACAACACTTAAAACGAACAAGTGAATATCTTCGTCCGCTTTCATTCAGCCAGGAACAATTTTCGCACAGCGATCGCATTATGACGTCACGTTTTAGAGCGAATTTATGCTTTTCCTATTTTGTTGACTTGCCATCGCTGGAAGTTCCCATCGATCATAATGCTTCCATTAGAGGGAAACGAACCACTCTGACTACTACGAACTGGTGATGGGAACCACATTATTTACCTGGGCTCAATCTAATCCAATCACTTTTTCATTGGTTGCCTTGACTTGAGAGTTGAAAGTTGGGCTCTAAATTTTCCACCGAATGTAATAAATTTATGGGTCCATCATTTTAAAGCCCATTCAATGTGGACCGAAGCATGAGGTGATGGCCCACCAGCTCGGTCTTAAGTACAATTTAAGTGTGTGAAACCTCTTCGATTAAGGGTAGTGCTTTTTCCTGCTCGCAAGCTTGTAGCATGAAACCAGGTCTACTACATTCGATGTTTTTTCACCATCCGATGAATACGCGTCTTTTCGCCATATAAACAAGTCATAATACGCTAGGATAGACCTCACACGAACAGCTAATTGTTGCCGCTGCTCCTGCGCTGCCAAGACTTACCGTCTCAGTTCAGATCTAGCGCGTTCAGCACAGGAAGGTTGGGGTAAAGGTAAACCAACATTGCGCTTCATATGCATTGCGAATCCAGGAAATAAGGTCAGTAACATCAGTTGTGTTGAATGCTGGCCGGCCGGTCGGACGTGTGGAAGTTATGGAATGCCTACGATCAGCGTTTGTTCCCCCTATCGGAACCGAAAGCCGGAGTCGGATGGGAGATAATATGACCTTCTCTCTCTCTCGTGGAGCATTCCGTGTAGGAATGAAGCTGTTGCGAACGAGCACTGAGTTCAAATGTTGCCAAGTGATCAGCGTGGGGCTCTTGACATTGTAAAGTGCTTTTTGCAAAATGAAAACAAGGGAGAATAAAAGCAAGTGGATGGAGATAAAGCTGAAATAAAGAGCGAGGGAATATGATTCATGTGGTCGAATCTCGTGCCAAGAAAAACGATTCTGCCGTAGGGAACGTCTTGTGCATGCGACGTGGTTTGGGAGAAATCTTACGAAAGGAAAAAATTACTAATAAATTATTAGGTTTACAGTGAAGACCTCAAAATTCGAGAATTTGACCGTAGATCAAGGTATCTTTGATCATGTCGGTAACTTTGATAGTACCCAATATCACAAATATGGTGATATATGGGCCTGTTCATAAACCACGTAGACTAATTTTTGAACACCTCTCGCTAATCACTAACGCGTGAAATATTTCGCAGACTGATGAACGTATGTCTGTTCATTGTGTAAAATCAATTTTTGGTGATACTTCCAGCTTTTAGATCGAAGATGGCGTCGAAAGGAGAGCAATTGCAAAAAGCAATTGTGTGCGGTCACAGTGAAAGTAAGAAAACTTGCAAAAAAGCTTGTTTTTCCTGCAAGAACCGCCCATAACGTTCTTAAATCTTTCGATACACGTTTGACAACAGCCAGGAAGGCTGAGAGCGGAACAAAAACGGATCTCAGAAATCACCAGAAGGACGTGAAGGTGAAGCAAATATTGCAGAAGAGAATCAAAATGTAGGAGCGAGGATGAAGACGACAAAAGTTTATTCATCGGGAAATTGCACTGCTCAAAAATCTAGTATGAATTTCTGTTCAATATCATGCACATAAATGGAGCATCACGAAACATACAAATTTAAGTTATAAGTCGTGTTTCGTTCTGGGAAATTGTCGGTAATGTTGTATGGTTGACATCATTGTACACGTACATTGTCAACTTTAACAAGAAATAAATTGTAATAGGAACTAAGATATATTCATTAAACTGCAAAAATATATGTGTTCCTTAGTTTAAATTAATTCGGACTAGAGTTCAGTGGAAGATGGGGTACCTGAGCACAGAAAAATAATGAATTTTAACAGCCACGTTAAATTTCCCCTTGTTTAATTCCAAGCCACAGGAAGTGTAAATAGCGAAATCGTTTACAATTTTGCATGCGCCATAAAACAATGTTTGCAATCTTTCATACAACAGGATAGATTCAGGCGTTATCTGGCTTAAGTTTACATGAAATATCCAGAGGACTGCAGAGAACATTAGTTCTTGAAGCCTGCTCTTATGGTGTGGCGCTAGTGACGTTTTTGATATTTTAAGCTCGTTTCACAATAGATTGGTAAGGTACAATATTTCTTCTACCAAACTACTTGTTTCAGTAATTTAGATAAAACATTATAATACCTGGCTGATAAACAACGAAAAAATACTGTCGTTGCGATAACCACTGCACTAAATACAACACGGAAGATTTTTCTCTCGAATCATATTAACAACAAAACACGACAGCTTCCGCCGTGAATATTCTGTTTGCTGCATATAGCCTTCAAGAAAACCGAGCTGTCAAGTAAGCAACAAATGCAGCACCAAGTTTTCGGCTTCACAATTTTTGTTCGTGGGTGACAGCCGCTTCAGTCCTGTGGAAATATCCCAATTTTTTTCTGCCAAATCTAGCATTTCCTTTATGTGCATTAGATAACGCAGAAAATTCAATGTTTATTTTGATCTGTGCATAACGCACCACATTAAGGTTAAAAAGGTCTTACCTTTTTTTTCTGCTTCTTTGTTTTGTATTAAGGTGGCTTAAAGTTTTAGGCTGGTTCACCACCAGAGGGAAGCACCTCCGAACAAAATCGCACTCATCAACACATGAGTCGCGAACAACGACTTTACTTCACATCCGAAGGAAAATGTGACCTGAGATGTTTTCGCCTCAGAAAAATCTCGCAGACCTCAATTGGGATTGAGTCCTGACCCACTGGGGTCCTATTCATACTAAGCATTATTTTCATAAACCACGAATTTCAGCCCCACCGTGTTAACGTTTGCGTTCCGTCATCCCGTGCCCATCACAAACAGCAAATTGATTAACGGCAGAAGCAACCACAGTTTGGCGCGCAGTTATTATATGATATGATATGATATGAACTACTACCCAATGTAGTACGGAAACTAACTCCGACAGCAATAGAGTAGTAAAAATACTTCTATTAAATATTGGCTATGCTTCCTTGTGATTCTTAGAAGTGATAGGTCCTTAGACCAAACGCCATTAAATCGAATGCCAATTGCCAACTAGGCCGAATTCCAATAGACCGAATGAGTCATTAGGTGGAATGGGTAATTAGGCCGAATCGTTCACTGATTGAGTGACTTATAACAGAAACATTTATTTGTTTCTGTTGGTTTGGAATCTCTTTGGAAAATCAACGATGATTGAACGTTTTGAAATTGAAAATATCTCTTTATGATTGAAAGAAAGACAAAAAATTTAATGATAACTAACTGATTCTTTGTCCCAAAGATAATGAGAAAACGTAAATGCAATCTTTAAAAAGACATGTTAAGAAATCCAATATGAAATGATATAAAGAACTGCTCACTATTTAGAGACGAAAAAAGTTCATGAAAGTTCTACAGTTTCATGTCCTCAAAATATTGAGTTGACTTAGCATATTGTGAGTTTCTGAATTAGAAGTATTGATTTAAAGAGAGCAAAATTTGCATTGCCTCAACCTTCAAAAATATCAAAAATTCTAAGTTTACTCATTTGGCCAAATAGCGTTCGACGCAATTGCATTCGGCAGAATGACCGTACACCTTCCTATAGGATCCTTTCTATAGTACATTGTGTTTTCTATTTTTTTTTAGTTCCCCGAAACGTTTTATGACACGAGACACTGTAGACTGGTGAATTTTCAACATCTTTCCGATGGCTCGGTGCAAAAGAAGTGGGTTGTCGAGGTGCGTGTGCAAAATGTTCTCGCGCACTTGCTGTTTCGTCGATTCCATTTAAGAAAGTACGACACATCTCAAAAAAAAACTCACGCAGTGTAAACAATACACGCTGAAGTCATTTCAACCAAAATTTTATTGAAATCAACCCAAAGGGCGAAATGTTACAGCTTATTGAAAGTGATGCAATTTAACTGTCGACACTCTTTAATCACAATGTCTAGTGATTCGAAAATTTAGGAATCATTCAGATGTGAGTAAATAAGGCATAATAGAATAATCTTTGATGTTTTGGAAATCGTGATAACTTCTGCGATTCTGGAAATGCCACAGCAATGTATATTTTGTTAAAATTTCTCCTTCTCTTAATCAAAGTCCACCTCGATTAGTGTTGTTCGGTTTACTGCGATTGCCGAGATTCTGATTCAATGGCTATGTAGAGAAGCTCAATTAATTTATTTAAATCTATGAACCGATTCAAACTAACACTAAAGATGTTGCTAAAGTAAATCATAAGTGCTTGGCCCCACCGACATGTTGCGAATTCCAAGTTTAATAAACAATTTCAACCACCAGTACCATACGCTGTCGAGGTCACGCACAAGTGCGTGAGGTTAATTTTAAAGGAACACAAAGCTTGTTTAAAATACAAAGTTTTAGCCGCTATATAAATCAACAGTTAGGGTGCAGTTGAGTCCACGCACAAATGTACGCGGTTTATTTCTGTGGAAACAAACAAAGTTTGATAAACGTCATAAGCCAACCGAAAGGATTATGTTCATCTCACTTGTTCCAAAAATAAAAAGAATACCCAAAATAAAAAAAAAATTTCACATCGATTGTTAAAGATTGTAGTCAAAAAAAAAAGCAACAGACAAAAATTATCACCAAAAATTTATTTAAGTCAGATATTTTCAAAACTCTCAAGAATAAATTAAGACATTTTGGCTATGTTTCTGCAAAGTTGGTGTTTTAAACCTCTTCTTCAAGGCTAATTGCCCGCACTTTGGACTTAACGCTACCCATCAAATCGTGTGCAACACTTGCGCCATCTTTCTTACACACTTTCGTCCACTCTTTCTTCAAATTCTTGTCGGTTTTGAAGATCATTCCGGGTTTTCATAGCTTGCCCCTCATAACCGCCCAAAACTTGTATATTGGGCGAAGTTCTGGCGAGTTTGACGGATTTGCCTCCTTGATTTATAGACCGGGTGACTTCGAGAAACCAGAAATATCTAAACTAACACTTCCCTTGATCTCTTTTTAGGAAATAAAAAATATAAAACTGAAACTTTTTGTCCAATTATCCCTACACCCTAAATAAAAAAGCTAGAATAAATTGCGATTTCCAATGATTTTTTTTTATTTTCCAATACAACGTTTAACGTTATATTCCGTAATTTGGAGAACAAATGCAACATTGGCTGGAGTCAAAAATGCAAAACACTATTTTACTCCGAAAAATTCAATGTGTGCGTGAGCCCTTGCGGCACGACAGTTCAGTACAAGGGAAGAATAATCGCCTTTATAGGAACGATTAAACTTCGTTCTGTAGAGCGTCAAGGTCTAAATAGCCCACTTAACTGGAACTTAGTTATCTCTCTGCACCGGTATCGCACTTGATATTCCTGGAATAAACCGCTCTCATTAGACACAATTCAATGACAAACTCTCAAACACCCAAAACCCAAACAACAAAACTGCACTGCTGTTATCGCTTCCCATTCCATTAACGAGCTACAAATTGCCTTCCACCGTTTCGCCGGCCGTGTTGGAACTGTTAGAGAAGGTGAAAATTGAGACTCTCACGGGCGATCGTGATCAACAAATCAAAATATACCCTCCAGCTGTAGATATTCATGGTACACAGGTGTAGTAAATTAGCACATGACACGATCATCAAGTCAAACGACTCTCTATAAAAGTAGCTGTGCAAAATATGGGATAAGGATCGGCCGTTTCACACCTTCACTCGGCCATCCTCCCGCCAGCCACGGTAGCAGTTAGTTGAGAAAAATTGCAATTTTCGCTCAAGAAAGTAAAAACAAAAAGTCAAGTAAAAGTTAGGTGCGGTAGCAACGAAGCTGCCTCAATCAATCTCACCTTCACAAACAACAGCTGGTGGGGGCATTCCCATCAATCGGCAATCACAGCACCACCTTCCAAAGCGCCACTAGCCGCAATCCGCCAGCCAGCATCAGGAGGTGAGGAACCTCGATTCTTTCATTCTGCCTCACACTCGTCAATTCTTCTCTGCTCCTACACCTCTCGGCGGCAGTCGGTCATGTGCGGTTTCCTTTTTGTTTCTAGATAGATGACCAGCTAAAGGAATGCGATGAAGGAGGTGAAAAACTCGCCGAAGCATAGCTTTTTTTTTGCATTTTATGTTACCGCATTCTGCGGTACTGGCTTACGGATGAACAGTTCTGGTTTGTGTATTGACCATGGCGTGAGGTGATCCAGGAGATTGCGAATAAACAGCAGAATCGTAACTTCCTTTCCGTCAACAGTGAGAAGCCAGAAAAATGTTACCGGTTGAAAACAAATCACACCACACCGCACACTGGGGGAGATCGGTTTTTTGATGGGAAATAATCGAAGCAAGTAACCTGCTCGATTTTATTATCTCACCCTGAGCAGGCTGTGCAATTTGGACGTAGAAGAATGGAGTTGTCAACAGAGTTGAACAGAGTTGAATTTGATGATTCTGTCATTGAATAGTAATTGTACTTATACGCCTATCAAGTCAAAGTGATATCTTAATTTTTAGAAAGCATGATTTTTTTTTACCAGACCACACCATGCACACCATGACTTGTAAGCACACCACTGGGGGGTATCTGATGAGCTAGTAGGCGGTGCAAAAAAACCACAAAACATGTGTCAACGGATGTTGAATTCTCCCAACTCAAAAACAGGTAAGCTAATCGTCAGTCGACGGATAGCTATGTGAATAATTTAAATTCCAAGTTAAGTTAGAAACATCAATACAATTGCAATTAATTTATAGTGGTTCATTTAAGCAACGTTACTAGTGATAAAATAGGAAGAAAATTGTAGCTTGTATGAAGTTCATGTAATCACCGATTCGTACTGGCAAAGTTTTCAAAATCAAACCTCACATTTGGTCGCCAATTTTAACGTGAGGAATCAAACTGTGTAGAAAGTGATCAACGGTTTAATCAAAGCCGGAATATATTTCAAATTTGTTCATGCTATTAATTGGCTTTATTCCGTAGGTGGCTGTAAGAATCAATTTTACAACTGGAATAAACTAAAGACCGAAATGAGAATCGAGCTCAATGCTAAAACGAATAGTGTGATTGAAATGAGTTTGATAGGTCGAACAAGTTTTGAGTATTCAATACAAGTAAGAAGCAACTTTTTTTTGAGCCTTGGAAATCCCACTTCTATCATAATTATAATCACAGCGGATTTGAAATTACAACTGTTTCATCGAAGTTCACTTGCTGTCAAAAGACGGGCGAACTCAGATGAAAGGCCATAAACGCCACTTTCGAAAGCCCAACATTAATTACTAAATCAGCGGCACACCACTGCTAATTACATACTCCAGTTTGCGTGAGAGATCTCCCCCTCCTCATCGTTGACTTCCTAAAAACGAATCGCAAATAAATTTCACGAATGTGTGCGATAATCCACCATAAGCTGTGCTGATTCCTTCCTTTCTCTCAAGACATGTGAACTACTGCTTCAGATCGCTGAAGCAATCTCGGCAAGACAATAAATTGCAAGCTTGCTTGCTTTCGGAATGGAACAGTATGGTTGGGCGGCAGTGGCGGCGGCGGCGGTCGGTGCATCTGTTGGAAAAGTCATTAAACCTGACCGGGACCGGACGCACGCGTGCACCTCGAGGATCCCCCTGATGTTGCCAGCGATGATGTGCTGTATTGTGATCAGTCAGCTGCGGTGTTATGGCTGCGTTCGCACAAACGGATAGCGGATATTTTATGAAGCCTGAAATTAAATCTAGCTCAGCGCGGGGCGTTCGAAGCGAATCGACTATGGATTATGGGTGCCTGGAAAGAGGTTTCTCCAGTTGGGAAACGTTCTGTTTCGGTCCAGAGCTCCAGGGACCAGCCGAGAGGCAGGGGGTGTTTGGGTGTGAAGAAGTGAACACCATTATGAACACGCCTGGTCTAGAGCAATTCGAACAAGCGGGTAATAGGATTAACAATGGCTAGTAATAAACCTCATTATAGGGTGAGGACATCGATTTTGAACACAGTTTCCTATTTTGACCATACCTAAGAAAATCAATTATAAGGTTCGTGAATTTTAGGAGTGAAATGTATGTTTCTCCTAAGTATAAGAATTGGGATAAACAATCTGAATACAACTGAGTATCTCTAAGCTGTAAAAAATAAGAAATCTTTTCAAAACGTGGACAAAGTAAGAGCATGGCCAAATCAGATGCGTTTCCCTTTAGTCAGACTGGTGGCAGTAGGGCTTGTCGTTTCTGATTGGTGATGCTGCATGGTAAAGTGGAAGCTAAGAGGCGTTCCCCAGGCTTAACCCCTTGATTCGCTAAGGATTAAGCGTTGCGATTATTATAATTTTACAATATTGTATAGACATTGGTTTTGAATTCCAGTCATTGTCGGGATAGAAAGTAACGGCTGGTCACAGTCTGGTTAGTCATATCGAACAATAGCTATTGATGATAGAACCCTAGCAAAGTAAAATAACAAACTGATATCAAATAATTCGTGTTGTTACCTCAGAAATCATCTTCATCACTGTTATCACCTGTTATTGCATAACAAATTTAGTTATTAACATTCACTTATTTTGTTATCATTTGTTATCAATTTAAAGGCGATTTTTGACGAAACTGAATTGTACCAGCATGCTAACGAATGTACCAGCATGTGATGAACATGAAATTGAGCTTCTCACCAGAAGCACTACTTCAGTTATTAGTTTATGAATATGCTTATCATGTTGATTACATAATTTGAAATCATCTCAAGAAATTTATTCATATCACAAAATTTGTTAGCAAAATGAACCCGATGATTATAAAACGAATATATATTGGGATTTCCAAAGAATATTAATTTTTTATCTCTCCTGTTATTTTGGCTGTTTATTCAGCCTAAATGATAACATATTTAGTGATCAAACACTGATAATCTGATATTAAAACCCGATTCAAAGTAAATTTGGACGCATTTAAGTGATCATAAGAGTTAAATAATTCCAAACGATATGTAACAAGTCATTACATTTTACCGTGTCGAACCGTTTACCGTTCACTTTACATATGATCGATGCCATCATGATCTGCACAGTCGCTGGTGGCACCATAGACTAACTCTAAGACCAGTGGGTCCCATACAAATACGATTTTTTTCTTGGCTCAGTCAGTACTAGCACATCGGTCCCAAGCTCGGCCCCAAGCTCAATAATGCGCCCCTAATAATGAACTCACACGAACACACTCTCAAATATTCTGTCAAAATAACACAGCAAATCAAAACAAAGGCGCAAATATTTATAAACAGGTGCTGACTTCAAGGTGTACTTCGAACCAAGGGGTTCTACAACAGTGAACCAATTTCAAATCGCTAGTTGCATATTGCTTGTTGGTGACACTGTACCGGCGAACCTATTCCACTTTAAACGCATTTGTTGTGCATTTGTCACTTTTTTATCGCACCTTCGATGTTTTTGCTTGACAATTGCCCAATATTTTTCGATCGGTCTGAACTCACTGGGCAATTCCGAGGATTAATCTCTTTGGTGACGAAATTAGCACTGTTTGCACCATTCTAGTACCTGCTTAGAGCAGTGACAGCTGGCTACATCCGGCCAAAACATTATGTTAGTCTTGTGTTGCCGAATGAAGGGTAAAATCCGCTTTTTCAGACACTCTTTAATGTAAACTTTCGACGTCATTTCGTGAGATGTGATGAAAACCTTGGTTTTAATGCCACAACTGCAGATTCCTTGCCAAATCATTATTTTCCGAGCAAATTTATCAGCAAAAACAAATTTACACCTGGAAGGGATATCCCCACGACCAGTTTCCATGTAAAATTTTCGTCCGGGGATTGGTTTATAACTCATTTTTGACATATGTTTCGTCATCCATTAAAATACAGCCACCAAATTTCGTCAAAACTCGTTCGTATAGTAATCGTGGTCGCTTTTTGGCCACTACATTTTGTTTCAGGGAGCAACTCGGATGTTTACTGGCACAAAAAGACTTATATCCTTCTCTTGAAAGGATGTTACGCACGGTGGAAAAGTTGGAATCGTATTTCTTTGCTAAATCACGTATGGAGACATCTGAATTGCATTTCACGTACCTCAACACTTTTCTCCTCAGCTCTTTGTCCCTAGTGCCACTTTTATGATAAATGCGCTGTGCTGTATCCACACTCAGAGTATCCTTCTTACGTTTGATCCCAAGACACACCGTTGATCAATCGAGAAAAAAATTTCACCAATTTCTTCGTCAATGAAACATCAACAAATAACTGTCAAACGTGTTTTGTTCCAACCACCAGGGACGCGATGGTGTATTAAGATTTACTTTGAATAGAGCTTTAGAAGTTGTTAGCCATTTCGTATAAACCTTTGCTCGGGAAGATATTCAAGAAATCGGAATGGTTAGAAATTTCAGTTATTGATTAGAATGATACATCGGCACTTTGTTAAATTAGTTATTTTTGTTATTGTGTGTGTGTGTGTGTGTACAATCCATATTCCACTGGCCGGCAGTGCTTTTATGGAAGAAACCTGCCTGCATCTATATTTATAATTTGTATTTATTTATAGATGCAGACATTTTTAGCCCTGAATATGGAAGGTGATAGCTCTATTGTACATCCAACAACCCATTTCAAGAATGCCTGTTCATACACGTACATTCTGAGGTTATCTTCATATACAATAAGCCCCGCATGAACACTGTCATGTATCAATTGGATACATGAGAGGCATTCACACTTCCAGAATTTTTTCGAAATTCTGGCACGTATTTAGTAATATAAATGTTTCATCACAACAATAAAATAATAAAACGATCTCACCGACTTTTCTATGTTTCTCCAGTCTTTTGCCTATGTGTTAGTTGTCCTCTTCATGTTGGTCTTGATTAGAATCATGCTGCTTTTGGAGATCTTTAATGACAGTATAATATCGTTATTAGTATATCATAAAAGTAATACTTATTTGCAACTTGTTTTCTTGTAAAGGTAGAAATTAAACACTCGTATTTTCCACTAAACATTTGTTCAATGATTTTTTGTTTGGCTCTATCTTTTTTTTTAGCAAGAACACACATAGCACGTATAAAAAAAAATTTTTTTTGTATTGATTTATTAATATTGTTGTTTATAGATCCATTAACTTCAATAACGTGTAATTTTTATTAATTTTTATATAGTACTGCTGAACTAGTCTTCTATTCCTGATTCCGATTCCTCTTCACTTCCTTCATATTTATAAATTTCTTCTGCCTTTTCCTTTAGCTTTTTTTTTGTCTTTTGCCAACTCTATCCAATTTTCTTCTATTAGTCCTGATATCTTATTTTTATCTTCTTCGATACAATCATTCCAGGTCTTTGATGGTCTACCTATCTTTTTTTTGTCACACTTCATTTCTTGAGCGACTCTTAATGGATGTCCAATTTGCCTTCTCTGAATATGACCCCAATAGCTAATCCTCATTACTCTAATCTTTTTAACAGCTGTTTTTCCGTCTAGTAGCCTTGATAATTTGATTCTTCCTTTGGGTTTATCCCTACAACATCTTAACATTTCCTTTATTATTTGCATTTCATATTTACTGATAGATTTTCTATTTCGTTTTATAAGAGCTGCCGATTTTAATCCGTAAGTTATTGATGGTGAAATGACAGTCTTATAAATTAGTTTTGCTAATTCCCATGTTGGTTTATATCTTTTAAGAAACTCAAATTAGTTATTTTTGTTATTGCACTGAAAATAAAATTTAGTTGATAGTACGAAATCGATCATTTGACTAACCCATCTATTCGTTGTTTTCTGCAACGAAATTGATTTGTATTATTTATTAGGCTGGCTTCCTATTCAATATCGTTGCACTGTTTGATAGATCTGTTGTATCTACTAGAAACGAAATGTGAATATAACCCGAGCAAATTGATAACAAATTCTTATACCAGGTTATCATTTTTTGATCACTGAATATATTATCATTGAGGCTGTCAAACGTTGACTTGGCAAAATCACTTAATATTGACAACTCAACCGTGACGAACGTTATAAAAGTGTTCGGAAAACGTCTGACGACTGCCAGAAAGCCGGGATCAGGAGACAACCGTAACCGACACCGTAAGTTAAGCAGCAAAAATGATCAAAGTTCCCGAAAAAATACTTGGTTTGGAAGGCTATTTGCATCTGTGGGCTAAAAAGCGCAAGTTTCATGACACCTGGCACTGTCAATCAAGATATTTATCTAAAGGAATGCTTGAAAATACTCTTATTGCCGTATTGCCTTATCTTATGAAGAAACATAGTTGTTCCATGCTGTTTTGGCAAGACTTCGCTTCCTAAGTAGCATTGGCAAAACCATCCAGCTTTTTTAAGTTTTATTAAAGTTTTATGAAAGCCACTAGAAATCAATTTGGCTTTATTCTGCCAGTAATAGGTGTCAACAGCTTTCAAAATTTAGTCAAGTTTATGAGAACCTATACACCTTCATCCCATCGATCCTAAAACTATGTCTTGTTGAATTCCTTTCACTCCTATCAAAGGTTTTATTTTGACTTTATGAACTCGTAAAATGCTGTTTTGAAATGTCGTTTAAGGACTCACTCAAATTATCCTATTATGGTCAGTTGGAAAAGCGTTTTAAAACTATTTTGCCTGAGGTAGTAAATGCATTAAACCGCAAATTCGCATTGAGGAAAGTCTCCAAATGACCAAATAGTTTTATAGTTGCCATTGCGAAGATAAATTGGCTTGTTGGCAAAACTGTGATTTCTTCTAATCGCCATACTTAAATGTATGAAATAATTCAAACTATTTAATTATTACGAAATATAAATACACAAAATTTTAAATGTCATGCAAATGAACTGATAATCAGAGGGCAATTTCGGCATTCTTTTAGATAACTATATGGAATTCCACAAATTTTCTGGAAATTCATGATTAATTTATCGATTATATATGTTTCAATTGTTTTTGTTAATGAAAACTCGCATAACCTCCGAGGCGCATTTATTTTCGGTTTTTATCGTGCCTATATTCACCATAAAATTAAATGCGCATATGATTTGGAACATGATAGGCTATAAAAAATCAAATTTGTTTTGGTTATTTTGCTATCAATTAAAATTTCTCGCAATGCTAGAAATTTTTTCTTAGATATTATTTACTGTTAAATGAATCAAAAGAGCAGAGAATCGAACAAAGCAGAACAACAAAAACCAACCACGATATCACCGAGAAGTTTGACAGCTGTGGTCATTTGGCCCTACGCTGGTTTTGATGGCCGCCAATAGGTTTTATGAAGGTTCTCAAATGGTCATAACATTTCACTAGACTGTTTTCAGAAACTATATGGTCTTGTAAATGATTTTATTAATTTGTTTTCACAGCTGTCTATACAGTGGGCCACTTTGTACACATTTCGGCTTTAAAGAAGCAGAGAGGAAGTGTTGGTAAACAAAACAGTTTTGAATGTAGTTTTATCAACAAAACCGGGTGGAGTGCTATACGGCTGAAATAAAACTAAAAATTTTACATGGGTTCTTGCCACAACGGAAAAATGGCTTTGGAATTATGTACCGCCAATAGTGTTCAAATCGTACCCAAACTCGCCGGAACTGCCCCCCAATTGAAAAATATTGGGCAACCGTAAAGAGAAACCACATGAGAATTCAAAAAACAGTTGGAAGTGAGAAAAAATGCATGGCAAATTTGCGATCACCATCAAAAAAGGTGGATATAACATCGGTACATAACTTGATGGAAGGTGTGAAACGTAAAAACCGACAGTTCACATTTGGTAAATCCGATGCCTAATCAAATATACTTCAAAGGGAAATAAAGATTGATCATTTATATAATAAGCTTATCCGTGTTTGAACCGTGTTTTGATGTTTGATCAATTTTTAACCGTTCCACCCTATAATATAATTATAATTTTATATCGACCTTAAATATGTTTCATTGGTTCCACCTTTTCTCTTAGCGCTTCTTCAATTCGATAAAGCACAAAATAAAAGTTTTTTGTCAAAGAAATTACTACAACATTATTTGTGACATTGAACTTAAATGCATGCAATCAAACTTTTGATGTTACTTGGGTGAAAATCTGTTTCTGCACTATCGAAGAAAAATTGTGGGGTTTTATTTGTGTCTATTTGCTACCCACTTTTCGGTTGAAAGTATATTCGAGCAGTTTGCTCAACTACTTCAAATTAGACAACAATTAAACTTGAAAGCTTTCGAATGAGTTCAAAATGTCAAATTCAATTTACTTGCATACACAGGAGAGTTGAACTACACGGCCTTTCCCATGAAAGTGTCTACTTTCGTAAATGTTTTAATTTAACATCGTGACAAATTGGATTGTCATGTCGGACATGGTTCCGAACCGCTCAGAAGGTTCCCTTCACTATGTCTGTCCATTTGACAGGCACCATAAAAACTTCGAAAATTTCACCCGACAACTCACTACTGGGTTACGGGTCCCCACTTTTCCCCCTGTCTTTCTCCACATGGTCGGGAAGCAATTATGAGTCACATTTCGAGTGCACCTCGAACAAACAAAAACTCCGGCGCCGCCATTCTCTCTAATCAACTGATTAGTCGTAGTAAAAAGCTTACCTAGTAATCATTCCTGATCCGATGGCAAACAAAACAATACGTTTTGTCATTTGCGTGCACATTGAATCACACACCACGACCGACGACGCCTGGCCGTGCCCGGGTATAGACAAAATTGTCGCGTCGCTTACGACCAACGGAACTTTTCAGAATGCCATTCTTAATTTCGCGCTTGAATTGCGCACAGCGGCACAACGCTGCGTGTACAACTATGTATTTACACCATCATTACACATTGTTTCGCATTTGGACGTGTTGTTTTAATGCTTCGATTTCCCTTCTTCTTCTATTTTAGGTATGTATGCTGGCTGGGTAGGGCTCACGTACCTACATCGGTGCACGGATTTCCAAGAAAACTTCAATTCCGGCTGGCACGAGTAGATTTGGGTATGTCGCGTGCCTCACAGTCGCGATGATAACCAAGCCCACGGTGCGGTGGTCAAATTTGAGTGAGTAATTAATTGAGCTTAATTTAATAACAACTGATGTAATCTGCTGATGGCCGGCTAACTAAAAAAAACGGTATCTTATCAACGGGAATGATGATGAGCAATGAGTCGGACGAGTCGCGAGTTGTTTGAAGAGCGGCCTGATTCAGAACCTGTGGTTGAGCAATTTGTCGAGTTCAAAACAATTAAGCTCATTTTAATCATCTACCCAGAATGGGGAGGAATGCAGGACTGAGTCAGACACACATTGTTTTAGCTCCAGTTTATTTTTGCGCCGGCAATCGACGGGAAATTGTCCTGCTGACAGAGTCATGCTCAAGACGCATGCTTCATGCTGCCATTTTTGGACTGTAAGTGACAAACCGAGCGCGGTTTATCACACCACTTTCCGAGGAGCTGATTCAACGGCACTGAATGGTATTGTGCAACGTCGCATCGGTTTGGTCGGTAGAACGGGGAGAAAACATATAATTAGAATTCCGAACAACGATTTCGAGGTTCTGGGAAGCAACGGTGCGTTCCGACGGATGAGATCTCGGCAGCGGTGATAAGTTGTCACGTCGTTAAAATTGGAAGTGCCTTATGCTTGCCGATGCATTTGTTGATATGTAAAGCTTCTCATACCGACCGAAGGTGTAGTTCGTTCATTGCAGGCGGGTTTAGGTGGGGCAAGGATGGTACATGGAAGGTAAAAGTGAAAATTAACATAACGCACGAATTTCTTTCCAATTTTGACGTGTTCTTCTTAGAACCGCTACCGGGAAAAGGCGTTGTGGTAGACTTTTGATGTGAATGTTCAAGTTAATTTCAAAAGAAGAGAACAGGAATTCTTTGGCTGATATTTATTTTAGCAATGATTTGATTAACTACAGAATGTTAAAACATATCCACGCCAGGAATTTTACACTAGTTCTCCGTATTTTAAACGTGAACTATTCAAACTAAATTATTCTAGTCATTAATCAACTACAGGTATACTTCGATAATACGTACATCAACTTTCTCATTTCGAATCAAAATTTGCATAAAAACTACTGATTGTATTGATTGAGCAGATTTTTTTTATTTCTTCTGGTTATATTAGATTGCAGATACAACCGGTAGTTTTTATACAATTGCGAGTTGAATTGAAAAAGTTGTATACGTACTATCGAGGTATACCTGTAGAACGGTATTGAAACAGTCTTTAATATTGTTTTTAATTGATAAAAAAAAAACGCAAATGATGAACAATAAAAAAGGGGCCAAACAATTGTACCAGAACTTTTTTTTACATACAGTAACGGAAATTGAAACAAACCTAGTACACACATTCATTAAATACCAGCTGAACCCAGTGCGTGCGCTGCTACGTTTGCAACTAAATGAAGAAAAATTTAATGTAACTGGCACTTTTATGTTTTTTTTGGATTAAGTTTTTTTTTCTTGAATAAGCAGGGGTTCAAACTTCTATCAAAACATGCTTCTTACCCGAGAAATACACGTTTTGTGTTTAAGTATCCTGGATAGTTCTCATTTCTGGTAGAAAATTGTGTTTCATTCGTATGGGAGCCCTCCCTTCCAGAAGGGGTTGATTGCCTTCAAAATCCCCCACATGCCAAATTTGATTCGATTTGCTTGATTAGTTCTTGAGTTATGAAGAAATTTGTGTCTCATATGTATTAGAGCCTCCCTTCCTGAGAGAGTAGGGGCCTCAAACAATCATAAGAACCTTCCCCAGCCCCAAAAACCCCTTCATATAAATTTTCACGTTGGTCGGTTCAGAAATTTCCGAGTCTATAAGGGTCTGACAGGCAGACAGACAGACAGAAATTCATTTTTATGTATATATAGAAATCTCCCTTCCAGATGGCGGAGGAGTCTCAAATTTCCATAGAAACATTTATCTCCTCCAAAAACCTCCACATGCCAAATTGGGTTCCATATGCTTGATTAGTTCTCGAGTTATGCACAAATTTGTGTTTCATTTGTATGAGAGCCCCCCTCTCACAGAGGGCGGGGGGTCTCGATTTACCTTAGAAACATTTCTTGCCTTCAAAAACCTCTACCTGCAAAATTTGGCTCCATTTACTTGATTAGCTCTCGAGTTATATAGAAGCTTTTGTTTCATTTGTATGGGAGCATCGCCCCCAACCTAACACAGAGAGAGGAGGGGTCTCGAACTATCGTAGAAACATTTATTGCCTTTAAAATCCCCGCATGCCAAATTTGGTTCCATTTGCTTAATTAGATCTAGAGTTATGAAGAAATTACAGTTTCATTTGTATGACAGCACCCCTTCTAGGAGAGGAGAGGGGTCTCAAACCACCATAAAAACATTTTTCTCCTCCAGAAAACCCCACATGCCAAATTTGGTTCCATTTGCTTGATTAGTTCTTGAGATATGCAGAAACTTCTGTTTCATTTGTACGAGAGCCTCCCTTTCTAGAGAGGGGAGGAGTCTCTGACTACAATAGAAACATTGCTTGCCTCCAAAAACTTCCTCATGCTAAATTTGGGTTCCTTTGCTTGATCAGTTCTCGAGTTATGCAGAAATTTGTGCTGCACTTGTATGGGTGCCCCCTTTTCCAGAGAAGGGAGGGGTTTCAAACCATCATAAGAACCTTTCGATGTCCAAGACGAATCCAAGAAAGCAAAAATCTTGCCAAACGGTCCTTCCGTTCGTGAGTTAAATCGTGACAAAGGAAACATCAACTCATTTTTATTTATATAGATGTTCGTTTCAACACTTTCTCGGAATTTTTATCAAAATTCTCTTCTAGTGTTCAGTATATATCAAAGTGTTACGAAGATGCTTGATTGGAGAAAATAAAAAATAATTCTTCAATCAATCATGAAAATATACAAAAGCTGTACAGTTGCTACTACTTTCTTTATTTCCCTGAGATTTCGGAAAGGTTGGCTCTTTCAATTTTACGACAACTTCCTTAATTATTCCAAGTGTTGACTTTGTCAAGTGCCCTAGTAAAACTATAGCATCGGTGTAACGATAGAATTTTTCTCAGAGTAGTACAGATTAAAGGGTGGAACGGCCAAAAATGGTTCAAACATGACTTAGTACACACAGATTAGTTTATTATATAAGTGATCAATCTTTCTAATCAATCTTTTTAAAGTTGAAGGACAATAATTTGATTAGGCTTCCGATTTTCCAAATGCGAACTGTCGGGCTTAGCGTTTCACACCTTCCATCAAGTTTTGCACCGCTGTTATATCCACCTTATTTGATGCTGAACGCCAATTTGCCTTGAACGGTTTTCCACATCCAACTGTTTTTTGAGTTCTCTTGTGCTTTCTCTTTACGATCTCCCAATATTTTTCGATTTAGCGCAGCTCCGGCGAGTTTGGAGGTCTTGAGTACGATTTGCACACTATTGGCGGTATACCATTCCTAAGCCATTTTTCCGTAGTGGCAAGAGGCGAGGTCTCGCCAAAACAGTACGGAACAACTATGTTGCTTCTAGATAGGCAAAAGGAGTTATTGCAAGCGTTCCTTTAAATAGATATCTTGGTTGACAACTTTTGTTTTTTCGCCCACAGTGCGAATCGCCTGACAAACCAAATTTTTTTTCCGGAACTTTGACATTTTTTTCTACCTAAAGTTATCTTAAACCTTTGCTTTTCCGGTAGTCGTATAAAACTCTTGACCTGACAGGCAGCCTTGACGTATGTTTCATCGTTCATAAGGATGCAATCAAACTTGGTCAACAAACTCGGGTACAACTTACGCGTTCTTCCTTAAGCTGTTGTATTTTGCATATCAACTCGATGTGATGTCACTGTAACCTTAGATGTTGGCTGTCTGGCCCTTGCTATGCTTTTTGCACTGTTGGTTGGAACTTTTCCAATTTGTTTCCGAAATCTCTGATGGATTGGTTGGGATTGCGTTTGTAAATGCTGGCCACTATTCTGCCGGTCGATGCGACTTCCTGGTTTCGGTTTCCTCCTGATCCCAGCTTCTTGGAAGTCTTCAGATGTTCCCGAACACTTTTATATAATGCGTCACGGTCTATTTGGCAATATTAAGTGATTTTGCCAAGTCGGTATGGGAATTATTTGGATTATGCCTATGCGCGTGCAAAATTTTGATACGCTGCCACGACGCCATTTTGCTCTACTGCTCTACTTGCTACGACGCCATTTTGACAAATGAATAGAAAAGGGCAAAAATAGAGCCAACATTTCGTATGGATACACCTTCAAAATTAGTTTTTTTTTAAACTACGTCGTATTTCAGTTGATCAAGTTTTGATGGTTTCATCCATAGAATAAATCATGTTTCAGAACATAAGTGATTCAGCCCGTAGTTTTAACAGGAACAACGGAACGGCCAAGGTGGGGCAAACGTTAAGACAGATAATTTTGAAAAAAAACCTACGCCCTTCCGAGTGGCCTTCCGGCAGTTAACCGGAACATTCGTCATGACGGATGAAAACATGCGTGTAGGCATGTTTTTGAGTTCTTTATTCGTTTTAGTAATCGATTCCTCCTCAGTTTTCACGAAAAAAATGTTGGAGTAGATCTTACGCTTCAGGTTGGCCCAGAAATTCTCGATGGGACGCAGCTGGGGGACGTTGGGTGGGTTTGCCGACTTGGGTACCACATCGATATTCAGCTGCTCCATCTCCTACAACGATCACTTCGAGTAGAGGGCCGACGCCAGATCCGGCCAGAACGCTGCGTTTTCTACCTCATGGTATTTCTTGATAAACGACGCAACTTCCGGCAGGCATTTCGTACTATAATTTTCCTGTTCACGGCCAGTACGGAGCGAAAGAAGAGCGGCTTTGACATCTCCTTCTCGCTGATTGTATGCCACAACAGCGCCGTCTTGGGGAACTTGGTGTGTGAAATAAACTTCACCTCGGAGTTCACTTCCATCGTGGGGGCAGTAAAATACGAAGTGCCCTGCCAGTCGTTGCCATGCAGGGTGAGATAAGTCCCGTCGTCCATCACCACCGCCGCGTCACGATTCGCCGGGAAAATCAAGTTGACCATCTTATTCAGCCACTGCCGCTACGTCATTGCCTGCAGCTCCGAAACCAGTGGACGCGACTTCCGCTTCCTGACATGTATGTTTATGTTTTCCAGGTACTTTTCACTGTTTGGCCAGTTGAACCAACCTCCCGGCCAAGCGCACGCAACAATGTAGCCACTTTTCTTTCGGTCTTCCTCTTCAGCATCCTTTGGAGCTTATTGTCTTATTGTTTTCTTTCGATGCTCTGATTGTTATTGGATATCTTGGCTCTATTAACAAGATATCTTTTTTCAACGTGGCGGCGTGCCTTTCTTTGAATGCGAACACTTCCGAACGGAGTTGCTTCACTGTTTTTGCCATCACGGTTAGAGTTCGACTGATAGCGCTGTCAAATTTTGTCTGCTGACACATGGATTACTATGATTGATGCTGCATGGGTAGTTTGATCAGTGCGGGTGTAGGTAAACCCATGAAAAATCGGCCATTTTCGTCAATTTTTTTAAATACAAACGTTAGTTAGTTGAAATAACTTCAATATGACTCAATTAAGTTACATTCAAGTTGCTGTTACCAATTTCTACTTTTTTGTATTGCTCGATTATACATATAATAGCTTCATCTTCCAGCTTTAATTTGATCACATTCAAACTGCAAGCCCGTATTGCCATATCTTTTGTTCAAAGAAAATGCAAACTGATATTGTAACCTACAACCTTCAGAACAACAGTTTAACACAGTGATGAAATGAAACGAAGATGCCTTGAACCGCATATCAGCACCATATTTTTGATTACTTTGAGCTAATATCGCTATCCATCTACGAATGATATCATATCATCAGATTAAACTAGTAACTATGTACAAAAAATCTGTGAATCAACATCCAGTCAGTTTGTTTCATCAAGAACAGGAATTTCATATGAGTCTACTTTTGAAATTTTCCCGTTCAGAAGCTTTGCATATTTTTTAACTAATGCACTAGTTAGTTCGATTGCAACTAATTTTCGTTTTTTGAAGACATACGATGATTCATTATGAATATTCAATGATTTGCAAACACTGAAAATATTTTTCTTAAACGCTCAGTTCTCGTACATAAAACACTTGTTTCATAAATTGCAAACAACATTCGTTTTGCTAGTCATCTTGCAAAACGTCACCATTAAACCTAATTCAAGCAATGTATGAACGCATTTCGTGGGACCCAGCCAATCGCAGCTCCTTTTCTATCCGATCCGTGCATGTTAGTGTTGATGCTGATGCAAGCTCAAGTTATTTACTTACCTTGACATAAAAGAAAAAGAATCACCCGCTTCGAGTTCTAAGCTGTGACAGCTTCATGAATCATGATAATTATCACGAGTCGTCATGGCATAGAGAGATCAAATTCGGGCTTAGTAGCAGCTCTTCCAAATAGGGCAGGATTAAGTCCCATATTAGAAATATTGTGAAAATCACCCATTTCCACGGTTTGCTTTTATCGAATTTCATTTCAAGATAATTTGAACATACAATGTTGTTATTCTTCGTATTGTTTTCGTACAATGCACGAATGTTCTTCGTAACTACGCAAATACTTCATTTTTTTGACTACGCATGTCGTATTATATGAAGCCATCTTCCAGTACGGTAAACGTCACTAAGCTTAATAGCCCATATCAATTTCATCGCAGAAAACAATAAATTGATTGGTGAGTCCAACGATCGATATCGTAGTATGAAGTAAATTTAATTTTCAGTGTTGAATTTGCAGTTTGTAACTTCAACTGCTGTTTTCTTAATGCCTACATGTTCCATATTGGACTGATGTTACGTTATAAGCAGTATTACCAGATCAATCAGGGATTACAATCACTTGAGAAGTTGGTGATTTAAAAATATGTCATCCGCAGTTGTGGATAATTCTGTGATTTGCAAAGTAGGAGCAATGAGCATATAATTGCGTGCAATAAAAATTGAAAGATGCCTTCACGATGCTGTGTAAACACTCATTAGAGGATACACTCTGCTTAGATTGCCAAGAACAGGTAAAAGACCTCCCCCCCCTACACTATCCTGGCTGATGTTGAAATTACTTTTTCGACATTTTTGGGTTCTGTCTTCATTGGTAAAATCCGTGGATCTAGGATGGCCGAACATAATTAGGGATATCGTAAGATGAGCGGTTCTTATTTGTTTGCACATGCGTAGATAGTCCAGAGGCGTTAGTTGAGGTCAAGCGATCTCATGGTGCGTAGTTCGAATATCGATGGCTGACGTTTTTTTTACCAATTTTAGAAACAAATACTTATAAAATCCTCTCCAATGTATGTTCCTATTTTTTTCCTGCTTTGCACCACTGAAATTTGATCGCAAAAAATCCGCTGTTGTTGAGGTTTCCCCTCTCGCCCGTTGATGAAATATCTAGCATCACTGCAAAAGAACCTGTTATTCTCTGCTTGGTTGAGTATGATTCGTTTGCCATTTTCATTTCACCAGCAAAATTTACAAAACAAAAATGATGTAGGGTCAATTTTGTCTGAGAGTGTGAACTCCTATGGGAACGTTCATTAATTACGTCACGCAAAAATTGACTTTTTATGACCCCCCCCTCCCCCCCTTGTCACGTTTTTTGTATGGACCTTCAAATTTTTTTGTATGGATCGTCACGTTTTCTCAAATCCCCCCTCCCCTCCTACTGCGTGACATAATTAATGAACCTTCCCTATTAAGCTTTTTGACGTTAAATCACCTTTCCTTTTCTGGCACACCCAGGGGAATGATGTTTTTTACCTCCAAATGATTTTCCTTCTTACTTGCACTCCTTTGATCTAAATGGCGCTGTAGTGTGCGTGCGTTAAACGTCACTAAGTCTTTTATGAGAGCGCTATTTGTGGTCTGATAACTTTACCTAGATAGGCAATGTAAGTTTGAAAGCCTGACGGGAGTAACTCTATATGGTCGCATCCGTATTATTTAAAAACCTATCGAAGTGTGATGCAATTTCAAGAGGTTAAGAATCAAATTTAGCAAACATTTATGTCAATTCGAATCACCCTGATTATAAACACCCATTGCCGTTAATTGCATATCTATCAGTGTTCCAAAACCGTAATTTCCTCTACTCCTCACATTATCCAAGACATTTAGCACAAATGTTGGACATGGAAACTAAACAGCTGGTAATTAGGACTGAACGCAGCTCAAACATCATGCACTCTGCCAGTAAAACACAGCATTTCAGCCGGCATCGTTACGTTAAAACTCCGCCGGTCACTACCAGCGTCGAACGATTGCAACATCAAACAACCGGCACACTTTCCCCTGCCGGTGAGTCAGCTCCTCCTACCAGTGGTGCATCCTCATCGTTAGATGAAAAACTCAAGATGAGTCGAAATCAAAACGAGATGCACCTCTTTTTTTGCCACATTGCTCAACTAGCTCTCATGCTCGTAAACACAACACAACCCAAGTGCTGTGCTGTCAGTTAGCCGGGAGTATTTTTGGAAATAACGCATTTTCTCCTGCGGTTTATGGCCACCACGTGGTTCAAAACGAGCCCGGTTATGTTCCTCTAAATCGAAACCAGCAACCACGGCCGACTGTGCCAATGCTTGTGTGCGCCACGGCTTCCTCCAAAAATCGAGGTGAACGTACGGTTTTCCTCACGACTGACTGATTCCACCGGAGTGAGTTGGGAGTACCTATCTACTACCTATCTTCTACCGATTTCTATTTACCTGAATGTTATCCCAACAGAAACATGATATTTAATTATAATTTCAAACCGTGTATCGTGTGCTCCGGTTAATTCCCTTCCCGACATCGCGATTCCGTTGGTTTGTTGAACCTGCGACGCTTGATCTGTTGTTGCTTGTCCCCTAGCTAGAGCGGTCATCAAGTCCCCAACCGCGACGTGGTTTGATAGTCTATAATGATTTATTGTTTCAGTAGATCGACGACGATGACAATGGCGACGGGCGATGCGAGTGGAAATCGGTAAAAATTAGACGTAATTACCCACACTCCGCGGGCGGCGATCAAAGACACGCCAGCACGCAATCCATCGGAGTCTGGCCGATTAGAGTGCACTGAACGCGGTGTTGCATGACACTATTTACTGCTGGGCACCGATGGCTCTTCTCTGTGCTCTGGTCGCGAAAGAACGGAAACGGTGAGTTCCCAGCGGGATAAGAACTCAAATGATGTGGCGCTTCCGGCCCCTAATTTCCTCCCCCTCAATCAATTCGATGGAATCTCGAAATGTAATTACTGCAGAGCATTTTTGATGAGTTGTTTGTTTCTGTTGATTTTCTGACCCATATAAATTTTCGGAGATTGACTTCCGATTGGGTTTGACAGGAACGATGATTGACTCGATAATTTAATATGCGGATTGTGTATTTTATCGCTTAAAAATAATGAAAGAAACTGATGAGGATCCGTCTTTCGACGTAGAGTCTTTTGAGAAGAACATAAAGTGCCATCGCAACAGATGCGTGGTAATGAAGCAATGCCAACCAAAGGGGTTATTACAGTCTATAGTGAATTTTGATTATCGCGTGTGGCAAAAGCTACTAGGGCTTTGATACTCCGCTCAACAGAACCTTGAGAAAAGCAAACGTTGAAGAACAATAGATAGGCGTGTAAGCATAAGTTATAATTGCATTCTTAAAACTCTCTAGCGTACAACCTCCGGATAAATTGAAGGAGTTCGAAGAAGTGTGTATGGTAAATTTAGGAAAACTGGATGGATTTCCGAAAAATTGTATTCAAAATGATCTTGGAAAAAAAAAAAACAAACAATCCATAAATTGTGTAGGCTAATTAAGACGTTAGGTTGGTGCTTAATTGGTGTCACCTCTTTACGTGATTACGCAACCATGAACAGAGGCTTAAGATGAACACAACGGGTGTCTAATATAAAAATGAGGATGATTCTAGTACTTCTCTATCAGAAGAAAAACGTTTGGGAAAGATCCAAATTAAGTTTTTAGCTACAATTGAATTAGTTTTCCCAACATATATCTGAAAAACGAGAATTAAGCTAGTTCTCGAGTAATTCATAATAATTGTAAACAATGACTATATACGTCGATTTCTCTCGAATCTCAACACAATCTCATGAATTGAAACCAACATCTGGTAGAGAAGTGTTATCTCTATCATATGGTTTAGTTGGATATCGTAAGAGATTCGTGAAAAATCGCGAAAATCAAAATCATTGTTTATAGTAGACATTTAGACTATAATCATGAATTACTCGACAGTTGTTCTACAAAACGTCGATAAAAACTATCTTAGAACCCTTTGAAGACAATAGTAGCCCATACTAGAGAAGGATCTCAAAAGTATAAGTTCAAGACATGCTTAGATATCAAAAATAATTTCATCGATACGTGCTTGTGATAACATTCAAGATATGCTTAAAATTATGGCAAAAATACCACAAATTTTTATAGTTCTATGACTTTTATTTTTTCCAAGAACACTTACTATACGTCATACATTTGGTCCACATACGTGTTCTTGTAAGATACAATTGAAGTCAAAAATAAAGGTTCAACTAGGTTTCACGTTTACAAAATGGTTTGATTTGTTTGAACTGAATTTTCCACCTGTAATACATGTGTTTATGTAAAGCCCAACATTGATTTATTTAGAAAAAAAGAATTAATTGAAGCTTTCATAATTTGCGTAAGAAACTTCTAATTGTTGAATTTCTTAAATTGTGTTCCGAACTTGTTTTCAAATTCTTACTTATTTGTCGAAAAGTAGTTATAAACATTCAAAAATTGAAGAAAAACTCAAGTCAATCCACAAATTTTCAAACCAATGCGTTTTATTAGAGCTTAACATGTTAACATATCCATTAAACTAACAAATTACTCAGATGGTTGATTTCGGTAGTATGATCGTACTCTATCCTAAACATCGCCTATCAAGTTCTGCTCAGTATTTTTTATGCACTTCCTGAAAGTTTGTGACCAGTTTTTTCTGAAGTCTAACAAGCGCGTAAAATTTCCCTTCGTTCGAGTTCAAGCCAAGCAAAACGTAAACATCAAAATTGTGTTAAATCTTTCATGCGCCATACAACAAAGTTTGCAATCTTTCATAAAACAGACTAGATTCAGGCGTTATCTGGATTAAATTTACACAAAATATCCCATCAATTTCTGCCAAATCTAGCATTCCCTTTATAGGCATTAGATAACGCAGAAAATTGATTGTTTCTTTCAAACTGTGGGATATGTTGTAGGCACCTGTTTTTATGAGGTTCTGCTTGACGATTGCCAAGTAGCGTTCGGTCGGTCGTAGTTGGGGTTAGTTGGATGGGTTGATATCTTCTTCAACGAAATCAATGTTGTTATCAGAAAAGCACTATAAAGTTGATCTGTCATAAAAGGCAAACCCCAGATCCGGCCAGAAGAGAACAGAAACCCATACCTGAGATGTAGTGAAAGCAATCTTTCTGCAAGCAGTCGTTTTTAAAAATTTCAGTATTTATCGTTCTTTTTGTGTAGGAAGATTGCAAGCCACTTGCAAATTGATTCAAACGAGCACCTTCTCACTGAAATTATCCGTTGCACCAGCCATATTTCCAATTGGGCATTCTCTTCAACCGATTTGGTGTAGAATTGTGGTCAGTCCGTCAGTGTTCTAGAATCATATTTTACGTACGTTTCGTCCTCCATCAAAACACACTGGGAGAGATTGTCCAAAACATGGTTCTACTGCCTTTATGCCCTCATATCCGTATGACTGCTTCTGAGATTAATTTGATACTTTCTGCTTCCTGTATGTCTTCAAATCATTTCTTTTTCTTAAGTCACTGAATCATCTCGATGCTGGCCCTGTAATTTTTGGTCAATTTTCGAGTAGAAGATTTGTTCTCCTGAATAAAATCGACGATTTTTTGGACCAATCCCGGAAAGCTGGAACCGAGTATTCGTCCAGTTTTCAGCGGATACTGCAGGGTGTACTGCTCACCATACTTTTCAATAACTCGTTTTATACTTGCTGGATGCATTTTAAATCTCTTTTTGGCAATGTTGTAGCCTTTTCAGTACAAAAAGGGTTCAGAATTTTCTTTCGTACTTCTAGTTCAATCCGCAAAGTTAGGCACACATCTGTAAAAATGGGTAGAAACGATTTAAAACTATAGACACTCTAGTAATAGACCGGACAACGTGCCGCCATGTTGTATCCAAAACGAACATTTCCTCGCATTTCCCATACGATTTGACAGTTGTTTTGGATACATCAACTGTGCCAGACTCACGTTGTCCGGTCTATTACTAGAGTGTCTATATTTAAAACAGGGTATTTGACACGTAAACAAAATGCAACGAATACACGCTCAAATAATATGCACCAGTTTAAACTCACTTTAATATAAATCGCAAACTACTATATTTTTTATTCGTTACTTGATTATCGAGATTTTCAGCCCAGGGCTGATTCATCTTCCGTCGTAGTCATTCAAATGCCTTTTGGGTATTTTTGTAACTTGTTCTGAGGTGAGATTCGAATTCAGCCCTAAATTCTGGGTAGATTCTTTCTATACTTCTAGATGTCTAGGACTAATTCTATAAACCACTTAACTCTAGGGATTTTCCAAATCCCAAGTACAACTGTACTGAAATGGTGCGCGTAGAATTTCTTTAGAAAAAAATCAGAGTTCTAAGATTTTTTCAGAAATTCATCTTTCTTACTAATGTTCTGAGTTTCCGTACGGTCACCGACTGAGCTTGAGAACCAATGTTAGGATTACAAAAGTAATAGTGTTCAAGCGAAAAAATAAAATTTACTATTTTTTATTTCGACCAAAGAGGTGCATTGGTGATTTTTTTACTTGAATTTTATGGTTTTTTTTGTCGATTCACCTGCAAAAAAAATGGATTAGTATATTTGTGGACCTGCTCAATCAATTACCACTCACCGATGAAAATAGGTTTCAAAACAAACTCTTACTCTGCAAAATGTGACAGATCAGTCACTTGTTACGCTCATCTGGGTTTACCCAAAATTGAGTAACTGTTACCCATTTTCATAAAACACGCTGAAACGTCAACCCATGGGTAAGGTGATTTATGAAACAGGGTAAATGCCACTCTATTCCTCATAAATCTTTGCTGTTTGTACAATGGACACATATTTGTTTATTAAAAACTTTATTAAAAACAGTGATTAGTCCTTTAGAATTCAGGTAACTTTTGTGCAATGTGTTTAAAAGAAAAGCCGGACATGGCAACGGCGTTTTTTAATTGATTTTTCATCTTGACCATTTCGGATATAGTCGCGCCGAGGATGGCAAAATGTCTGTCAATCCAGAATACTATATGGATACCTTATTGAACTCTGCGTTCCTACAGCGTTCCATCGAAGCTTCCGAACACTACCAGGAAGCTATTGAAGAGACATTAAATTTGTTCCGGAGCTTCCAGAATCTCCAGAATCGTTTGTGAGTACATCCATTAGGTAAGTGCCTGGATGAAAACTTTGACACTGTTAGGGTGTTCGATCAGCAATAGCTAACCATACGCATCCAGCAGAGCCTGTTTGAGTTGACCGGACTGATAGCAAAAGAATTCCTGGAATGATTGAGCGATGCGCACCAGCATCGGGTGTTTAACACCTTGGTGAGTGTTGCCGAGGATCCAATTAAAACCAATTTTTATGATTTTGGGTTAACTTCACTCAATTTTTAGTAAATCTGAATGGCGTGTGTTTCCAGGGGTCGATTGAGTCGACCTACTCGATAAAATTTCTTTGATCTCGTCATCTGTAAGCACAATAGGCCTGTCGAGCAAAGTGACGATCGACTCGATAATTGGCCAATATGTACTGTAATGAATTAATCTAACGCCATGGCTGGGTTCGATTCCCGGTCTGGCTAGAAATTTGGCATCGGGTATGATTGTACTTGTTATATAATCATACTAATGCAAAAATGGTACCTGGCGAAAGCTCTCAATTAATAACATTTAGAACACTAAGTTTAGAGCAAGCAATAAGCGAATTGTGAAACCAATAAGCTTGAAATGCTAAAGAAGAAGAAAATATACCCCGGAGATTATTTTGGATATTTTATTGTAAAGTGTTCCTTCCAGTACCGGTAAATACCAATTAATCTGCTCTCAAATGAACTGAAAATGAAAACAACCTATACAGACAGACCAACTATCTTTGTGATTTTGATTTTTGAAATGACAGTATTTTCTTGACCAGAGCAACCGCTGAGTTTCCAAGTCACTATTTGGTTTTGTTCATTCGTCGATGGATATTTATTGTCACCGGTGCTATTTTCAATATCAATATTCAATTTCATCTAGCGTTTGCATTAAAACTGGACTTTTTTTTCGGATGGTGATAAAAAAAAGCTAAACAGATAATTGCTTTTGATAAATTTCCCATGGAAGGTACTTATTTAAGCTTTCTTGCAAAAACATTCTACGCTTTTGCGAGCGGCCTTCCGGCAGTTAACCGGAATAGTCGCCATGGCGCACGAAAACATGCGTATAGGCATGTTTTTGAGTTCTTTCTTCGTTTTATTTATCAATTCCTCCTCAGGTTTCGTGACAAAATTGTTGGAATAGATCTTGCGCCCAGGTTGGCCCAGAAATTCTCAATGGGACGCAGCTGGGGGTCGTTGGGTGGGTTCACCGACTATATTCAGCCGCGTCATCTCCTCCAACGATCGTTTCGAGTAATGGGCCTACGCAAGATCCGGCTAGATCACCGCGTCTTTGCCCTTATGGTATTTCTTGGGAACGACGTAACTTCCGGTAGGCATTTCGTACTATAAATTTCCCCGTTCACGGCCAGTCCGGGGCGAAAGAAGGGCGGCTTTGACATCCCCTTCTCGCTGATTATCAGCCACAGCAGCACATTCTGGGGGAACTTGGTGTGTGAAATGAACTTCATCTCGGAGCTCACTTCCTTCGTGGGGGTAGCAAATACGAAGTGCCCTGCCAATCGTTGCCATCCAGGGTGAGATAGGCCACGTCGCCATTTGCAGGGAAAATCGAGTTGGTCATCTTATTCAGCCGCTGCCGCTGCGTCATTGTCTGCAGCACCGAAACCGGTGGACGTGACTTCCGCTTCCTCACATGTATGTTCATGTTCGCCAGGTACTTTTCACTGTTTGGCCGGTTGAACCGACCTCCCGGCTAAGCGCACGCAGCGATGTAGCCACTTGTTTCTCGGTCTTCCTCTTCAGCATCCTTTGGAGCTTCTTGTCGCTTAGGGTCGTCGGCCGTCCGGAACCGGACTTTCTTTCGATACTCTGATTGTTGTCTAATAGTGCCAAGATGTTGTAGATGCCGGAACGGGCGCATCCGGCGTCCACAAGCAGTGCCGCACGATGTCCGTTTCCGACGCGGCGGGCGCCGTTCTTTGAACGCGCACACTTCTGAACGGAGTTATTTTTGCCATCAAGGTTAGAGTTCGACTGATAGAGCTGTCAAATTTTGTCGCTGACTCATGGGTTACTATGATTGAAGCTGCATGGGTAGTTTCATTCAAGGTAAACCCACAAAAACTGGTAAATTTGTCCATTTATTTTTAATGCATACGTTAAGTGGGGATGAATTTAAGTATCAAATTAAGTTAACGTAGGACATAATGTGTAATTTTGTAGGATCAGATCTGTAGGTTACAATTACAACACGTTGTAATAATGATAATAGAGGCAGTAAGACTCTGCGATTGACACTATTCAAAATAATCGTTTTGGTTGAATTGAAAATGACTTTTCATCAAACGATGATCACTTGCGATTTTAACAAAGCTGCCCTGGTGATCACAAACTGGAATATAACCACCACTGCCCAGCATTCTAAGAAGTTCATTACGCCTAACATATCGAATACACAGAAGCTTCTCGGTTTGTCAAAAAATGAGCTGTGCACTTACACAGGCCTAATTACAGGGCATTGTATGGTTAAATATCATCTAAGACTAATGGATAAAGTCGGAGATGATATTTGTCGCTTTTGTAATGAGGAATGCGAAACCTCTGAACATTTATTGTGCAACTGTGCTGCACTTTTTAGCACAAGAACAATTTTTTTCGATAAGAGGCTTTTACAGCCCTTTGAAATATGGTCTCTATGCCCTCGTAAGGTAGTGCGTTTTGTACCACACATAATTCCTTACTGGGATAATACCCTAAATCATGCGATGATGGTTACTTCTCATAGTAGCTTATCACCTTGAAATGTTATAGAAAAATGAGTTGTGTATCACAATAGATCAAAACAATGGTCGCAGTGGTAATACACCCAACAACAAAAAAAAAACAAAGCTGCCCTGGAAACACAAACTGTAATGAGCATCAACAAACGAATAGTCATAGAAGCATAATGAGTTAATTAAATTAAACAAATTTTGTTCATCACCCTTGATTTGGACATCTAAGATTTCCAAAACAAATAAAATTCCTCAACACTGACTCCTATTGCTTTTTATTGCTTATGATGGTAAGTGATAAGAACAGACACGGGTTTCTTCCATCGAAGTCTATAGGATGAATGTTTTGGTATACATTGCCAAAATTTGCAAATTTGTGACTGGCACACACATTAGACAAAACCTACGCAAGTTGCATATTGATGCATGTAACGCAGCGTAATTAATGTAGCAATGTATTCAAAATAATATTCCGCGCCACATTCGAACTCAATCATCAAACGTTATAAAATTTGTCGTACCAGTTGAAAGCTATGCCTGCTGAGTTTCTTGAAATTCCATCGTCATTGGCGTTTTTCGCACAACGGCAAAAGTGTCAAATTAAAACACTAGCGTTCGCGCCGGCAACCGGTTCAGCTCGACTGATCCAGTATAATCATCATCGTGGAGTCATTGTTCTCCAGAGCAACTTTGGAAACGGTGGCGCAGCTGTCTTCCTTACTTCACACAGTTCCAGCTAGGTTGGATTTTATGCACATTTTCGTTGCCGCTCTGGGGACCACGTGGCTGATTATGAAAAATGAACGACAGGCAATTCCGATTCGCTTCGATTGTTGACATTTGCCTTGTTCGTGGTCGCAATCTTGGCTCAGGCGGCGACTCGCTGTGCTGTGCTCTAATCGTAGCGAGTTTAAAATCGTGATGATTTGAGAGCTGCTACCTACCACATTGCTACTGGTGCACATTCCAACTGGAGCGAAACATTTATCAGATGGTTACGAAAGGTTATGTGGCAAAGAAAGTGTCGGTTAATAAGGTTTTTTTGGCATCTGGTGAAAGGTACGATCAAACAGATAAACACATTCCTAAGAACAGATTGTCTAATACTGCCCGAGTAAGTGGAAGCACCTATCGCCGAATTTCAGCGTTGGCATATATGAAAACTATGACGCCCTTGGAGAAAGTGATCTCGTTAATCATTTCAAATTGAGCACGTAATAACGTACGGTCAAATTGGCTGTCCTCCCTGTGAGCACGTGAGTTGATGGTTGTGAGACCGTTCCACCCTCAACCGCTGTTTCTTCATTAGCGATCAAAACAATCTAATTAATCTCGAAAGTAATCATGCCGAGTGAAACTTTGATCTCCAACCGCCTCGATCACTTCCGTCTCCAAAATTGCCTCTCCTCGTCTCGGGATCTTCTTTTCGCTTTCCATCAACTTCAACCATCTGTCAGTCAGTTGTTAATCTCCCGCAAAGTCAATCAAAAAACGTATCGAACTGTTTCCTCACTTGGTTCAATGTGGTCAGCCCAGGAAAAAGAAGCACAATTTCGAGTTTTATCCAAACGGTACCGGAGAGCCAATTTTCCCTATCGCGGATTGAAGCGTCTAGCTAAATTTTTGCGAAAACATGGTTTGCGTTTGCAAAAAAAAAACAGCCTTTCTATACGCATCCAATAACGAAAATCGGCATGGTCAAGCAGATTATTCACCAAGCGGCCGAGAATGGCAACAACAGATACAGATACGGGTGGAAGTTATTTCAAGAAATCGAGTTGCTGGCATCACCGGAATCGCTGATAAGACCCCGTGCATCGAACGGATCCAGGGGAAGACGAAAACCAACTGAACGAAACCAAGGGATTGAAGAAAAAGAACCGAAACTGGAACATTGACCGCGATACCGGGCACAGCATTTTGCGAAACATCAGTTCGCGGTCAGCAAACTTCCCCGGGTTCTTTTTGTACTTGCGTTTTCGGCTGTGGCTTTCGTTCCGATGTGTGACCATAATACGCGTCAATAATGCTGCCACTTTTGATTTGATTCAATTAAATCAAAGCCAATCGAGTGCATAAGCAAAATAGGGCCGCGGCAGCTGCTCGGTCAAAGAAAGGTAGCGTGGAACTGGATAACAAAGGTGTCGGCTTCGGAGACTGACGACAAGTATTGAATGAGGTCTGAATTTTTTTTGAATTGAAAATGAGAGTCTGGAGTTTTGAGTATCATACTGTACGGATCATTTACCTTCTCCTGGTCCGATTAATAATAAGATGAATCGTCTTCTCGCAGGCTAATGCACGCACTTTCACTGCTTTGAATTGACGGATTCTTAGACCTTTTTCCACAAACCATGATTCAATTTAAGCTGAAGATTTTCCACACCAAGATAAGCAACTTATCGTCGAGAAATGAAATGATCTTCCAAATGCTCTTTTTTATCCCAGCTTCATCTTCTTCATCTCTGGGCACCGATTGCCCACACACTTGTGGACTTTTCTCCGGAGCGCGCATGCATTGTGTTGCTTCGTTACAATTAATTTAATGAGTGCAATTTAAATCAGTTTAATGTCTGTTAATAGCGGTAAAACCGAAAACGACCCCAACGTGGTTGCTAATTTGCTCGCTTGCAATTGCGTGCATTTACTGCGAGCTGCTGCGTGGATATTTTTAAACTGCGAGGCAAGCCGATTGCAGTGCGGTACATCAAATCAATTGTTGGTGGAAAAATGGAGCTAAAAGAAGCCATTGGTTTGATCTGATTTTCACTCGGTGTCAGATTCGGGAAAATCATGATCTTCATCGCTGCCTTCCAACTTGAATTTTACTGAAGACTTAGTTAATCCAATCAACTAACCATGAGGAGTTTGAACAAGTTACTCGCACTGCGGATGAGCTATTTCCGAATGTGGATCAGCATTTACAGCCATGAAAAGGAATCCAAGCGGTTGCAATAAAACACCACCAAGCAATGGGAAATAAATCAAACCAGATTCGGTTCGTTTGCTTCTTTTGTTTTTTTTTTCAAAGCAAAGAGACATTGTAAATGACACAAAAAAGCAGCAGAGGATTCATGGCGAAAATTCCACGCCACGATTTAGTCATGCGAAAACCGTGGAGCTGTTAATCTTCAACTTGACTCCGTCACTATCTCGAAACTGTCGGAATTGTGTCGAAGTTACCAGAGGTCACGCTTCCCCTATTTATGACCGGTTCTTCCTCCTCACATGAATCCAAACAACTTATCATTAGTGAGTGCTTTCTTATTTTCACGCTCAATAAGTCCAATATGGTAGGCTTTCAACTCCACCCGCATCTTTTGCGTTGTGATTATTGTCCATGAAAAACTAACTAAGTGCACTCGGATGGTCTTTAAGTTGCGCTTCACGCCAATAATTACGCCCCATCGTTCGAATGGTCAATCATCGCTATATTATAGATTCTGAACACTATAGCGTAGTGGCTGCCAATCAGCACTGCCATCAATCCGGCCTCATTTTATGGGCCTTCCTTTTTGCATCATCTGGTAAAAAAAGGTTTACAACGCCCTTCTCTTCGAATGATTCGGCAAAGCTATCCGGTCTAAAATAAGAATTGCATTATCAGAGGGTCGGCATATTCATATGAAAAACGATACCAACTGATTAGTTATTACAACTTTAGTTATTGGGTTTTCAGACAGCATAATCACTAGGGTGGTTCGAAGTATCGATTCGAGCTCCATCCTACTTAATCAATTCTTAACCAGGTCCCAAAATTTGAGCACAATTTATTAGTTCAGCATTGTCCTCTCAATTTTCTATGCGAAAATCAATAATTTTGTCTCATCCTCCTTGCTTTTAGGTATAATAAAGGCTAGATCATTTAGAAACGGGCACTTTCAAATTCGTATATTCCTTAAACTTTTCTTTCAATCGAAAATCTCTCTAAGAATAAAACCAATAAACCATTCATCGTTATTTTGAAGAAATTCTCGCACTTTTCTGTTGATGCCGCTCATTAGCCGGCGCACACCTTGTACAGTCATTGTTTTGTCTAGCTGATTCCACCAATTCTTGGCTAATATTACCGGTGACTACTCCCTTCATCTTCAATTTCCACTTGGCTAACGTTTGCATTAAGAAAATGGACAAAAATTGACGATTTTTCATGGGTTTACCTTCACCGCACTGACAAAACTACCCATGCAGCATCAATCATAGTAACTCATGAGTCAGCAGACAATATTTGACAGCTTTATCAGTCGAACTCTAACCGTAATGTCAAAAACAGTGCAGCAACTCCGTTCAGAAGTGTGCGGGTTCAAAGAACGGTACCGGCACTTTGTGGACTCCGAATACGCCCGTTCTGGCATCTACAACATCTTGGCACTATTAGACAACAATCAGAGCATCGAAAGAAAGCCCGGTTCCGGACGACCGACGACCATGAACGACAAGAAGCTCCAAAAGATGCTGAAGAGGAATACCGAGGGAAAAGTGGCTACATCGCTGCTTGCGCTTGGCCGGGAGATCGGTTCAACCGGCCCAAACAGTGAAAAAGTACATGGCGAACATTAACATACATGTCAGGAAGCGGAAGTCGCGTCCACTGGTTTCGGAGCTGCAGGCAACTGCTGAATAAGATGGTCAACTCCATTTTTCACACACCAAGTTCCCAGAGAAGGTGCTGCCGTGGCTGACAATCAGCGAGAAGAGGATGTCAAAGCCGCTCTTCTTTCGCTCCGGACTTTCCGTGAACGGGGAAATTTACAGTTCGAAATGCCTGCCGGAAGTTGCATCGTTCATCAAGAAACACCATAAGGACGAAGACGCGGTGTTCTGGCCGGATCTGCCATTGAACTCGATGTGGTACTCAAGTCGGCGAACCCACCCAACGTCCCCCAGCTGCGTCCCATCGAGAATTTCTGGGCCAACCTGAAGTGTGAGATCTACTCCAACAATTTTGTCGCGAAAACTGAGGAGGAATTGATAAATAAATCGATGAAAGAACTCAAAAACGCAAATACAAACGTTATCGTGTAATACTTCTCTATTGGACAGAACTGAGGACAATTTCAGCTCTTTTGGGATAAACTGGACCCCATTATCCGTTGTCGTAGCACTTCCTTGCTGTAATGGCAGTTGGCCTAAATCTGGCCGAAATGTAACTGGATCATCATGGGACTTAACGATGGATAAAATCGTAGATTGTTAAGGCACTCCCTGTTTTACACTTCCGAGTTCATTGTTTTATCCGTCATAAAAAAAACTCTGGTTTTCTTGTCACAGGAACACAGCTGGTGTGGGGAGATGTATTGGATTCCAGATGCAGACCAGCTTATCTATAACCTTCGACGCACGAGAAGACTTGCGGGGCATTCTGAACAACGCAAAAAAAGCGAACAAAGTGCAAGGTAGCCAAGATGGTCATGAGTCTCTTAGACACACTTGGTCTCTTTGCAAGTTTTCTGATTCACTGCAAAATATCGATTCAGGAGCTCTTGGTAGAATTACCTCAGCAGTTGGACCTACTCCAACCTGCTCTGAAAGTACTAGCACACCGGTCTCAAGCTTGGGCAGCCTTAAATAGTTTGTCAAAATAACCTAGCGAATCAAAACAAAGCGCAAGATACGAAGAATTTTCGCACTGCACACGCGAGATAAAATAACCGAGTTTTTCGTTGGACATAGATGTCGCGGAATTGACTCGTAGAGAAGTGTTTGACGTTTAAGAATATTCAGCAAATGCTTGGTTCAGTTTACCGAGTTTTCCTGGTTTTCATGTACCGAACTCTTGAACATCCCTGCTTCACCGTACTGTTCAGTTTATCTTTCATTTTTATCTGTCAAATATATCCTATAGGAACCGAAACTCGGGTTTGACTCAAAAAATACACCCGAAAGCAATTTGATTGACCGATTTATTCGGTTTCTTGTTCGTAACCACAGTGGTTGGGTAGAAAATTGAACTGAGTTTGGTGTTATTTTCTAAGTCTAAGTTCTAGGAAGTCAATCTTCTTACGAGCGAATGTGAGATTATCGGAAGATGGAAGCAGTACTTTGACGAGCATTATAATGATGAAGATGAAACATTTTCGACCACAACTCTCCGGGAATTTGAAGAAGACATCGATCGGTGGCAAATCAAGAAAGCTTCTGAAGTTGATCAATTTCCATGTGAGCTACTGAGGAACATGGAGGGCACTGCCTAGCTACCAAAGTTTTTGAAGAAGTTTTTCAGGGAAGGCTTGATGGAAAGAGAGGGTGACAAGCTTGATTGCTGCAACTATCGTGCAATCACGCTGTTGAACGCTGCCTACAAGCTACTCTTTTAAATGTTATGTACCGTCTCTCACTGGAAGGAGTAAGTAACGATTCAGGAGGTTTTGTAGAAATGCTTAATCAGACTTAATCGAGGACTACGACAGATGATAGGTGTCGTGACCTGATCGAGTTTTCCAGCCTCGATCAATCGTCTCAACATAAGACACTTGTAACTGTGTTCTACAAAATCCGTCAGGTTACTGAATCGGGTTTTCACATTCACCTACACGGTAATCTCAAATTACGATGTTTTGACTATAAAGCATGCTTTTTCGAGGAAAACTGGGACTACGCCAAAAGGGAGTATATTGTATTTACTTCCTTTTGCGTTAACTGAATATTAATGTATATGTGCATACTTTAAACTCCATTTAAAAAATGTAAAATGCGTACTTTTTACTCCTTTTGAAAAGAAAAATATCCATACTTTTTACTCCTTTTGGAAAGTGAATTTGCATACTTTTTACTTATTTTGAGAACATAAAAGATGTGTATTTTCAAGCAATTTGAAAATTCAAAATTGCCCGAATATGGCTGGAAACGGCTCAGTTCCAAAATTTAAATTCGAAAGTCAAAAACACGATAAATTACACAGTCATGTTTATTATTTAACAAAAATATCTATCTAGTGGTTTTGCAGGAAAAGAATATAATTTTTTTGTTCAGCACATTGGCTCCAAGCTCGGTCCCAAGCTTAATGATTCGTCTCTAATAAAGTAGCTATAATAAATGCATCCGGCAACAGGGCATGGAAGGAAGAACCTGTTTTGTTTCATACAGTGTAATTTCAAGTAATTTCAAGAATATTCATTTGAATTAAATGCTTACAAGCACTAGAAAAGTGCGCACTATCATATATAGACTTCTATTAGTCTAAGAGAAATCTAATGCGAGCTTCTCTACTGTTTTCAGGTTTTTTTTAAATTAAAATATTAAACGTTCACATATTGTCGAGTGACAGCATCAGAGCATGCAGCGGGACGGACCGGATGATGGAATATGAAATAACCAAAAAAATAGTTTGTTTCAAACTAAATGTTTAGTTGTTTTTTGTGCTAACAAAATATCAATTTGATTTAATCGCCGCTTTGGATGAATCAATTTATAATTTAAATTGGTTTCCCTGGGTTAACGCAACATGTGTTTTGGTAAACCCCTTTCAAGGTGGAAACAACCAAAATATTAGTTTAGAACAACCTATATTTGTGTTGTTTTTTAATAATATCTTAAGGTAGACACAACCAACCAACCTGTTGGTTTCAAAACAAAATCGTTGCTTTAAATCAACAAAACGGATTAAAATAACTAGTTTTTAAGTTTGGATGTCAACAAACAAGTTTGTTGTTTCAAACGGGACTGTTTTTTCTCCGTTTAGTTATAAAAAATGTCTTCCATATTTACCGTGTACTACAATTTATTTTGTACACGGAAGAAACAACGGAGTTCCGTGCGGGAAACCAAATTTGAGTGTACGCCATAGTACTCAAATTTGAGCAACTGTATCAAAAGTTCATGGTGGGTAAATTTAATCTAATGCAACAAAACTTGTAATAACTAAAAAATTAGCACTTCTTCGCACGGTTATTAAGCAAATGTTTTACAACATTTAAAATAAAGTGCCTTTCTTGTGATGATATAATAAAAACATAAATTTTCTTTATAATTTTATTGATTTTGTTTATTTCTTAATTTCCGCGATATTTAACAACAATGGCTAGTTCAGTACCGTAACATATTTAATGTTCTTCGGTATTTTAATCTGATATAAGTCAAATAATAAAAGTATGCCAACGACTTCCATTTATACTCAAAAATGAGTTGTCAATGAAGTTCTTACCCATTGAGTAATATTAACCTAATGTGCAGAATCAAATTTACCCATCTCTCCAGATCAACAACAGTACTCAATATTAAATTTAAAAATACTCAATTTTAGGTCTTTGTTTCTTCCGTGTACACTCTTCTCTGTGAATATTCTTCTGACGAGTTGTAAGCACGTTCATGATAAATTACTCAAACTGAAGTAAATTTAAAAACTCTTATTTATTTGCAAACACTCAAACATTATTACCGTTACTATTATTATCAATATTATCATTAAATTTCTATTATATATCTACCACAGAGTGAATATAAAGGGTGTCCACGATGAAATTGCCACACACAAAATTGATTCGCAAAATTCGAGTTTTCATCCGATTGCCATTAAATTTTCAGGGATTGAGAAATAACTATTAAACTTCATTTTACCATTTGACTCGTATTTTATTTACAGTCCATACGCAAATGCTCGCACCTTGGCCTTAACCCCGGCCATAAGATTCTGCACAACCTGTGAATCAACTGTTTTTTGCATGTAAACCCATACTTTCTTCAGTTCCTCGACTGTTTTCACTACCTTAGGTCTTTTAAGAAGGTGCTGCTTCATAATCGCCCAGTACTTCTCGATGGGCTGGAGCTCCGGAGTGTTGGGAGGGTTGAACATTTTCGGCACGAAATTGACCTTATTGTCCGCATACCACTTCAGCACGTCCTTGGAGTAGTGGCATGAGGCCAAATCCGGCCAGAAGATTGTTGGGACGTTGTGGGCCTTTAGGAGAGGAAACAGCCGCTTCTGGAGGCACTCTTTTATGTACACCTGTCCGTTCATCGTGTCCTGGGTCACGAAAGGTGCACTCCGCTTCCCGCACGTGCAGATGGCTTGCCAAACCAGGAATTTCTTCGCAAATTTGGACATCTTCTGAGTGCGGACATGCTCCGGAACGCTGAACTTATCCTTGGCCGTGAAAAACAGGTTGCCGGGGATCTGTTTGAAGTCGGCCTTCACATATGTTTCGTCGTCCATGATGCAGCATTCAACTTTCGTCAGCATGTCGAGGTACAACTTCCTGGCACGGGTTTTGTTCTGCTTCTCGTCGCGATTAGGGGCCTTTTGTACCTTGAACGTTCGAAGCCCAGCCTTAGTTTTGGCCTTCTGGACAAAACTTCGGCTTAGGTGCAGTTTCTTAGCCACATCCCGAACGGAGGCGTTCGGATTTCGGTTGAAGGCCCCAACTACGCGGTTGTGATTTTTGGTGTTGTACGGAATACTTTTTCCTTCACTTCTGGGCTTCCGATCGGTGTTCAACCGTTCCTCGAACCGCTTAATCAATCGCGACACCGTGGAATTCGCGATTCCCAACGTTTTAGTGATGGAACGATGCGAGAGATCCTAGTTCTCGTGATGAATGCGCAAGATTTTATCACGCACGAGCTGTTCTTTCGACTCCATTTCCGCGAGTTTTGATCACAGGACTTTAAAACTTGCAGGATGTAAATAATGCACTATGAACTAAATCCATCCAAATTTTCATTAAATTCTACCCAACGGTTAAAAAGTTAGAGCAATTTCATAGTGTGGCAATTTCATCGTGGACACCCTTTACTTTTTAGACACAGTATGTCCATAGCTTATTTCCAATACATCCTATAATTGAACGCTTTCGATTCACAAATGGTAACGTGTTGAAAATATCCACGTACTTGCCAAGGCTTATTTTGGATCGAATTTTATACTCTTCTTGGTCATTGGTATTTCAAGATTATTACTAATCAGAATTAGTTGATAGCCTGCCCGTAACTTAGGTTTTAAAATGCTCTTCTCCCGTTATCAATGAGAGACATCGATTCGAGCATTGCATTAGTGTTATTGTTTGACAAGCTCAGAGAGTCGAATTATACCTTTCAGATAATTCTCTGCCAATGGATGAATCCAGGTTGAAAAAAGAAGAAGACACCGAGTGGTGATAAATCTGGCAGCTTCTTTGTTAAAGTATAGGGCGAACTTCTTAAAATGCTTCTGAAAAATTCAAATGAAAGACTAATTAAAGTGATTTGTTGTGTAATGGACGAAACATTCAAAACTACTCAATAAAGACATTTCCAGCAAAATAAAAATAAAATTTAAATAATGCCCTATTTTGCTGTTTTGGATTTTTCTTCCATCCTAGAAAATTTCATTTGAGTTTATTAGAAGCATTTTAAAATTATCGTTCTATATTTTAACAAGTGAGCTGTCAGATTTATCACCACTCGATGTCTTCTTCTTTTTTCAACCTGGATTCGTCTATATCGGTAATCAAATTCAGCCACCTCCAGCATGTCGTTGCTTTGAAGCTGCGCCGACTGGGCTAAGGAAGAACCAGTTTTGAAGCTTCAAGCAGGCAAAAAGATCGACGGTTTTTGTGGGCATTGATCCTTATGGGGAGTAAAATTGCAACACTTTCCAAACCGCGTCAACAAGCCTCCGGTAAATCTTTAAAATATCAATTTCAATCAATATACATATTTTGCTCACGAGACCGTAATTACAATCTGCTTTCAAAAAATAAATCGTTGACTATAAATAAATTACAATAAATTTAAAATCACTTCGCATGTAAATTTAATGATCCATAAAAATGTAGATTAAACAATGAAAACACATACCATAACGAGCCGAAGCGATTATGAGCTGCTCACGGTTCGTACGAGACAAGAAGAGAAAACTTTTACCGATAAAATAAAACAGTTCGTCGCCTTGATGGCTGCTACCGTTTTTTTTTTTGCACTGGTGGGAAAATCGATATCAATTACAAATGTGTGTGAAACGAAAAGACAGTAAATTGAAAGCGCAATACTGGCTTTTCACGTGTGAAATTGGAGATGAAAGATGCTGCCGCAACGAAATCGATTCATCCGATTCCGGCGACGCTTTGCCACAAGCACGGATTGGAGTAAATTGGAGCTGTGATATTCGTTGCCCAATTAAGGGTGGCTCTGCTTGGTGCTGGGAAAAGTGGACAATCAAATAATCATGAATTATTTGGTGGAGTATTTTCTGAGGAGAAACGGATTTGTGCCGATGAATGCGTTACATAAATCATGGATTTCTTTCTATCACACCATGTAAAAGATTGGGTAATTGAAAAAAAAAAAACTCAAGTTACGTAATACATCTTTTTTAAGCTTTTCTTTTTTGCGGAAAAACAACAGCCCTGATCGAATAATCAGTTGCTTCTCCATGCTCTAGTAATGTTGATCATCAATAAAAAAAAATGGAAACAATGACATCCGTGGCAGGGCAGGTGAATTGTGACTGATCAACCAATTTGGCACATTAAACTGACGATCGAAATTTCCCCATTGATTGATAATTTGACTGCAATCTTCCAACCGAATCAACAGGTGATAATTGGTTCCATTTTTTTCTCTATCTCTTTCTCATGCGGTCGCGATGCTAAGTTGATCGAATGAGAAAACAAATGATCCATTTATTCATTTTTTCTTTTCATTCACTTGCAATTTGAACAGATGGGAACGATCATTAAATTTAGTTTTTTGATATCGCACCTTCCGCCCGCATCCGCATTTTCTTTTGATTTGGATTTCGTAAAACATTGATGAAGCAGCGCCCGGCTATCCGTTCAAGGGCTGTGGATTAGGTGATTATTATGAATCACTTTCCATGCGCTGGTTTTCCCAACCGAGGAAATATTCATCACCACGATGTTCTGGGGAAGCGAAGCAGAATTGCATTTCAAAATTAGATCTAGGCGTGGCTACTTTTAAAAGTTTGATGGAAGTGGTTCTGTTTTCGAACATCTTGCAAATTGACGAGGGGAAAATTTCACCATATTTTTAAGTTTTTTTTGTTTTGATCATGAGAAAATTGAGGAATGATTTACAACCACCTTTTAATTATTGCAAAATTACTACCCACAGACCTTTCTCTTCCGATTGATTTCTAACGATTTGTTTTCCGTTTCTTTTTCGATTTCTCTTTCCAGGTAAATCGTTTTCTTGGACTAAACCCATCCAATTTCACACCCGGTTTAATTATCGAGGGGTACAATTGTAAGGACTGCTAGCTAATCCAAAAGAAGTTCGAAAAAGGTAAACAGTGAAGACACCCAGAAGCCCCATCATGACGATCTGCCATCGGACGAAATTTGATGACCATCCGTACGCATTCACAGGCGGAAGTCGACTTTTGTTTTTTTTTCCGTCGAAGCTTACCTCCCCTTGATGTATCTGCTGCCGCTGGAAAATGCAACTGCAGAGGCAGCCGCTGGCTTTCGTCTAGTAATAATTATAATTAGGGCCCCCACGATGCCGGTAATCCTCTGAAACTGAGCCAAAATGATTGTGTTTGCATAAGGGTACGGTACCGATGGTGAGGGGCGACGACCCGAAGAAGGAAGTGAGTTTAATTTCTGTTCCATGACCATACGGTTGTTTCTTAATGGCTGGTAATGTCACACATGGATACGTCCAACGCACAGCAAAAAGCACTGCTCGTCGTCAGCGTGGTCAAAATAACAGGTTGAAAGTTTTTCGGCAGGCCTAAATCGGGCCATGTTAGATCAGCAAAGTATATGGTGGATGGTTTCGGTGAGTTTGGAAGACCCCGAAACGTTCAACGCACAATGCCGATTTTCTAGCTGGCAGTAAATTATTGGGGTAATCTAACGGTTAATTATGCTGAATTGTTAATAGGCAGCAGTGTGCAATGAGGAATGTATGTGTCGTAATACACGCGCGGGGTAAGGAAGACATGAATGGGATTTTTGACATGGAACAATCCTCGGAATGTGCTGAATGGTTGTGTCCTAGAGGTTTGTGGGCTGAGATACGAAAATGGCTAAATTATGCTAATGACATGATATGAACCCATGACAAATTGGATGTTGATTGGAATACGGAATCCTGTTTTAGAAAATCGTTCTATCGTTTTTGTAAATCGTAGTGTTCTCAAATTGGAAGGAAAAGTATTTGCGTGGCATTTCAAGCTGATTATTAATCATAATTAGCTAATTGTTTATCATAATTAACTAATTGTCATCTCTAAATATGATTTTCTAGAAGCTCTTTGCACTTATCAATTGAGAGAAGCTTTCGATGCGTGTTCCATCGTTGTATAGGGTATACAGAAAAAGAAATGAATTTAAACAAACGCGTAAAATTTCCCCTCGTCTAATTTTAAGCCAAAGCAAGCGTAAACAACGTAATTGTTTACAATCTCCCATACAACATACAACATTATTTGCAATTTTTCATACAACAGACTATATTCAGGCGTTATTTGACATAAATTTGAATAAAATATCCCATTAATTTCTGCCAAATTTAGCATTCCCACTATGGGCATTAGATAAGGCAGAAATTAAAATGTTTCTTTCAAACTGTCTATTATTGTGTGGTAAGTATAATCATACCCAATGTCCAGGATGTTGATAAATTTTCTAGACTTGACCAGAAAAAGAGCACAGCTTCCTCCTGCATCGGGTTGCTTTATAGCTTTGAGCTTTTTATGAGCTTTGTTTGCTGACTTTTGACGTTTTTTTCTAGAAAATAAACACTTTTACCCATTTCAATGAAGAAATACAAGACTAATTGTATCCAAACCTGGAAAAAAAATTAAACAAATACATATATTTTTTTTCTTTAATCGAGGTGATAATTGCGTTATGCATTTTTCAAAACGTCGGCGTAAATATTGCCAATATATTTGACGCATTTATACTTGTTTTGTCACGGGAGCGCAAACTACGCATTTTGCACATTATAAAAATGAGTAAACAGTATGTCCCATTTGACATACTTTTTACTCATTTTAATGCTCATTCTCATAAATAAATACATGCAATACACTAATTTAATGAGTTATCCCAACTTTCCTCAAAAATGCGTACTTTAAAAAAGAGTTTAATGGATATGACAGCAACGAATCGGACGAAATTTCAATCGAAAGTTTGAAACGTTCCCGCTGTAATTTTTTCAATAAATGTCGTGCTCATAGATATTGAAAATTCCATCAGACTAGTTATTTCAGACATTGCGGCTTTTTTTTATCGTTAAGAATAGGCCGATGGTTCTCCGATGTTTCTGAAATGTTGGCCACATGTAAAGTTTATAGATCGTTGGTGAATCTAGTATAGTTTAAAAAAACAAATCAGTGTTGCAAATTTTACTTTGTAATATTTCAAAATCATTCCGCCGTAAATCTCGCTTTCTTCTCAGCAGCCGATCTTTGTCCAATCATGTTCAAGTTGCAACAAACCCAAGTTACGTGTTGCTTTTGTCGTGATATTCGCAGCTGGCAACAAGTCGATGTTGCAGTGAGTTGTTCGGAAAAGGAATCCTTAGTTAGGGACTTGGTTTAACAATTTGTGATTTGTTTTAACTTGACATATAAGTTCTTTTGAAATATTGAGGTATAAAAAAAGTAGGATAGTTTATAACGAGCGTGTGGATTTAGAGTTTAGTGACCGAAAAAACGACATGAATGACAATGGAATATGTCTTAGTGTTTCTGTTCAAATCATATTACTGACATCTATCTTCGTGTTTGCTGAGAACGTTTATTGAAGCCACGAACACGCTTGGGAACTTGATAAGAAGGTTCATGTCTGAGCAATTCTGGACACTTATTTGAACTAGATAAAATGATGTTATAGGTTTTGACTGATGGGATCGCTGAACATTTGAATTGGTCGTTAGGGATTGTAGATTGCGTTTCATGTCTGTTTGTCGGTGGCTTAGTAGTTGCCTCGATTCTCACTTATGGCAACACATGCGCAAAAAAGAGGTCGTCTGAAAAAATTTGAAGTGACTTATATTGTTAATAAAGTATATTTGCTATTAGCTTACTCGTGGTGAAGCAATTTCCATAGAAACGTTTTAAATTATTTTGAAAATTAACATCCTTTATAATTGTAAGGAAGCAGGTTTTTTTAGACATGAGGTCCTAAAACAGCAAAATCTAGCCAAAAAAAAACTCGCAATATAACATTATGTCTATTTATTTCTATATATAAAAAAAAATCATCATTACAGAGGGTTAATTTTTAACTCATTAACATCAAAACATTTTAATTCGGACTTGTTATGTTCTAACGTAACGTTAAAAATTTTGCTCTTCAAACCACAACTACAAACTAGTGATCCTCATAGCAAGAGATATGCGGAAATTTGATTCAACGATTTGGTGTTTATTTTATTCACAGAGGCTGATAACACTTGCCGCAGTGCAAAATTTGCACGATTGGCTCAGATTTGACAGCTCTCGCTGCACGATTGGCTCAAAAATGGCTGCTTCCGCATATCTCTTACTATGAGGATCACTACTACAAACAGCCTGCCAAACAATGTATTTTTTAGCGAACTTTGAAAATTGTTTGGCCTTGAAATTACTATCAGCCTTGCCACGTTATAATGCGGTTTAAAACACAAGACCAAGAAATCTGCTTTAACGTTTGTTTCATCATCCATAACCACGCAGTAAAAGTTTGTAAGCAATTTGTCGTACAGCTTCGTGTTCTTGTTTTCTAACTGGTTTCCTTCTTCTCGTTCCTGTTTGGAGTTTTTATTACCTTGAACAACCTATATTCTGCCACTTTCTTCACTTTTTGAACGGAAGAATACGACGTATTGACCTTTTTAGCCACATCTAGGTTCCGGTTTCGGGTTTTGCTTAATCAGCTGAAGTACTGCATCCCGCTGGGATTTGAAGTTGTCGTTCTGCTTGCTGTCAGAACCTGGTCTCCGATCGATAGTCAACCGATCTCGGAAGCGTTTCCAAACACTACTTACTATTGAACGAGGGACTCCGATCGATTTTGCGATATCATGATGCGGCATAGACGGATTTTCCACACTTTTGTGTACATTTTTTTACGCACTTGTTCTTTCGACTCCATTTTCAATACAATTCTTTTGTGACAGCAAACCGTATGTCAACACGTTCACACACAATGGCATTGCGTTAGTGGAATTGGTGACGCCTATATATGACTAGATTTTGCTGTAGGCCTTAATGAAAAGTCTTTGTCGATATAATGTAAATTTAAGACAGATAACGCCTGAATCCAGTCTGTTGTATGGAAGATTGCTAACATTGTTGTATGGCGTATTAAAGATTGCAAACGATTCAAGCCGATCATTGCATAAGGTCCTATGTAACATTTGTGTCATATCGAGAAAAACAAGATTGAAAAATTAAAATCTATTTATTAGTCTTTATTTCAACTTGAATGTATTTTTTTCAAATATTTATGTATGAGTTTTGATGTTAAACGTCCAGAGGAATGCAATGAAAATGCAACTCCTAAAGTATACGATGGTTGTAGGCCTTTGCATAAGATTGAACTTCAAATAAATGAATACTAAACATCAGTTAAATCCATTTTGTAAATCATGTAATAATTAAGATAATTATGAAAACTTCTATACTGTTTCAGAATAGTTAATCGTTCTTTTTTATGAATGACGTTTTGATAAGAAGCAGTCGTTTAACACGTGAACTTCATATTTTTTCATGAATAATCTACTTCTAGCCTTGAAATGGACCGATAACTATATTGGCCATACCGGGATAATCCGGATGCGCCAAAAGAACCCTTCAGGAGGAGACATGCATTTCGACGGAACAATTTCAAGTCTTCTTCTAGCCTTGAAATGGACCAATAACCATATTGACCATTCCATATTCCGAGACATTCGGGATGCTCCGTGGGAATCTTTTAAGAGGGGACCAATTACAGTTGCCTTTATTTACATACGAACTAGGATTGGCAGATCTATGATTGATCTTTACAAGATTGATCCTTTTGATGTCATTTTAGGTTTTTTAAATTGATCCTATGACCCTATGAATAATCAGAGAGTTCATCTTTTGTTCTAATCATTTCGATCTTCGGAAAATGAACGTTAAAAAAAGGTTAATTATACTTGCTAAACTGATGAACCGGATCCAAAAAGAAATTCGGTTACTATAGGATATTTTTGAGTCTGTTAATTTGACAGATAAAAATGAAAGATGAACCGAACAGTACGGTTAAGCAAGGAAATTCAAGAGTTTGGTACACGAAAACTGAGAAAACTCGGTAAACTCAACCAAGCATTCGCTGAGTATTCTTAAACGTCAAACACTTCTCTTCAAGTCAATTTCATGATGTCTATGTTCACCGAAAAACTCTGATATTTTAGCTGGCTCTATTAGGCCAATTTTATTTCGCATGTGCGGCGCACAGTGGGACGAAATTAAAAAAAGTGGGACATTGGTATTTGCGGTGAGACTTTTAGGTGTGGCCCTTTAATGTCTTCTACAATGTTTTTACATTTCTGGAGTACTTTATTTTTGAGTTAACAAATTTGATTTAAGGGGTGCATACACCTGGATAAGAAAATTAACATTTTTATTTCTGGTTTCAATCGATAACCATGTATTAAAACATTGTAGATTTGGTCATTTCATGAAACTTTGCTGAAGACAAAAACTTTCTATCTCTTAACTGAAGTTAAGACTAACGAAGTAATAGGGTGAAAAAGAAATGAAAAATGTAATACCCCTTTATAACTCGTTTTTTTATCATAACTTTTCTAATTTTCACATTTTTAAATGTTCTACGAAGATTTAGGTATTTTAAAAATACACTTTTTCCTAGAAGACAACTAATCATTATCTCTTAATTTGGAGGATTCACGTTGGTTTTAATGAATTCATTGAGCTTTCTTCGAGGATGTGTTGATTACAGGTTAGCAGGAATTAGCAGCTAAACTTAACGTTTATTCAACAACTGATACCCTTCCAAATGATGTACAAATTATAAGGAGACCCAAGAGGGCACTTAAAATAATATCAAAAAAAAATAACTATGCTTCTTATTGCATTATGTTGCATATATAGTGATTTTTTTCATCTTTATGAATTCATATTTAGCCTTACTATAATGTTTAAAAGGAAAAAAGGTCAATTCATAAGATATTAAAGTCTATTGGAATATATAAACGCTAAAAAGCCATCGTTCTACTGCAAATACAAAAGGTACAAAAGGAACAATGTCACATTTCTATCAGAAGACCAAAGATAATATATGGAAGATTTGCAGTAGAACGATGTACTTTTTTTCGTTATTATAATCAAATAAGCTTCATTATCTAATAAATTGATCCGTTATCAAAACGTGTAGTAACTTAATGAATATATTTTTGTGAGCATGAGCATGAGCATGATTGACCGCCCGAGGTTGCTACTCCGTTATTGCCAGATCAGCTGTTATTACACAGAGAACCAACAGATGATGCTTGGGACTAACATACATCTTCAATGTATAAAAACTGGTGATCCCAAACTAAGGCAATAGCAGCGCCGGCCTCGCCCGACTGCAGGTCAAGTAGGGAATGGGTAGGACTATATTGACGTGATACTCGCTTTATTGGAAGCCGCGGAATCCACTGCACTTCCACGAGAAATCACTGGGATTTTGGATAACAGGATTGGGTGGCAGCTGGGTTCGTTTTGGTTAACGATAAGCTGTCAAGTGTAATTAGTACCGATTTCCGATTTGAACCGATTTAAACCAACAGTAAGGATGCTATTGGGGCCACTCACAGAGTGTGATAGTAGCATTTCATTAAGAAAACAAGGCAATTCATCGCAACGCTTGAGAGCCAACTTGAACCGATCTACACCAACAGTACGGATGCCGCTGGAGTCTCTTACAAAATGGTTTATTTGTGCCAGGATAGGGTGGCCTGACGAGCATGGCGAACGAATAATTTAGATCACAATTAATTATGTACCTCACCACCGACCGATCTTACCCGGCGAACCACGACTTCTGATGATCACTCGATCATTCACGCAACGAACATTAGGCAACCGAAACAATAGACAAAACGCTACGCCCGATTACAAAATATTGCGGAACAAAGTATCGACACAACATATTCAACCGATGGTCGAAGCAAACTTATAAAAAATAAATTTTATTAATATAGATACAATGGGTAACAATTACCTGTCTTGCTCCACGTCCTTGAGAGCACTTACTACATCACGAGTTGCCTGTATCCAACTCGAGATGTGTCCGTTTTCAAAAATAGAGAAATATTAGATATTATCTTCAAAATTTGGTAGAAATAAATTATTTCAAGCTGAACAATGCACCAGGTCCCAGGCAACATTGAGAGACTCTCCCCGTGGACCGCTCTCTTTCGTCAATAGCTTGTTTATAAAACGATTTGCTGATGTTTTTGACATATTGGATCCTTAATTATACTTTATATTATAGTTCTGTGCCTTGAAATTATTCGAAAGTGTTTTTACATAGCCGTAGGAACACAAAGAGAAAGTAGATGAAGAGAGCCTCCCCATGCCACTCAGGAACCAATGCATTGTTCAGCTTGATTTGTTGCCATATTAATCTGATCCAGCAGGGGCTCGTAAACGATGTAATCCGCCACGAACGATGCAATTTCCTTCCATGACCCGAAAACCGATGGCTTCAACGACATGCACGCAAACTTCTGAACACCGCACTCGTTCGGCAGCGCCTGCGTCAACGGTTACCGGCGCGGGAACCTTTCCTTGTACTGCCGCCGAAAGTTTTCCGCATATAACAGAACTAATTTTTCCTTCGTGCCCAGCCGTTTTTACGATTCCGGAAAGCACACAATATCTTGGTACGCGGGAGAAGGATTTTCCGGAAAGCAGGTATCAATTAACCCGAGCTTGGCTTTCAAACCGGCCAAGGTGTGACTCGCGATCGGGACAGAGCACTCCGTCGTATCGTCGATTTCCGGAGAATTGGTCGGTGTCGGAGGAGGAAGACGCAACTCGCGAGCCACGTATGCGCACGTATCTTCGTTGCGCACGTATCTTCGCCGAAGGGTTTCCGCGACGTTCCGCGATACGGATTCCATCTGCACTTTTCATCGCATTCCTATCAGTGGGAAATTCACATGCAATACAACACTGAACTTATACACGACACTTTTCAACGATTTTTTCCTACCGGACTTCACCAATCAACCTCCTTTTTAAACACACCTGCGTCCAAAAACCCCTAACTTTTTCCGACATTTTAATAATCCTAACTATATTCAGACACTGTCTCATAAAAACTTAAAAACACTACAGAGCGCCGGATGCTGACACCGCACTCTCGGGAATTGCATGGGAAAATGCATAATCAGCATCAGAACTTAACTTTCTCTTTCAATTTACTCAGTAACTTAATGAATATATTTTCGTGTACACAAACTTGTATTGTCTTACACCAACCGACACAATCGAACAAGAAAGCAAGAGTTGCAGACAACACATTGGCGATTTTGATTTCTGTGAGTTATTTGAGATATGCATTGTAACTTTACTTTCACGAATATTTGAAAACATTTTGTGTAACAGAAGAGTAATCGAAACCTAGTTATTTCTATGGTTCAATAAGATAAATCATAAACGTATTTTGATGTTAATTTAATTTTGATGTACATATCAGAGCATGTAAAACTGTTTTTCATTTCACACGGAGCAGCAACTTGCATGAAGTTGTTCCATCAAGGATAAGCTTTTTCAGACATTATTATCTGCAATGTATAGAATATCCCAGAATTTTACACGATCAATAATGCAATTTTTTATCTTTTGTGACGCTCCATTTATGTGCATGATATTGTTTCTGTTCCACGCTAGGTTTTCGAGCTGTGCATGAATCTTCTATGAACATAGTTTGAAAGAAATATTTTCTGCCTTATCTAATGCATACAAAGAGAGAGCTAGATTTGGCATATATGATAAGATCTTTGATGTAAACTCGCTGGAATATGGTCTGTTGTATGGAAGATTGCAAACAAAGTGGTTTGCTGTATGAAAGATTGCAAACAATAACGTTGTTTACGCTTGTTTTGGCTTGTCTTTAAACGAGGGTAAACCTTACGTATTTGTTAAAATTTATTATTTTTTCCTGTGTAGTTGAATTTGTCAAACTCTGTACTGTACACTAGAATGTCCGGCAGTAGTATTAAATCTTTGAAAGCTTGTCGACTGTATAAAAAAGCTAAGATCGGAAGCATCTGCTGCACGCAGACATTGTCACCATTCTACTCGGTCCTCGCAGTTTGCGAAGGGTCACAGGTTGCCTTCTACTTGATCGATCCACCTTATTCGTTGTGCGCCTTTTCTTCTTGTGCCCGTCAGGTTTTTATCGTGAATCATTTCAACTGGACGATTGTCTGGTGTCCTTAAGACATGCGCAGCACAGCGTAGTGACAGATGGAAGGTTCTCCCAGCAACTCATACAATTCGTGGTTCATTCGCCTCTTCTACGTTTCGTCTTTCGTCTCCGTACTCCACAGAATGTACATAGTAACTTCCGTCCAAAAACACTAGAAGCGCATGTTCCTCCATGAATATTGTTCATGTTTCGTGGCCGTAGAGGGCTCTGCTGGTGCCGTTTTCGGCGGTCACCAATGAGCCCAGTTACAAATTCGTCTACCGCCTCGATTTCATCACCGTCGATCTGAACTCGTTGTGAGAGGCTTCTCGTGAGCCAATTTCTCTCAGTTATTTTGTCTTTGAGGCAATAATGACTAGCCTAATCCTACTTGACTACACTACCGGCACCGTAACGCAGGCAATGGGTAACCTTCTGGTACCTTGTATCAAGATGCCGAGCGGACTGAAAGATTCGATGCGGACTGGAAGATTTCGGCGCTCAGGATCGCGAGAGTGAAAATGATGAAAATTGTATACCTTATTGTTAAATTACTGGCAAAATAATTAGTTTCTTTTCCACATTAAAAAACGGCTATTTTGAGGTTACTCCCCTTTAAGCGTGTTATAGTCCAGCTTAACACACAATCTTTTTGCTTAAAATTTTATCGAACAACTTGCAAGGCCTGGTTTTCACGGAATTCGCTTGTAATTTGCTGCGTTTGGGACCTATCTGATTTTTGTAAGTCTGAAGCGAACTACGTGCTTTAGCGCGCTGAACCATTTAGATTGATGTTTATCTTTTTTTTTAATCGTTCAGGTAGCTGGTATTTATGGCTAACGATATCCCATGTAAATGCGTTGAGTTGGTTTTGATACTCCTACGGGGTGGAGATTTTTGAATAGCTTACTTCAACTCTTATTTCGTTTCACTCTAATTTAATTATTCTCAAATCGATTGACTAAATCCAACGTAATGCTCTTTAAACCTCACAAAGCATATCAACATTTACTTCACACGTACAACCACAAATCATTTCAAATAAAAAAAGTTTTAATTTGAGTACTGCAAGTATTCTAATTTTTTTCTGCACAGAAAAAAATAATTAACTTTAACAAGCGTAAACAACGAAATTGTTTGCTATATTCCATGCGCCATACAACAATGTTTGCAATCTTTCATACAACAGTCTAGATTCAGGTGTTATGTGGCTTAAATTTACATGAAAAATCCCATTTTTTCTGCCAAATATAACATTCTCTTTATGTGCATTAGATAACGCAGAAAACTCAATGTTTCTTTTCATCTGTATACTATGATGCTAATGTTAAAGGAGGATGATTGTTGTAAGAATAAGAAAAACTCTAAATCTAGCTGAAATTCTATCCATAGAAACTGTCATTATTTTGGAAAATTCGAGGTGCTGTCTAAGTAAACATGAATAAGTGTCAATTCTCGAGAATATCGCTTCGACTGCACGAAAAACCCTTAACAGGCCACCACATCAAATTAAGCTCGCACTTTATCACGCTGTTATTAGGCGTTTTGTCACGCTTTGCTAAAGGCAACCATCGAAATTCAAGCTCAATTTGAGCCGTGTTATCGTAATCAAGCGAATCGCTGGCGGGACAAATACCCGGCTGCATGTTCAAATTCACACCATTTCGAGTGCTTCGAAGTCCTGATTACTCATCATTCCCGTCGCCATCATCGTCACGCATTGATAATTGTCTGAAATGATTCCAGTGTAGGGTCGGTAACGAGTTTGGGTGAATAACCTATTTCCTACATCTACGAGTACACTTGGCAAAAGAGATGAATACTAATATCGAATCTTGTAGCACTGTGAGATTTTACATTTTTTGTTCGGATTAATATTTTACTGGAAAAATGTCTAATTTCAATGATATCTTATTTAGTCGGTTGGAAAAATTCACGAGTTAAATTGTTTTCAGAAATTATAGATAGTGGTTTAAGAAATTAAATGTTTCTTCCTGTGTAAAAGAAGGATCAACGAAGAGTGTGATTATCTAAGCACGGAAATAAGATCAAAGCTCTAAATCCAAAATGAACTAACTGAGTGGATCGTGAGTATGCGGAGTCTGGACAGTGTATTTCGAAATGCCACAGTCACGCAACCGCAGTTGGCACTGTGATCTGGTTTGACGCATGGAAGAGAGGAAAGATGTCAATTAACTTTGAATATGTCGAAATTCGAGTTTGAGAAGAATCGCCTCGAGATCGAATCCAATTGGGTCTTTGTTCTCCAATCAGAGGCATTATCTGCTTCTTCGCGCTAACGGTGGTTGTTGTTCTAACAGAATCGGTATCAGTGACAGCGCCATGAGCTGTGGAAAAATCATCGTGTCCAAGGGCCATTCACCTCGGTGGCAAAATAGAACTAGCACCATCTTGATGATCGCTACAGACCCGAACTTTGTTTGACAGATTTTGAAGAAGCACACTTCAGCTCCGTGTTGTAGAAAAGGCGAAAGATTGATGCACTTCATTAAGCCGGTGCGTCCAATCGGCGTCCACGGGAGTGATGAAAGTGTGTACTTCTCGACTGCAAATGCACAACTTCACACTCCCGCCAAGAAATAACAAACGACACACTTATTTATAGAACTTTATAATTTATGGTGCCCATTTCACGTCGCGCTGGGTTTAGTGTGATTTATCCCTTCTGAGTTCCGACGGTTTGTTGGTTGGCAGACTGGCTTCTTGAAATTGAAAATTGAGACTTTAGCGATCCCCGCCAAGGCGGAGGAGTTGAGGTGGTGCACGGGAGAACCATCCCACTTTCAATCGCCCATCCATCGGTTGCGTCCGGGAAGAGGATGAACAAGTGAAACGACACATGCAACCCACAAACGACTGCGGCTGGATGCGTGTGAAAGGGGAAACCCCACAAGTCCGACAATGTTGCAGTTGCTAGGCTGGATCCCGTCAGCACTTTGCATTGCTATCATATGACCAAGCATCGTCATCGGCATCGAAAAGATATGTTCGCAATGTGCGTACCAGTCGCCTGGACTATGGCCGAAGACATGCAGGAGGCAGTCCGAAAGACGTTTCCTGTTCCTCTGAGACACGCAATAACAGTCGTCTGCTGTCGCGATATTTACTTGTCAATCATAGGGAGGCTTTTTGCCTATGTTACGGCCTCCATCGCGGTCTATCGCTTAAGATCGATAGTTTGGTGAAATCGGCCGCATCAACCGGCGATTACGGGTTGGTGGGATTTTCTAAGCACCTGGTTGCGCTACCGTGGGACACGAATGGAATTTTGCGAAACATCAATTAGCCGAGATGGATTATAAATGTCCATTATGATTTGCATTTTGATTTGCCAATTATTGGAATGGAATGGGGCTAGCTGTCGCTTGGCTTCGATAGGAGTTCAGAAGAGCCTATAGGATGATTGTTTTTGTTTTGTCTCATAATCAACACACCAGGAAGGAAGGACTGCTATACGCTTATAATGTGTACAAGAGCAATGAGTTGTGGTCAAACAGTTGGCAGCAATTTACATTAGTGACTACAGAATTTCAGTTCTAAAGAATTGACAATCATCATAGATCAGAAAGATTTGCATGTACAGGAAGTACCAAGGTAAACACAAAATTGGCTACCCTGCCTACATACTACAAGTGGAAAATACCGGCTTCGAAAATTTTAGCGAAATATCGTTGTTTTGGAGATGGTTTCTTCTCAGGTGCTCCTGATAAATTAACTAAAAGTGTCAGTGAACATTGTAGTGTAGAAGGCAGATGAAATTGTGCTCTTATATTGCAATTAAAATTTCAATCTTCAAACTTCATATCAATAGATAGTAACTATTGATAAGTGCAGTGGCGCAGAAACAATGTTATAAAACGGTTGTACCCATGCTTGCATACAAGTAACCTATACAGGGTGCGGCAGAAAATAATGCGAAAATTGTTCTATTTCTTTCAAATCCCATTTTCAACTAATTCTAGCAATAATATCCACATTTTCGAGTGCAGTTAATTTTATAAAGTCCTTTTGAACAAATTTATTCAGTGTGTCCTCCATTTTTATTAATAACATCCTCGATCCGACGTCGGAAGCTAGAGCATGTCTCTGGGACGTAGTCCTCCGACATTGACTGACATGTTCGTGTTATGGTTGACTTCAGGGTTTTCACTTTAGGGTGTGATGTTTTGCAGGCTCGTGCTTCAACATATATCCAAATCGAATAATCCAACGGATTATGATCTGGACTGCTTGTTATCGTTCAACCATTGTTGGGTTTGATTGGACGTGTGATACGGCGCTCCATCCTGCTGTAGGACAATGTTTTGGTCCTCGGAGAAGTTGGCTCAGCACTTGGTCCTTTAAAATACCGATATACACTCCGGTATTGATTTTAACTTCAGCATCAATGAAAACAGGCGGCATTTTCAAACCGTTGGACGCCACCAAGCCAAACATCATGACACCCGCCGGATGTTTGGTTTGAAATTTGAATTTCACTTTTTCCGGAACATTTTCCATTTTCTGCGGTGAAATGAACCGGTCCGTGCGGCTGTTGGCCACAGCATCGATGCTGTAAAGCTTTTTGTCGGAGAACAGGATTATCATTTTTTCCTTCTTCAACAAGGAAAGCAATCTCTTGGAACGTGTCACTCGTAGTTCCTTGACGCGGTCCGTAATCAAGTGGCGTTTCACTCTGGCTCTGGAAGATGCATGCAGGTTTTCCTTGATGATTCTCCGCATGGATTTCTCCGAAATATTGACTTCCTTTGCAAGTTTTCTTATGGAACGCACCGGGTTGCGAGCAATTTTTGCACGGACCGATTTGATCACGTTTGGCGTACGTGCAAAGCGCGGACGTCCGCTTCCCGTCTTCCGGTGCTTAGGACCATCCTGCAGAGACTTTTTTTATGCGGTAAACCGTTGCCAAATGGCACTCTACCACCTTGGCAATCTCTTTCGGCTTCTTCTGGTCGAGCAACAAACTGGTGATCACTTCTTTCGCGAACATTTTGACGAATTTGCTATAAAACAAATAAAATGTTTGGATGAGGAACTTGAAAGTAAACATAAACAAATACAGGTTCGACAGAAATTAGTCACTAGCTACACAAATTAACCCAATACTTAAGTTTGAACATTTTCGCATTATTTTCTGCCGCACCCTGTATGTATTTTTTCCAACAGTCAAGCAGATCTAAATGCTTTAAAAGCATACACATGTAATTCAAAGTTAGTTTGGGAGTGCATTCTCTCCTTGAAGCAACTGGCTACGACTAACAAAGTTAATCTATACTGGGTTTCCTGGTCACTGTGGTATAGAAGGGAATAGAAAAGCCGATCACCTAGCAAGAACTGGTTTTTCATCTGAGTTCATCGGGCCTGAGCCATTTTGTGAAGTATCAACATCCTGTTTGAAATCAGAGCTCAGAACCTGAGAGTCATCGATGATTGATGCCAATTGGAGGGCTGTTTCAACATCACGACAATCAAAACAATTCATTACACCATGTAAAAGAATCACACTCAGGCTACTCAGTTTATACAAAACAGATCTAAGTACGTTGACTGGTCTATTGACCGGACACTGTCCGAGTAGACACCACCTTAAAAATATAGGTAAGGTGACAGATGACATCTGTCGCTTCTGTAATTCTGAAGTTGAAACTTCGGAACATTTACTGTGCCAATGGAGTGCTTTATTTCAGCGAATATTGCGGATTCTCGGAAAGTCCTAATGCCTAACGAGATATGGTCTACGAAACCAAATAAGATAAGGAACTTTATAAAATAAGTCATACCTTCTTGGGGTGAAATGCAAAGTCATAGTAATCGAACGAACTGACAGTTCAAACATATCAAAGTGGAGTATACCACAATAGATCTAGATCGACCATTAGCGCAGTGGTTTGAGGCTCCTACAGGAAAAAGAAAAAAAAGTATCAAGAAAAATTATTATCTTCATTCTCTTGATACAAGTTTGTCAAGTGTATCGTATTTCACTGTACATGGTATAAAGCCAAAGATACTGCCTTCCATCAAAATTTTACTGCAATCGAGCGCCCGAAATGCTTGGGAAATTACTTAAGCACTGCTAAAGTCTCCGGCGGATATAATCTCTGAATGAAATTGTCCCATGATTTTATGTGAATTGGCCTAACAGCATCCGAACCTGAACAGTGGGAGACCAATTATAAATAAAAACTACATTGAATGTGACAAAAATGTAAAGCACTATGCCACCAAAAGTCCATAGCCAAACAACCGAAAATCTCGTAAATTTTGATTAGACAATATATTTTCTCCTCCGTTCTTTTTTCCATTTTCATGGAAAGTGAATGCACCTTCAAATACCTAAAAGTCTGCGAGTGTCTTTCTCGGAAAGAAAAAGGTAGCACACAGCACAGAGTACGGAAGATATTTATGAATGCAGTCTGTCAGATCTACGACAGGCGCAATCCATAATCGCGGCCCATAACCGTTAAAAAGCAATCCAACGGGATGACAACCAAGCTACAAGCTGCTTCCCTACCGAGGTCTGAAACCGAAACGTTCTTGTTAACGAATTCATAAAAATAAAAATTAAGATTTTTACGATCATTTTCGTTCTCTGCTCAGCCGTCATCGTGGACGGAGCACGACTAAAGAAAGTAAATATTGTTGGTGGAAAACTCCACTATCGAGGTGGAGGTGGAATACGGAGTTTCGTTTCAACGGGGGATAAATCACATCTCCTGTCACCACCGCGTTCGTGCTGTGCATGAGATACCTATTATTGCAATCCGGGGGACAGATTGAGCAAGCACACAGGATCTCGACCCGTAATTAAGAATGTAAATATTTATCAAAACTTTACCATCGACTCACGAGTCACAACTGGTGCCGTCTGCCAACGATGCAACGGTTGCTGAGACGTGTCACGCCGGACAGAGAAAAAAACAGAGAAAGACGCCAACCAAAGAAAGAGGTGTTAATAAATGGTTTCTTCCAATTGTCTCTCAATCTTGGGGAGTAACAACTTCCTTTGAGATTGGATTGGATTCGCTTTTTTTCCACATTCTTCATTAACAACAAAAAACGGACGATTCGTTCTTACCACACATTCACGGGGAGCACCAGATTCAATCTTCATTTAAGTCGGACTTATGTCTGGAGGCTTTGCTTTTGAAATGGAGAGGAAACGGAAAAACTGTGTCTTTGCTGCATCCCAAGTGAGAAAATTTCAAGAACAATCAAGATGAAAAGTGTTTTCCTCTTTATTTTGAGAGGATGGGGAAAGAAATACGATACCAAACAGGAAGGGTTCCATCTCGATTCATGGAACGCGTGAGATGTGTCATTCTGGCGATGGCTGGGATGTTGAATCGTGTGTCAGACGTAGGGCTGGATCAATTAGATTGTGATATTCTGAGCGGAGGAAGATCATTTGCACCATGGTGTTTACCTTGGAGGTTCCCTAATCACCGCTTTCCGAGACAGTTCAACTAATTTCCACTAAGTATCCCCAAAATAGAGAAGAAATTTAACCGATTTATATGCAAGTTTTACGTCTCTAAGACTCGATATGCTTTTAAAATTACGTACTGCGCACGCTGCCGTTTGGGTAAATTTAATTTATCGTGTGTATTATCAGATAGGTGTATGTAATATTTTGTGTTTGATGAGAAACCTGACTCGAAATTTTTTTGCTTGGATTTCAATTCCAAAAAACTAGAAGGGACAGCCCAATGGGGTTGTACGCAAAGTTGACGTAGGACTACGAAGCAATGTGCAATCTAGATCGCTTGATTGTTTAAAGAGTGGCGGAAATTGGTTTCCTTCCAAATCGAATTCCCATACACTAAACGTTCGCACTACAACCTTTATTGATATAGCCTGGCTTGGTATCTACATTCATACATCTTGCTTTCACTGGAAATAATATGTATGACATATGATAACAAGATACTCTATATCACGTAATATACCTTGCAGTGCGAATGAGTTTTGTTCATTTGGGAAACTTTTACTCAAGAAGCTGGTTTCATTCACCTCCAATTGCATACGGTTTCTGCTAGGCTTATGTGTGTACAACACTGCCAAAAGTGCAAATGTTGAAAACATTACGGCTTCGGCACAGGAAAGATGTTTTTCACAATCGATTATCCCGAAACCCAGCCTCCAGCTTTCCAAAACACATATCAACTTTCTTTCCATTTGTTTTGATGGCCCTGAAAAGGGGTTTGAGGGAACAGCTACTGACACCACCTCATTTTGTCATGAAGCTGGTTTACTTGACCATGGCTTCGGTTCGCTCGGAAACCTCGTGTTAAGCTAGCTCTCCCGGCAGCATGATCGAAAGGCGGTTTGAGTTTCCAGAGACGTCAGGGCCATCCGCCAATTGATTTAAGTCAGTCGGGCAGATACGCTTTCAATCCGCTCGGAAATGTCAATTATGAAGCTGGTCATAATGCTTATTGTTTTGGAGGAAACGACAGGATAAGGTGCTATACACGGAAGAAACAAAGTACCTATAATTGAGTATTTTTAAACTTAAAGTTGAGTACTGTTGTTGAACTGGAGTGATGGGTAAATTTGATTCTGCACATTAGGTAAACATTACTCAATGGGTGAGTACTTCATTGACAACAAATTTTTGAGTAAAAATGGAAGCCATTTGCATACGTTTATTATTTGAAGTATATTAGATTTAAAAACCGAAAAACAATAAATATGTTACGGTATTAAACTAGCCGTTATTGTTAAAAATTAAGAAACAACAAAATGAATAAAATTATCAAGTAAATTTATGTTTTTATTCTATCATCACGAGATAGGCACTTTATATTAGAAGTTGTATAACATTTACTAACTAACCGTGCGGAAAAGTTCTCTTCTTTGGTTCTTACGAGTTTTCTTGCATTCGGTTAAATTTATCCTCCATAAACTTTCTATACAGTTACTCAAGTTTGAGTACTATGGCATATACTCAAATTTGGCTTCCCGCACCGAACTCCAGAGTTGGGGAAATGAAATTTTGGGAACTTTGTTTCTTCCGTGTACGTTTTCTTCTTCCGAGCCTTGCAGCTGGACATTTGCCTTCCGAGATGGTGAAGCGAGAATGCACCTGAGAGCATATTCTGTTGATATGATCGACCACCTGGTAATCATTATCCTTATTGCGTTGTAGATGGTTGTGGCCTGTTTGGGAATTCATAGTCTATTATTTCCGATAGACGTCTAGGTCGAAATAGTGCTAATTGAACAATAGACCAGCATTGGGAAATAAATATGTAAGAAAATTTTATTGTTAACTCTTTAGATAGCATTTGGTGGCCCTAAAAAGGACCGTTTGGTTTTAATAATGATACGGCCATAGTTGTATTTTCTACGATGGTTGAACCACATACATTCCCAAAATTATTTGATTCCTATCGAATGATTGAAATTTCAAACAGCACAAGAGATATATTCAACCAAACAAACTCTTTAATAAGCAAGCTGATTTGGTCCTACTGAAAAGGACGGATATAGTTGACGGAAAAGAAACTTTGTTCGCGATTACACTTGGGGTTTCTTATTGGTATTTTTGGTTTAGTTCCTCCTCGGTGCGGGTGGCCAACTGCAGTGACGTGGGATAATTCTTGTCCCGTTGTTCTCACGAGTGGCTTTTTCCCATCAACTCGTAGGCTTAACCAACCTTATTTCTAGCATCGAAATTGGTGGGTGTATCGGCCCAAACAGCCAACTGCACCAACTACTCTGGATAACGAATGCCCACTAGTGCATCCTCCAGTGTGGTCGCACGCCTACTGCGTCGCTACAGTAAATTTTGCTCTGCACAGAACTACTCTACCGTAAGACTGAATCAAATTTTCATTCAACGAAGTCAATGTGATACTAAGTACATCAAAGGGGACGAACTTCAGTTATTGCCCCACAATAATTAGTTTTAATCAGTGCACGCTAGACGGATGATTTTCTTAACAGAAATGTTCCTAATTTGCTAGCCACTGCCAGCAACTAATCCGGTATGCACAACTAGGAACTAAAACGAACTCAACCACATAGTCTAGTCGGTCTATGACGTGTCGCAATTCGGCTCGAATTATCCCTTCTAAAATTTCGTTCGATAGTTGTTCAACGGTCTTTGTGATATACTCCGGGACGCGGCGTAATTGAACTACAAACCGACTAAAGAAACATTCAACCAAACAAACTCTTTAGTTAATAAACTGATTTGGTCGTCCTGAAAAGGACGGATTTAATTGACGAGGGAGAAATAGTTTGCGATTCCCCTAGGGTTGTTTGTCTCGTCACGAGCGGCTTTTTCCCGCCAACTCGTAGGCTTCAGCAGCCATTCAGCCATTCAGCGAGGTTGACAGGAGCATCGGCACCAACAGCCAACTGTACCAACGCATCTATGCACCCCTGCTTCACTTTACTCAATTTCTGAGTACAATTGTATGCTATCTCTTTTTCTCTCACGGAAATGTTACTTAATGTTTGTAAGAAGTGGATCTAATCAAAAATTGAGTTGATCCACAGTTTAACGAAAATTGAGTAACATATCCCTGAGGAAACAGAGATAGCATACAATTGTACTCAAAAGTTGAGTAGAAAGAAGCGAGTGTGGGCAACGACTGCTCGCCAGTGCACCATCCAAGGTGCTTGCTGCCGCTAACTGCGTGCGAACAGCCACTGCACAGCCCCACGACTGTTGTAAGACTGAGTCAAAATTTCAGCTAAGCGCTGGTATGTCATGGCGTCGGATGCTATTGAACAAAAGAAGGCGGTACCAACGAAGGCAATGTGATACAAATTGCACCAAAGAGGACGAACTTCTGTTATTGCGCCACAATAATTAGTTTGAATTAGTGCACGCTAGACGGATGATTTTCTCAACAGAAATATGCCTAATTTGCTTCCCACCAACAGCAACTAATCCGGTATGCATAAGGCTTTGTGCACAAATTACGTAACGCATGAAGGGGAGGGAGGGGGGTTGAGCAACCGTTACTTATTGTGACATATGGGGGAGGGGGGGTTTTAAAATCGTTACGTAACAAAATAACCAATTTGAAATAAAAAATCAAAAGTGAATAACCAATTTGCATTATTAAATTGCCTGTGTGTCAAGCAAAGTAGGAAGTAGCAAGTAGAAAAGGGTTAATTTATACTAGTTGAGAATTATGTTTAAAAAATCTGGGAAAACCCCACGTTCAATACGTCAAATGAAAGCTTTCAATCCAAATTTTGAAGGAAATATTTCGAAACTGAGCCAAAACTTTGCCACGTTTGCCATAACTGGAACACTGCAATTATCGCCATAGTTTCAAATTCTGGTTCCTTTGATGGGCAATCACATGTGTTCCTTAGGGGTGTGGTGATAATAAAAACACATTTATGGCCAAGTGGTGCAAGAAATCTGAAATTTTAAGAAAAATGGATTGAGTCTATCTATTGATTTCCAACCAAATTCTAAAGCTTCGATGAATGGAGACTATTTAAATGTGATCTACTAGATGAAAGGATGAAAACAATTGGTGCAATTTTCCATACATCGTACGTATGCACGCTGAGAAATATATTGTTTTGTATATATTCAACACGACTTACCTATAATTTTAATTTATTCAAACAATACCGATTTTATTTTTGCTTATTATTATTTTGGTTCTTAAAGCGCTGCAAAGGAGGCTTTTATTGAAAACAAAAAGCATTTATTGTGGAAACAAAACATAGGATTTTCGGAAACAATGCACCTTTGCATTGATTCGACCAAAGCGGTTGAATTGAAAAATAAAATATTGTTTTTTTATATTAGTACAATTGAAATAATAAGAAATTAAGTTAAATTTGTTGTTGATTGTTTATTCTACAAAATTATTATGTTGAATCAATAATGATTTCTTTTAAAAATATTAATTGACTAACAATATTGGATTCGATACAAAATTTTGGTGTTTCATATATATGATTGCATTAAACTAAGACAAAGTGTGGTTTGATTTAATACACAAGAAATGTGCGTTCAATTACCCAATATTCCTCTGCGTGTAGCCAGAGTGTATCAAGTACACTTGTTACGGCGTCTGTTGTTCTATGTTTCTGCCGTCATGAATTAGTCGTACACAGAGCGCCCTCATTCATGCACTGCATGGATCAAACGGAAAATTGATTGGTATAAAAAAAACATAATTAATAATAATTAGATTATAATAATCGCAATAGGTTTGCATAAAATACTGATGCGATCTTATAACTAGAATTATGTTATATGAATAAAACTTTGAACTTGTTTGTAATACTTTAAATAATTTCAAGACGTTTTAGTAAAGTTGCTGAACTTATATTTTTAACAGTTTTATAGTACGTTCCCACTACTGCTCATATTACGTGATATAGAGTATCTTAATATCAGCAACTACACATCTAGTTTTCACTGGAAATAATGTACATTTCATTTGATATCAAGATACTCTATATCTCGTAATATAAGCTGTAGTGTGAACGTACTATTATGAACATCCAGTAACCTGAATAAATGCAGTACAATGAGTGCAATGTTTTTCGTAATGTTTTTAATAGCTTAAAGTTACTTAAATGAAATTAATTGACTAATGTTAGCAATTTTTACTAATTTCAAGTTACTCAAATGAAAATTAAACATAAAAACAACAACAATAACAGTTTTTGTAATGATTTTATCACAATTGAAAAATAGGGGGGGGGGGGGGCGAAAGCGTTACGTAATTTTAGGGGGGAGTCTGGTCACGTGTTACTTATTGTTACATAGGGGAGGGAGGGGGTCCAAAATCCCGTTTTTTTGCGTTACATAATTTGTGCACAAAGCCTAACTAGGAACAATGGCGAACTCCACCACATGGTCCCTTCTAGACTTTCGTTCGTTTGTTGTTCAACGTTCTTTGTGGTAAAATCGGGGACGCGACGTTTAATGATTACCATATTCAGCCGTGATGCGGTAATTGAATTAACAACAGCACAATAGAAAAATTCAACCCGATTGGTAAACTGATTTGGTCGTCCTGATAAGGACGGATTTAGTTGACGGGGGAGAAATGTTTTCGATTCCACTTCGGCTTTCTTTCTTCGTTCGGCTTCTCGTTGTTGCGGTGACGTGGGATGAATCTGGTATTCTTGTTTTCACGGGCGGCGTTTTCTACAACCCGCTCGCAAAACACGTCTGTCGCATACGGATGCACAGCGAGAACTGATTATTGGTGTTCGGTCGTTCCCACGTGTTCCATAATTGCTGGCAAGGTTACTGTGGCAGTATGAACCAATCAGAGCGTAGCGCAAATATGATGTCATTTTCGACCAATAACTTTGTGCGTTCAGAAATTTGTGTGGGACGGGGAAAAGTTAGTTTGAAGAAGAAGAAGACATTTGTTACTCGTTTCCTATGACCTTGCTAGGGAAAACACATTTTTCAACCTGTTGATATGCAAATTTGTATGGGAGCAAAAGAAGGTCATTTTCAAATGTAAAATTGAACTACTTATACTAATTGAACTTCATTCAAATTTTGATGCGAAAAATTTGTGAGTCTTCTTGATAAAATGATGCATGAATGAGATCTTTCTGTTCAGTCGGACGAGAGCTATAAGCGTTCAAAAACCTTTCACTTTTGCGTAACGCTCTCATTTTTCATAATTTTGAAACGGCGCCCGGTATAGAAAAGAAAAACGTAGTCCTACGTTAAAAATCCATTCCATTGAAACCAAACAATGTTGTCATTAGTGAATACTTCTAAGTGACACATTGAACGAAGGTTTTGCCCCAATGAGATAAGAATTTTGATAAAATCTGAAAATAATCGGATTTATGTAAAAATCGGTCTAACGTCAACATGTTACATCAACTTAGGACACTATAATGCTGATGCGTCACCTTACGGGATATTTTTTTTAAAAATCAATTAGCGATCAATCGGTTTTCTTAAGAGACGCCTCTTAGTGACTTATTGTTTAACAACGATCAATTCGTATCTGGATTTTATATTGTGTGTGATCAATATTTCAGTTTCACAATATAAAATAACTATAGTACATCGTAATAGAAGCACAATACTATGCGAAGCCCTAGCGGTAGTCGATATTATCAATCATAGATCGGAAATGAAACAGAAAAAAATAATACCAAATACAACAAAAACGATATGTCAGATTAATTCTAGAATAATGTTTCAAAAGAAAGTACAATGAAAGCTTGCCACGCAAGTCAGATGGTGTAATAAAAGAAACTTTGTGGCAATTTGGAGTGTTCAAACTGCTTTGAAAATATTAATTTCCCTATTCGTAAACGCGATTTGCTGCTACACCCGCCAGTATCACACCCAACGTCAATGCATTTAAATAAATGTATTACTACATGGCATTTAAAATAAAATGTCACTGATCACTGCTAGCTAGATCTCTAGTTCTCTGATACAATAGTTCATTAGAGAGTGTTGCTCAAATATTTCCTATCGTTTCTGCATGCTACTCAATTAAGCGTCATTAATTAACGATGACGATAGAGAAATTCTTGGCATCCCTTAAGGTGAATCGCTGCTCCATGTATTTTTTCCTATCTTTTATCTCGCTCTCGCAAACTTACCTAACTATTTCAAATTGATAAATCTTGATTGTTATTGAATAAGCATCGAGTCGAACTTCATCAGATTGCTCAGATTGCAAGTAAGCATACAAACTGATGTGATTAAATGTTCAATATCTAGTACAGAGTACTGAGTTATATCAATTCTAAATGTTGAGGTTCAGCATAAGTCCTTTAGGGTCGCAGTCATGAACATCATATTAATCTCTAAACAATTATTGTGTTTGAATACAACTACAATACCTTCCAATCAACATGAATATCTCAATAAACCAACCCTAATTGAATCCTTTTTCTTCCATTCCTTTCTAGTTCTGGGAAATCATCTCCGAGGAGCATGGAATTGACGCAACCGGTATCTACCATGGCGAATCCGATCTTCAGCTCGAACGTGTCAGCGTCTACTACAATGAAGCATCAGGTAAGTTCGCAAGGTGTTCAAACTTCCCCCTTCTTACTTCCCATCTCGATCCCGAACGCCTTCGCCAATTTGCAGTTTGCAATATCACTCGACATGTGTCCAACGAATGTGCAAATCAATGTTATACCCGGAGATCGCGTACATCGCCTATTTCTTCATTAGTTCAATGATCCGTTAGCTTTCGCCGGTGCTGTCCCGAACAATCTCTCTATCTCGCTTCTACTGTTACTAGCCGGGCGCCGTTGTCCATTGGTTTGCCGGTCGGTTCCGCTGTGCAACGAAGCGCGCACACCTTAATTGATGATCACGAATTTTAACCACCGATAATAGAACAGTACCGTAAATGAATTGCTGCACATTGCTGTGGTCGAATCGCGTCGAAGCACTTTGCAAAAACTGATTCACCTCAGCTCAATGCGAACCTCTCTCGGCGATCAATGGAACGGACACACCCCGCGTGAACAAATACTTGCCTCTCGCTCTGCGATATTAATAGCTTCCGTTCCGTTGCAATAAAATTCGCCAAAATCATTAGAATGTAATGAAGTACCATCGCGAAAACGTGCCTCGTGAGGTCGTGAAAAACGCAACTGCAGCGTTTGGAGGTGGAGGTGTTGTTTTCTCCTTTCTCCTGGTCATTGGGTGGTCATTTTGCTGTGATCGTTATTCGTCGAAGACAACTATTTGAGGGGAAACACATTTGTTGTTTAGTCATGATTTCCCAAGTCAAATCGGATTCACGATCTAATTTGTTGATTTGTACGTTTTGCAGCTGTTTCCCGTTCGTCGGGTGGCAAGTATGTGCCACGTGCAATCCTGCTCGATTTGGAACCGGGAACCATGGAGGCAGTCCGCTCCGGAGCATACGGTAAGCTGTTCCGTCCAGATAACTTCGTCTTTGGACAGTCCGGCGCTGGTAACAACTGGGCCAAGGGACATTATACTGAGGGTGCCGAACTAGTCGATGCCGTATTGGATGTTGTTCGTAAGGAATGCGAGAATTGCGATTGTTTGCAGGTGAGTGTTACGTTTGACTCTGAACGTTTGCAGTGGTGCGAATAAGTTACTTATTTTCAGGGATTCCAACTGACCCATTCGCTGGGTGGCGGTACTGGATCCGGTATGGGAACGCTTCTAATCTCGAAAATCCGTGAGGAATACCCAGACAGAATCATGAACACATATTCCGTTGTTCCATCACCAAAGGTATCCGACACGGTTGTGGAACCATACAATGCCACTCTGTCGATTCATCAGTTAGTCGAGAACACCGATGAAACCTATTGCATTGATAACGAAGCTCTGTATGATATCTGCTTCCGAACTCTGAAGGTGCCAAACCCAAGCTATGGTGATCTGAACCATCTCGTTTCGCTGACCATGTCCGGAGTTACAACGTGCCTGCGATTCCCAGGTCAACTGAATGCTGACTTGAGAAAGCTAGCTGTCAACATGGTTCCGTTCCCACGTCTGCATTTCTTCATGCCTGGATTTGCGCCACTTACTTCTCGTGGTTCGCAACAATACCGTGCGCTAACTGTTCCAGAACTGACCCAGCAAATGTTCGATGCCAAGAATATGATGGCCGCCTGCGATCCCCGACATGGACGCTACCTGACCGTTGCTGCCGTTTTCCGGGGACGCATGTCGATGAAGGAAGTCGATGAACAGATGCTGGCCGTTCAGAATAAGAACAGCAGCTACTTCGTCGAATGGATCCCGAACAACGTCAAAACTGCCGTCTGTGATATTCCTCCAAAGGGACTGAAGATGTCGTCAACCTTCATCGGAAACACCACTGCCATCCAGGAACTGTTCAAACGTATCTCCGAACAATTCTCCGCTATGTTCCGTCGCAAGGCTTTCTTGCATTGGTACACTGGAGAGGGCATGGATGAGATGGAATTCACTGAAGCCGAGAGCAACATGAACGATCTAGTGTCCGAGTACCAGCAGTACCAGGAAGCGACGGCCGACGATGAGTTCGAGCAGGAAGAGTGCGCCGACGAAATGGAAGGCGAATGCGTCTAAACCAACCGCCCCGGAGGCATCCTTCGGTTGTCGAGAAGCATTTTTACTATTTATTACTTTTAGTTAGATAAATCGAACCGATGTTTTATGTGTACACAAACCGAAGAAATAGTCTTTATGGAAATTCTAACAATTCATCTTATCTCGGATCTCAGCATACTTACTAATAGACACCGCAGTACCACTCCTCGGTTTTGGTATTCAAAATCAACGCAACCAAAATATCCCGGCAAGCCAAACCCAAGCAACAACACATAACAATCATCATTCAAACTAATATTGTGTAAGTAAGAGAGCGAGAGTGTGAGATAGTGTTGAATTTGTAAGTGGAAACCCAGCCTTTTCCCACCCTCCGGGCCCAAAACTGCAGCGAAACTCGATTGCATGGAAGTCGACATTCAGGCAATATTTCTGAGGGAAGGAAATAACTTGCGTTACTGAGGCGTTACGATTTTCATGCCACCGCTCAGTTCTGAGCCGGGATGGAGGATAGAAATGTTGGGCAACTCCTATGTTGAAGTTACGAAGACGGAATCGTGCTGCCAATCGAACGTTGTTTGTGGACCATTTTGCTGCTTGCTATACGATTCATTTGCATCATTCATTTAGCAATAAATCCAAAGATTTTGTTTGTTTGTGAAAAGAAATTTCGGTTTAACGTAAAATATCACACAATCTTTTGTATTTATAATTCGTTCTCTCTAGACAAGAACAATCAATATAGATATCTTCGTTCTTAAATCTTTGATCTATCGCTACTTGAGATTTTTTTTTGATATATAGAAGAAAAACAAAAAAGTTATCTGAAAATACAGGAATTGTCAGTTTTATTTTGAATGATAACTAAGAAGATAGAAGAGATGAAGAAGAGTAAAGAAAACGATGTTTAGGTGACACAGACATACTTACCCACGCAGTCATGCCTTCACGCATACATTGATACAAATTGACAAGACGATCTGGGACATTTGAAAAGTGTTAGTACTTGATACGGAACAATTAAACATATTTTGTATTTATTTGTAACAACGGTTGTGAATTATTTAAGATGACATCATAACATTGGCCTTCCCTAAACTGACGCAAATGTGCTTGAGAACTTAGTTTGAAAAAAAAAATGTATTTGCTAGAAATCAGAAGAAAAATTAATATTTTCCATTCAATTCCAACTACCTTTGCTTATCTTGACAGATACGCGTATTTCGTCTACAATGTGCAGACTTCTTCAGTGTCCCGTACTAATAACTCGAGTACGTTCTCTTGGTGATAAGTGCGGATGATTTGATTGGTGAGTGGAGGTTTCGGAAAGAGGTACGGATGTTTGATGTCAAAAGGCAGCCGAGAATTTTGAAGCCTTCCTCCAACTCGTAAGACTCCATCCTTGTAGATGGGATTCAGAGCAGCTATCTTCTTGCAAGGTTCGTTAGATGCCATGCGATGAATCTCATCGCCCAGAGCTTGCAGTTGAATGACTTTTTCAATTAGGTGCAAGGCTGACCGAAGTTCTTGGATTGTAGGGTGAGGTTGTAGTACTCGTTCATTGTGGAACTTCATTCGACAGTTTCGGATGAATCGTTGGACTAGCGCATTTACTCGTTGGAGTTTCCGGAATGAGCTGAAACTGGAAAACACCACCAACTCTTCTTTGTTGATGGCTGGAATGGCGGTTATATTTACCTTTTTTAGCTCTGGAAGATCTTTGTCTGGGATGTCAGTTGGAGTCTCCGATTGATACTGGGCGTTGTTGAGAAACATCGGTCCATTCCACCAAAGTTCATTGGTACTTAGTGTGAGTGGAAGTTATCCTCTAGATGTTAAATCCGCAGGGTTTTGTTTAATTGGATGTACTTACATGGATAACCATCGGTGTTCTTCTTGAATCTTTGTTTTAATGAGAGGAAACGACGCATGGCCAGATTTCGACAATCTCCTAGCTCGGCTCTGTTTCACGAAATCTCTTATCTCGAAAATGGGTGGATTGGAACATCGTTTCACACTCATCTTGTTTGCTGGGATGTGATGCTGATTCCGCAATTTCATCCAGCTCCCAGAACTGACAAAGAACTTCTGAACACTGCTGGGAGGTTGGCTCGTCACCAATGTTGCCTGCAACAACCCATCCGAAATGAGTTTCTTGCAATTTCGGTAGATTATCACTCAGTTGGAGACGACCCGTCTTTAGCAGTTGCAAAAAATGGGAGATACCAATAAGCATGTCGATATCGCACGGAACGTGGAAGTTGGGGTCCGCCATCGGTAGGTTGGTGTCCTGTTATCTTAGGAACTACGAGGCATTCGATGGTTGTAGAGTGGTCAAAATTATTGGACTCCACTTCGACCTTCATCTTTTCCTTGGCGTAGGATTTGGCCCCACCGATTCCAGCGATGTGTACATGTACAGGTCGTCTTTCAGCGGTCAAGCGATCAGCCATTGCCTTGGAGAGGAAATTCATTTGAGAACCGTTATCCAGCATTACGGTTTTGGCAGCTTTGGAGTGGCTACACGATACAACAGAATTGGTGACTTGCTGAGATTCCGAACGGCTTCGTGTTGGCTGGTGGTTTCCACCTCCACTGCGTTAAAAACTAATTTTTCATGCAACAGAGTGTGATGTTTTCTATGGCAGTGGGAGCATGTTTTATTTGACGAGCAATTAATAGATTGATGACCAGGTCGAAGGCTGTTGAAACAGATTCTCAACTCCTTCACTTTCTCATTTCGCTGAGCAGCTGACAGCTTATGGAACTCCGGGCATTCAAAATGGCGATGGCAGCCGTTACATACCTGACAGGAATTGCTGGTGTTTCCGGCTGTGACAGTGTAGGCCTTTTGGTTAGCAGGTTTCGAATGTAGTAGCTGTCTAGGTTCTCTTGATGTCATCTGTTGCCGATTTTGGAAACGTTCTAATACCTGGCATTCGCTTCGAAGGAAAGCCACAGTTTCTTGGTACTGAGGCAGCTGGACATGCTTCTGTGTCCTCTCCCACAACTGGAGCGTTTGATCGTCCAACCACAAAGTGAGAATCTACGTCAGGATGAGACCAGATAGTTCATCAACTACCAGTCCCTGGTACTCGAGACCTCCAACATGTCGGTTGAATGTCTTCACTAGCTCGAGTAAGTCTTTGTTACGTTGTCCTTCCTACGTTGTTAAAAATGGGTCGTACATATTGTGCTGTTGCTGGCAGACTTTTAAGGAAAGTTCTTTGTCAAACACGTTCTACAGAATATATGCTGCTAGCAGGTAATAAAATTGATTTGCAGATTTATTCGAAAGACAACAATCGAATACTTATTTTTCAGACCGATTCTTACCAAGCTGGGTGAAATTTTGCCTGAAACGGACTTTCATAATCCACCATAATCAATATTATTTTGCCCTAGTCATCCTAATCTCCAATAATGGTAAAATTGACTATCAAACTTTTCTCTGTGTGAGCAAACAATACTCATAAAAAGAGGATATTAGTTTTACCGTGGATACACGGTAGAATGAATGAACCAAGCAAAATATTTTGCTAACCTTTTTTATCATCAGATGGTTCTGTTGGCAGCGCTTCACGGGTCGCCTAACATGTGTAGAGTGGAAAAAGGAAGTCACTTATATTGTTAATATAGTATATTTGGCTTTATCCTACTAGCCGTAGATTATATTGTGTTGTACGCGTGATACTAGGGTAAGTATATAATTCTAATCGTCACTTGTTTGTCGCTGGTAAATTTACTTCTCCAAGTTTGTTTTTGTTTTCATTCTTCTTTCGTTGTCGTTCATGTTACCTGTCATATTTCTTCCCTGTCTACTGTTGTACGTATGTGTGGTGCAAGGTCAGTGGAACATCAAGTGCGCTGGCAGCTGGGAGCTTGCGAACAATCCCGCGGGTACGTCGACCCGCTGGTCGATTACATGTCTTCGCGTCTGATGTCCAATACGGCTAGCTTAACCACCGGCCGTTCATATACACCGGCGGTGGATCGAATAGTCGCTGATCCTACTTCTCCATCTCGTCCAGAACGTATCACAATAACCCATCCTTTGGGCCAACTGTTGCGAGGATGATTCGGGTCCATAATGATGAGTACGTAATATCTGGTAGGTACTTAGCTACCCAACGCCTCCAGAATTGGTTGGCGATGATCTACGAAGCTCGCCAACATTGACGTACTATGGCGCCGCTGTCGTTCGGTGTGGTGAGCAGTTTAACCCAGTTTGAGCATCCCAGAAGGATTTGGTTGGGATTAAGAGCTGGTGTGTGGAGCTGGTGAACTCTTTCATCATTGCTTCATAGTTGAACTCTCGCATCACTCGACTTAGTTCATTGCTGGTACCAACAAAAATGGTTCCACGGTCACAGTATATATAGCGTGGAACTCGGCAAGCAATCATATTTTGGATACATTATGCATGAATCCGTGCTCAGGGAATATGCTAGTTCAATGTGCACTACTCGCGTGGGCATGCAAGTGGCTAGCATTCCCAGCCGCTTTTCACCTCTTCTACCGACAGCTACCTCCATGTGACCGAAGTAGTCGATACCTACGTGCGTGAAGGGTCTGAAGTATGCCGCTAAACTTGACTCCAGCAGGTCAGCCTTAATCGGTGAGTTCGGCATCCCAAGCAACACAAAGCTGTCAAATTTGGTTACATCAACTTGATTGGGACTTTATTGAGTCCCACTGAAGTAAAATTAACCGGTTTGACACATGTGTGCTGCATGAGATAACTCGATCGTTCTAACAACGCTGACAGTTTCTTCTTACCATGGCACAACAAACACGGATTCCTGGAATGGTGAACTTCGGCAGTAGTTCGTTGACTACAGTTCCTTGATTGAGGTGATGCTATTTAACGTGATAGTGGCTGATGATCCGTGTCGTCACATGGTGGTCACGCGATAGGATTATCGGGTTCTTTGCTTCGTCAGTAATAAAGCGGCAGTAAGATATGCGTCCGCGCATACGCAGGATGCCATTATCGCCAATGAACGGAGATTATTTGAAGAGTGGACTGTTTCGTGGTAGCTGATTTCCTTGTGATAAAGTTGCAATCTTCTTAGCGACGGTTTCCTGTTGGGCTTGGTGTATAACACTCTCTTCGGCTGCTTGTATCTCCTATACCGGTACGCATAGTTCGATGCAAGATTTTAAGTCGACAATTTGTCGGGAAGCGGAAGCGGAGTCCGACAACATTGACTAGTCTTTTCCAGCTAGAATAATCATAGCGCTGGTCCCGTTGTCGTGATGTGTGCCACTAGATGAGGTCCAAGTTCTTCTTGCGTAGACTTGTTGAGACCAATCAGTTTCACTTCGCCAGAGAAATCTAGGCCCGTTAAACCATCTGTTATCAACACTCATGTGCGGTCGCCCTTGTCACTTTGTAACATCGTCCACAACATTCTCCTTCGTTGGCACCCAGCGCCACTCACTTGCTTCGGTTGCATCGAGGAGCTCACTAACGCAGTGCGCCACGAATTGCGTGAACCGACGGTTATCCGAGTTGATCCAACACAGAACATCCCGGGAATCGGTCAGCGTCTCGCTGTTCTGATGGACAAGGATTCAGTAATGGTATGTTTTAGCCTTGCTAAGTACTGCGACCTGCAGCTGAAGCCTGGGAATCGACTGGAATTTCAAAGGAGCAACTCGGGTTCTTGCTGCGACGAGAATACACTTCACCTCATTTCCATCGGAGAATCGAAGAAACGATACGGCAGCGAACCCATTGTCACTAGAGTCTACAAACGTGTGTAGCTCTGTTACACTATCGAGAAACTCCTGAGTGAGATAGCATCGAAGTATTTGTACGCTTTCGTCGTTGGGAAGCACTCGTAGCCAGGTTTGCCACTTCGAAGATAATTCGTCGTTAATCTCCACATCCCATCGGGTTCCTGAGTGCCATATTTCCTGCAGTTGCAGCTTCAGGTAGATTAGAAAGTGTGCAACTAAACCAAGTGGGTCGAAGATTTACATGAGCACTCTGAGTGCTTCCCGTTTTGAAGGACGTCGTCTACCTTCTAGCAGCGCTTGGTCGTAGCGGGTTCATCCTACCTTTTACGCGAACGTATCATTCTCAGTGCACCACCACAATCCTAATACTTTTTCTGTAGCCATTTCTACTGTCAGGTCTAGATTCTTAGCCTTCGCGTCTTCTTCTCCCAGTGACTTCAGAACCCCTGGGGAATTACATATCCAGTTGCAGATTTCGAAGCCACCTTGGGAGTGAACGTATTTTACTTGGTTGGCTTAACGTATCGCTTCATATTCCGTCCTTACCCTCTCTGGCATGTTGTCCACGTAGTGCTGTTTTACGATATCGTTGACCGCTTGTAGATACTTTTCAACAAACCGCTCCGCATTCAGATTTTTGACGAATTGTGCACTGCTGGGCGAACAACGCCCACCAAAAGTCATGACACATATCTCAAACACGACAAGTTTCCCGGTTCCGTCCTTCCAAAAGAACCGCTGACATGGCCGGTCCTGTTCTCGAATCTGTACCTGGTGGAACATCTCGTGTATATCACCAGCTAACCCTACTGAGAGCTCTCGAAATTGCAGGAGAATAGAGATGAGCGAAGTTCAGAATTCAGTGATATTCCGAAAATCTTGGCAGCTGCTTCCCACACAATTCGCACTTTTCATTATTAAATTCGAATTAAACATCGGAAATACCGGTAAGTACCAAGCATGTGAAATCGGTCGATCTTCTTCTTCCTTGGTCAGCTGTCGGATGTATCCTTTTGCGAGGTATTCAGCAAATTTACGGTTCAAAGCGTTGGCTAAATCCGGATCCTACTGCATCCGCCTTTTGCCAGCAAGAAAAAGCGATAGCTCCATGAAGATTACATGGGCAGACGCTACTAACGTTACGAAGTTTGCCCTCCTTTTCAGCTGCATACAAGGTAAGAATTCCGATAGTAAAAGCATTTCTTGGCCTATCCTAGTGCTCATTAGTTTTGAGCTGCATAACAGCCTTACAGATGGTGTCGATTCCTTTGGCCACCAGAAAAATGGCTCGTGTCAAGGTTTGTTTTCACCGTCGCCAATATTTCCTCGTTGGTTACATCCGGTCTTGTGCGAGACAGGTAGAGCCATATATTTTTTTCACTTCCATTGCATAGATGGAAGCAGACATAACATTGTGGTGAACCAGATGTGCATTCGGTTGCTTATTGTACAAAACCATGTCCACGAATAAGTTTGGCATCTCGGGTGGGACTGATATGGGGCCAGTTATTAACCGATTGCTACTGAACATATTGCTACTGGTTGGTAAATGTCTGGACAATGCGTATCATTGGTACTACGCGTACCTGCAGATATAAAATAGATCCTAATGCGATCCTTAGCCGCCTGTCCAGTAACTCCTATCCCTACCTCCCCGTGGTGCCGACTGGGGTATGAGTAACCATAGGAATGATCGGGTAACCAACCCCGGTGGTACCTTGGTCATATGCTGACAGGGAAGGGGGGGGGCTGTTCTCCATGTTAGGGGCGGCTCAAAACAGCTGATTATTGTCCTTGTGCCAGGGTGGGACACTAAACAGTGCTGTGCACGATGGTGCTCCGGCGGAAGCCCAACAAGCCGCCCTTAAAAAAATCAATGTTACAAATAATACAGAAGTTAATACGGACCGGAACAATCGGCAAAGACCTAGGCGACGAATTAAGGACTACGATTGGAAACTCGAAACATGGAATTGCAAATCGCTCTGCTTTCCTGGCTGCGAGCGGATAGTCTACGACGAACTTCAACCACGTAACTTCAAAGTCGTAGCACTGCAGGAGGTTTGCTGGACAGGACAGAAGGTATGGAAAAGCGGGCATCGAGCGGTTAATTTTTACCAGAGCTGTGGTACCACAAACGAGCTGAGCACCGGCTTTGTGGTGCTGGGCAAAATGCGTCAACGCGTGATTGGATGGTTTCCGATCAACACTAGAATGTGCAAGCTAAGGATTAAGGGTCGATTCTTCAACTACAGCATCATCAACGTACACTGTCCACACGACGGGAGATCCGATGACGACAAGGAAGCGTTCTACGCGTAGCTACAGCAAGTGTATGATGGCTGCCCGCAGCGGGACGTAAAAGTTAGTTAGTAGAAGAGATGAATGCAGCACGGGCGAGAATGCTGCAACACCGAACGAGAGCGAAAGTGGAACGGTATAGACAGGCACGGAACAGGCAAAATCCTATTTTTCGAAGGAAAAAGCGCCAGAGGGAAGATTCAGACCGCGAAGAAATGGAAGCACTGTACCGTGCTAACGACACACGCAAATTTTATGGGAAGTTGAACAGCTCACGCAAAGCCTACGTACCACAAGCTGATACGTGCAGAGACCTGGATGGCAACCTTCTCATAGGAGAGTGTGAGGTGATTGAAAGGTGGAAGCAGTATTTAGACGAGCACCTGAACGGTAATGTTACAGCGAACGAAAGTGGCGCGGTAATAAATCTAGGAACGAACGCAGAAGATGACAGGACCCAGACCCCAACCCTTTGCTAGTGGAGGACCAACGCGCCCTTGGAGTCTTTGAACAGAAAGTGCTGCGTACCATCTACGGTGGAGTGCAGATGGAAGACGGAACGTGGAAGAAGCGAATGAACCACGAATTGCACCAGTTGCTGGGAGATCCTCCCATCGTACACATCGCAAAAATCGGTCGACTACGATGGGCTGGGCATGTCGTAAGAATTTCGGACGACAGCCCTGTGAAACGAAGCTCGAAAACGAACCGACAGGAACAAGAAGAAAAGGTGCGCAACGAGCAAGGTGGATCGTTCAAGTAGAAGGCGACCTGCGGACCCTCCGCAGACAGCGAGGCCGGCGAGAAACAGCCATGGACCGAATAGAATGGAGACAACTTCTGTGTACAGCAGAGGCCACGCCGGCCTTAGTCTGATTGGTAAGGTAAGGTAAGGTACTGAACACAAGACTCGAGCGTATGCGACAACAGCTTTATTTCTGAGTGCAGATTTTTAGGATGATGATATAGTATACGCGCAGCGTTTCGGAAAAGCGAAACGAGTAAAAGCGAAACGCAACGTGAGCTATGACATAGTGAACGCGCTTTATCACGCGTTTGACCGAGCGTGTTCAGTGTGAACATAAACATTGATGCAGGTGACTTGTTTTGTTGTTATTCGTAGTGTTCGAGATGGCTTCGTCAGACGAGGAATATACTGCCTCCCCGCGTACAATTGATTGAATTTTTAATAAAAAAAGAGAATTTGAAGTGCATCTAATTAATCGGTCAGAAGAAGGGATGGAGAATTAGATTAGCTCTATCCGGAGTTGAGAAAATACCGGGACATATTCCGCTCATACAGAATGTCAATAGATACGTTTGACATGGTGTTGAGTTTGATCGAAGGCAGGCCAAATTGGACTAATCTGAACCGTGAACCAATGTACGCATGTGAATGGCTGATTGTCACTCTTAGGTAATTTATCAGATCATAATTTTAATGCTTTAACTAATATACACTGCTTTTTGAGTAGTAGTAGTAAAATTGATCTTTATTTTCATTGTTTGTCTTATATACTAATTTAACATCTTAAGTGTTTCAGCCCATTGGGCTCTTCAGCTTTGTTTAATTGTTTGTGTTTGTTGTGTTTAAAATGTTTATGTTTTACATGAAATATTCAGTTCGGCCCTTGGGGCATTGTTAGTTTTAAAATTTGATAACCTACCTAATCTACAACTAAAACTACAATTTAAAAATCCTAGGGGTGGGGAACCAGATTCCGAATGATCTGGTGATCCGATGTTAGGCAGCGTGCCCTGTACCGATTGATAGACTCACTAAAACGATCGTCGAGCATTTTTATCTCAGCCAGACGGTGGACCTCGGATGTTCTTGTCCTCGGAGGGGTGTTCATTATCATCCTGAGGAACTTGTTTTGTACTCTCTGAAGTTTCAGGAGATGTGTTTTTGCACAACTCTCCCAGATTGGCATTGCATACTCGATGACCGGAAGTATAATTTGCTTGTAGACAGCAAGCTTATTTTTAAGGGATAATGTAGACCTTCTGTTGATCAATGGGTACAGTAGTTTCAACAGAGTATTACATTTTGTGACAGTTTTGTCAACCTGATCCCTGAAAATAAGCTTGCTGTCTAGAGTGACACCAAGATAGACAGCTGATTTGGTCCATTCCACCGTTGTGTTGTTCAGGCTTATTTTACAATTCTCAGGCGGGACAAGTCTGGGAGAATTAGAGTGTGGAAACAGGATGACCTGGGTTTTCGCTGCGTTGATACAAATCTTCCATTCAGTGAATTATTCTGACAGAACATTCAGGCTTCGCTGCAGTTTCGCGGCACGCGCTCTTATTACCCTACCATTGTGGACGACTGCGGTATCATCGGCGAACAACGATAGAGATCCATTTTCAGGGAGCGGGGTATGTCCGAGGTGAATAGATTGAACAGAAGTGGACCTAATATACTTCCCTGCGGAACACCGGCGGAGATCTCCTGACTACCGGAAACTGCACCATGCAACGAAACACGGAATGTCCTGTCAGAGAGATAATTTTTAATAATCTTCACCAGGAAGATTGGAAGATTGTATCGCTTGAGCTTGTACACCAAGCCATCATGCCACACATTATCGAAGGCCTTCTCGATATCGAGAAGGGCCATAGCGGATGTTTTCGAAACAGACTTGTTCCGCCTGAGGATGTTCATGACTCGATTAAGTTGATGGACTGTTGAGCGACCATGACGGAAACCGAACTGCTCATCCAACAGGATATTGAGCTCGTCAGCAGATGTTAGGAGCCGTCGGTGGATCGCTTTCTCAAACAGTTTAGATAGACCTGAGAGAAGGCTGATTGGTCTGTAGCTTCTGGAACATGAAGGATCTTTCCCAGGTTTCCGAATGGGGATGACTTTGGCTGACTTCCAGCACGATGGGAAGTAGCCAAGACGGAGGCATTGGTTAAACACCACCGCCAGATGGTTGTAGAACTGGGAGCTCAATTGCTTGAGCTCCAAGTTAATGATGTTATCGAAACCAGGGGCCTTCATGTTCTTAGAGGTCTTGATATAAGTCAACAATTCGTCAGCTGAGATCTCCAAATCTTCGGAGAAGTCGTTAGGACTTTGATCGATGTTAGTTATAAGCGCGCTAACGGCAGCTTCGTGTGGACTGACGATGTTTTGACCGAGATTGTGCGAACTGACGAAGTGTTGACTTATCTCATCGGCCTTCTCTGCAGGAGTTATCAACCGATCCCTTGAGTCATTGACGTCTAGTGGGATCAACGGTGGAATGGGCCTTGGCTTAGTTTTTAAAATTTTTGTCATCTTCCAGAACGGCTTAGCACAATCTGGGAGAGAGCGAATTTTGTCAGCGAAATCATTATTTCTAAGGTCCACCATTCTGGCCTTAATAATTTTAGAAACTTGATTGCAGTGACGTTTTAGAGTTGGTAAACCAGTTCGCTGGTACTGCCTCCGTATGGCGTTGCGTAATTGTATCAAATCTTTAGTGGGTCTATCAATGGGTACAGAGTTGCTCACCTGTTCAATCGCTGGAATGTGTTGCTCCCGGGCCTGGGAGATCGCCTGTTCGATGGACTGCAGTTGTTGATCGATGTCATCGACCGACTCGATGTGCACGTTGAAATCGACGGTGTTGTCGACGTGTTGTCTGAACCTCTCCCATCTGGCACGATGATAGTTCCGTCTGGTGATTCGATGCCGGTTGACCGAGGACCCAACTTCGACCACCACCGGATAGTGGTCCGAACTGAGCTCCTGGTGCACTACCGGCTGGGCGATGTTGTTCCCCATGTTGGTGAGGAAGATGTCGATTGTCGAATGGATCCCGGATCGGCTCAACCGGGTGGGAGTATCCGGGCCCAGGACGGTGTAATGTCCCTCTTCTAGGTCTTCCTGTAGAATAATTCCGTTCCGATTCCGCCGGGTGTTCCCCCAGGTTTCGTGTTTCGCATTCATGTCGCCGGCGATGATGAACTGCCCCTGCCTCCGAGTTAGCTTACGGATGTCGTTACGTAGGGCCGTTGTTGTTCCGTTGTTGGTACTGGCTTGCTTGGGACAATAGGCCGCGATGATGGTGATTGGGCCGACGGCAGTTTCGACTTCGACTCCGATGGCTTCGATAGTCTGCAGCTGAAAGCTCGGAAGCAGATGGCAGTTGATGTTGTAGCGCAGGGCAATCGCAACTCCTCCTCCACTAGAGCCGCTACGATCCAGTCGCACAATCCGGTATCCAGGGATGAATATGCTGATTTCCGATTTGAGGTGTGTCTCGGTGACGATGGCGATGTCGATGGCCTTCCTGTTAAGGAAGTCACCGAGCTCTACTGTTTTGTTCCGGATGGAACAAGCATTCCAATTTAGGATGTTTATGGTGTGTTTACGGTCCATACTTAGTAATGGACGTCATCGTCACGGATGTGGCGGCTTTGAGCTGTTCCTCCTTGGAGCGGCAGGAACGTAGTTGGCGATAGAGCTCTTGCACGAACTCCACCATTTGCTCCGAGTTGTAGAGCTGTTCATCGACGGGTGGTTGCGTGAAAGTACTGCGACTCGCATTACCCCAGCCTGGAGGAGGAGTCGGGTTGGGGGCGGCGGCGGCTGCCGCGAAACGATGCACTGCTTTTTGACGTAGGACTACGTCTTTCATTTCTATACTGGGGCGCCGTTCTAAAATTTCTGAAATCGACAGCGTTACGGATCATTTTGGATATTTTGAGCGATAATAACTAAGTCATTGCATAACTGATTTTCATATCGTTTGCACCAATCGATTGGAAATAATTCTACGTATCAGTTTTAGTAATCAAGTTAATTGATTTTTAACATTAACTTATTAAAAATAACGTAAATGTAAGGTGATGTCTTATAATTTCGATTCGCAGAGTAAATTAACCAAATTTCCTAGCACAGTTTTCAAATCTAAGCAAGAGACGTCTCCCATCGTCTTCTTCTTCTTATTCTTTGTTCTCGAGAGGTAGATTCTGTTTCACGCTAGTGTTTGGCAAATCTGATTCCCCTCCCCTTTTAATGAATTTGATTCACATTGCTTGAGTTGATACCCCCTTTTGTTCATGCAATGGTACCCGATGCCATGATAAAACGCACATTTCCGAACAAATGCCTCATTCGTTCGGCAGCATTGGAGCTGAGCGGATCTCCCGGTGGGAGGTAAAGCTGGGCAGCACCCACATGAGGCGAGACATGACACGAATGAAGTCTCGACTCACATCCATCCCCCGGTCGTGACTTAAAAAGCAGCTGATGATGGCAGTACATACAGTGGATTCCTGTCAAATATTCAGGCCATACATACAAATTTCGATCGCGTTCCCCGACAATTGATGAAACCCGCCCTTTTCAACCTGTTCTTTCTGGGCGACCAAAACAATTTTCCCAATAAAAGAGTTTGTTAAATTAATAGTTTATCTTGAGCTAACCATAAACAACAACCGACAAAATACCAAACGGCTCTTTTCAGGGCCACTTAAGGAGTTCTAAAGAGTTGAAGATTTTCATACACAGTATTAACGCTCCTAAAACACCTAAAGACTAATATTGTATGCTTTTCTTCAATGGAACAAAACCAACAACAACGACCACCCATTCTACTGTCTACCAAATCATCATCTGGTACTCGACAATTACCGGATCACTCCAGGAACAGCGAATAACTGAATACCAAATGGCCCTTTTTAGGGCCACTTCAAGAGTTATAAAGAGTTGACTATATTAATTTTCGTGAAAAACTAAATCTAATAACATGTGGTTTGATGAGTCTTTAGACTGAACAAAATATAGTGGATATTTATTAATTGTATTACAATTCCTCCACATCAACAAGCAGTCTTACGTCGACTTTGCAGATATGTCACTGACATATCTCACCTTTTCGTTTTTTCTACAGGTTTCTTGCTACAGTGTCATCCTTTCAAACCCTTGGATTCTCTTGTCGCATGGGACGGCCAACAGTAGCATACATTGTCCGGGAAACATGCCAAGTGCTTTGAAAAGTGCTGCAGCCTATGTATATGTCCCAGCATGTTGCAAAGGAGTTTTGGGCCAAATGGAATATTCCTAATTGCATTGACTGTATCGACGGAAAACATATTCGCATCAAATGTAAAGGCGGATCAGGATCCATGGCGTGGAACTATAAAGGCTTCCACTCTACGGTTCCGCGAGCTGTAGCAGATGCCAACTACAAGTTTCTGACAGTGAATGTTGGACGATGGGGTCAACAGAGCGACGGAGAAACCTTTAGCGCTTCCAATTTATACGAACATATGATGAATGGGACCTTGAACATCACCAGCACCTCTGCCGAATCTAAGCATCAACATTCGTCTTCGTGGGCGATGAGCCATATCCGCGTATGAAGAATTTACTGCGGCCTTATCCACGATCACAACTTGATGAAGCGAAGGAATACTTCAATGCTCGGTTATCCAGGGCAAGGAAATGTGTCGAGTGTGCTTTGACTGCCAAATGGAGAATCCTGTGGAAGACCATTGAAACTGGATTGGATCTTGCGGATGATATCCTTAAGGGGATGTGTATCATCCATAAAGTTATCATCGATCGCGAAGGGGTTGATACGCTGCTGGAAGAACCTGCCGATATAACAAACGCTACAATTCAGCTCCCATCTCGTACAATTCAAGAAGACAACTCGTACAAAATTTGCACAAAACTGGTCGCTTTATACGAGAGTACTTTACATAATTTGTGAACAACAATAAACTTGGTTGAGTTTGAATGAAATGAACTAAATAAAAGTTTTACATCGGTATCGCTGAAAAATATTCTAGTATATTCAAATATATTCAAGTACATTCCCTCGGGTTATAATCAATCATACCTTGACGGTCCGTAAAGCTTGCCGTCTGAGTAAATCTTTGCAGAAAACATTCAGAAAACATTCCCTGATATGTGTTCCACACATCCATATACACAAACATACGCACACATTCATAAATATACATACATACAGATACTTACACACGGACGTCATATTTAACGGAAGACAATGAAAAATAAGATCTCTCATTGCAATTAGATCATGTCAAGAAGTTGCGAAAGAATTGTTCTCATTTATTGCGACTTGTTCCTCTTGTAAACATACTTTTGTACCAGACCCTGCACATCCATTGGAAACTCAATTTTTTCTTCAGGCTTCAGTTTTCGGACATGCGGTAGCAAACTCTTGAAGAATGCAGCATCTTCGTCATCGTCAGTGGTACATTTTCGAGCTGCCTTGCTTTACTGTAGTTTTAATTTTCGAGCCTCAATATCGATCAGCTGTTGTTGGGCGCTTCGTTTGGTGGGTCTGTTGGGTGGATTTGATAGATTGAGGATTTCTGTTACCGACTCGACTCCATAATTATCTACATACTCAACTTCAATGGGGTCAATCACACTTTCAGCAACGGTATTCTGCTCAACGTCCTCTTGAGGAACAGCATGGATTCGAAATAAGGCCAGGAAGTGTACGTCTCGAAGTTCAATAGGCTTTCATCGCCAGATCTCCCTTCCGGTATCTTTCGCAGTTTCTTGCCAAAAGTATTCCGGAGGCTTTTCCATTTCTTTTTCGCTGCATCGACTGAAAAGTAAAAAAAGTGTTGTTTGAGTGCACAATATATAATTTTTTATTTACACTAGACACATCTCCTCTTAGCACAATTGCCCCCTCTTTTTCCACTACTAATCTGTTCCGGTATAGTTTAGTGCTTTTTTGGCAAAAACCGAATAAACTAAATTTTCGGCATCGATATCCATTTAGAATCACAAATTCAGCAGAATAACAACGAACCACAACCATAGACTAAATCTAAGACCAGTAGGTCCCATACAAAAATGATTTTTTTCTTGGCTCAGTCAGCACTAGTACATCGGTCCCAAGCTCAATAATGCGCCTCTAATAATGAACTCACACGAACACACTCTCAAATATTCTGTCAAAATAACACAGCAAATCAAAACAGAGGCGCAAATATGTACAGCAAGGTGCTGGCTTCAAGGTGTAATTCGGACCAAGGGGTTCTACAACAGTGAACCAATTTCAAATCTCTAGTTGCATATTGATTGTTGCCACAACCCTAGCCGCAGTCTACACGCTATTCGTCAGCTACTCAATGTTTAACTCAAAACTCACCCAAAAATGGGTGCTTTTACTCATGATTTACTGGCCAGTCGAGTGGTGGATTCTTTCCTGCCTTGACGTAGGTAACCACTAAGCAGTTCCAGAGCGTCTTTACGGCAGCCTTTCAAGCAATTAAGTCGCCTTAAATGCTACATACATGCCGCTTTTGGCCCAAAAATTGTACTATTTATGCAAAAATGTCCGTCAAACGATACCAAAGCTCCAGTTTGGCACAATTAAAACATTCCCAATCCAAAATACAAAGTACCGATATTTTACAACGGTCTCGCGATTTTCAAATACAACTTTTGCAACTGAAAATCACAGCACAAAATTTCCCTTTTGGAATTGTGATCACTTGATTTCACACTCAAAAAGCCTTAAGTTGTAAGCATTTTTTAATCAAGAACACGGCGGACTGAAGTGGCGGACTTAGTCGGTGCTTCGACCTACCCCGCAGTGGGATGTTAGGCTAAAAATGTCGTTGGTTCGAGTACCACTGTACACATGCCCTTTTCGCTCAATTTTCCTAAAACATCTGTTATATTTCCAAGCCAGCCGCACACTGACGGAACTATCAAAACTTTCTCTTCATATCTTTCATTCTAGCCAAAAACATTGTTGTTCACTCTTGGTGCCTCATGGTGATGAGCGAACATCTCCATCTACAGCTGAATTATTATTTTACTTTAACCTGTCCCCTCTTATACATTTTGCTTCTTATTTTATTTTCTCGACGCCTTTCTTTCTATTCAATGGTGGCTAAGGTAATAGAAACAAATACTCTTTTACTGTTAAAGTCAGTTGATCGTCCTGAAAACCCCCCATTATGGACCTCTTCGTCCTGTACAGGGTGTCTGCAAATGATCCGAACAGGCTTGGACGGCATGCCTCAACACAACCAAGTGGATTAAACTTAGCATACCTACATGGTTTAACATCCCATGACCATTGCCCTTGTACGCAGTTAGGTACATTTGTGATTTCTAATGCATTCCAAATGAAGCCGAATGAGTTGCGCGCGGATGAAATTGAACTTTTTCGAAAAGGAAAAACTGTTTCAGTGATTGCAAAGACCCGGAATATGACAAAATCTACTGTGAGTGACGCCATAAAACGCTACCAACAGCTTGGAACGCTAGATGACCGGGTATGGAGAGGAAAAAAGCGCACCGTTCGGACTCCACAAATGCGCGACATTATCCGGTGACGAATAAAGCGAAATTCTTCAATTTCCATCCGAGTGTTGGCGAAATCACCGAACTTTTCAAAATCTTCCGTTAGAGCCATAGTTCACGACGATTTGAAGCTTCAGCCATATAAATTGTGAAAGAATCCCTACATGAATGACACCATTAAAGCAAACCGGTTGAGAAAAGCTAAGGTTCTCCTGAACAGCTTATTCGAGGGCCGCTATCGGTCAGTGCTGTTCACCGATGAAAAAGCTGCTGTCATGGTTTGGGCTGGAATAACTCATTTCAGCAAAACCCCTCTGATCTTCATCGATAAGGGGATAAAAGTGAATGGAGTGATATATCTGAAGCTTCTTACTTCCACAGAAGCTCCTTGGGCATCGCAGCATTTCGGCAATAATGAATGGATTTTTCAACAAGACTGCGCGCCGGCTTTTCATTTTCACAAGCTTTTAAAAGAAAGATGAATGGCCTTCTAACTCACCGGATTGGAATCCGATGGACTATTCGGTATGGTTTATCTTGGAGTCAAGAGCCTGAAGTACACCACATAAATCACTGACTAGAACATCTAAAATTGTCTCTTTCAATGGTTTGGGAACACATATCTGTCGAAGAACGTGGCCATCGTGGATAACATCCCGAAACGTTTGAAGGCGTGCATGTCAGCACGGGGCGGCCATTTTGAAATGAACAAATAACTTGTAATTTGCAATCATATGGCTATAACAAACATTACATATTGAATTTTTAATGCAACAACAGAAGATAGTTTTAACACCATTTTGTTGTACGGATAATATTCGGACACCCTCTATTGGCAGAAATTATACTGGCGGAACTGTCCGTCAGCGTACGGTGGATTTGGAATGCTCGAGTAGTAATGTACTTCGTAAAGTGTGTGTTTCTTCATTAAAGAAACACGTAATTTACGTCAAATAGAAGATCATTCCAATTGAATGCCAGTTCGACATCCTAAGTGAAAGGTAGAAAGTCCTAGCATCTTTCCATAACACAGACATCAAAAGTAACAACGCGCATAAAAGAGTTCATAAGGTATTGCGCTTAACTGAAGCGGATAACGATTGTAACCGAATTATGATAATGGAAATATTCTATAAGGGCTAGGGAATGGCTTAAGCACCACGGGACCCTATTCCAAGCACGTGTTTAATATAACGTGCATTTTTTTTGCAGTTTGGTGCTTCATCTAGTGTAGCTTCATACTGCCAAAAATGAGCGTTGTAGATTAACGATTACCCCGTGCTTGGGATAGGGTCCTGGGGTACTTAAGTCATTCCCTACCCTGGTATGTGGGAAGGTATAGAAAAATGATCATTAAAATTTAAAGCAAAAATCGAAAAGTAAAAGTTGCGACAGTTCTCTTCCGTAGAAAGCGGTTTGCTTTCACAACAAAAACCTTTAAACCGTCCATCAATGATTTTCCTGCCCCGTAAGTTTTTTCAATACAAATTATAGAACGGATAGCATTTGATAGCAAATTATTTGAACCAAAATGGATCATCTATCAGTGAGTGTGAAATTAAAAAAAATGTATGCTGTTTGGTTTGCAATATAAAATTGTCTTGTTCTCAATTTATAGTTTTTTGTTCTCAATTACTTTCAGAAAGAAAGCTATTTATTTGAAAATTTGTTGATTGAAATAAGGGTGTAATATAAGTTATCGTTTTGATAGCTGAATGTGCTTAAACTTTAATTCGTTAAGTTTCCGGTAAGTACAACATATAATTATTTATGAATTCACACTTACAATACCCTCTTAATATGGGCAATCGTAACCTCTATCGATCGCAACTGTAACCAAAATATAGTTTACTAATTAACCTGCTTTTTTTTTCAGGATATTAATCTTTCTTACCTTTACTTTTCAGGATAACGCATGAACCGACGAACGGACTCCAGATAAGAAATATACAACCACCTTTTAATAACTTTGGACATCACATACTTGTTGAAATATAGTAAACAGGATCACTAGTAGCAACCGAATGCTCTTCTTCGTCACTAACGTCTTCGATGATATTGAAGTCTTCCGAATAACTCGCGTTTTCTGCTCCTTTGAAAATGTAAAATCACTTTAATTCCATCACTGTGTTTGACTAATTCATTGTTTATTCCTCAGTTCGGAAACCCTTAATTCACAGCCGACGTACTTTTTTTGTCACAGGAAACGAGTACAATTTTTATCCAATGCAGTAGATGCGAACGTGGATAACGAAAATGAAAAATTCCTAACCTCGCTTTTGGAACACGTCTATGTTAATAATCACTTTCAGAGAAAGCTGGTTATAAGGTAGAAAACCTATGACGATGTTACCTGTTGATGCTTCCGTATTTATGTAAAAAGTCAGCATAAAATAGCTGTGAAAATTTAAAACTATGTAAGAGTTGCTTCCCGAAGATGAGAATGTCCGTAAGGAAATTTTTCAATTTTGATTCAGTAACTTGTTTTGATTTAAATTAACACGGTGACTGCATTGCGTAGGAAAGCTGAGGTACTTTATAAATACAAATCGACATCGAATTCAACTGGCAGTTGCAGCTCAATAGTAGATCAATTTCCTTAGCTACAACTGCAACTTGGCAGAACATGACTAGAATAAGTTTAAGGGATGAAAGTTAATTATCATTCGGGGTTAGTGTCGTATATTTTAGTGTGATCAACTGCTCAGCATTGATTAGGGCCTGTTCATAACCCATGTAGACTCATTGTTGAAAATCGCATAACCAAACACCCCCCCCCCTCCCCCCACCCCATGTATTCCATACATTGATTTTTGAAATTTTGTATGGAGCATAGACATTGGTCTATGTGACATGTAAACCATGTGATAAAAATAATTACTTTTGAAACTATCAACGAATAGAAACATCTGAGAGTGTACGTCCTATAGAACTGGATAGAAGTATCTCTGAGTAAGATTCGTCGGTCGTGTACAACGTTACTTGATTGCATATGTAGTAGGCGCAATCAGCACGAATCATTGCATACAAGTTAACAGTTTCGAAATAACTACACGCTAGTTCAGAAGTACCCGTTAATTGGGTATTTTATACTAATATGTGGAATTTATTTTGAAGGTGTTTAAAAATGGGGTCCTTGAAAAATAGGGTCTTTTCAGTAAAAAAAAACTAGAAGGGACAGCGCAATGGGGTTGTACGCAAAGTTGACGTAGGACTACGAAGCGATGTGCAGTCTAGATCGCTTGATTGTTTAAAGAGTGGTCGAAATTGGTTTCCTTCCAAATCTAATTCCTATACACTAAACGTTCGCACTACAACCTTGATTATTTGATATAGCCTGTCTTTGTATCTAAATTCATACATTTTGTTTTCACTGCAAATAATATGTATGACATATGAAATCAAGACACTCTGTATCACGTGATATACCTCGTAGTACGAATGAGTTATTAGTCATTTGGGAAACTTTTACCCAAGAGGCTGGTTTTGTTCACCTCAAATTGCATACGGTTTCTACTAGGTCTATGTGTGTACAACACTGCTAAAAATGCAAATGTCAAAAACATTACGGCTTCGGCACACGAAAGATGTTTTTCACATTCGAACACCCCGAAACCCAGCCTCCAGCATTCCCATCCAGGGTGCTTGCTGCCGTTAACTGCGTTGCAACAGCCAACTGCACAGCTCCACGACTGTTGCAAGACTGAGTCAAAATTTCAGCTAAGAGCTGGTATGTTATGGCGTCGGATGCTATTGCACAAAAGAAGGCGGTACTAACGAAGTCAATGTGATACAAATTGCATCAAAGGGGACGAACTTTAGTCATTGTGCCACAATAATTATTTCTAATTAGTGCACGCTAGACGGATGATTTTCTCAACAGAAATATGCCTAGTTTGCTTTCCACCGCCAGCAACTAATCCGGTATGCATAACTAGGAACAATGGCGAACTCCACCACATAGTTGGTCTCTGAGTTGCAGTTTGGCTCGAATTATCCCTTCTAGACTTTCGTTCGTTAGTTGTTCAACGTTCTTTGTGATATAATCGGGGACGCGACGTTTAATGAATGCCATGTTCAACCGTGACGCGGTAATTGAATTGACAACAGCACAATAGAAAAATTCAACCAAACTCTTTATCCTAAAGGGTTTGAGCTGTTTAGTGGAATACCTGTAACTAGAAATTAGAAGAAAAATTAGTATTTTCCATTAGACGAAATACGCGTATCTGTCGAAGATAAGCAAACTCTTTAGTTAGTAAATTGATTTGGTCGTCCTGAAAAGGACGGATTTAGTTGAAGGGGGAGAAATAGTTTGCGATTCCACTTGGGCTGTCTTTCTTCGTTCAGCTCCTCGTCGTTGTGGTTGGCCATCTGTAGCTGGCCAGGTTGACGGTGAGGTTGACGGGAGCATCGGCACCAGGAGCAAAACTGCACCAACGCTTCTCAGAGCAACGACTGCTCGCCAGTGCACCCCCCGATGTGCTTGCTGCCGCTGACTGCGCTTCTACGCCACTGCACAGCTCCACAACTGCCGAAATACTAAAGTATAACGTGAAGGTGTACCTGTTTTATAACCTTTGTGGCTGCCTAGGAGACGTTTGTTACTTAAATATGAAATCTGTGCTAGGAAGTACAGTGTATTTGGTAAATTTACTATGATAAATCGACATTATAAGACATCACCTTATATTTGCGTTATTTTAAATAGTTTTGTGTTAAAAATCAATAATTTTCATTATTGGAATCGACGCGAAGAAATATTTCCGATCGATTGGTGCAAACATTTAGAAAATGTTTGGAGGAACGGCTGAGATTTTAACGCTCAAAACCTGACCACATTTCGTGACGGTCGCAATAGATATTTTTTTAAACTGTACCCCAGTATTGAGAACAAAGACGTAGTCCTACGTCAAAACAAATGAGTCTTTGCATTCACTTTCGGAAGTGCCGTCTAGTTTTGGAAATAGGTAAAATCAATCAAATCAAATCAAAAGTTTGTTCCATGCATAACAATGTGGCCAAAATCCGTGCCAGAAAACTGTATGATCAGGTGTTGACAAAGTTCAATGGCTGTCTCCTCATGGATGATGCAACCTAAGTTAAGGCCGATTTCAAACAGCTGGCGGGACAAAAATTTTACTTGGCTCGGGAAGATGTTCCTACCAAATTCAAGTTTGTGTTTGCTGATAAATTTGCACGTAAATACATGATTTGGCAAGGCTTTTGAAGCTGCTGTAGAAAGACCAAGATTTTCATCAATGATAATAAATGTCTTATCAGAGTTGTACAATACGGAACGTCTCCAGAAGCGAATATTCATCAGATCCCACAATGAACCCGTCATGTTTTAGCCAGATCTTGCAAGCTTTCATAACAGTAAAACAGTGCTACAGTGGTATGAAACCCACGGGATTCAGTTTATACCGACAGAACTGTCCCCAGCTCAGGTCAATAGAGATATTTTGGGCCATTATAAAGAGGAAGCTTTGGACGACACTTCAAAAGCTTCAATGAAGTGAGAACCACGTAACGAGAGCCGGTTGATGAAACGTACACAGATAAAAATAAACATTGAATTTTCTGCGTTATCTAATGCACATAAAGGGAATGCTAGATTTGGCAGAGAATAATGGGATATTTCATGTAAATTTAAGCCAGATAACGCCTGAATCTAGTCTCTTGTATGAAAGACTTCAAACATCGTTGTATGGCACATAAAAAATTGCAAACAATTCCGTTGGTTACGCCTCCTTTGGCTTATGGAATTAAACGAAGGGAAATTTTACACGCTTTTAAAATTAATTATTTTTTTCTGTGTAGGTATTCCGGGAGAAGTCTGCAAATTTCTTCGAAATCGAGATGATCCTCTAAAGTTCACATAAAGTCGAACATTTTAGTTAAAACAGAATACATACTATTTTGTTAATGTATATTCGAAATATGCGCAATATTTTTTGGTCCAATTCTAACTGGGCCACACCTTAAAATATCTTGTCTGCTGTTGTAAACACTAGAAAATGCTTCTATGTATTGTAACAGCACGCGACAGTTTTTGATGGATTGATGCATATTTGTTAATTCGACTCAATTTAAATATGGACGTTAGTGTACACAGATAGAGAGAAATATTTAATTTTCTGCGTTACCTGATGCAGATAGGAGGAATGCTTTTTTTCGGCAGAAAATAATGAGATATTTCTTGTAAATTTAAGCCAGATAACGCTGAATCTAGTCTGTTGTATGCAAGCTTGCAAACAAAATGTTGTATGACGTATGAAAGATTGCAAACAATCTCGTTGTCTACGCCTCCTTTGGCTTGGAATTAAGCCAGGGGAAATTTTCCGCGTCTGTTAAAATTCATTTTTTTTTTCTGTGTACGGACAATCTTTTGACATGATTTTCAAGTATATAACGGACAAAGTTTTCAAGTATATTACGGTTTTATCTAAAAAAGAGGTATTTATGGTTATTTAAATGACTAAGATACAGAGCGGATCAATTCTACAGCAACTGAAATGGAAACAATTCAGTTGGGAATCAGTTTTAATGTTTCTTTAATGATGGAACATTTCAGTCAATTGGCAATTAATTGATACATCGTTCGTAAATTTTTCTTTTTCCTTCTTAGCGTTCCAGCTTATTGCTTGCTCTCAACTTAGTGTTCTAAATGCATTTCCGCAGTTATTAATTGATAGATTTCTATGCCAAGTACCATTTTTTTAGTTCCTTGATTATCGAAATGTTCAGCCCTGGGCTGGTTCATCTCCCGTCTTAGTCACTCAAATACCTTTTTGGTATTTTCGTAACTTATCCGGGAGTAAGATTCGAACTTGTGACTTTGGCGTGAGAGGTATGAATGTTAACCATAACGCTGGGGTCGCCCCCATGGTCAGGTACCATGATGGCCCACGAAGTCGAGAAATTTTCCTCAATGAAAAAATCCGGGACCAAACTGGGAATCGAACCCAGCCACCTCCAGCATCGTGTTGCGTGTAGGCATGTTTTTGAGTTCTTTCATCGTTTTATTTATCAATTCCTCCTCAGTTTTCGCGATGAAATTGTTGGAGTAGATCTAACGCTTCAGGTTGGCCCAGAAATTCTCGATGGTGCGCACCTGGGGGACGTTGGTCGGGTTCGATGACTTGGGTACCACATCGATATTCAGCCGCTCCATCTCCTCCAACGATCGCTTCAAGTAGTGGGCCGATGCCAGATCCGGCCAGAACACCTCGTCTTCGCCCTTATGGTATCTTGATGAACGACGCAACTTCCGGCATGCATTTCGTACTATAAATTTCCCCGTTCACCGCCAGTCCGGCGCGAAAGAAGAGCGGCTTTGACATCCCCTTCTCGCTGATTTTCAGCCACAGCAGCACCTTCTTGGGGAACTTAGTGTGTGAAATGAACTTCACCTCTTAGGTCACTTCCTTCGTGGGGGGAGTAAAATACGAAGCGCCCTGCCACCCGTTGCCATCCAGGATGAGATAGGTCTCGTCGTCCATCACCACCGCCACGTCGCGATTCGCCGGGAAAATCGAGTTGATCATCTTATTCAGCTCCGCAGCTCCTGCAGCTCCGAAACCAGTGGACACAACTACCGCTTCCTGACAGGTACGTCCATGTTTTTTTTTTAATAATCATTTATTTGTCCAGGCTCAATCGAATTAACTTTACAGAGCCAAATTTTCATATTTTTATACATCATTTATCTTAAAACTAAAGTTAGGAGGATAGAGCCGATTACTCGCGGCCGTCTCGAGGTTAATGGGAATTACAAATTACGGATGGGAAAAAGGGTGGGAATTTAAAGTATGGTTCACATAACACATTAAATTTAAATTCTAAATTATCTGAACACTTATAACTATACAATTTATGGTTTTCTTTTGACTTGAACATTTCTTGAAAAAGAAAAAAAAAACACACACACATACACATATAAAAAAAAACTTATACTAAACATACAGGTTAAACTAACTACAATCTAATGCTAATGTTAGTCAAAAACACATAAATGAGTTTCATGTACTCCAAATCATGTACAGCCAAAATATCTCGAATTGGCACATTGGGTTGTCTACCTCGAGCTCGAAGGGAATCATAAAGCTCAGATCTGGCTCCAGAATGTTCAGCACAAGACCAAATAACGTGATCTGCGTCCTGATAGCCTTGTCCACACTCACAGAGATTGCTGTCCCTCAGCCCAACCCGGTATAAATGAGCGTTCAAAGAATAATGATTGGACATGAGGCGAGACATGACACGAATGAAGTCTCGACCCACATCCATCCCCTGAACCAAGATTTCTTCGACACCTTTGGGATTATAGAATGTTGCCATCGCCCCAAATCTCCTTTACTCCATTTATATTGCCAGCTGACGAGTGACTGTTGACGAAAAATAGGAAAAAATTCGTTGAAGGCGATTTGTCGATCACAAATATCGCCTTCCATAGCGCCCACCTTTGCAAGCGAGTCCGCTTTCTCATTGCCCGGAATCGAACAATGAGATGGGACCCATACAAAGGTGATGATAAAATAACGCGAAGATAAAGCACTTAGAAGCTCCTGTATTTTCATGAGAAAATACGAGGAGTGCTTTACCGGCTCAATGAGCGAATAGCCTCTATAGAACTGAGACTATCCGTGAAAATGAAAAAATGATCCGGTGTTAGTGAGGCAACAATTTCTAGCGTAAAATGTATTGCCGCTAATTCAGCGACATACACGGAACAAGGTGCTTGAAGTTTACGGTTGGCGCTATAAATTTCATTAAATATACCAAAGCCTGCTGACTCCTCTATCAAAGATCCGTCAGTGAAGAAAGATTTAGTGGAATCAACTTGGCCAAACTTTGCAGCAAAATCACCGGAGCAATCATAGGACGATGATGCTTCAGGATTCCACGAAGCTCCTGCTTCATGGATAAATCAAAATGAACCGAATTGTCGAAATCGGAGAAGCAAACACGATTGGAAATGTTCGGCGAAGGGCTGACATCCTGTGTTATGTACAAATGGTACAAGGTCATGAAGCGGGTTTGAGGATTCAACTCAAGGAGCTTCTCAAAATTTTCGATCACCTGGGGTTCATAACTTCACACCTGGTGAGGAGCCGGAGAGATAATTCTGAAAACCGATCCGAGAGTGGCAACATGCCAGCCAGCACTTCAAGACTCATGGTGTGAGTCGAGTGCATGCAACCTAACGCGATACGAAGACACCGATACTGAATACGTTCCAGTTTAATGAAGTGCGACCGAGCCGCTGACTGAAAACAAAAACTACCGTATTCCATAACCGACAAAATCGTTGTCCGGTACAATGTTAGAAGATCTTGCGGATGCGCTCCCCACCAGGTCCCGGTAATTGTGCAGAGAAAGTTGATCCTTGGCTGGCACTTTCGCTTCACATACTCAATATGGGATCTCCAGGTGCACTTAGAATCGAACCAGACCCCAAGATATTTAAATGACATAGAATGAGTTATCGGCTTACCCCAAATTTGAAGCTTCGGTTGTGCAGGGTTATGCTTCCTAGAAAAAACTACCAACTCAGTTTTCTCCGTAGAGAACTCGATACCTAGCTCTAGAGCCCAAGTAGACAAATTGTCTAAGGTATCCTGTAAGGGTCCTTGCAGATCGATCCCATTGGATCCCGTGACAGACACTACGCCGTCATCTGCAAGTTGTCTCAGCGTACAGTTGTCACTTAGACAACCGTCAATGTCTTTGACATAAAAATTATATAAAAGGGGCTTAAACATGATCCCTGGGGAGACCCATGTAGCTAAATCGTGAAGCTGTAGAGGTTCCATGAGAAAGGCTCATATGTTTCTCTGACAGCAAATTGTACAAAAATTGTTCATTAATGGTGAAAAGCCACAAGCGTGGAGTTTATCTGAAAGAACTTCAACAGATACTGAATCAAAAGCCCCTTTATGTCCAAGAATACAGAAGCCATTTGCTCTTTTTTAGCAAAAGCTAACTGAATATCTGTGGAAAGCAACGCGAGACAGTCGTTCGTTCCCTTACCCCTACGGAAACCATATTGAGTATCTGAAAGCAGGTTATTCGTCTCAACCCATATGTCCAGACGGAAAAGGATCATTTTCTCCAACAACTTTCGAATACAAGATAACATCGCGATGGGTCGATAGGAGTTGTGGTCGGACGCGGGCTTACCAGGTTTTTGAATGGCAATAACTCTCACCCGTCTCCAATCATCCGGTACAATGTTGAGTTCCAGAAACTGATTAAACAAGTTCAACATGCGCCTCTTCGCGACGTCTGGGAGGTTCTTAAGCAAGTTAAACTTGATCCTATCAGCCCCTGGAGCCGTATTGCCACACGAGAGGAGTGCGAGAGAGAACTCTACCATTGAAAAGGGTTGGCTAATCTCATCTATCGAATTCGTGTTTTCGCGAGGAATCATCCGTGCCGGCACAGAATCTGGACAAACTTTTCGCGCGAATTTGAGGATCCATTGGTCCGAGTACTCTTCGCTCTCGTTGTTCGTAGTTCGGTTACGCAACCTTCGCGCCGTGTGAAGAGTACTCATCGACGTTTCGCGCGATAGCCCGTTCACGAATGTTCGCCAGTAACCGCGTTTCTTGGCCTTGATGAGGCTCTTAAGTTCGCGTTCGAGAGCCGTGTATACTTCGAAGTGCTCAGGTGTTCCACGTCTACGGAAAACTTTAAACGCGTCGGACTTTTTGCGGTAAACCTCGGTGCATTGCTGATCCCACCATGGAGAAGGAGGTTTCCTGCGAGATGACGTCCCTGGAACTGGTCGAGTTTGAGCTTGAAGCGCGCTGTCTAAGATCAGGTTGGAGAGGAAGTTATACTCTTCCAGCGGTGAAAGCCTTTCTACCGTCGTTACGGCTTCTTCTACTGCTGTCCTAAACTTTGTCCAATCGATGTGGCGGGTAAGATCATACGTGACGTTTACAGATTTCGACGGATTGAACCCGGTGGCAACCGAAATTTTTATGGGCAAATGATCACTACCGTGGGGATCTTGAATCACATTCCATGTGCAATCCAACGATAATGAATTCGAACAAAGCGTGAGGTCTAATCTACTGCCAACTGAGGATGTACCAGCCAAACGTGTTACTTCTCCATTGTTAAGAACTGTCATATTGAAGTTGTCACAGAGGTCATATATTAGGGAAGACCGGTTGTCATCGTACAGTTCTCCCCAGCCTGTACCGTGAGAGTTAAAATCTCCCATGACCAACCGTGGGGCAGGAAGGACCGAACAAATATCTGAAAGTTGTTTTCGGTTAATTGAGGCTCTGGGAGGAATATACACAGAAGCAATGCAAAGGCTTGTATTTTTAATAACAGCCTGACATGCGACAACTTCAATACCTGGAATAAGAGGAAAATTCACTCTTTAGAAGGAGTAGCACTTTTTGATCCCCAAAAGTACTCCCCCTCCACGCGAATCCTCACGATCAAGACGAATAATATTGAAATCATGAATCGGAAGATTGATTTCGGAAGAGAGCCATGTTTCACAAAGAGCGAATGCATCACAACCGGTATTGTGAGCTAAAAATTTGAATGATTCCAATTTAGGAATCAAACTTCGACAATTCCACTGTAGAACAGTGATCAAATCCCCGACCTCATTTGGAAAATTATCCATCGAAGGAAATGATAGCTGCAAGGATGGGCCACTTAATTGTCAATTGCTTCAAAAAAGTCTTCACTGTTGGAAGCATTGCCAAAACAATGCTTTTGAGAGGGTCAGAAATTTCGAGGTACTTGAAAATACCCTCGGCAATGTCATCAAATGAGAACAGCCCACTAGAGGAGGGAGCTTCTGTTCTTAAAATTGGGGCTTCAGAGGTTTTGGAAGTCCCCGGGAGAGATGGAAAGTCCTGGGTGTAGTTAGTACTACGAAAACCAGGTGGACTAGGATTTTCCTTTTTTCCACCTTTTCTTGAATTGGGCAAGCTGGTTTTGGGCTCCGGTTCAGCAACTTTCCGTGGGCGGACGCGTCTTCGCTTCCGTGAAGCACCTTCCGGAAAGCTGAATGATGTTCCCTCTTCAGCCAAATCAAAGTCAGACTCGTCATCTGACAGAGGAGCAAAGGGATTTGTATTGACATTGGGTGATGGTGAGGCTTTTTTCAGCATTTCGGCGAAAGATTGCCTGGAACGCTGTTTTAGCGAGCGTTCTAATTTTTCCCCGCGTTGTTTGTACGCCGGGCATGATGAGAGAGCATGGGGAGGAGTTTCCTTGCAGAAAGCGCATTTTGGTGTGCTGTCTGCACAGGCGCCATCCTCGTGCTTCTCCCCACAATTAGAGCAGCGTGCCTTATTGCTGCAATGGGAGGTCGTATGTCCCATCTGCTTGCACTTTTCGCAGATCATTACCCGAGGTACAAACAACCGCACAGGTAGTCGAAGTTTTCCCAACTCGACGTATTGAGGGAGAGCTGAACCAGAAAAAGTCACACGAAACGAGTCTGAGGGGTAAATTTCTTTTCACCCTTAGTGATCGATACTGTGCCTAGTTTTCGCACATCGAGTATCTTGACTGAATGAAGCAGAGGGTTCTTAAATCGACCAACCCCTGCTTCAACAGGATCTCAGGGGTCAAACTCGCTTCGGAGACCACACCTTCTATCTCAATACCTCGAGCTGGGATGTACACTAAATATTCCAGTGTAAAAAATTGAGAGACAGCAATTTCGTTAGCTTGTTTAAGGTTGGACACAACGACTTTTAGTTTATTGTGTCTCACCTTAATTATCTCGGTCACGGCCGAGAATCGCTTCGTCAGATCGTTTGAAATCTGATAAATGTTGAGAGGTTTTGTTTTGGGCCGAAAATAGACAACCCAAGGACCAGCTGAATTTTCAGGATAAGCACGCGATCGGGTAACTTTAAGAGCTACCCCATCATTTTGCGCCATAGATGATTCATCTTCCGATAAATCATCCATGGCTCGCTTGTGGGAGCTTATGGCGCTCAACCACTAACGTAATTAACTACAATCAATCACAGATACACAAATTAAAACTAAGCACACACACTCACACACTCTCAGTCACTCTTCACACTCACACACAATACGATTATAATGAATTCAAAAGAGCGAGAAATAAAAAATTATCTTATATACTACTAAAAAAACTTATCTTATATGTATCACTGATCTACTGCAGACGAGCGACGAATGTGCTGCTGCTGCTGCCGAGCGACGATGAGTGGCCGCGTGTACCGGCTAGGCGTGTAGCTGAACGATGGTGATAATGATACTGGTGATACTGGTCGGTGGTGGTTAGCAGATGATCGACTGCACGCTTCACACGATGGCCTGCTGGTGTGCGTGCCGTGTAGATGTGGAACAATATGGCTTTTCGATCGTGGCAATATTGCTAATTGCAATAAATGGCGTTGTTGCACTGTTTAACACTCAACGTTTTCTACTTCCGAAAACCAAGACTTTATTTCACTCGCGATTCAGAAAAAATTAGAGCTGAGGGCTTGAAACAACTTGTGAAAAGCTTCCAAAGCAACGGAGAGCTGACCGAACGAACTGTTCTGTTCGCTTGTTCACTGGGCAATGAGGTACGTCCATGTTCGCCAGGTACTTTTTCACTGTTTGTCCTGTTGAACCGCGCACGCAGCGATGACGCGCCACTTTTTCCTCGGTCGTCCTCTTCCTTTGGAGCTTCTTGTCGCTCAGGGTCGTCAGTCGTCCGGAACCGGGCTTTCTTTCGATGCTCTGATTGTTGTCTAATAGTGCCAAGATGTTGTAGATGCCGGAACGGGCGTATCCGGCGTCCACAAAGTGCTGCACGATGTCCGTTTTCGACGCGGTGGGGTGCCGTTCTTTGAACGCGCACACTTCTGAACGGAGTTGCTTCAAAGTATTGCCATCACGGTTAGAGTTCGACTGATGGAGCTGTCAAATTTAGTCTGCTGACTCATGAGTTACTATGATTGATGCTGCATGGGTAGTTTTGTCAGTACCGGTGAAGGTAAACCCATGAAAAATCGGCAATTTCTGTCCATTGTTTTTAAATGCAAACGTTATTGCCAAGGTTTTGGGCTACTCATATTGCCACGTAGACTTTTCTGGGGGGGTTGACCAAAGTATACACTCCATACAAAAATTCAAAAAAATGTATGGAGAAAAGTCTACGAGGGGGGAGGGTCCCTTTGAGTTGAACGATATATCTTTTAGATAATATATTAGGGAAGGTCCATTAATTATGTCACGCGATAAGGGGGGAGGGGGGGTTTAGGAAAACGTGACGATCCATACAAAAAAATTTGAAGGTCCATACAAAAAACGTGACAAGGGGGGGAGGGGGTTTTGTAAAAAGTCAATTTTTGCGTGACGTAATTAATGGACGTTCCCTTACCTATAATAACCGTAGGTAAGCGCGGAATTTGGCCAATATGAACATCGTCATGAGGAAGTGAAAGTCGACTCCGGCCGTATCGGAAGCGCATGCTGCCACCTAAAAGTAGTGGCTGAAAATGCTCGTCAAGGATGTCTTCCCTGCGAAGCACAACGTGGTTGTGAACATGGACGGAGAAACGTACCTGAGGCACGACGGCAATGAATGGCATGAGGCAGCTTTTTCACGCACTTCAGAAGTAGCGACGTGATGTACATCTCCCACACGAAGTTTTCGAGGAAGGTCTTCTTGTGGCTGACCATCGCATTTGAGAAAATAATTAAAATATACCGTTTGTTCAACTGCCTGACATTTTATCAATTATTAACAGTATTAGATACTGTTCGCTTACCATTCTAGATGATAAATCAATTGAATAATTTACAGTTCACGTTCAAAATACCGAAAACTAGTGTAAAAGTCCCGGAGTGTGTATACTTTTTTGACATACTGTATGTCAACATCATTCTTTTCGACGATTACTGGCAACTAAGTTAGGTTGCCTAACAGGCAGTGGATTCATTTTAGTAAAATTATGAATTTATACATGAGTCAATGAAAATTTGTTTTATATCTTTTTTTCATCCACCCGATTTTTTTTTCTTTTTTAAATGCAAGTGGCATGAGACATTTTGTTCATGTGCATGATATTGAGAAGACATTTACATTTTTTTCTACCTGTGTTGATACGATGTGTTTTTCTAATGACAATTCCCCGCTGCTCTTAATTTTGCTTTCAAGCCATTATTATCTATCTACACTACGTAATTTTAAAGATTTTTGCATGTTGCCAATTTGCAGTTTTTATTAGACCACCCTGTGTTTTCTTATCAGTACGAGAGATTTACACGCAAAAGCGCACGCCCGGTAATTTGTTCCACATGGCCGTTTTCAGTTGGTTGTCGCACAGCAACGAACTCATGCCAAACTGCAATTCCACATGGCATAAGGCTGCTGTCAACAATAGTAGAAATTAAGTCAGTGATCGGATTAGGTCGATCAGATTATGTTTCCTACGTTTACGTTGCATTAGTACATTAGTTTTGTTTTGTTTTTTTTTTTTTTCTGCGAATTAAGTTTTATTTCAGTCGCTAACAAAACATTACCGAAGCATGCTTTTCGTGGTTTATTTATCTGGTTTCGAGAATAAATCGCTGTTTGTAGCATGCAGCTGGATATCAATAAAGCTCAACATAATCTAAAGTGCTCTCGCACTAACACTGCAAAACTAACAACAAAGCAGTTCATATTCGGTCGTTTGAATGCGGCCGAATAGAACACCTTCATTTCGAATGAAGGATTCATAACAATCTATGTAGACGAAGTGCAATTTAGAATCATTATCAAAACATGCTTTTCACAGAGAAAGAAACTTTACTTTCGCCTTCACTTGGTGTCCCAACCACCCACAATGCTGAATTTGAATGCCGGTTGGGGCACGAAAGTGGAGTGCTCCAATCCAGCCGGCACGAAAACAACATTTTGCTTGCATCAGCATAAGTGCAGGCTTTGATTTAGTGCAGTACATGATGGGGCTCTCCGATATGGCGCTGCAGCGATGTTTTGTTTTGAAGAGCTGGCGGGAGGTACTCACCGGTACAAACCGAGTGATGTTGTAATGCGCCCACTTCTCGCTCTAGTGGAAACTGAGGGTTGCAAACAAGACCGTTTCCCGCCTTCTAAGTCAGTACCTTCCTACTTGGGTGAGAAGTTCTTGGAGAAGGTCTTCATCGAAAAGTTGTTCTGGATAGAGTCATCATTTGCGGGTAAGAAACGGTATCTTATCCAATACATTGAACGGCATTGACTCACTGGGATGCCATTCGATAAATATTGATGCTAAATTGATTACTCGCAGGTAACAGCGATGATTTAAACAGGGGAGTGGGCAAAAGCACTAAGTGGGGGCAGAATTCAACTCGCCTCAAGATGATCGATACCTATGATACTCATAAAACGATTTCAAAAAATATTAGGATTGTGCTGTAAGTTCTAAAGACTATCCCCCTCCCCCCTCGTAGACTTTTCTTGGTACATTTTTCCCCCAGAAAAATCTACGTGGTTTATGAATAGCCCCTAAGTGTCTTTTCCGGGAATTGTGACTCAAGCCAGAAAGAGAAAGCTAGAGACAAGAGCAAGATTTTCGGGTGTTATTTTGTTGCTTATGATTTGATCTTTTGAATGATAGGGTTACGGGATGTAATGTTGGCCTAGTACCTTGGTTCGGCCTATCTATTATAACAAATAAGTCATAACTGCAGCGTTATTTGATTAAACTATGGCAGCTTCATAGTCTTTAATGACAGAACATATGATTTCAATCAATGCAACGAATTCAAAAATAGCTATTTAAAAACAATTGAGATGGTGTCGCGATAATATTGAGCGAGGTGGTGAATTTTATTTGCTTTTTAGTCGTCATGATTTTAACCGAACAGTGGAAAAGTTCAAAGTCATGATTTTCAAACAGACTTTCATTCTATTAAATCCAAGAAAAATACCTTATAATGTACCAGCCACATGCAGGCAAAACATGTTTTTTTCACGTTCACTTCACAAAATTGAAAATATGCATTAATTTCACTAGAAAACAGTGGGCCAAATATTAGGGACATAATATTCTTTATCGTTCCTAACTATGGCATATGATATACAGTGAATGGCATTTCATTGGTATTGGTGACGTCTTCAATAAAAAAATATTGGAAACTTCATAGTGCTGCTTTTCATTCAGCGAGGTTTTGTTTTTATACAAAGGGCCTACAGTATGTAAACAAAGTTTATCCACCCCTTCTCACTTGGCACATTTGCTTCAAATAATCCACCAAATGATTGAAAAACGATTTTTAATATTGAGTTTATTTCTCAAGGGATAAAAAGAAAGTCAAATAACGATATGTTGATGTAAAAGGACGAATTGTTCGTGTTTGTGACCAAATATATAAGAAAACGATAAAAAATAATGCAGAATAAGTATATCCACCATAATCATTGAATATTTCGTGTTAAACCATTGGGATACCAGCTTCAATGTGTGCTTTGGATCCCCATCTTGCTGGAACGTGTATCTCCGGCCCAGCTTCAGTTTTTGTGCACTTGCTGCAAGTTTTCGTTTCAGTATATCCAGATAAACCTTCTTTGTCATTATTCCGTCAATGAATTCGAGTTCTCCAACGCCAGACGAAGCCATCGAGCCCCAAACCACGACTCTACCTGCACAAAAAATGATAAAAGAAAATAAATGATGTTGCACTAACTCACCTCCACCATGTTTGACTGTAGGATTTAAACACTGGGTTTCCAGACTTTCACCGGTTCTGCGCCATTTTCGTGTGATACCATCAGACCCAAATATCATTATTTTAGTCTCGTCTGGCCAAATGACCTTTCTCCAATCATCGACTATCCATGTAATATGATCTCGAGCCCACTTCAATAGTTTTCTAATGTTTTTCGCTGACAACCATGGTTTCTTAATTGCCACTCTACCCTAAGACCTTGTAGATGCAATTGATTTCGGATTGTTTGAGGTGTCACATGGATAGAAAATTCACTCTCAACTTGCTTTACAATGTTAAGAGCTGACAAACCTCGATCTTGTTCCGCCTTTCTGACGATAGCCCTGTCAATCCGGGAACTTGTCGTCGCCGGTCGCCCTGATCGCTTTTCTGGTGTGAAAGAACCACTCTTTTTGTACTTCTGAACAATTTTGGCAACCGTATCTTTACGTATCTGAACGATATTAGCAATTTGACGGTAGCTTTTACCGCACTTGTGATGCTCTATGATAAGTTTTCGGATACTCAGCGAAATTTGTGCGTTTTTAGGCATTTCGAAACACGAGAACTCAAATTTGAATCACGAAAGCTTCTACACTAAGAAAGGATAACTGTATGCAATGTTTACATTCGAAAAAGTGACAGCAATACACGGCAAAATGGTACTAAGCATGTTTGGGTGGATAAACTTTTTTTTGCATACACTGATATAGTCTTTCCTTGTATTCTTCCATACGCGGGGTAACGATCTGTGATGATGTTGTTTTGAGAAGGAAATAATTTCTCATCACCATGAGGCTCTAAGAGTAGAAAGCATTTTTTTTATGCTAGAACAAAGTTGTTAAGAGAAAGTATTGATAGTTCCGTTAGCTCACGGCAGGCGGTGAAAATTGGATAGAAGTAGTTTGAAATTGAGCGGAGGGCATTGTGAGGTAGTATTTTGAAACAGGAAACACAAACTTTTGCCAAGCATCCCCATGCGGGGTAGGTCAAGGCATGCACGGTCGTTTGCAAAAACCCATTAATGGGTGGAAAAACACCCATTTTCCCTAGAAGTGCCTCTCCCCATTTAATGGGTAAACACGATTTACCCATTAATAGGTAAAAGAAGTGTATGTCACAAAATGGGTATTTATTTACTCATTGCAAAAAAAACCAGGTTTCCCCAAAATGAGTTAAAAATTACCCATTTTGACAATAGATTTTGTAGAAATTTGGTAGATTGTAAATTCATGATATTCATGGTACCTAATCAATAAATACAAAAATAACAAATAATATACTTGTACTTGTTTTTATTCATGCCTTTTAGGGTTTACTTATGAAAATACAATCAATACATCAATATTTCGCATACATTTTAGATAGACTCGGCATCACTAGTTTTGGCTGTAAGAGATTCTGAAAACTTGGAAACAAGGTGATTAACTCCTTGCCACTGCGTTTAATCTTGTAGCCAACTACTTCAAAAAAAATCAATAATTCTTCTTATTGTCGAAGGAATCGGGACTCCGAAAACACAAAAACTCTTAAAAAACACATCAATTGCTTGGAGTCACGATTTCCAACAATCCAGAATTTCGCCCTGAATATAAATGAAGTACTGTTCGTTGTCGGTAATAATGTGAGGTTGCACTTTCTGCATGAGGTTAATTCCAACATACTTTGATAATTGTTCAGCTAGCGATGTATCATGTTTCTGAAAATACAGAGAATATAATAATCAGTAGTCTATAACCCATCATGTGATCATGTGGAAGAGGAGAAAGAAAAAAGTTGATAAGAAACAACTGAGAAAACATATAAAATTAAGTTAAATCATCCCACGTGATTTATGGACTGCTCTTGTCTAAATAACATCCAAAAGCTACATGATCTATTTTAAATAAAGTTAGAATTTCATATGCACTTTTTATAATTAGAAAGCGTATAATGCTTCTCTTGAAATTTACAGAGAGACTAGAGAACATCCCAGATGCGGTTTACATTCCTACAGCTTGATAGCCTATTCAGATTACGAGCTTTATTACGTGTTAAAGTGGAAAAAGTAATTTGAATGTATAACAGGGATACATTTTCAAAACGAATTATCTGATTTTGAAAACAAAGATTCAAACTTCTATTAGTCGAATTTGATAATTTACCCAAATAAACCAACACCAGCTTCTGGTAGAAGGAAGATTTTGCTACCTGTTTGTGAAGGTAAGCTTTCAAATGCGACAAATTGATGTGAGTATATTTGTTTACAATATCACATAAGTCGTTTTGAAAATTTATCCTCGTAATAGACTATTCATACTACGTAATTTATTATATGATAAAAAGCGAGATAAAAAGTTACTTGATGCCAATGCTCATACATTCAATTTTCTTTTTCCATTTTAACACTTAAGTCGTTTTGAACATTTATCGTTGATAAGGCCCAATCTGGGTTCCATATTCTTTATTCTTACATGTTTGATAAGTTGCAATCAGCCCTGGGCGAAAACTAGTACCATTGAGAAGCAGATGATTAATATGTACAATAATTTCAGGAAAATCAAACAAGAGCATTTTGAAGTCATTAGTATCTTTTGTACATGGTGCAGCAGATTTGATAATTAGTTTATTTGAATTTTAGTTATGATCGATTATAGCTTTTACTTGTTTTAAATTTAACCTTTTCATCCTTTTAACCTTTTAATATTTTGGAAATTGTTACATGTTTTAGATTGTAATTTGGAGATTTTGAACTTTGCTTCAAACTGAAGGCAGCTCAACTTACTAATTGGTCCACTTTTACGTATGACAATGGGATAATGTGAAATATGATGGATTTTGTTAATTGGATGTCTGTGAGGGAAATTTCGCTTGAAATTATCATGGAAACTTCTGATTGCAACCTCTAGGTGTTCAACATCGTTATTACTCAGCACGGTTGGAAATGAGTGATAGTAAGTAAATCAGCAATAATTTCTTGTAAACTTTCATGGCCGTCCAAAACATCACTAATTATGAAAGGCAATGATCTTAATAGCAACCATGTCTGCGACACAGATTCACTAATTGAATTGAATTGAATTTTAATCCTTTGCTACTGAAATTCCCTATCGGACGATTCTTGGATTCTATCTCACCGTAATTGAACGAGGCAATCCTATTGTTGAGCTCTAACTCTGAAATCGACTTTTTTTGGCATTCCGGCAATGCCTTCCAGTATGTCATGCATCGGGTCAAAACTGACGTATTTCGCAATATGAAAATATTTTAAGGAATTTAAGACTGTCTCTCTTTGTAAACCACACTTTAAAAGGGATCCACATTTTTTGCAAACAAACGGAGAGCATTCTTCCGGCTTGTATTGAGGTTATGCCCAAATTTGATGTGCTGTTTTAAATCGCCAAAAGTATTCTCTTTGATGTAACCACAGCCATCAACTGGGCAGGGATAACCTTTTATAATATTTATTTAAAAAAATCAGGGTTTTGAATACCTAAGATTTAAAATGCTTACCCTTCAGCTTTGCGTATGACTCTGCGTCCAACTTCTTTCTTAGTTCCTCCATAACAATCGTTTTACAATCAAGAATCTGGAAGCAATAGATTACATATATACAAAAAATATCATTTGTCTTACTTGCGTGGTTCCGAAGTTTTTAGTTTAAAATATTATTTTAGTTTTTCCACCAACAATATATCGGATACGCTTGGCTATAGCATTTTTTGTTCACCCATTAATGGGTAAAAATATACCCGATTTTTTTATTGCATGAGGCTTCCTTCAATGGGAATTTTTTAACTCATTGCATGATTCAGAAATTCCCCCATTTAATGACAGATCGGAGTGCTATATGAAAATGGGTGTTTTTTTTACCCATTAATGGGTTTTCGCAAACAACCGTGTGAACGACTGCACCACCTTGACTTTTTTTTGCATGTTTTACTTCCCTTTTCTGTTGATCTTGGCATAGATTTTGAAGACCAAGATTAATTCAAGTATATTTAATAGTGTAGGTACTATAGAATGGACCAAAGGCATTACAACACTCATATTATCAACTAATATTTGAATCGATAACAGGAAAATTGTAAATTTGAAGCAGGGGTGGATATACTTATTTTACATACTGTATGCAGGCGGATAAGTTCGAAACTGAAATAATATCAGAAAAAAACAATTCCTGAGGTAGTGTCCAAAAATAAAATTTGAAATCTATAGGGATAATTTGGTAAATTTGAGGTCATGGGCATATGCCGTTGTATTTTATATTCATCAATCATAAACTTATTTTCCCTAAAATGCAATCCCGTAATCAGATTTACAAACACGACCTCATTCATAATACCGATATATTCTAAACCGATCACATCTAATATGCTTAAAGGGTTAAAAAAGCGGTATTTTGTATAGCATCCTTGTAACGCGGTAAAGAAAATCTTTGCTGCAAATCAGCCCAAGTATTCACAGTATTAATCCAGTATAATCCAGCAAATGTCAGATCTGCCTGCTGGAGCGGTTCCATCTGTGTAAAAAAAAGAAGCTAGAACTGAGAGTTCAGTTGTATGCTTCATTTGAAACCGACAGGTGCCACTACTTCACCTTTGGCTGAACTAAATTTCATTTATTGATATTATCAGATTTTCGGCAATTTATTTTCAAACGTCTTTACATCACATTTCATTCCAGTTAGCAAACCAATACGTTTTATAGGTAAAATCCACCTTTTTATTTGAGTATTTGCTCATCGGTTCGCATTTCCATCATGCGTTTACAAACAATTAATTATGAATAAAACATATTTACTCATGCTTTGATTAAATTACATTACGATGCATTTTTACTAGGTACACTCCCGCTTCACTTTACTCAATTTTTGAGTACAATTGTATGCTATCTCTTTTTCTCTCACGGAAATGTTACTCAAAGTGAAGGGGGAGTGTAGGACCTTTGGGAAAACATGGCTGTCCTTTTAGAAGAATATAATTTGAGGCTTTTCCATCACAATGAAAACCCGATCTTCTTGTCAGAACAAATCACAAACTGCAATAAGGTTTATTGACAAATAAAGACCGGCGCGTCCAGCGTCGCGTCACGTCAGCTGTCAATGCCAGCGTTTGGTACTAAAACACGCACATGACGCGCAGGACGCTATAGACCACACAATACAGCGTCAACCAAGCGTCCGCGTCAATAATTTGTTTCAATTTTCGCTGGTGATAATGGAACCTGTTCAACGTGTGGCAACTTCTTTAGTTGCATTATATTATCTGCGTGAATTCACCTCCACTAGAAGTTCGCGCAGATGGTGGGTACGTCCATCAAATCGAAACCGCGACAACGATGGATATTATGAACAGGAATTCGAACGAATGCGACAAAAGGATCCTGAATATTTTCAAGATTCCATTCGTATGATTATACGAACTTTAGAATTCCCTTATTATGCCGTTGGAGATGCTGCCTTCCCGCTCAATAGCAATTTGATGCGGCCATACCCGGGCATGAATCTTCCATCGAAAAAGGATAATTTTAACACACGTCTAAGCATAGCCAGAAGGACAATTGAGAATGCTTTTGGGATATTAGTATCCCGTTGGAGAATTATGGGGAAAACAATAGATTTACATCCAGACAATGTTGTGAAAATCGCAACAGCCTGCGTTATTCTCCATAATTTTGCAAAGCGGCAGAACACTAACGAGTATAGTTCTACGAGATTCATTGATCAGGTGAATAGATCAGGAATTGTCACATGGGAAGATGAGTGACGATCACAAACTGTACCATTGTGCAGTGTCAATGCTGGAGACGTTTAAAGGGGAAATAACTCTAGTCGCAATGCATACAAGCTACGTGATACTCTTGCAGACTACGTAATGAAAAACTACGGTTATAACAGATATTAACGTTTATTGGAATGGAGTTAATCAGCAATACACTACAAAACAAACTATGTTGTTAAATAAAATATCATATGAACCAATGTCTGTTTTTTGCAAGGGTTTTTGATACAAAAATCAGAGACAAATAAACGAAACTATTCCTCCTCACTCGTCGAACAAGCATTTAAATATACACTACCCGCCAAAATAATAAAATCGCTTCGATAAGAACAGACGTTCGCAAACTAGCAGATATTTAACTAAAGTGTTTTTGCCCTTCTTACAAGATGGGTTTATACCTACAGTGTGCCCGCAGACAGACGTTCAAGCTCGAACAAAAGAATTCAAATTTGTTGTGTAAAATTCCATCTTGCACAGTAGCGCCACCTAGTCAACTAATTGCTACATTAAATCAGAAAGTTTTACTGGCTACCCATTTTTCCCTTACCAATCAAAACAAATCTGTGGCGCCATCTGTTAGCTTATTGCTACTTGATGGCTTGAGGGAAGCCATATTTTTACAAAGGTAGATGAGATGAAGTCGAACGTCTGTCTGCGGTGTGCCTATAGGATAAATGGCTAACACCGCTAGCAATGATGGGCCTCCATAGTAGCATGTCCGAAAGAATGTGAAACTATTGAGAACATGAGCTGAGCTACAGGTCCTTAACCCTGGTAAAGTATGGAAGGTTGTGATGGTTGTTATTTGCGGTCATCACGAAAATGTTAGCAGATCCTTAGGTTCGGGCAACGATCAGCTGGGTTAGTCGAAGCGGAGATCAAGTGGGAGTAAGTGATGACATTCGTCATGTCATTGTTAGTTAAATTTCAATGCGAAAAGGCTTAGTTCCTTATTTTCTTTCATCTAGTTCAAATCAGCCTGAACAAAATGAGTGGCTTACGCAGATTACTGGAGGACATGACATGAACATTTTTGACGTAGACTACGTCTTACGGCAAGGGTAGGGTGTCAAATGAAAATCTAAAATTTTGCGACCGTCACGAAAAACCGTACGTTTTGCACGCGAATAACTCAAACAATCTACGATAGATTTACATGATTTCTTCTTCAATCGGTCGGAAATTTTACCGCGCTCCAATTCAATTGTCAAACATTATTCGCAAACAATAGTAAACTATTGAAAATAACGCAAATATAAGGTGATGTCTTATAATGTCATTTCGCAGAGTAAATTTACCAAATTTCCTACCACAGATTTCAAATCGAAGCAAGGAACGTCTTGCTTCATCTTCTTCTTCTTTGTATTAGAGAGAGACTTTAACCAATCATGTTACTCTTCTCTCCATGTACGTCTCGCATGCAACTGAGAACGGCAAACGCACACTTAGGAAAATTTTGCCTCAGTCGTTTGGCAGCATTGAAGCTGTGCGGAAGGAGCGCAGGGAGCTGGTCGCTGGGAGCTGGGAGCTGGTCGCAGGGAGCTGCTTCAAGGCTCCACCAAACTGCAGCGTTTTCGAAGTCGCGGCGAAACAATCGCCACGAAGAGGTCAAATGGCGGCTTGCACAAAACCGACGCGATTGTGCGCCCTCATAATCTGCCACTTTGCCTCATCGCGACGATCGCTGTTTGGGAGAGCCTTGCTACTTACCACCACCAGCTGCTACGTGACCATCAGCTGCCTCTGCACCAGCTCCGCTGCCGTACAAATGAAGGCTCCACCAAACTGCAGCAATTTTTTGCCACCGCGGTGGAAAAATCGCCGCTGTGAGATTACATGGCAGCTTATGGGAGCGCACAAACCGACGCGATGCGTTTTTTAATCGCGTTGGTTTGTGCGCTCCCATAAGCCGGCATGTAATCTCGCAGCGGCGATTTTCCACCGCGGTGGCAAAATTGCTGCAGTTTGGTGGAGCCTTCATTTGTACGGCAGCGGAGCTGGTGCAGAGGCAGCTGGTGGTGGTAAGTAGCAAGGCTCTCCCAAACAGCGATCGTCGCGATGAGGCAAAATGGCGGATTATGAGGGCGCACAATCGCGTCGGTTTTGTGCAAGCCGCCATCTTACCTCATCGTGGCGATTGTTTCGCCGCGACTTCGAAAACGCTGCTGTTTGGGAAAGCGTCCTTGGGGGCGAGCAGCAGTAAGCAGTAGGTGGAAATAATCTGTCCTTTTGAGGACAATAAATTCAAATAAAAGAGTTGTTTATTCAAAATTTCACCCAGCTGGTTAGCGCTATCCATTAATGATAATCTGTCCTTTTGAGGACAACCAATTGAATCAAAAGAGTTGTTTATAAAAGAATTAATCTTTTATTTCGTTGGGTTTGTGCGCCCCAGAACGCTTGCGCAGATTCAGGAAGCGCTTAAAGAGCGAACAAAAGGGAAATCCTCCGAAACGACCATGCACCGATGCCGAGCGAGCTCGTAGTTATCGGGCGAAATTGAAAGCAGCAAGAGGTAATGCGTTGCCAACAACTAGTAGAGAAGGTTCGAGGTAGGAAATTGGTATCTTTTAAATTAAAATCAACTTGACAAATTGCATGTCATCATTGGGCTCCCTGTCTTAATAATTTTCAACATATTATTGATTGTAATCTGGTGATGACATGCGCAGCATGCTTTTACTGCATATGAACCTTCACATGATATCGATACAACTAATGCGCTGAATATGACAAGAAAACCATAGACCATATTTTTGGTACGCATTTCACGTTATATTCCCAACTATGGCCTAATGTATTCATCACATAGTAAAATGTAGAATATAAAAGTTTTCAATGGAAAAGTAAAAGTGAGCGGTTGTGTATTTTTCAAAGGGCTTATTCATACCAACACCTATATAACTAAATGAATATAGTGGGAATTTTAATGTTTTGAAATGGAATGGCCGATTGATTAAAAAGAAAGTCATTTAGTTTTTATAAAGAAGCTTTATATTTCGTATAGTATACCGAATATAGCTGAATGCCCAATGCGATAATATAAATAAATGCCCGGAGCAATGAAATAAATTAACTTTACTAAAATTCGTTCGAACAAGTATCCTTAATGATATCCATATCCATCGAAAGTTTTCGACTCAATAATGTTTGTTGGTGACTTTTCATGGTCCAGTACAGCACACGCCTTGTTAAGCATGTCTTAGCAAAGGTATAACTAGTTGAATATCGTTTCTAGCTAAATTATTGTGTGAGTTATAGTTAAAACTGTAATCGTGCGCTACATAATCGACAGAGCCAAGGGAAATGTACCCTATATACTTATATATAACCTTACAACAACTGCAAGATAATTTTTGATATTTTCTGTTTGATAAAACTTTCTGAACTTTGAACATTTTTAGAGACACTTACACATCTGAAAATGTTGCAATTGATTATAGTGTTTTCATAGCAATCAATAAACCTGTCGGATATCTTCTGATAACGAATTTTATCGTAATTTGAATTCTAGAGTATTTCAATATTTATTATTACCCTTGAAATCCAGAATTTCTAATATTGCATAAATTGCAAATTTTTGATTCTTTGAAGTTGAATTATGCAAAGGCATACTACAGCTCAGATTGTATACAAATGATCCGAATGGTATGGCATTTAAATGGTGAATGTTGAAAAGGAGACAAGGCATCAGTCAAAATATATGTTTGTATGTGCGTATTATAGAATTTCCTCCGCAGCCTGTCGTTACTGAAATCCCCCAAACGATGCAAAACATTGTTGATGGTTCCGGCGATGGTGAGAATTCCGAGATGCTGGCCATTCAGGCACAGTATGACATACGAATAAACATTAAGTAATGTCAAGCGGTTATGATTATAAGAATGACTAAAACTATCATTGATTTAATAATGTTATATTCCCTAAAAGATCCTCAACTATCTTCTAGTCCTTAAATATAGTCCATCGTAAAACGTGCAACCACAGAGAACAGAAATCCAAACTAGAATATATTTCTCAAAAAAACTTGTGTAAGGATTCAAATTAAAATACGTTCAAACACTATTGCCATCTCTCGGGCTGTGGCCACTTGCGATTTTTAATCGAACATGGGTAAGATTTGTTGACCGTGCGGTGAAAGAACTTAACTGCCAAAAAAATTTAGTTGACGAATAAGATTTCAAGCTGGTCAATGGGTGGCGATGCCAGTGCCGCCACGCTATTGCCAGTTCATTACGATTATGAAATGGCCGTTAAATTTCTTACACAGTTTTTGAATTTGACTTGGATGTCTGTTCTCTGTGGTGCAACCGTGACCGTGTCATCATTTAAACCAAAAGGCCCTTTTCAGGGCCACCAAATAATATCTCAAGAGCGTACAATAGAATTTTCTTACATACTGGCTTCAAAACGCTGGTCTAAGGTCCCATAAGAGCCGCACCCGTCATATTGTGACTTAAACTGCTTCTATCGGTAAGGGTAAGCGACCGGCTCGAATAATTGAAACCCTTTTCACACTAATAAGGGAACGTCCATTAATTACGTCACGCAAAAATTGACTTTTTTCAACACCTCCTCCCCCCCCCCCCCCCCTTGTCATGGTTTTTGTATGGACAATCAAATTTTTTTGTATGGATCGTCACGTTTTCCCAAACCCCCCCTCCCCCTTACTGCGTGACATAATTAATGGACCTTCCCTAATAGGCACACAGAATTTCCCTGACATTATAATGCATCACTTGGTTTAACGTAGTCTACGTCAACCGGTCGTGTCTTGTACACAACCCCACTGATTTTTTATTTTAAGTAGATGATTAGATGAGGTAAATGCGGAATTGTGGGATTTGAGACCTACCACTAAACTCTAGTGCAAATTTTTTCAAACTAGCAACAACAAAACATATTTTTTCTTAGTCAGACGTTCAAGCTCCAACAAAAGAATTCAAATTTGTTGTGTAAAATTCCATCTTGCACAGTAGTGCCACCTAGTCAACTAACTGCTACATTAAATCTGGAAGTTATACTGGCAACACATTTTTCCCTTACCAATCAAAACAAATCTGTGGCGCCATCTGTTAGCTTATTGCTACTTGATATCTTGAGGGAAGCCATATTTTTACACAGGTAGATGAGATGTAGTCGAACGTCTGTCTGCGCCTTTACCTTTTACTTCTTACAGTTAGTCACAAAATTGATCGTACACGCAGGTGATATTACATTTTATAGTGGTCTCAAAGTGTTGCTAACAATCTTTTTTGTTTTGGTTAAGTGTTTTTGTTATGAAAACTATTTTGCAACATAGTTAATCAAAAATTTTAATGAAAAGTATTTGTTTGTTAGAAATAATCACCTAACAGCGAAAAATGTGCTTAATTTAATGTCACAAAATTGATCGTACACCAATTTTGGCACGATTTACTGTGAACCCATTATGCGTGTTAGCTGTCAGTGCTAAAGTAAACAATAACAACAGTTCGTTCTTACTTCGGTTTACGCGTTGTTACATTAAAATAGTTTGAGAAAACCGTGAAATGGAAGGAAAAAGAAAGCAAACTGACCTTTCAATAAGGAAATTGATTATCTCGTTGCGCTGTAAAGGCAAATCCTTACGTGCAATAGGAGAAATCGTCGGACGATCCCATTCCACCGTACAGCATATCATCGACAACTGGAAATACGAGGGAACCTTAAAGGATAAACCTGGACGGGGAAGAAAGCGGATCCTATCAGAGAGTGATGAACGACTCATAGTCCGCAAAGTACGTAACAACCCGAAAGTAAGTGTACCGAAATTGACGGCGGAAGTGTCGAAAGACATCAACCGATCAGTTTCAACTGAAACTGTTCGCCGTGTTCTCCGGAAATCCAACCTACACGGTCGTGTTGCCCGTAGGAAGCCATTCATCTCAGCGGTGAACCAGAAGAAAAGACTTGAGTTCGCCAAAGCTTACGTAAATAAACCGCCGGAGTTTTGGAACCAAGTTATTTTCACTGATGAGACGAAGATTAATTGTTTTGGATCTGACGGTCGGCAAATTGTTTGGCGAGAGCCGAATACAGAGTTCAAATTTAAAAATTTAAAACCGACAGTGAAACATGGTGGTGGCAGTGTTCTGTTGTGGGGTTGCATGGCTGCTTCGGGCACTGGAAATTTGGAGTTTATCGATCGGATTATGGACAAAATGTTGTACATGGATATTCTCAAACGTAACCTAAATCAAAGTGCACAAAAATTAGGATTGTCGTCCGGATATTGGTTCCAACAGGACAATGATCCGAAACACACCGCCCATGTTGTTCGGGAATGGCTGTTATACAATGTTCCTAAGCAGTTGAAGACGCCACCACAGTCACCAGATATGAATCCCATTGAAAATCTATGGGATGAGATCAAGCGACGATTGAAGGACACCAACACATCAAACAAAAATGAATTAAAAAAGAAAATAAAAGAAACATGGGAAAAAATCCCAGCTTCTTGTACCAAGAAACTAGTGGATTCAATGCCCCATCGCTTGCAAGCCGTTATCGACGCTAAGGGAGGCCACACAAAGTACTAAATGTGGAATTATAATCCATTTTGTGATGTTATTCGCTTTTAATCAGAGAAAATGTTATTTGTACGGTCAATTTTGTGAATTTGAAATGCGACTTTTTTTGTTGTTATTGATAAGCAAATGAGAAGAATCCTGAAATTTTGATGCAATGTTTACTAATATGATTGATGAAATACATAACCATGAAACTACATATGTTTTGATCCTTTGAACTTTATTTTATGAACAGAAAAATGGGAAAAAGTGTAACTTATTCGTGTGTACGATCAATTTTGTGAGTAACTGTATCTAATGTGTCATGCATCGGATTGTTTTCCCAAGGATTGACTTAAAACAAAGAAACAATGTTTTATAGTTTGGAATAGTTAGAACTAGGATTCTGAATCATCGTCAAATAATTGCTAATTTCAAAATTTGTTTTGACTGACAAAGAGCACGCCTTTGAATACTTTAATTTAAATTTCTAATTTTTTGAAATCTTATCCGTTGAATATTCACGAGCAACCTGAGGATGAAGAACCAACAAGTAAACTCAACCAAGTGATAAATTAATAAGTACGAATAAGAAAGAGTTGTTTCTAGATTTTTCTATCCATCACATCTTTCCACTTTCAAAATACATTTCTGTGTCAATTATTGCTCGTTCTTCTGAAATTATTATAATTGTAATTAAACTAATAACTGAAATTGCCAACAGAACATGTTTGAATAAAATTTAATTTGACGTTTAATTATAAATATTTTTTTAGCATCAACCAAATGTCCGAAATTGGCCACTTCCCCTGACCCGAAACCTGCTAAGACGAGTTTATTGTGGTCAAAACAGGGGGTCGGACTTCCTCAATAGATCAGATCTCAATATTTCTTGTTCTGATCTTTGAAAAATATCAGATGATCTCAAGTTACTTTAAAATCTTTTATGACAGTTTGGCACAAGCTGCTATTTTATTCCAGTGTTTTAAATTGACAAGATGTTTGTTTTGCTTAAGTTTAGTCTCCTACATTAAAAGTGATTTTTACCATCGATCCTAAATCTTAAACCAATCAAACGCATTTATTGCATAGACTAACTCTAAGACCAGTAGGTCCCATACAAATACGATTTTTTGACGTAGGACTACGTCTGTGTTTTCAATACTAGGGTACACGTTCGAATTGCGGAAATTTGGAGCGTCACGAAAAATATATAGGTTTTGAACGTTAATAACTAAGTCATTCCACGATTGATTTTCAAAATGTTTGCACCAATCGATCGGAACATTTTCTACGCTTCGATTTATATATTAAAAACTATTGATTTTTAACATTCAACTATTGACATTAACGCAAATATAAGGTGATGTCTTATAATGCCGATTTTTCAGAGTAAATTTACCAAATACACAGTACTTTGCTATCACAGACTCAAATTTAAGTAAGGAACGTCTCACATGCAGGAGTGCACGATATAAAACAGGGACACCTTCAAATTTTCTTCATTCGCTCGGCAGCCATGGAGCTGTGCAGAGCGGCAATGGGCCAGTACTGCTCTGACATCTGACGGTTGCAAGTACCCTGCAGAAAAGTACGCGGGCGAGCAACCAGCTAGAATGATGACTCAGCGGCTGTCGCAAGCAAGTGGCTTTTTAATGCAGTCGTGCCAAGCTCGTGGCAAATTTATCCAATCTGGAGGAAAATATGTATGATCCAGTTGGTAGTCATATCACGATATGATGTACATGTATATGCATAGATATATATATGTAGATTATTTCGAAATAGTTACGTAGTCCTACGTCAACTTTGCGTACAACCACATTGGGCTGTCCCTTATAGTTTTTCTTGTCTCAGTCAGTACTAGCACATCGGTCCCAATCTTGGTCCCAAGCTCAATAATGCGCCCATAATAATGAACTCACACGAACACACTGTTATATATTTTGTCAAAATAACACAGCAAATCAAAAAAAAACTACAAGGTGAGATATGTCAGTGACATATCTGCAAAGTCGACGTAGGACTGCTGGTTGATGTGGAGGAATTGTAATAGAATTAATAAATATCTACTATATTTTGTTCAGTCTAAAGACTCATCAAACCATCTGTTATTAAATTTTGTTTTCCACGAAAATGAATATAGTCAACTCTTTATAACTCTTGAAGTGGCCCTATAAAGGGCCGTTTGGTATTCAGTTATTCGCTGTTCCTGGAGTGATCCGGTAATTGTCGAGTACCAGATGATGATTTGGTAGACAGTCGAATGGGTGGTCGTTGTTGTTGGTTCTGTTCCATGGAAGAAAAGCATATAATATTAGTCTTTAGGTGTTTTAGGAGCGTTAATATTGTGTATGAAAATCTTGAATTCAACTCTTTAGAACTCCTTAAGTGACCCTGAAAAGGGCCGTTTGGTATTTTGTCGTTTGTTGTTTATGGTCCGAGTAGTACAAACAATGGTCCAGTGCTAGGTGATGGTTGGTTGTCGAATGGGTAGATGTTGTCATTCCAGTTCATATTCCACAATATCGGCTACCTGTTGATTTAATGGTTCGGGTGCTTCGAATGCGAGGACAGACAACATAGGTATATGATACAAAAAATATGAACAATAACGTCTGCACTCTACGCCAATATTTTTAACAAACGTTAAATCTATACAAGTACCACCATGTAAATTTTAAATGTTTTTGCATAAAATCTAGAAAATCTATTATGTAGAAGGAGATGTTCGCTCATCACCATGAGGCACCAAGAGTGAACATTAATGTTTTTGACTAGAATGACAGATGTGAAGAGAATGTGTTGAAAGTTCCGTCAGAGTACGACAGTATGGATAGGAAATCCATAGCGATCAAATTGGCTTCTCGGTCTTCTCAAGTAGCAGGATGGCCTGAATGATTGGCAGGTAATCACCCTTTGAAATTGTCAGAACAGAGAAAATCGGGATTTACATATAGATAAGCAGCAGCAGCTTCGGCCACTTTATCCGCTCTTGAAGTAACGCGAAGTAACATTACAACCATGCGTTGTAATGCAAATGTCGATTATCTTATGAAAAATAATATTTTAACGAACTCCTTGATTGGTAACATTGTTTTGTTCGCCCTGAAAAGGACGGGTTTTTATTTGATTGTCGCGGGGCAACATGGTACACATTCGAAATGTGCTTCTCGGTCTTCTCAAGTAGCAAGATGGCCTGAATTTTCTCCGGGCTCTTGAAGTAACACCATGTTGAAGTAACGCCATGTAGTGAAAATGTCGATTTGCATATTGTTTTGGTCCCCCTGAAAAGAACGGGTTGCATTAATTGTTGCGGGAACATGGTACGCCATCAAATTTGCTTCTCGGTCTTCTCAAGTAGCAGGATGGCCTGAATAATTGGTAGGAAACCACCCTAAGAAATTGTCAGAACAGAGAAAATCAGGATTTACATATAGATAGACGCGGCTCGGCCATTTTATCCGGGCTCTTCAAGTTACGCCATGTTGAGACGGTGCGTTGTAATGCTATTTTCATTACTCGATTAGCTCATAAGATATTAATAAAACAAACTCTTTAATATGGCAAATTGTTTTGTTCGCCCTGAAAAGGGCGGGTTTCATCAATTGTCGGGGAATTGCGATCGAAATTTGTATGTATGGCCTGAATATTTGACAGGAATCCATTGTATGTACTGCCATCGTCAGCTGCTTTTTAAGTCACGACCACTTGGTTTAGGGGGATGGATGTGGGTCGAGACGTCATTCGTGTCATGTCTCGCCTCATGTCCAATCATTATTCTTTGAACGTTCATTTATACCGGTTTGGGCTGAGGGACAGCAATCTCTGTGAGTGTGGACAAGGCTATCAGGACGCAGATCACGTCATTTGGTCTTGTGCTGAACATCGTGGAGTCAGATCGGGGCTCTATGATTCCCTTTGGGATCGAGGTAGACAACCCAATGTGCCAATTCGAGATATTTTGTCTGTACGTGTTTGGGAGTACATGAAACTCATTTATGTGTTTTTGACTAACATTAGCTTAAGATTGTAGTTAGTTTAACCTGTATGTTTATTTTAAGTTTTTTTTTCTGTGTGTTTTTTTTTCTCTTTTTCAAAAAATGTTCAAGTCAAAACAAAACCATAGGTTGTATAGCTATGTGTTTCAATAATTTAGAATTTAAATTTAATGTGTTATGTGAACTTTAAATTTCCACCCTCTTTCCCATCCGTAATTTGTAATTCCTATTAACCTCGAGACGGCCGCGAGTAATCGGTTTTATCCCCCTAACTTTAGTTTTAAGATAAATGATGTTTAAAAAACATGAAAATTTGGCTCTGATAAGTTGATTCGATTGAGCCTGTACAAATAAATGATTAATTAAAAAAAGTCACGACGGGCTGGGCACTGCTGGCTACCGACCGCCAGCTGCTGCTTCCACGACCAGGTGGGCATTATTTCTACAAATGCTGGGCATTCCTGGGTACCGAGCGATGCTGCTGGGTGCTGCTCAGCACCGGGAGATCCGCGCAGCTCCATTGCTGCCGAACGAATGAGGCATTTGTTCGGAAATGTGTCTTTTATGATGGCATCGGGTACCATTGCATGAACAAAAGGGGGTATCAACTAAAGCAATGTGAATCAAATTCATTAAAAGGGGAGGGGAATCAGATGTTTCGCCAAACACTAGCGTGAAACAGAATCTACCTCTCGAGAACAAAGAATAAGAAGAAGAAGACGATGGGAGACGTCTCTTGCTTAGATTTGAAAACTGTGCTAGGAAATTTGGAATTTACTCTGCGAATCGAAATTATAAGACATCACCTTACATTTACGTTATTTTTAATAAGTTAATGTTAAAAATCAATTAACTTGATTACTAAAACTGATACGTAGAATTATTTCCAATCGATTGGTGCAAACGATATGAAAATCGTTTATGCAATGACTTAGTTATTATCGCTCAAAATATCCACAACGACCCGTAACGCGGTCGATTTCAGAAATTTTAGAACGGCGCCCCAGTATAGAAATGAAAGACGTAGTCCTACGTCAAAAACGACGCAAAGGCAGCATTCATTAATTATGTCACGCTTTTAGGGGGGGGAGGGGGTTCAGAAAACCGTGACATTTTGTGACAAACGAGGGAGGGGGTAAGCTGAATCGTGACATCACATTTTTGAAAAAAAAAACAAAAACAAAATGATATTCTTATGCAATATCGCCTACTACTACTATCCCTACTGTTCACGCCCCTTCGTAAACGAACAGCAACAGCAGTAATCATGCAGCACTCACACACCGCTCGCATAAACTATGCCACGCCCTGTTCTGCAACTTTCCATCGTTCTGGAACTTTCCATGTTCTGGAACTTTCCATTGTTTTGGAACTTTCCATCGTTCTGGAACTTTCCATGTTCTGGACCTTTCCATCGTTCTGGAACTTTCCATGTTCTGGAACTTTCCATTGTTCTGGAACTTTCCATGTTCTGGAACTTCTAGCAGTAGCGGCACAATATAAAAACGGCACCGCAGTGGCGCAGTCATTCAGTCATTATATCAATTCTAAGGTGTTAAGATCAAAAGGAAAAAGCAATAAAGGATAAGTGAATAGAAGCAGTAGTTTTTCTATCAATATCTTCTGGATCCATTATCCGGTGCAACAGCCCAGTGTTATACAGTGTTGAATACAGTCCACCCTACGACTAGAGTGTTTGCTGTCAACGGCCTTGGAACCCAACCCGGCCTTTTCAGGGTAAGAAGAGTTGAATTTTCCACCCATGAGCCAAGACAGAGCACTCGTTTTACCCGACAGTTGCTAGTTTGAGCGACACCTATTTCCTTTCCTACCGTGTTAGGACACGTTTGAGTTCTGTCGCAAGAGAGCTAGCAAGCTACTTCAAGTACCCTACGGATCCGGTGTTTGGCTCCGACACCTACCATACCTAACACGCTAACTTGAAGTACCCATTAATGAGTCGAAAAGTACGCATTTTGAAGAAAAGTGGCTTAACTCATTATTAGGAGTATATTTTCCTCATTAATTGAGTATTCGTTACCCATTAATGATTAATTGATACTCATAAATGAGTAAGCAATACTCAGAAATGAGGAAAGTATACTCTTAATAATGAGTTAAGCCACTTTTCTTCAAAATGCGTACTTTTCGACTCATTAATGGGTACTTTCAAGTTAGAGTGAATACTATTCCACCGTTCATGAATGACAGCTGCAGCTCATTCAGTGTGCGTCAGTGAATAAAGTCCAGTGTTTATTGGTGAAAAATTGGTTCGCGCAGTTAGTGTATTTTGGAAAATGAATCGTGGAGAACTTTTTAATACGCTGTACAATGCGTATGTAAAGGCTTACCCGGATAAGAAGAAAAGGAGTGCCAATTGGATGCTACTAATTTCTGGAATGAACGGAAGGGCAATGACAACACCGCACTTGAAGAGCAAGTCAATAACAAAATAAAAGAGCTTCATGCCTTGCAGCTAAAGAAAAAGGTAAACTTCTTCAACTATGGGGAAAGTCTATGAGTGCTCCTAAGGAATCAGCGCCGACAGTGAAACCCGCGCAACCCATCAAGGAAATTGAGTATATGGCTCAGCCGTCATCATCAAATAAACGCCCTGCACCAGTACAGGAACAACTTAAAGCTGAGCTAAATAATCTGAACTCTGAGGTAGTGCTTCTGATTGACAAGAAGTCTGCTGGACTATTGACGGATGATGATCAGTCGAGACTCGAAGGGCTAAAAATTAAAAAGATCAAACTTGAAAAGAATCTCAAAATCAAGGAAGACGAGCAAGAGCGGCAGCAGAAGCATCGTGAGAAAATGAAGCAGGCTAAACAACTGTTACTTCGGGACATCCCAGAGGCTGGTAAATATGATATATTAACTAGTTTGTTTGCACAGTAGATATAAATATCAAATTTCAGGAAATTATCTTTCATTCCGAAATTCTCCTGGCCGCCCTCGTGTTGAAGAGCAGCAACCGGAGCAGCTCAAGGCAATATGCGATATCGCACTTCATGGATCTGCGGCCCACGAAAAGCGCAGTGTTGAGAGCGTCAGAAGCGTTAAAACTTTAGATGAGTTGACTTCTGCAATACAAGGCAAGGGATTCAATATCAAAAGAACAGCAACATATCTGCGGTTAATCCCAAAACGAGCCAATTCCCATCAAGGTAAATGTCACGTAAATACTGTACCAGTGAAGTTGATGCGCGCAAGTAATGCAAAACACAACGATCATCCCGATGGCCGATTCTGTACAGCGACCATAAGATCATTGGAAGAACTGGCATCTGTGCTAGGGCCCAATGAAGTAGGATTTATCAGTCAGGATGATAAGGCGAGAGTGGCGATAGGCCTAACGGCTGCCAATAAGCAGTCTCCCATGCTTATGCATGTGGAGTACAAAATCACGCTTCCTGACCACGATTGGATAGTTGCAAATAAGCATAAACTAATTCCGTCCGTGTACGCTGGAATCGAAATCAAACCGAATGGTCTTGGCAAACCGGAGGCTGTTGGTTTTTCGGGCCCCACTTACATTGCAATTCGGTCAGGCAAACACGCTTCGTCAACGGCGTTTTCTCATGCGTTAGACATCAAGCGGCTTCTAACTCTTGAATCGTTTGATGGTATTTTTAAGTTTGATGGATTGGTCAAACCAGTCCTAATCTTTACCGTCGACGGTGGACCTGATGAAAATCCGAGATATCGCAAGGTAATACAGATAGCAATACACCATTTTAAAGTGTACAACCTTGACACGCTGTTCATTGCAACGAACGCTCCGGGAAGGAGTGCTTTCAATAGAGTGGAGCGACGTATGTCACCCTTGAGTAAGGAGCTTTCTGGATTGATAATACCACACGACCAGTTTGGTAGTCATCTGGATTCCCAATTGCGTACAACTGATTCAGCTTTGGAGAAGCAAAATTTCCAGTACGCTGGTGAAGTTTTGGCAGAAGTCTGGAATGATGTGGTCATCGACGGTCATCCGACGTTGGCTGAATATATCGATCCTGATGCTTCTGAAATAGATCCGAAGTCAATTCGTGACTATGACCAACACTGGTTTGGAACTCATGTGCGAACCAGCCAATATTTACTCCAGATACGGAAATGCACAGATAGGTAAAATTTTGAGATGCATTTGATGGTCAAATAATTGTTATATGTGTATAAATTTATATTTTTACAGGAAATGCTGCTCACCACTGCGAAGTAGCATCGATCACGTTATCTGCAATGGATTTTTGCCTCCACCAATCTCTCTGACGCAAACATCTCGAGGATTGATTGGGTCATCGAAGGACGAACCACAGCATTTCCCATCAATGTTCGTATTGAACTCATTACAAGCTCAACAGATTCTACCTAAATCGATGTCCGGATATGGAACGATTCCGTATGATCTTTACTGTCCTTCAATTAAAAACTCATTGAACGAACGAGTGTGTTCCAGCTGTGGCCTATACTTTGCATCTTTAGTCATGCTTCGCGAGCACATAAAGATGCACAAGCATACATCCGTTCAATTTCAGAGAAAATTGCGTCCGTTTAAAGTTGTGGCAAAACGTAAACAGGAATGTATGGTTGTAACCAACAAAGACAACTTCGATTGCGAATGGATAGATGACGAAGAACTTGATCTGACTGATGTGGCAGAAACCATTACGAGTGCTTCAGCGGACGCAGATATCTTCCCGGTCATCAATGCTGACCAACATCTGCAAAACCCTTGGACTGAGGATTGAATCTATTTTTGAATGGTATTATTTGAGAATGCAATTTGATATAATATGAGGAAAGTTGAATTTGTTTCTGTATGAAATAAAAATGATTTTTGTGACTAATATTGGCTATTTGAATAAAAAGTTTTGAGTGGGGAGAGGGGGGGTTAACAAAAACGTGACATAATTGCCTGGGGGGGGTTACAAAAATTGTGACAATTTGTGACATGGGGGGAGGGGGGGGGTTAATTTTCGGCCAGATTTGCGTGACATAATTAATGAATGCTGCCAAATATATACAGCAAGGTGCTGGCTTCAAGGAGTACTTTGGACCAAGGGATTCTACAACAGTGAACCAATTTAAAATCGCTAGTTGCATATTGATTGTTGGTTATAGCCAAGTGAAAATTGTTGGTGTTTGCGCTTAATTTAACCCTCGAAATGGTAGCTTCTACTAGTAATCGTCAGTGTACTGAGATATGCGGAAGCGGCCATCTTGAGCCAATCGAGCAGCGAGAACTGTCAAAATCTGAGCCAAACGAACATGTTTACTGTTGGCTGAAATGTTTCGATTGCTGTTCATTTGTATAGGAGCCATCCCTTTCTGATAGGGGAGGGTCTCAAATTACCATAGAAACATTTTTTGTCTCCAAAAAGCCGCACATGCCAAATTTGGTTCTATTTGCTTGATTAGTTCTCGAGTTATGTAGAAATTTGTGTTTCATTTGTATGGGAGCCACCCCTTTCTTGAGAAGGGAGGGGTCTCCAACTGTTATAAGAACATTTCCCTAGCCCCATAAATCCCTCCATACACACATACTTACACAGACATGTTGAGATCTCAACGAAATGCTAGATCGATCGGTATATGACACTTGGCCCTGCGGGCCTCGGATCAAAAGTGGATTTTCAAGCGATAGCTGAACTCTTCTCTGTATCTGTGTAGGGTAAAAAACGATACGTCAATAGATAAGCTTTTTACGATAATAACTTGGTCAGTTTAGGACCGGGGAACCTAGTACGAAGCCACAAAATAGGCAATGACACCTAGAGAAGGAAATTTAGCAAATTGTTCGAAACCCCCTTTTTCTGCCAAAAAAAAAAATCTCTTCTGGAGTGTCCCCCAAATGTTGAGGACAGTGATATGCCCTCCTTTAGGTTTCTACTACATTTAGAATATTGTACCACCTAGTTGATCCACCAGGAATCTATTGCGGAACATAATAACTGCCTCAGCTCCTTTAATTATGATCAGATTTAGAATGAATTAATGAGGTTTTTATTGATGTTTTATCAGCGTTTTTTTAAGCATCATTCTCATATTCATCAATCACACTGTGGACACGTGTCAGAATTTCTTTTTCCAGAGAACGCGCCACTGTAAGCGGCAGTAGTTCTAATCTCTCGCAGAGGTATTTAGCGAAAGACGCATGCCGACTCGGTTGTGCTGGAGAGCACATTGCTTCCACTTTGTCGAGCACATCGGTGAAGCAGACATCTAGTCATGATCTTTTCTACCGGGCAGGTGTTCTCTCTTATGTGCCACTCTCAGGTTCCTGATCATCGTCTGGTATATCTGTTGTTTCGGGATCTTGGAGCATCTCCGGGGAGGTCATCGGAAAATTTGTTACGGTCGTTGTCGTTGAAATGTCTACGTACGGTCTTTGGCAGTGAGCCTTCAGAAACAGCATTTCATGGTAATAATGCCAGCTTGTCTGTTCCGGAGCTGCTGAGCCGGAAGTGGTTGACGAGGCAACTTTCTTTTCCTCTCTTACAAATTTATCCCGTAGGCTCTTCCAGCGGGTCTCTACTGATTCCACTAGAATAGATGAATAGAAAAGGATGAGATGTAAATTCTATTAAATGGATAGCTGTACTAATTACTCACCATCTGTGTTTAATTCAGAAGCGATGTTTGCCCAAATTTTTTCTTTAAGTATTGTATTTTTATAACTTTTGTTAGATTTTGACCACAGACACTCAAATTCTTTGAATTTCACAATTAAAGTGCTTTCAAATTCCATTTCCAGTAGCTTTGAATTCAAACTACACATACACCCAAACCGTGTGTACCGCGCGTCGATTTTGAATTTTCTCAAAAACAAAGCATCACAAAAGCCGTACATGGAAGAACGTTGGCACTTTAGAACATTTTTGGCGTTTTAGCACAACGTCGCGACGGACGCGACGCGTCATTGTGACGCCTTTTATGAAAAGTGCCAACCTCAAAATGAAACGTCACCGCGACGCGACGTGGGACGCGCTATTGTGTGCCGGCCTTAAATCAGCTGACATCTGTTAAAAGACGAGAATATTATGGTTTCAGTTGAAAACCGAATTTATCGACTAGCGCCAATCGATTTTACTCTCATTCTGTACGTTCTACCTAATGTCGGAAGTAGTGCGCTCTATGGCGCATCAGATGCGCCGTACAGCGCACTACTTCCGACATTAGGTATAACGTACATAACGAGAGTAAAATCGATTGTCGCTAGTCGATAAATTCGATTTTCAACTGAAACCTTAATACCTAATTGAGGTAGTTAACTTGATGTCCTTTGAAAAGTGATAGTTGTGTGGTCATTTTTAGTCTTTCCTTATCTTTAGTGTACCTTCAGTCGGTAGCAGCAAATTCTAATAACTCGCATCACCTGAACCGATTGAATTCGCGAAACAACTGTTTTAACGTAGGACTACGTTTTTCTTTTCTATACCGGGTGCCGTTTCAAAATTTTGAAAAATGAGAGCGTTACGCAAAAGTGAAAGGTTTTTGAACGCTTATAACTCTTGTTCGACTAAACAGAATGACTTCATTCATACACCATTTGATCAAAAAGACTCACAAATTTATCGCATTGTGATTTGAAAGAAGTTCAATCAGTATAAGTAGTTCAATTTTTCATTTGAAAATGTTTTTTTTTTGCTCCCATACAAATTTGCATAATCAACAAGTTGAAAAATGTGTTTTCCCTAGCAAGGTCATAGGAAACGAGTAACAAATGTCTTCTTCTTCTTCAAAATAACTTTTCTCCGTCCCACACAAATTTCTGAACGCACAAAGCTATTGGTCGAAAATGACATCATATTTGCGCTACGCTCTGATTGGTTCATTCTGCCACAGTAACCGTGCCAGCAATTATGAAACACGTGGGAACGACCAACCAATCAGTTCACGCTGTGCATCCGTATGCGACAGACGTGTTTGCGGAGCGCGTCTGTGGAAAACGCCGCTAGGGAAAACAAGAAGACCAGAATCATCCCACGTCACTAGCAGCTGGCCATCCGCAAAGACGAGGAGCTGAACGAAGAAAGAAAGCCCAAATGGAATCGCAAACTATTATTCCCCCGTGAACAAAATCCGTCCTTTTCAGGGCGACCAGCTTACTAATTAAAGAGTTTGGTTGAAGTTTTCTCTTGTGCTGTTTGTAATTCAATTCCCGCATCACAGCTGAACATAGAATTCATTAAACGCCGTGTCCCATAGTATATCACAAAGGATTAACGAACAAAATTGACGAATCCAGGTTGAAAAAGAAGAAGACACCGAGTGGTGATAAATCTGACAGCTCCCATGTTAAAGTATAGGACGAACAATTTAAAAAAAATTCTCAAAAATTCAGATAAAATTCTAATTGAAAGCGGTTTGTTGTATGATGGAAGAAAAATCCAGAACTGTACAATAGGGGTCATCTTCTGTTTTCAACCAGAATTTTTCAGTTCTAGAAAAGATAATTTGAGCCGGAACTGCGACACGTCAGAAACCGACCATGTGGTTGAGTTCGTCATAGTTCCTAGTTGTGCATACCGAATTAGTTGCTGTTAGTGGCAAGCAGATTAGTCATGTTTCTGTTAAGAAAATCATCCGTCTAGCGTGCACTAATAAAAACTAATTATTGTCTCACAATGACTAAAGTTCGTCCCCTTTGATGCAATTTGTATCACACTGCCTTTGTTGGTACCGCCTTCTTTTGAGCAATAGCATCTGACGCTACATACCAGCTCTGTGCAGAATTTTGATTCAGTCTTACAACAGTCGTGGAGCTGAGCAGTTAGCGGCAGCAAGCACCCTGGAGGGTGCATTGGCGAGCAGTCGTGCAGTTGGCTGTTGGTGCCGATGCTCCTGTCAACTTCGCTGCGAGAACAAAGTTGCTGAAACCTGCGAATTGGCGGGAAAAGCCGCCCGTAACGAGACCAAATTCCCGAAAAACCCAAGTGAAATCGCAAACTATTTCTCCCCCGTCAACTAAACCCGTCCTTTTCAGGACGACCAAATCAGTTTACCTAAAGAGTTTGTTTGCATGAATTTTTCTCTTGTGCTGTTTGTAATTCAATTACCACGTCACGGCTGAACATGGCATTCATTAAACGCCGTGTGTTGGAGTGTATCACAAAGAACGTTGAACAACTAACGAACGAAATTCTAGAAGGGATAGTTCGAGCCGAACTGCGACACGTCAGAGACCGACCATGTTGGGTTCGTCGTAGTTCCTAGTTGTGTAAGCGGATTAGTTGTTGGCAGTGGCAAGGTAATTAAGAATATTTCTGTTAAGACTAATTAAAACTAATTATTGTGGCGCAATAACAGAAGTTCGGCCCCTTTGATGCAATTTGTATCACATTGACTTCGTTGGTACCGCCTTCTTTCGAGCATCCGACGCCATTACCAGAAAATTTAAATCAGTCTTACGGTAGTCGTAGTTCTGTGCACAGCAACATCTGCTTTTGCAACGCAGTAGGCGAGCGAGTACACTGTAGGATGCACTGGTGAGTAGTCGTCATCCAGAGAGGTTGGTGCAGTTGGCTATTTGGGCCGATACTACCGTCAATGCGCTGCAAGAAAGAAGGCTGCTTAAGCCTACGAGTTGATGGGAAAAAGCCGCCCGTGACAACAGCTGGACAAGGATTATCCCACGTCACCTGCAGATGGCTACCGCACCGACGAGGAGCTGATCCAAGAAAACCCAAGTTCAATCGCGAACAATGTTTCCTTCCCGTCAACTATATTCGCCCTTTTCAGCACGACCAAATCAGCTTGCTTATTAAAGGGTTTGTTTGGTTGAATATTCCTATTGGGCTGTTTAAAATTTCAATCATTCTATAGGAATCAAATAATTTTGAGAACCTTATTTACCGGGTGCTGAAGCATTTTAACCCAATTCGGTCGTTTCCTCCAAAGCGATAGGCATTATGAACAGCTTCGCAAATGACCTTTCCGAGCGGATTGAAAGCGTAGCTGCCCGACTGACTTAAATCAATTGGCGGATAGCCTGACGTCTCTGGAAATTCAAACCGCCATTCGATCATGCTGTCGGGAGAGCTAGCCAAACACGAGGCTTCACGAGGTAAATCAGTTACATGACGAAATGAGGTGGTGGTCGTAGCTGTTCCCTTGAACCCAAAATGGCCCTTTTCAGGGCCATCAAAACAACTGGAAAGAGAGTTGACATGTCTTTTGGGAGTGCTGGGGGCTTGGTTTTGGGTTGTTTGATTGCGAAAAATATCTTTCGTGTGCCGAAGCTGTTATGTTTTCGACATTAGCAGTGTTGTACACACATAGGTCTAGTAGAAACCGTATGCAATTGGAGGTGAACGAAACCAGCCTATTGGGTAAAAGTTTCTTAAATGATCAATAACTCATTCGCACTTCAAGGTATATTACGTGATAAACAGTATCTTGATATCATATGTCATACATATTATTTGCAGTGAAAGCAAGATGTATGAATGTAAATACCAATACAGGCTATATCAATAAAGGTGTATGGGAATTAGATTTGGATGGAAACCATTTCGGGCACTCTTTAAACAATCAAGCGATCTAGATTGCACATTGCTACGTAGTCCTACGTCAACTTTGCGTACAACCCCATTGGGCTGTCCCTTCTAGTTTTTTGTTTGTTTTATCATCATGGAAGGTAAGAACATTTTCATATAGAAATTTTTGAGAACACTTTTTTCATGTCCCTTTGTAGGTGAGGTATTGATCGAATCGAAGGATCCAGTAAGTGCAGTTGAGACGGTCAATCATCTAAGCGGTAAGTACAAAAATGCTGCGTAGAAGACTTTAGGTGATCCAGTTTTAGTTTCTGATGATTTTTCTATCACGATGTGCGGAAAATCTAGTTGGATTGATCCGCATATAACGTTTTCGTTTTTTAACCTTAGTTGGAAACTGTTCCTACCTTATTGCCAGTGCAAACCTCAACCCGATACGTGTTACGAATAAAGCCAATCAAACCGACGTTCAGCACACAACAAGCTGACCCAATCTTGATACCTGATTTATGATGTTGGAATCGGTTTTGGGTTTTGGTTGGTATCATTGTGTTTTTTACACCTACGTTCAATAAATATACCTCATATTTGAGTAACGTACACTGTAGAGCAATACTAGGTAAAATAAGCTAACATAAAATCATAACTCTCTATTGCCCACTCCGATTTAGATGAAACTTTGTACCTGGTTTTAAAATAAGAAATCATGTTTTTTCAGTTGATAAAAAACTGTTTGACTGAAGGGTAATATTTCAAAAGGGCACATCTGTTATTATATGCAAAAATTTCTAAATATCACACGCAAATCGTTGAATGTAGTAATATTGGGTCTGCAAATAAATTGTAGATAATCAATAGAGCATTGTAAGAAACAATAAAAAACTGAAAAAAAAAAATGAAAACAAATTTGAATAAGGTGAATACGTTTTTAACGATTTACGATTTTTTTTCAATACGTTTTTCAAAACTTTTAGTCATACAAATAATAAAATAAGAAAAAAAAATGAAAACAAATTTGAATAAGGTGAATACGTTTTTAACGATTTACGATTTTTTTTCAAAACGTTTTTCAAAACTTTTAGTCATACAAATAATAAAATAAGTTGCTCTACGAGGAAACAAAATTAGTTGTAGTGCTTACATTTTGAGTCATTTGTATGAACTATCATATCATAATTATCTAAAGTTATTGTTCAGGTCAGTTCAAGATAAAATGCTTTTAGTGAGCATTTTTCAGTGTTTCTAAATTTTTTTATGAAAATATATTTTTTACAATAGTTAGTTGTAATTCTTCATCTAGAAAAAAAAGTTTTTCAAAAACTAAATAAAGTGTCCTATTGCCACCAAAAAGATTGGACGTTCTGTTTTGGAGTAGTAAGCCCGTAATGACATGTTTTGTTTTTTCATCTATCATTTATTGAGCTGATATGTTTGATGTTAGATTGTCTGTTTATTTTACATGTTTAAAATTACACATGTAGTCTTAAACCTAATTTTTTACCATATTTGTAAATACTATGAAATCTGAGTACATCGTCTGCCGAAAATAGTACCGAAGAATTTTTGGTAATTTAAATTGGAATGAAGGAGCTATATTTTTGTGTACAGTGGGTCCAAAAAGTATTCGTCTAGTGTGCTATTTCTTTTTATATGGCCAATTATTACATGATACAAGCAATTAAGAATGTATTTCTATCAAAACTGGTAGAAAAATAATCAGTGAATCTGTAATGCTCAAAATTTTTACTATTAATGGTGACAAGTATCGAAAACTTTAAATTGAAGATATATACTGGCTCATAAAGTATTCGTCCAATAAAAAGTTACTGCTTCGAGGACGTAACGTGGGTAACACGTCAGTCTACCAGTGCTACCAGTCTACCTGCTAGTTTGTCGATGACAGATCACTGCATTTTTACTGTTTTGATTGCAACCGGAGCAGAAAGTGAGTCGCCATGGGCCGAAAAGGCAAGGAAACGAGCCCTGAAGAGAGAAAGCTGATTATTCGTTTACATAATCAGTGTAAATCATCCTACGAGATAGCAAGACTTGTTGGCAGACCCAGATCCACCGTCCAATCAGTGATTGATCGCTTCGGTGTTACCAAGTCATTGAAAAACAAACAACGAAGCGGTCGTCCTCGATCGTTAACAGACCAGGATGAGCGGTTTATTGTACGAGAAATTAAGAAAAACCCAAAAATAAGTGCACCTAAGTTGGCTAGTGAGCTGGACAGAAGGGGAACAACGGTATGTCACAACACAATCCGAAATACCTGCAAAAAGTATGGGTATCATGGTCGGGTAGCTAGGAAGAAGTTTTGGGTGAGTAAGACGAATCGCCAAAAACGGCTAGATTTTGCCAAGGAACATCAAATGCAGAAGGAGGACTTTTGGAATAAAGTCATATTTTCCGATGAAAGCAAGTACAACATTTTTGGATCCGATGGACGGCGTACGGTATGGCGAAAAAAGAATACGGAGATGCAGCCGCAAAATATTTTGCCTACAGTGAAGCATGGCGGGGGTTCCGTTATGGTGTGGGGGTGTATGAGTGCAGCTGGAGTGGGGAATTTACATTTTATTGAAGGGATCATGGATCACAAAAAGTACATAAGTATCTTGAAGGAAAACTTAGGTCCCAGTGCTGAGAAATTAGGCTTACAAGGGTCCTACATCTTCCAAAAAGATAACGACCCCAAACACACAGCTAAAAATACGAAGCTGTGGCTGCTGTACAACACACCCAAACAGTTGAAAACGCCGCCTCAAAGTCCCGATATGAACCCGATTGAGCATCTTTGGAAGGTATTGGATGACGCAATCAGAAAACGGAGCATTTCTAACAAAAATGAGTTGAAATAAGCTTTGAAAGAAGAGTGGGACAAAATTCCATCGTCCGTTACAGGTAACGTGGTTTCCTCTATGCCACGAAGACTACAGGCAGTCATAGATACGCATGGGAACCCGACCAAGTACTAATTTAAGTTCTAACTTTTGTTTTAATAAAAATCCTATATCATATGCAGTATGGACGAATACTTTATGAGCAAAAATGAATTGAATCACCAAGTTATGTTACTGATATTATTGTTGTTGAAATATTTGTCAACTGAACTCTAAATAATAAATATGAATTAGTTTATCCACCATCCAAACTGATCGTTAGTTTAATTTTTCAATGCCTATCACGCTGTAAATTCGCCTTTTCGTGTTAAATATGCTGCTAGACGAATACTTTTTGGATCCACTGTAACTGAAATCATTCTTGCTTGCTGATAACTGTCGTTCCATTCGTCAAAACTCTCTCAGTATTCTTCTTTGTACAAAAAAACATTGTTGTCGGGATCGGGGAAAAATGAAAACAAAAGTAAAGGAAACATGTAATATTCCTCTTCGTTCCACCCGATGCATGAAAACAGTACATCCAATCATCTTGATAAGTATAACAGGTATCTGGAAATTTACGACAGGTTTATAAGAAATCTTACGCGCCTTGTAAAAAACTTGTCGATTAGTAATTAGAATTATAAAATAACTATGAAATTCTCAAAATGGTATACAAATGCTGGAAGCTGATAATGTCCTAACTTATTTTAGATGAGCTGAATTCAACAGCCCAACCTAATGTTTCTCAGAAAAGAACAATTAAACACAAGAAATCTAATGAAAGTTATACGGAGAAACAGTTACAAGAACTAGTTTACAAAAATAAAGAACAAAAGCCTGTTATCTCAAGGACAACCCCAGACCTAATCCTATCAAGGATGTACCCGGTAAGTGTCGTTTTATAAATTTTAAAAATTTAGGTAATTTCTGTCAGTCGAACTTCTTTTTTTTGCGTCTATTGAAGACATTTGTTTCTATTGATTTTAATAGATTATTGACGGCTGAATCCAGATATAAGCTCAAAATTCTTATAGAACAGTTTTTTGTGAGTATCATTGGGTTTGCGTTGAAAAAAATGCAGTTGTTCATAGAGTTTTAGCACTATTTTTTTCAAAATAAGTATTTCGCCGTCGTCTCCTACATGTTGGGATTGCATTTTATGGAACAGACCTTCGAAAAATTAATAGTCAAATTGTTCAAAAAAGTTTTTAACGTAGGACTACGTTTTTCTTTTCTATACCGGGTGCCGTTTCAAAATTTTGAAAAATGAGAGCGTTACGCAAAAGTGAAAGGTTTTTGAACGCTTATAACTCTCGTTCGACTTAACAGAATGACTTCATTCATACACCATTTGATCAAAAAGACTCACAAATTTTTTGCATTGAAATTTGAATGAAGTTCAATTAGTATAAGTAGTTCAATTTTTCATTTGAAAATGACCTTCTTTTGCTCCCATACAAATTTACATATCAACAGGTTGAAAAATGTGCTTTCCCTAGCAAAGTCATAGGAAACGAGTAACAAATGTCTTCTTCTTCTTCAAAATAACTTTTCCCCGTCCCACAAACATTTCTGAACGCACAAAGCTATTGGTCGAAAATGACATCATATTTGCGCTACGCTCTGATTGGTTCATACTGCCACAGTAAACGTGCCAGCAATTATGAAGCATGTAGGAACGACCAACCAATCAGTTCACGCTGTGCATTCGTAAGCGACAGAGGTGTTCGACGAGCACGTCGATAGAAATCGCCTCCCGCGAAAAGAAGAAGACCAGAATCATCTCACATCACCTGCAGCTGGACATCCGCAACGACGAGGAGCTGAACGAAGAAAGAAAGCCCAAGAGGAATTGCAAACTATTACTCCCCCGACAACTAAATTCGTCCTTTTCAGGACGACCAAATAAGTTTACTAATTAAAGAGTTTGGATGAAATTTTCTCTTGTGCTATTTGTAAACCAGTTACCGCGTCACGGCTGAACATAGCATTCATTAAACGCCGCGTCCCGGAGTATATCACCAAGAACGTTGAACAATGTAACGAACGAAATTCTAGAAAGGATAATTCGAGCCGAATGTTCCTTCCATCATACAATAAACCGCTTTTAATTAGAATTTCATTTGAATTTTTTAGAAGCTTTTCTAAATGTTTGTCCTATACTTTTACATGGGAGCTGTCAGATTTATCACCACTCGGTGTCTTCTTCTTTTTTCAACATGGATTCGCCAATTCTAGAAGGGATAATTCAAGCCGACTGCGACACGTCAGAGACCGACCATGTGGTTGAGTTCGTCATAGTTCCTAGTTGTGCAACCCGGATTAGTTGCTGTCAGTGGCAAGCAGATTAGGCATATTTCTGCTAAGAAAATCATCCGTCTAGCGTGCACTAATTAGAACTAATTATTGTGGCACAATGACTAAAGTTCGTCCCCTTTGATGCAATTTGTATCACACTGTCTTCGTTGGTACCGCCTTCTTTTGTGCAATAGCATCCGACGCTTTAACATACCAGCTCTCAGCAAAATTTTGACTCAGTCTTACAACAGTCGTGGAGCTGTGAAGTTGTCTGTTGCAACGCAGTTAGTGGCAGCAAGCACCCTTGAGGTTTTACTGGCGAGCAGTAGTTGCCCAGACAGGCGTTGGTGCTCTTGCGGATGCTCCCGTCAACATCGCTGCGAGAAACATGGCTGCTGAAGCCTGCGAGTTGGCGGGAAAAAGCCGCCCGTAACGAGACAAAATTCCCAAAAAACCCAAGTGGAATCGCTAACTACTGTTCCCCCGTCAACTGAACCCGTCCTTTTCAGGACGACCAAATCAGTTTATTAACTTAAGAGATTGTTTGGTTGAATTTTTCTATTGTGCTGTTTGTAATTTAATTACCGCGTCACGGCTGAACATGGCATTTATTAAACGCCGCGTCTTGAAGTGTATCACAAAGAACGTTGAACAACTAACGAACGAAATTCTAGAAGGGATAATTTGAGCCGAAATGCGACACGTAAGAGACCGACCATGTTGGGTTCGTCGTAGTTCCTAGTTGTGCTTCGTGGTTTAGTTGTTGGCAGTGGCAAGCAAATTAATAATATTTCTGTTAAGACTAATTAAATCTAATTATTGTAGCGCAATAATAGAAGTTCGTCCCCTTTGATGCAATTTGTATCACATTGACTTCGTTGGTACTGTCTTCTTTCGTGCAATAGCGTCCGACGCCATTACCAGCTCTTAGCAGAAAATTTAATTCAGTCTTACGGTAGTCGTAGTTTTTTGCAGAGCTAAATTGCCGTTGCAACGCAATAGGCGAGCGAGCACACTCTAGGATGCACTGGTGAGTATTCGTCATCCAGAGTGGTTGGTGCAGTTGGCTATTTGGGCCGATACTCCCGTCAACCTCCCATCAATCAGTTGATGGAAAAAGCCGCCCGTAACAACAACGAGACATGAATCATCCCACGTCACCTGCAGATGGCCACCCGCACCGACGAGGAGCTGAACCAAGAAAACCCAAGTTCAATCGCGAACAATGTTTCTTTCCCGTCAACTATATCTGTCCCTTTCAGTACGACCAAATCAGTTTGCTTTTTAAAGGGTTTGTTTGGTTGAATTTTTCTCTTGCGCTGTTTGAAATTTCAATCATTCGAAAGGAATCCAATAATTCTGAGAAAGTGAAATGTCGCAGCATAGTATGTATGGCTGCAAGTATGTGATTTAATAATTTTCTTCTACGCGTTAATGATTGTTGCCCTCTTAACCATCGTAGAAAATACAACCGGGGCCGTATCAATATTAAAACCAAACGGTCCTTTTTAGGGCCATCAAATGTTATCTAAAGAGATAACAATAGAATTTTCTTACATATTTACTTCATAATGCTGGTCTATCGTTCAATTAGCACTATTTCGACCTAGACGTCTACCGGCAATTATAGACTTTGAATCTCCAAACAGACCACAACCATCTGCAGCAAGGTTTGGAAGAAGAAAATGTATAGCACTTCATCTACCGGGTACTGACCCATTTTAACCCTATTCTGTCGTTTTCTGGAAACTTAAACCGCCTTTCGATCATGCTGCTGGGAGAGCTAGCTAAACACAAGGTTTCTGAGCGAACCAAAGCCGTGGTCAAGTAAACCAGCTTCATGACAAAATAAGGTGGTAGCAGTAGCTGTTCCCTTGAACCCAAAATGGCCCTTTTCAGGGCCAACAAATCAACTGGAAAGAGAGTTGACATGTCTTTTAGAGTGCTGGGGGCTTGGTTTTGGGGTGTTTGATTGCGAAAAATATCTTTCTTGTGCCGAACCCGTAAAGTTTTCGACATTAGCAGTATTGTACACACATAAGCCCAAGAAACCAGCCTCTTGGGTAAAAGTTTCCCAAATGATCAATAACTCATTTGCACTACTAGATATATTACGTGATATAGAGTATCTTGATATCATATGTCATACATATTATTTGCAGTGAAAGCAAGATTTATGAATGTAGATACCAAGATCGGCTATATCAATAAAGGTTACAGTGCGAACGTTTAGTGTATGGGAATTCGATCTGGAAGGAAACCAATTCCGGCCACTCTTTAAACAAACAAGCGATCTAGATTCCACAATGCTTGGTAGTCCTACGTCAACTTTGCGTACAACCCCATTGGGCTGTCCCTTCTAGTTTTTTTTTATAGAAACAAGGAATTATTATTCCGAAGTTTATGTTCTGGCTTCAGCCAACAGAAATCAGGCTTGAATTTTATAGAATTAGATAAGTTGAACGGATTCATGATAATAGATTTTTTCGTAGCGCGAATGTTGAGAAAAATGAGACAAAAATCACCACACTACACCATTTTTCCTGGAAGTAAGTTTTGACGTAGACTACGTCTTACGGCAAGGGTAGGGTGCCAATTGAAAATAAAACGCTAATAACTTAATAAATGCTCGATAGATTTTCAAGATGTTTACATCAATCGGTTGTAAATTTTCCCGCGTATCATTTCAAGTATCAAACATTATCGGCCAACAATTTTAAACTATTGAAAATAACCAAAATAAGAGGTGACGTGTTATTATGCCAATTTTTCAGAGAAAATTTACTAAGCGCTGTACTTTTCTATCACAGACTTCAAATTTAAGTATCAAACGCCTCATACAATTCAGTGCACGATACAAAAAGAAAACACCCTACCCAGACAACCAAAATGTACGTATATTAAAAGTTGTTTTTATGATCAGCTGACATCTGTTAAAAGACGAGAATATTATGGTTTCAGTTGAAAACCGAATTTATCGACTAGCGCCAATCGATTTTACTCTCATTCTGTACGTTCTACCTAATGTCGGAGTAGTGCGCTCTATGGCGCATCAGATGCGCCGTACAGCGCACTACTTCCGACATTAGGTATAACGTACATAACGAGAGTAAAATCGATTGTCGCTAGTCGATAAATTCGATTTTCAACTGAAACCTTAATACCTAATTGAGGTAGTTAACTTGATGTCCTTTGAAAAGTGATAGTTGTGTGGTCATTTTTAGTCTTTCCTTATCTTTAGTGTACCTTCAGTCGGTAGCAGCAAATTCTAATAACTCGCATCACCTGAACCGATTGAATTCGCGAAACAACTGTTTTGACGTAGACTACGTCTTACGGCAAGGGTAGGGTGTCAAATGAAAATCTAAAATTTTGCGACCGTCACGAAAAACCGTACGTTTTGTACGCGAATAACTCAAATAATCCACGATAGATTTACATGATTTCTTCTTCAATTGGTCGGAAATTTTACCGCGCTCCAATTCAATTGTCAAACATTTTTCTCAATCAATAGTAAACTATTGAAAATAACGCAAATATACGGTGATGTCCTATAATGTCATTTTGCAGAGTAAATTTACCAAATTTCCTATCACAGATTTCAAATCGAAGCAAGGAACGTCTTGCATCATCTTCTTCTTCTTTGTGTTAGAGAAAGACTTTAACCAATCATATCATTTGTCTCCCCATGTACGTCTCACATGCAGCTGAGAACGGCATAGAAGGCACACTTAGCAAAATTTTTCCTCAGTCGTTTGGCAGCATTGAAGCTGTGCGGAGCTGGTCACTGGGAGCTGGTCGCTGGGAGCCGGTCGCTGGGAGCTGGTCGCTGGGAGCTGCTTCAAGGCTCCACCAAACTGCGGCTTTTTCGAAGTCGCGGCGAAACAATCGCCACGATGAGGTAAGATGGCGGCTTGCACAAAACCGACGCGATGTGCGCCCTCATAATCTGCCATATTGCCTCATCGCGATGATCGCTGTTTGGGAGAGCCTTGCTACTTACCACCACCAGCTGCTACGTGACCATCAGCTGCCTCTGCACCAGCTCCGCTGCCGTACAAATGAAGGCTCCACCAAACTGCAACGCGATTAAAAAACGCATCGCGTCGGTTTGTGCGCTCCCATAAGCTGCCATGTAATCTCACCGCGGCGATTTCGCTGCCGCGGTGGCAAAAAATTGCTGCAGTTTGGTGGAGCCTTCATTTGTACGGCAGCGGAGCTCGTGCAGAGGCAGCTGATGGTCACGTAGCAGCTGGTGGGGGTAAGTAGCAAGGCTCTCCCAAACAGCGATCATCGCGATGAGGCAATATGGCAGATTATGAGGGCGCACATCGCGTCGGTTTTGTGCAAGCCGCCATCTTACCTCATCGTGGCGATTGTTTCGCCGCGACTTCGAAAACGCTGCTGTTTGGGGGAAAGCGTCCTTGGGGGCGAGCAGCAGTCAGCAGTAGGTGGAAATAATCTGTCCTTTTGAGGACAATAAATTCAAATAAAAGAGTTGATGATTAAAGAATGAACTAATCTTAAATTAAGTTCGGTGCCGTCGGTAAAACTTTCACCCAGCTGGTTGGCGCTATTCATTGATTGATAATCTGTCCTTTTGAGGACAACCAATTTAATCAAAAGAGTTGTTTATAAAAGAATTAAACTTTTATTTCGTTTGGTTTGTGCGCCTAATATGGTGCCAATTCGTTCGCCGCAACTGCAAAAACGCCTGCATGGAGGGCGAGCTGTCGGGAAAATTTTGGCTGGTTGGCGCAACCCGCGATGAATCAATAAATCAATAAATGCTACCAGATACAAATCCATCTTTGCTACTGTCTATTTACAATTCTCAGCTTGAGAGTTTGTTTGATTGGGATTTTCGTTTCAAATTGTCGATTGGCAGCCAGTGGTATTAGCAAAACTTGTTTTCCCTTCGTCGCATAACTTAAACCACACAAATTTCCAATCAAGGACACCATTTTCGATGTCGAACATGATATTCCGAACCAAAATTCTCTGTAAATTCCAATTAGTAGTGTGTTATAAACAGTTGTTCTGTTGTGTTAACGATTCGCGTTGGATAGAGTTCTACCTCTAGGAAGAAAAACGTTTTGAGAAACATAGTGAAAGTGAGAATGCCTAACCGATTTGATCCAGAACGCTTGCGCAGATTCAGGAAGCGCATAAAGAGCGAACATACGGGAAATCCTCCGAAACGACCATGCACCGATGCCGAGCGAGCTCGTAGTTATCGGGCGAAATTGAAAGCAGCAAGAGGTAATGCGTTGCCAACAACTAGTTGGGACGCTGGAGAAGGTCCTTCAACTCGAGGTAGGAAATTGATATTTATTTAATTTAAGGGCTCATGCTGAATCATTCTTGATGACAGTCATTACCTCAACATTTAAAATTGATATAAATCAGAGTCGGTACTAGATATTGAAAATTTAAACACATCAGTTTGTATGCTTACTTGCTGTGAGGATTTTGGTAGAGTTCGATTCGATGTTCATTCACTAACAATCGAGATTTATCGATTTGAAATAGCAAGGTGAGTTTGCGAGAGCGAGATAAAAGATAGGAAAACATACATGGAGCAGCGATTCCCCTTAAATCAATTTAACAAAGAGCATGTCATCATAGCAATTGAATATCTCTCTATGTTATTGCTCCCTGTCTTAATAAATTTTAACATAGTATTAATTGTATTCTGGTGATGACATGCACCGCGTGCTTTTACATCATACGAACCTTCAAATGATATCGATACAACTAAAGCGCTGAACATGTTTTAATGCGTGATTATTTTCTCAGGTGTTTATTTTATATTTTTAAGAATTTATCATATATTAACCAACCTTTTCTCCCATACCCATTGCAAAGAATAATGATATTTTATAAAACTTACTCTCTTTCTTCTGCGAGATCTAATATATTTATATATATTTCGATTTCCTTAACGTTTAAGCCATAATGGATTCCCTAATTTACCTGATATTCACATAGAAACATGAATAAAAATTTCACAAGAAAACCATAGACCATATTTTTGGTACGCATTTCACGTTATATTCCCAACTATGGCCTTATGTATTCATCACATAGTAAAATGTAGAATATAAAAGTTTTCAATGGAAAAGTAAAAGTGAGCGGTTGTGTATTTTTCGAAGGGCTTATTCATACCAATACCTATATAACTAAATGAATATAGTGGGAATTTTAATGTTTTGAAATGGAATGGCCGATTGATCACATGAGAAAGTCATTTAGATGTTATAAAGTAGCTTTATATTCCGTATAGTATACCGAATATAGCCGAATGCCCGAAGCGATAATATAAATAAATGCCCGGAGCGATGAAATAAACAAACTTTACTGAAATTCGTTCGAACAAGTATCTTTAATGATATCCTTCGAAAGTTTTCGACTCAATAATGTTAGTTGGTGACTTTTCATGGTCCAGTACAGCAAACGCCTTATTAAGCATGTCTTAGCAAAGGTATAACTAGTTGAATATCGTTACTAGCTAAATTATTGTATGAGTTATAGTTAAAACTGTAATCGTGCGCTATATAATCGACAGAGCCAAGGGACATGTACCCTATATACTTATATATAACCTTACAACAACTGCAAGATATATTGTTATATTCTGTTTGATAAAACTTCCTAAACTTTGAACATTTTAAGAGACGCTTACACATCTGAAAATGTTGCAATTGATTATTGTGTTTTCATAATAATCACTAAACCTGCCGGCTATTTTCTAATAACGAATTTCATCGTTATTTGAATTCTAGAGTATTTCAATGAATCCTAGAGGGTTTGAGCTGTTTAGTGGAATACTTGTAACTATAAATTAGAAGAAAAATCAGTAATCTCCATTTAATTCCAACTACCTTTGCTTATCTTCGACAGATACGCGTATTTCGTCTACAATGTGCAGACTTCTTCAGTGTCTCGTACTAATAACCAGTCGAGTTATTAGTACGAGACACTGAAGAAGTCTGCACATTGTAGACGAAATACGCGTATCTGTCGAAGATAAGCAAATGTAGTTGGAATTAAATGGAGATTACTAATTTTTCTTCTAATTTATAGTATTTCAATGTTTATTATTACCCTTGAAATCCAGAATTGCTAAAATTGCCTAAATTCTAATTCTTTGAATCTTTGAAGTTGAATTATGCAAAGGCATACTACAACTCAGATTGTATACAAATGATCCGAATGGTATGGTATTTAAATGGTGAAGGTTGAAAAGGAGACAAGGTATCAGTCAAAATATATGTTTGTATGTGCGTATTATAGAATTTCCTCCGCTGCCTGTCGTTAATGAAATCCCCCAAACGATGCAAAACATTGTTGATGGTTCCGGCAATGGTGAGAATTCCAAGATGCAGGCCATTCAGGCACAGTATGACATACGAATAAACATTTAGTAATGTTAAGTGATTATGATTATAAGAATGAGCAAAACTATCATTAATTAAATAATTTTATATTCCCTAACAGATCCTCAAGATTTTTTTTTTCCCTTCAATTTTTAAAATTTATAATCGTACATTGAGAACTACACATTATATAGTGTTTCAGTCCATTTGTTTTCGGTTGTCCTCTCTGTCCAGTGTGCTCTTGAATGTTGTGAAAAAATAGCGTCGAAGAGAAAAGTTCGGTCTCACGCGTTTCGGGAAAAGTGTTCAAGTTTCGTATGAAATCCATTCCGCCGAAGACCAAAAACGTGCTGATCCGTTGAAAAATTCAGTGGCAAACCGTATGTACATGTTTTCCTACCCGAATAGGCGCCGCTAAAAAGTGATCATAGAGTAGAAGTGAACAGGGCGGGTGAGCGCACGCTTGTAGTAGTGTCTGTTTTGTATGTGGATAGTGGGAAAAAAAGAAGACGAACTTGAAAAGTCAGAAGAATCAGAAGGACGGAAAACCGCCTATGGTGACTTGCTCGTTGCAACAAACCCCAATGGATATCGTATGAATATTAGGTTACCGATTGAATACAGCTAAGTACCCATTATATATATTTTAAAATTTAACAATTACAGTCTCAAAACACTGTCAGATCCACGACCTTTCCTTCTTTATGTGAAGCGGCACGTCTTGTTGTATTTTATGTGTTTCGCATTCCTATTTGATTCGCCTCGCGGTTTTGAGATTCCTGTTTAGTGTTTCTAGTCGTTCTATATAGTGGAAAATGTATATTCAGCAAAAGTGCTCACATATTAATGTTTGAAAAACCATATCTTCTGTAGTTACGGGCTCAATTTTTTTCTCATTTCAGCATGAACCTATAAATTGTACTTCTGCATTTCAACTTCTATTCTTCTAAACGACTGGCATGCGACAATTAGCAATACGGGATTATGTATATTTAAATAAATTTGGTATTGTCATTAGATGAGCCATTTTTATCAGGAGCCATCAAATCGGGCTCTTCGATCACTTATACTGCTGCCCTTGGAATTTTACTAGCAGATTATTAGGAAAACTTTTCAAAGAATGCCTCTAAGAATAATCTGTGGCTTTTCAGAAAAAAAGAAACTATCATACGTCTTTTTATTGAAATTTCAACTATGATAGTTGTAATGATCCACTCTGTTTTCAGGTTTTACAGGACATTCAGGAATTAATACATACCTATATTTCTCTTTCAGTAATAAAGCAGTGGATTTCAGATGTTTTTTAAGAATACATGTTTTACATAAAAAAAAAAAAAAAAAACAAAAATATTTAGTTTTGCAATATTATATCGATTTATTTTCATCATATCATTGGTTATTATTTAAATTAATCATATTAAATTTTCTGGTTGTGGATTTTTAACTGTTATGTACACATTAAATAAAATGCTGTTCAATTCTGCTGCGTATGTTTTGAATTAGATGAGGTGAGATCATTGACCAAACAGGGGACCAGTGAACCAATCATCGTTTGAACCTATGATATTCACCTCAAATTTGTATAGCTGTAACACAACAACACATCGACATTTTAGATATACCATTCTTTATATATAATTTCAGGTCACTCATTAAGTTTCCAAGTTTTGTAAAATAATTATCATTTTTGTTCTCGTGGCTAGCATTATCCAAACTTTTAGGTGCAATCGCTTCTACAATAGCAGAAAGGACAACAATCTGCAGACATGTGTAATAATTATTATCCTTATACATTATAATATCCCTTCACTATATTTTATTCCCTGTTGTATATGGCATTGCATAATGATTTAACATTTTTTTTAATAATCATTACCTTTTCTAGCATTACCTTGATTTTCATGATTAACTTTAATATTATTTTATTATTTTTATTTCGGAGCGTATGGTACGGTATGTCCACGCATCCATCCTCCCCTGCAGATTCAAAAAATGCGTTGTAGTTCAAATCTATTTGTTTGAATACAACTCATTTTACAGAATCATCTTTTGCGGTAAATGCAACGCAGTAGGCCTGGCCGCTTTGATGCTTGTATCATGTCTTTGATATGCTGCAAGCATCAATATTGACAAAAAAGATAATTGGGCGTCATCTAACCCAATTATTTCCAGGATGCTTTCTCGTACCGGCTGCGTTTGTATTAGATTAGATTAGATTAGATTAGATTTATATTCCCTAACAGATCCTCAACTATCTTCTAGGCCTTAAAGATAGTCCATCGTAAAACGTGCAACCGTGACCGTGTCATCATTTAAACCAAAAGGCCCTTTTCAGGGCCACCAAAGAGTTATAAAGAGTGTACAAGAGAATTTTCCTACATACTGATTTCATAAAACTTCAGGGCCACCAAATAATATCTCAAGAGCGTACAATAGAATTTTCTTACATACTGGCTTCAAAACGCTGGTCTAATGTCGCATAAGAGCCACACCCGTCATATTGTGACTTAAACTGCTTCTATCGGTAAGGGTAAGCGACCGGCACGAATAATTGAAACCCTTTTAACGCTAATAATAGCCACACAGAATTTTCCTGACATTATAATGCATCACTTGGTTTAACGTAGTCTACGTCAACCGGTCGTGTCTTGTACACAACCCCACTGATTTTTTGTTTGTTTTATCATCATGGAAGGTAAGAACATTTTCATATAGAAATTTTTGAGAACACTTTTTTCATGTCCCTTTGTAGGTGAGGTATTGATCGAATCGAAGGATCCAGTAAGTGCAGTTGAGACGGTCAATCATCTAAGCGGTAAGTACAAAAATGCTGCGTAGAAGACTTTAGGTGATCCAGTTTTAGTTTCTGATGATTTTTCTATCACGATGTGCGGAAAATCTAGTTGGATTGATCCGCATATAACGTTTTCGTTTTTTAACCTTAGTTGGAAACTGTTCCTACCTTATTGCCAGTGCAAACCTCAACCCGATACGTGTTACGAATAAAGCCAATCAAACCGACGTTCAGCACACAACAAGCTGACCCAATCTTGATACCTGATTTATGATGTTGGAATCGGTTTTGGGTTTTGGTTGGTATCATTGTGTTTTTTACACCTACCTTCAATAAATATACCTCATATTTGAGTAACGTACACTGTAGAGCAATACTAGATAAAATAAGCTAACATAAAATCATAACTCTCAATTGCCCACTCCGATTTAGATGAAACTTTGTACCTGGTTTTAAAATAAGAAATCATGTTTTTTCAGTTGATAAAAAAACTGTTTGACTGAAGGGTAATATTTCAAAAGGGCACATCTGTTATTATATGCAAAAATTTCTAAATATCACACGCAAATCGTTGAATGTAGTAATATTGGGTCTGCAAATAAATTGTAGATAATCAATAGAGCATTGTAAGAAACAATAAAAAACTGAAAAAAAAAATGAAAACAAATTTGAATAAGGTGAATACGTTTTTAACGATTACGATTTTTTTTCAATACGTTTTTCAAAACTTTTAGAGTCATACAAATAATAAAATAAGTTGCTCTACGAGGAAACAAAATTAGTTGTAGTGCTTACATTTTGAGTCATTTGTATGAACTATCATATCATAATTATCTAAAGTTATTGTTCAGGTCAGTTCAAGATAAAATGCTTTTAGTGAGCATTTTAACGTAGGACTACGTTTTTCTTTTCTATACCGGGTGCCGTTTCAAAATCTTGAAAAATGAGAGCGTTACGCAAAAGTGAAAGGTTTTTGAACGCTTATAACTCTCGTTCGACTAAACAGAATGACTTCATTCATACACCATTTGATCAAAAAGACTCACAAATTTTTCGCATTGTGATTTGAAAGAAGTTCAATCAGTATAAGTAGTTCAATTTTTCATTTGAAAATGACCTTTTTTTGCTCCCATACAAATTTGCATATCATCAAGTTGAAAAATGTGTTTTCCCTAGCAAGGTCATAGGAAACGAGTGACAAATGTCTTCTTCTTCTTCAAAATAACTTTTCCCCGTCCAACACAAATTTCTGAACGCACAAAGCTATTGGTCGAAAATGACATCATATTTGCGCTACGCTCTGATTGGTTCATTCTGCCACAGTAACCGTGCCAGCAATTATGGAACACGTGGGAACGACTAACCAATCAGTTCACGCTTTGCATCCGTATGCGACAGACGTGTTTGCGGAGCGCGTCTGCGGAAAACGCCACTAGGGAAAACAAGAAGACCAGAATCATCCCACGTCACTAGCAGCTGGCCATCCGCAAAGACGAAGAGCTGAACGAAGAAAGAAAGCCCAAAAGGAACCGCAAACTATTATTTTGCCCCGTCAACAAAATCCGTCCTTTTCAGGGCGAACATCTTACTAATTAAAGAGTTTGGGTGAAGTTTTCTCTTGTGCTGTTTGTAATTCAATTCCCGCATCACAGCTGAACATAGAATTCATTAAACGCCGTGTCCCATAGTATATCACAAAGGATTAACGAACGAATCCAGGTTGAAAAAAGAAGAAGACACCGAGTGGTGATAAATCTGACAGCTCCCATGTTAAAGTATAGGACGAACAATTTAAAAAAATTCTCAAAAATTCAAATAAAATTCTAATTGAAAGCGGTTTGTTGTATGATGGAAGAAAAATCAAGAACTGTACAATAGGGGATTGTACAGTTCTGGATGTTTCTTCTATCATACAATAAACCGCTTTTATTTAGAATTTCATTTGAATTATTTAGAAGCATTTTAAAATGTATGTCCTATACTTTAACATGGGAGCTGGCAGATTTACCACTCGGTGTCATCTTCTGTTTTCAACCAGATTTTTTCAGTTCTAGAAAGGATAATTTGAGCCGGAACTGCGACACGTCAGAAACGGACTATGTGGTTGAGTTCGTCATAGTTGCATACCGAATTAGTTGCTGTTAGTGGCAAGCAGATTAGTCATGTTTCTGTTAAGAAAATCATCCGTCTAGCGTGCACTAATTAAAACTAATTATTGTCTCACAATGACTAAAGTTCGTCCCCTTTGAAGCAATTTGTATCACACTGCCTTCGTTGGTACCGCCTTCTTTTGAGCAATAGCATCTGACGCTACATACCAGCTCTTTGCAGAATTTTGATTCAGTCTTACAACAGTCGTGGAGCTGAGCAGTTAGCGGCAGCAAGCACCCTGGAGGGTGCATTGGCGAGCAGTCGTGCAGTTGGCTGTTGGTGCCGATGCTCCTGTCAATTTCGCTACGAGAACAAAGTTGCTGAAACCTGCGAATTGGCGGGAAAAGCCGCCCGTAACGAGACCAAATTCCCGAAAAACCCAAGTGAAATCGCAAACTATTTCTCCCCCGTCAACTAAACCCGTCCTTTTCAGGACGACCAAATCAATTTAACTAAAGAGTTTGGATGAATTTTTCTCTTGTGCTGTTTGTAATTCAATTACCACGTCACGGCTGAACATGGTATTCATTAAACGCCGTGTGTTGGAGTGTATCACAAAGAACGTTGAACAACTAACGAACAAAATTCTAGAAGGGATAGTTCGAGCCGAACTGCGACACGTCAGAGACCGACCATGTTGGGTTCGTCGTAGTTCCTAGTTGTGTAAGCGGATTAGTTGTTGGCAGTGGCAAGGTAATTAAGAATATTTCTGTTAAGACTAATTAAAACTAATTATTGTGGCGCAATAACAGAAGTTCGGCCCCTTTGATGCAATTTGTATCACATTGACTTCGTTGGTATCGCCTTCTTTCGTGCAATAGCATCCGACGCCATTACCAGAAAATTTAATTCAGTCTTACGGTAGTCGTAGCTCTGTGCACAGCAACATCTGCTTTTGCAACGCAGTAGGCGAGCGATTACACTGTAGGATGCACTGATGAGTAGTCGTCATCCAGAGAGGTTGGTGCAGTTGGCTATTTGGGCCGATACTACCGTCAATGCGCTGCAAGAAAGAAGGCTGCTTAAGCCTACGAGTTGATGGGAAAAAGCCGCCCGTGACAACAGCTGGACAAGGATTATCCCACGTCACCTGCAGATGGCTACCGCACCGACGAGGAGCTGATCCAAGAAAACCCAAGTTCAATCGCGAACAATGTTTCCTTCCCGTCAACTATATTCGCCCTTTTCAGCACGACCAAATCAGCTTGCTTATTAAAGGGTTTGTTTGGTTGAATATTCCTATTGGGCTGTTTAAAATTTCAATCATTCTATAGGAATCAAATAATTTTGAGAAAGTGAAATGTCACAGCATATGGCTGCAAGTATGTGGTTCCATAGTTATCTTCTATGCGTTAAAGATTGTGGCCCTCTCAACCATCGTACAAAATACAACCAGAGCCGTATCATTATTAAAACCAATCGATCCTTTTTAGGGCCACCAAATGCTATCTGAAGAGTTAACTATAGAATTTTCTTACATATTTACTTCCCAATGCTGGTCTATCGTTCAATTGGCACTATTTCGACCTAGACGTCTATCGGCAATAAAAGACTTTGAATCCCCAAACAGACCACAACCATCTGCAGCAAGGGTTTGGAAAAAGAAAATGTATAGCACCTTATCTACCGGGTGCTGAAGCATTTTAACCCAATTCGGTCGTTTCCTCCAAAGCGATAGGCATTATGAACAGCTTCGCAAATGACCTTTCCGAGCGGATTGAAAGCGTAGCTGCCCGACTGACTTAAATCAATTGGCGGATAGCCCTGACGTCTCTGGAAATTCAAACCGCCTTTCGATCATGCTGTCGGGAGAGCAAGCCAAACACGAGGCTTCACGAGGTAAATCAGTTACATGACGAAATGAGGTGGTGGCAGTAGCTGTTCCCTTGAACCCAAAATGGCCCTTTTCAGGGCCATCAAAACAACTGGAAAGAGAGTTGACATGTCTTTGGGAGTACTGGGGGCTTGGTTTTGGGTTGTTTGATTGCGAAAAATATCTTTTGTATGCCTTTTGTAAGCTGTAATGTTTTCGACATTAGCAGTGTTGTACACACATAGGCCTAGTAGAAACCGTATGCAATTGGAGGTGAACGAAACCAGCCTATTGGGTAAAAGTTTCTTAAATGATCAATAACTCATTCGCACTACAAGGTATATTACGTGATAAACAGTATCTTGATATCATATGTCATACATATTATTTGCAGTGAAAGCAAGATGTATGAATGTAAATACCAAGACAGGCTATATCAATAAAGGTGTATGGGTATTAGATTTGGATGGAAACCATTTCGGGCACTCTTTAAACAATCAAGCGATCTAGATTGCACATTGCTTCGTAGTCCTACGTCAACTTTGCGTACAACCCCATTGGGCTGTCCCTTCTAGTTTTTCAAAGTGTTTCTAAATTTTTTTATGAAAATATATTTTTTACAATAGTTGTAATTCTTCATCTAGAAAAAAAGTTTTTCAAAAACTAAATAAAGTGTCCTATTGCCACCAAAAAGATTGGACGTTCTGGTTTGGAGTAGTAAGCCCGTAATGACATGTTTTGTTTTTTCATCTATCATTTATTGAGCTGATATGTTTGATGTTAGATTGTCTGTTTATTTTACATGTTTAAAATTACACATGTAGTCTTAAACCTAATTTTTTACCATATTTGTAAATACTATGAAATCTGAGTACATCGTCTGCCGAAAATAGTACCGAAGAATTTTTGGTAATTTAAATTGGAATGAAGGAGCTATATTTTTGTGTACAGTGGGTCCAAAAGTATTCGTCTAGTGTGCTATTTCTTTTTATATGGCCAATTATTACATGATACAAGCAATTAAGAATGTATTTCTATCAAAACTGGTAGAAAAATAATCAGTGAATCTGTAATGCTCAAAATTTTTACTATTAATGGTGACAAGTATCGAAAACTTTAAATTGAAGATATATACTGGCTCATAAAGTATTCGTCCAATAAAAAGTTACTGCTTCGAGGACGTAACGTGGGTAACACGTCAGTCTACCAGTGCTACCAGTCTACCTGCTAGTTTGTCGATGACAGATCACTGCATTTTTACTGTTTTGATTGCAACCGGAGCAGAAAGTGAGTCGCCATGGGCCGAAAAGGCAAGGAAACGAGCCCTGAAGAGAGAAAGCTGATTATTCGTTTACATAATCAGTGTAAATCATCCTACGAGATAGCAAGACTTGTTGGCAGACCCAGATCCACCGTCCAATCAGTGATTGATCGCTTCGGTGTTACCAAGTCATTGAAAAACAAACAACGAAGCGGTCGTCCTCGATCGTTAACAGACCAGGATGAGCGGTTTATTGTACGAGAAATTAAGAAAAACCCAAAAATAAGTGCACCTAAGTTGGCTAGTGAGCTGGACAGAAGGGGAACAACGGTATGTCACAACACAATCCGAAATACCTGCAAAAAGTATGGGTATCATGGTCGGGTAGCTAGGAAGAAGTTTTGGGTGAGTAAGACGAATCGCCAAAAACGGCTAGATTTTGCCAAGGAACATCAAATGCAGAAGGAGGACTTTTGGAATAAAGTCATATTTTCCGATGAAAGCAAGTACAACATTTTTGGATCCGATGGACGGCGTACGGTATGGCGAAAAAAGAATACGGAGATGCAGCCGCAAAATCTTTTGCCTACAGTGAAGCATGGCGGGGGTTCCGTTATGGTGTGGGGGTGTATGAGTGCAGCTGGAGTGGGGAATTTACATTTTATTGAAGGGATCATGGATCACAAAAAGTACATAAGTATCTTGAAGGAAAACTTAGGTCCCAGTGCTGAGAAATTAGGCTTACAAGGGTCCTACATCTTCCAAAAAGATAACGACCCCAAACACACAGCTAAAAATACGAAGCTGTGGCTGCTGTACAACACACCCAAACAGTTGAAAACGCCGCCTCAAAGTCCCGATATGAACCCGATTGAGCATCTTTGGAAGGTATTGGATGACGCAATCAGAAAACGGAGCATTTCTAACAAAAATGAGTTGAAATAAGCTTTGAAAGAAGAGTGGGACAAAATTCCATCGTCCGTTACAGGTAACGTGGTTTCCTCTATGCCACGAAGACTACAGGCAGTCATAGATACGCATGGGAACCCGACCAAGTACTAATTTAAGTTCTAACTTTTGTTTTAATAAAAATCCTATATCATATGCAGTATGGACGAATACTTTATGAGCAAAAATGAATTGAATCACCAAGTTATGTTACTGATATTATTGTTGTTGAAATATTTGTCAACTGAACTCTAAATAATAAATATGAATTAGTTTATCCACCATCCAAACTGATCGTTAGTTTAATTTTTCAATGCCTATCACGCTGTAAATTCGCCTTTTCGTGTTAAATATGCTGCTAGACGAATACTTTTTGGATCCACTGTAACTGAAATCATTCTTGCTTGCTGATAACTGTCGTTCCATTCGTCAAAACTCTCTCAGTATTCTTCTTTGTACAAAAAACATTGTTGTCGGGATCGGGGAAAAATGAAAACAAAAGTAAAGGAAACATGTAATATTCCTCTTCGTTCCACCCGATGCATGAAAACAGTACATCCAATCATCTTGATAAGTATAACAGGTATCTGGAAATTTACGACAGGTTTATAAGAAATCTTACGCGCCTTGTAAAAACTTGTCGATTAGTAATTAGAATTATAAAATAACTATGAAATTCTCAAAATGGTATACAAATGCTGGAAGCTGATAATGTCCTAACTTATTTTAGATGAGCTGAATTCAACAGCCCAACCTAATGTTTCTCAGAAAAGAACAATTAAACACAAGAAATCTAATGAAAGTTATACGGAGAAACAGTTACAAGAACTAGTTTACAAAAATAAAGAACAAAAGCCTGTTATCTCAAGGACAACCCCAGACCTAATCCTATCAAGGATGTACCCGGTAAGTGTCGTTTTATAAATTTTAAAAATTTAGGTAATTTCTGTCAGTCGAACTTCTTTTTTTTGCGTCTATTGAAGACATTTGTTTCTATTGATTTTAATAGATTATTGACGGCTGAATCCAGATATAAGCTCAAAATTCTTATAGAACAGTTTTTTGTGAGTATCATTGGGTTTGCGTTGAAAAAAATGCAGTTGTTCATAGAGTTTTAGCACTATTTTTTTCAAAATCAGTATTTCGCCGTCGTCTCCTACATGTTGGGATTGCATTTTATGGAACAGACCTTCGAAAAATTAATAGTCAAATTGTTCAAAAAAGTTTTTTTTTTATAGAAACAAGGAATTATTATTCCGAAGTTTATGTTCTGGCTTCAGCCAACAGAAATCAGGCTTGAATTTTATAGAATTAGATAAGTTGAACGGATTCATGATAATAGATTTTTTCGTAGCGCGTATGTTGAGAAAAATGAGACAAAAATCACCACACTACACCATTTTTCCTGGAAGTAAGTTTTGACGTAGACTACGTCTTACGGCAAGGGTAGGGTGCCAATTGAAAATAAAACGCTAATAACTTAATAAATGCTCGATAGATTTTCAAGATGTTTACATCAATCGGTTGTAAATTTTCCCGCGTATCATTTCAAGTATCAAACATTATCGGCCAACAATTTTAAACTATTGAAAATAACCAAAATAAGAGGTGACGTGTTATTATGCCAATTTTTCAGAGAAAATTTACTAAGCGCTGTACTTTTCTATCACAGACTTCAAATTTAAGTATCAAACGCCTCATACAATTCAGTGCACGATACAAAAAGAAAACACCCTACCCAGACAACCAAAATGTACGTATATTAAAAGTTGTTTTTATGATCAGCTGACATCTGTTAAAAGACGAGAATATTATGGTTTCAGTTGAAAACCGAATTTATCGACTAGCGCCAATCGATTTTACTCTCATTCTGTACGTTCTACCTAATGTCGGAAGTAGTGCGCTCTATGGCGCATCAGATGCGCCGTACAGCGCACTACTTCCGACATTAGGTATAACGTACATAACGAGAGTAAAATCGATTGTCGCTAGTCGATAAATTCGATTTTCAACTGAAACCTTAATACCTAATTGAGGTAGTTAACTTGATGTCCTTTGAAAAGTGATAGTTGTGTGGTCATTTTTAGTCTTTCCTTATCTTTAGTGTACCTTCAGTCGGTAGCAGCAAATTCTAATAACTCGCATCACCTGAACCGATTGAATTCGCGAAACAACTGTTTTTTGTTTGTTTTATCATCATGGAAGGTAAGAACATTTTCATATAGAAATTTTTGAGAACACTTTTTTCATGTCCCTTTGTAGGTGAGGTATTGATCGAATCGAAGGATCCAGTAAGTGCAGTTGAGACGGTCAATCATCTAAGCGGTAAGTACAAAAATGCTGCGTAGAAGACTTTAGGTGATCCAGTTTTAGTTTCTGATGATTTTTCTATCACGATGTGCGGAAAATCTAGTTGGATTGATCCGCATATAACGTTTTCGTTTTTTAACCTTAGTTGGAAACTGTTCCTACCTTATTGCCAGTGCAAACCTCAACCCGATACGTGTTACGAATAAAGCCAATCAAACCGACGTTCAGCACACAACAAGCTGACCCAATCTTGATACCTGATTTATGATGTTGGAATCGGTTTTGGGTTTTGGTTGGTATCATTGTGTTTTTTACACCTACCTTCAATAAATATACCTCATATTTGAGTAACGTACACTGTAGAGCAATACTAGATAAAATAAGCTAACATAAAATCATAACTCTCAATTGCCCACTCCGATTTAGATGAAACTTTGTACCTGGTTTTAAAATAAGAAATCATGTTTTTTCAGTTGATAAAAAAACTGTTTGACTGAAGGGTAATATTTCAAAAGGGCACATCTGTTATTATATGCAAAAATTTCTAAATATCACACGCAAATCGTTGAATGTAGTAATATTGGGTCTGCAAATAAATTGTAGATAATCAATAGAGCATTGTAAGAAACAATAAAAAACTGAAAAAAAAAAATGAAAACAAATTTGAATAAGGTGAATACGTTTTTAACGATTACGATTTTTTTTCAAAACGTTTTTCAAAACTTTTAGAGTCATACAAATAATAAAATAAGTTGCTCTACGAGGAAACAAAATTAGTTGTAGTGCTTACATTTTGAGTCATTTGTATGAACTATCATATCATAATTATCTAAAGTTATTGTTCAGGTCAGTTCAAGATAAAATGCTTTTAGTGAGCATTTTTCAAAGTGTTTCTAAATTTTTTTATGAAAATATATTTTTTACAATAGTTGTAATTCTTCATCTAGAAAAAAAGTTTTTCAAAAACTAAATAAAGTGTCCTATTGCCACCAAAAAGATTGGACGTTCTGGTTTGGAGTAGTAAGCCCGTAATGACATGTTTTGTTTTTTCATCTATCATTTATTGAGCTGATATGTTTGATGTTAGATTGTCTGTTTATTTTACATGTTTAAAATTACACATGTAGTCTTAAACCTAATTTTTTACCATATTTGTAAATACTATGAAATCTGAGTACATCGTCTGCCGAAAATAGTACCGAAGAATTTTTGGTAATTTAAATTGGAATGAAGGAGCTATATTTTTATGTACAGTGGGTCCAAAAAGTATTCGTCTAGTGTGCTATTTCTTTTTATATGGCCAATTATTACATGATACAAGCAATTAAGAATGTATTTCTATCAAAACTGGTAGAAAAATAATCAGTGAATCTGTAATGCTCAAAATTTTTACTATTAATGGTGACAAGTATCGAAAACTTTAAATTGAAGATATATACTGGCTCATAAAGTATTCGTCCAATAAAAAGTTACTGCTTCGAGGACGTAACGTGGGTAACACGTCAGTCTACCAGTGCTACCAGTCTACCTGCTAGTTTGTCGATGACAGATCACTGCATTTTTACTGTTTTGATTGCAACCGGAGCAGAAAGTGAGTCGCCATGGGCCGAAAAGGCAAGGAAACGAGCCCTGAAGAGAGAAAGCTGATTATTCGTTTACATAATCAGTGTAAATCATCCTACGAGATAGCAAGACTTGTTGGCAGACCCAGATCCACCGTCCAATCAGTGATTGATCGCTTCGGTGTTACCAAGTCATTGAAAAACAAACAACGAAGCGGTCGTCCTCGATCGTTAACAGACCAGGATGAGCGGTTTATTGTACGAGAAATTAAGAAAAACCCAAAAATAAGTGCACCTAAGTTTTCTAGTGAGCTGGACAGAAGGGGAACAACGGTATGTCACAACACAATCCGAAATACCTGCAAAAAGTATGGGTATCATGGTCGGGTAGCTAGGAAGAAGTTTTGGGTGAGTAAGACGAATCGCCAAAAACGGCTAGATTTTGCCAAGGAACATCAAATGCAGAAGGAGGACTTTTGGAATAAAGTCATATTTTCCGATGAAAGCAAGTACAACATTTTTGGATCCGATGGACGGCGTACGGTATGGCGAAAAAAGAATACGGAGATGCAGCCGCAAAATCTTTTGCCTACAGTGAAGCATGGCGGGGGTTCCGTTATGGTGTGGGGGTGTATGAGTGCAGCTGGAGTGGGGAATTTACATTTTATTGAAGGGATCATGGATCACAAAAAGTACATAAGTATCTTGAAGGAAAACTTAGGTCCCAGTGCTGAGAAATTAGGCTTACAAGGGTCCTACATCTTCCAAAAAAATCAGTGGGGTTGTGTACAAGACACGACCGGTTGACGTAGACTACGTTAAACCAAGTGATGCATTATAATGTCAGGGAAATTCTGTGTGCCTATTAGGGAAGGTCCATTAATTATGTCACGCAGTAAGGGGGAGGGGTTTGGGAAAACGTGACGATCCATACAAAAAATTTGATTGTCCATACAAAAACCATGACAAGGGGGGGGGAGGAGGTGTTGAAAAAGTCAATTTTTGCGTGACGTAATTAATGGACGTTCCCTTATTAGTGTGAAAAGGGTTTCAATTATTCGAGCCGGTCGCTTACCCTTACCGATAGAAGCAGTTTAAGTCACAATATGACGGGTGCGGCTCTTATGGGACCTTAGACCAGCGTTTTGAAGCCAGTATGTAAGAAAATTCTATTGTACGCTCTTGAGATATTATTTGGTGGCCCTGAAAAGGGCCTTTTGGTTTAAATGATGACACGGTCACGGTTGCACCACAGAGAACAGACATCCAAGTCAAATTCAAAAACTGTGTAAGAAATTTAACGGCCATTTCATAATCGTAATGAACTGGCAATAGCGTGGCGGCACTGGCATCGCCACCCATTGACCAGCTTGAAATCTTATTCATCAACTAAATTTTTTGGCAGTTAAGTTCTTTCACCGCACGGTCAACAAATCTTACCCATGTTCGATTAAAAATCGCAAGTGGCCACAGCCCGAGAGATGGCAATAGTGTTTGAACGTATTTTAATTTGAATCCTTACACAAGTTTTTTGAGAAATATATTCTAGTTTGGATGTCTGTTCTCTGTGGTTGCACGTTTTACGATGGACTATATTTAAGGACTAGAAGATAGTTGAGGATCTTTTAGGGAAAATAAAATTATTAAATCAATGATAGTTTTAGTCATTCTTATAATCATAACCGCTTGACATTACTTAATGTTTATTCGTATGTCATACTGTGCCTGAATGGCCAGCATCTCGGAATTCTCACCATCGCCGGAACCATCAACAATGTTTTGCATCGTTTGGGGGATTTCAGTAACGACAGGCTGCGGAGGAAATTCTATAATACGCACATACAAACATATATTTTGACTGATGCCTTGTCTCCTTTTCAACATTCACCATTTAAATGCCATACCATTCGGATCATTTGTATACAATCTGAGCTGTAGTATGCCTTTGCATAATTCAACTTCAAAGAATCAAAAATTTGCAATTTATGCAATATTAGAAATTCTGGATTTCAAGGGTAATAATAAATATTGAAATACTCTAGAATTCAAATTACGATAAAATTCGTTATCAGAAGATATCCGACAGGTTTATTGATTGCTATGAAAACACTATAATCAATTGCAACATTTTCAGATGTGTAAGTGTCTCTAAAAATGTTCAAAGTTCAGAAAGTTTTATCAAACAGAAAATATCAAAAATTATCTTGCAGTTGTTATAAGGTTATATACAAGTATATAGCGTACATGTCCTTTGACTCAGTCGATTATGTAGCGCACGATTACAGTTTTAACTATAACTCACACAATAATTTAGCTAGAAACGATATTCAACTAGTTATACCTTTGCTAAGACATGCTTAACAAGGCGTTTGCTGTACTGGACCATGAAAAGTCACCAACAAACATTATTGAGTCGAAAACTTTCGATGGATATGGATATCATTAAGGATACTTGTTCGAACGAATTTTAGTAAAGTTAATTTATTTCATTGCTCCGGGCATTTATTTATATTATCGCATTGGGCATTCAGCTATATTCGGTATACTATACGAAATATAAAGCTTCTTTATAAAAACTAAATGACTTTCTTTTTAATCAATCGGCCATTCCATTTCAAAACATTAAAATTCCCACTATATTCATTTAGTTATATAGGTGTTGGTATGAATAAGCCCTTTGAAAAATACACAACCGCTCACTTTTACTTTTCCATTGAAAACTTTTATATTCTACATTTTACTATGTGATGAATACATTAGGCCATAGTTGGGAATATAACGTGAAATGCGTACCAAAAATATGGTCTATGGTTTTCTTGTCATATTCAGCGCATTAGTTGTATCGATATCATGTGAAGGTTCATATGCAGTAAAAGCATGCTGCGCATGTCATCACCAGATTACAATCAATAATATGTTGAAAATTATTAAGACAGGGAGCCCAATGATGACATGCAATTTGTCAAGTTGATTTTAATTTAAAAGATACCAATTTCCTACCTCGAACCTTCTCCAGCGTCCTACTAGTTGTTGGCAACGCATTACCTCTTGCTGCTTTCAATTTCGCCCGATAACTACGAGCTCGCTCGGCATCGGTGCATGGTCGTTTCGGAGGATTTCCCGTATGTTCGCTCTTTAAGCGCTTCCTGAATCTGCGCAAGCGTTCTGGGGCGCACAAACCCAACGAAATAAAAGATTAATTCTTTTATCAACAACTCTTTTGATTCAATTGGTTGTCCTCAAAAGGACAGATTATCATTAATGGATAGCGCTAACCAGCTGGGTGAAATTTTGAATAAACAACTCTTTTATTTGAATTTATTGTCCTCAAAAGGACAGATTATTTCCACCTACTGCTTACTGCTGCTCGCCCCCAAGGACGCTTTCCCCCAAACAGCAGCGTTTTCGAAGTCGTGGCGAAACAATCGCCACGATGAGGTAAGATGGCGGCTTGCACAAAACCGACGCGATTGTGCGCCCTCATAATCCGCCATTTTGCCTCATCGCGACGATCGCTGTTTGGGAGAGCCTTGCTACTTACCACCACCAGCTGCCTCTGCACCAGCTCCGCTGCCGTACAAATGAAGGCTCCACCAAACTGCAGCAATTTTTGCCACCGCGGTGGAAAAATCGCCGCTGCGAGATTACATGCCGGCTTATGGGAGCGCACAAACCAACGCGATTAAAAAACGCATCGCGTCGGTTTGTGCGCTCCCATAAGCTGCCATGTAATCTCACAGCGGCGATTTTTCCACCGCGGTAACAAATTGCTGCAGTTTGGTGGACTCATTGTACGGCAGCGAGCTGGTGCAGGCAGCTGATGATCACGTAGCAGCTGGTGGTGGTAAGTAGCAAGGCTCTCCCAAACAGCGATCGTCGCGATGAGGCAAAATGGCAGATTATGAGGGCGCACAATCGCGTCGGTTTTGTGCATGCCGCCATTTGACCTCTTCGTGGCGATTGTTTCGCCGCGACTTCGAAAACGCTGCAGTTTGGTGGAGCCTTGAAGCAGCTCCCTGCGACCAGCTCCAGCGACCGGCTCCCAGCGACCAGCTCCCAGCGACCAGCTCCTGCGACCAGCTCCTGCGCTCCTTCCGCACAGCTTCAATGCTGCCAAACGACTGAGGCAAAATTTTCCTAAGTGTGCGTTTGCCGTTCTCAGTTGCATGCGAGACGTACATGGAGAGAAGAGTAACATGATTGGTTAAAGTCTCTCTCTAATACAAAGAAGAAGAAGATGAAGCAAGACGTTCCTTGCTTCGATTTGAAATCTGTGGTAGGAAATTTGGTAAATTTACTCTGCGAAATGACATTATAAGACATCACCTTATATTTGCGTTATTTTCAATAGTTTACTATTGTTTGCGAATAATGTTTGACAATTGAATTGGAGCGCGGTAAAATTTCCGACCGATTGAAGAAGAAATCATGTAAATCTATCGTAGATTGTTTGAGTTATTCGCGTGCAAAACGTACGGTTTTTCGTGACGGTCGCAAAATTTTAGATTTTCATTTGACACCCTACCCTTGCCGTAAGACGTAGTCTACGTCAAAAGATAACGACCCCAAACACACAGCTAAAAATACGAAGCTGTGGCTGCTGTACAACACACCCAAACAGTTGAAAACGCCGCCTCAAAGTCCCGATATGAACCCGATTGAGCATCTTTGGAAGGTATTGGATGACGCAATCAGAAAACGGAGCATTTCTAACAATAATGAGTTGAAATAAGCTTTGAAAGAAGAGTGGGACAAAATTCCATCGTCCGTTACAGGTAACGTGGTTTCCTCTATGCCACGAAGACTACAGGCAGTCATAGATACGCATGGGAACCCGACCAAGTACTAATTTAAGTTCTAACTTTTGTTTTAATAAAAATCCTATATCATATGCAGTATGGACGAATACTTTATGAGCAAAAATGAATTGAATCACCAAGTTATGTTACTGATATTATTGTTGTTGAAATATTTGTCAACTGAACTCTAAATAATAATATGAATTAGTTTATCCACCATCCAAACTGATCGTTAGTTTAATTTTTCAATGCCTATCACGCTGTAAATTCGCCTTTTCGTGTTAAATATGCTGCTAGACGAATACTTTTTGGATCCACTGTAACTGAAATCATTCTTGCTTGCTGATAACTGTCGTTCCATTCGTCAAAACTCTCTCAGTATTCTTCTTTGTACAAAAAAACATTGTTGTCGGGATCGGGGAAAAATGAAAACAAAAGTAAAGGAAACATGTAATATTCCTCTTCGTTCCACCCGATGCATGAAAACAGTACATCCAATCATCTTGATAAGTATAACAGGTATCTGGAAATTTACGACAGGTTTATAAGAAATCTTACGCGCCTTGTAAAAAACTTGTCGATTAGTAATTAGAATTATAAAATAACTATGAAATTCTCAAAATGGTATACAAATGCTGGAAGCTGATAATGTCCTAACTTATTTTAGATGAGCTGAATTCAACAGCCCAACCTAATGTTTCTCAGAAAAGAACAATTAAACACAAGAAATCTAATGAAAGTTATACGGAGAAACAGTTACAAGAACTAGTTTACAAAAATAAAGAACAAAAGCCTGTTATCTCAAGTGTCTGTGTCTCAAGCCTGTACCCGGTAAGTGTCGTTTTATAAATTTTAAAAATTTAGGTAATTTCTGTCAGTCGAACTTCTTTTTTTTGCGTCTATTGAAGACATTTGTTTCTATTGATTTTAATAGATTATTGACGGCTGAATCCAGATATAAGCTCAAAATTCTTATAGAACAGTTTTTTGTGAGTATCATTGGGTTTGCGTTGAAAAAAATGCAGTTGTTCATAGAGTTTTAGCACTATTTTTTTCAAAATCAGTATTTCGCCGTCGTCTCCTACATGTTGGGATTGCATTTTATGGAACAGACCTTCGAAAAATTAATAGTCAAATTGTTCAAAAAAGTTTTTTTTTTATAGAAACAAGGAATTATTATTCCGAAGTTTATGTTCTGGCTTCAGCCAACAGAAATCAGGCTTGAATTTTATAGAATTAGATAAGTTGAACGGATTCATGATAATAGATTTTTTCGTAGCGCGTATGTTGAGAAAAATGAGACAAAAATCACCACACTACACCATTTTTCCTGGAAGTAAGTTTTGACGTAGACTACGTCTTACGGCAAGGGTAGGGTGCCAATTGAAAATAAAACGCTAATAACTTAATAAATGCTCGATAGATTTTCAAGATGTTTACATCAATCGGTTGTAAATTTTCCCGCGTATCATTTCAAGTATCAAACATTATCGGCCAACAATTTTAAACTATTGAAAATAACCAAAATAAGAGGTGACGTGTTATTATGCCAATTTTTCAGAGAAAATTTACTAAGCGCTGTACTTTTCTATCACAGACTTCAAATTTAAGTATCAAACGCCTCATACAATTCAGTGCACGATACAAAAAGAAAACACCCTACCCAGACAACCAAAATGTACGTATATTAAAAGTTGTTTTTATGATATACAAACCTATATGTAAGTAAACAAACCGTATAGAATGCAAAGATATGGCTTATATGTGCAAAAGTGGAGGATTTACGTACAAATTCTATTCTGATGTAGACTACGTCTTACGGCAAGGGTAGGGTGTCAAATGAAAATCTAAAATATTGCGACCGTCACGACAAACCGTACGTTTTGTACGTGAATAACTCTAATAATCTACGATTGATTTACATGATTTCTTCTTCAATCGGTCGGAAATTTTACCGCGCTCCAATTCAATTATCAAACATTATTCTCAAACAATAGTAAACTATTGAAAATAACACAAATATAAGGTGATGTCTTATAATGTCATCTTGCAGAGTAAATTTACCTAATTTCCTATCACAGATTTCAAATCGAAGCAAGGAACGTCTTGCATCTTCTTCTTCTTCTTCTTTGTATTAGAGAGGGACTTTAACCAATCATGCCATTCGTCTCTCCATGTACGTCTCGCAAGCAGCTGAGAACGGCATAAAAGACACACTTAGGAAAATTTTGCCCATTCGTTTGGCAGCATTGAAGCTGTGCACAGCTGGTCGCAGGTAGCTGGTCGCAGCTGCTTCATTCGTCCGGCAGCGGAGCTGGTCGCAGAGGCAGTGGGTAGTCGCGTAACAGTTGGTGGTGGGAAGTAGAAGGCTCTCCCAAACAGTCGCGATGAGGTAAAATGGGGGATTTTGAGAGCGCACAATCCTGTCGGTTTGTGCAAACCGCCATCTTACCTCATCGTGGCGATTGTTTCGCCGCGACTTCGAAAACGCTGCTGTTTAGGGAACGCGTCCTTGGGGGCGAGCAGCAGTTGGAGAAAATAATGTCCTTTTGAGGACAATAAATTAAAACAAAAGAGTTGTTTATTAAAGAACTAATTTTAGATTTTGCCGCTGCTCGATGGAGGGCGAGCCGTTGGTAAAAATTTTACCCAGCTGGTTGGTGATAATCTGTCATTTTGAGGATAACCAATTAAACTAAAAGAGTTGTTTATACAAAAATTAAACTTTTATTTCGTTTGGTTTGTGCGCCTAACATCATGGTGCTGATTCGTTCGCCGCAACTGCAAAAACGCCTGCATGGAGGGCGAGCCGTCGGGAAAATTTTACCCAGCTGGTTGGCGCAACCTACTAATAAATAATCTGTCCTTTTGAGGACAACCAATCCAGTTCAGAGAGTTGTTTATATCAGAATTAAATTAATATTTCGTTCGGGTTATGCGCAATTTAATCTAGTGCCGATTTGTTCATCACAACTGCAAAAACGCTACTGTTTGCGGGAGAACCTCCATGGAAGGCGAGCAGGACAATTCTTCGTCGGTGAACAATTTTTCCTAGCTGGTTGGCGCAACCCGCGATGAATCAATAAATCAATTCAATTTCTAATTTAGAGAGTTATTTGAATAAGAGTTCTCTTACATTTACATCATCTTAGATTTCGGTCGATTGGCAGTCATATTGGATTTTGCCAAGTCGTTACTAGGCAACAGTGTACTATGCAGTGGATCCATAAAATCAGTGAAAATAAATCAAAGCCTGCCGGTGCTTTGATTTCTTTTCACCGAAAAATCCTACCAGATACAAATCCATCTTTGCTACTTTCAATTTAATATTCTCAGCTTGAGAGTTTGTTTGATTGGGATTTTCGTTTCAAATTTTGGATTGGCAGCCAGTGGTATTAGCAAAACTTGTTTTCCTTCGTCACATACCTTAAACCACACAAATTCCCTATCACGGACACCATTTTCGACGTAGAACATGATATTCCGAACCAAATTTCTCTGTAAATTCCAATTAGTAAACAGTTGTTCTGTTGTGTTGTAAATTCCAATTAGTAAACAGTTGTTCTGTTGTGTTAACGATTCGCGTTGGATAGAGTCCTACCTCTAGGAAGAAAAACTTTTCGATAAACATAGTGAAAGTGAGAATGCCTAACCGATTTGATCCAGAACGCTTGCGCAGATTCAGGAAGCGCATAAAGAGCGAACATACGTGAAATCCTCCAAAACGATCATACACCGATGCCGAGCGAGCTCGTAAGTATCGGGCGAAATTGAAAGCAGCAAGAGTTAATGCGTTACCAACAAGTAATTGGGATACTGGAGAAGGTCCTTCAACTCGAGGTAGGAAATAGATATTTACTAAATTTAAATCAATTTGACAAAGTGCATGCCATCACAGCAATTGAATATCTTTCTATGTTATCGCTCCCTGTCTTAATAAATTTCAACATAGTATTAATTGTATTCTGATCATGACATGCGCCGAGTGCTTTAACATCATACTAACCTACAAATAATATCGATACAAATAATGCGCTGAACATGTTTTAATGTGTGATTATTTTCTCAGGTGTTTATTTTATATTTATAATAATTTATCATATATTAACCAACCTTTTCCTCCATACCCATTGCAAAGAATAATGATATTTTATATAACTCACTCTCTTTCTTCTACGAGATCTAATTTATTTTTATATATTTCCGATTTCCTTAACGTTTAAGCCATAATGGATTCACTAATTTACCTGATATTCACATAGAAACATGAATAATAATTTCAGTCAAGTCAAGTCGATGGATGTGGATATCATTAAGGATTCTTGTTTGAACGAATTTCAGTAAATTTTATTTATTTCATCGCTCGAGCACAGCCACGTTGCTCTTTTCGATTTTCAATTCACCAGGTATGATTTAGAGTTAGATTTCTTTGTTTGTTTGTTTGTTTGATATATTGTTCACGCTTAATATATGTTTTTGCCAGGTCTAACAATCAAACAGATTAAATATTATATTGCACGCAACCAGGTGAAATACATCAGAAAAGGTATGCCAGTTATTGTGACTGGCAATTTTAACATCATTGTTCCAAGTCAGAGAAACTTCCCTTCATTGATTTCACGAAGAAGTACCTTTATCTCGACTTGGCTTTGAATTGTCATCGAACAACTAGTCGTGATGAAGATTCTGCCTCTTTAACCTTCGTTCGTGACCTCCGTTTGCAATGCCAGCAATATTATGCATTTTTCTTGAACCACCGTCCAACGATTTTGATTTTTGACGAATAAACATTTAGTAATGTCAAGCGATTATGATTATAAGAATGAGCAAAGCTATCATAAATTTAATAATTTTATATTCCCTAACAGATCCTCAACTATATTCTAGGCCTTAAAGATAGTCCATCGTGAAACGTGCAACCGTGTCCGTGTCATCATTTAAACCAAAAGGCCCTTTTCAGGGCCACCAAAGAGTTATAAAGAGTGTACAAGAGAATTTTCCCACGCACTGACTTCATAAAACCAAACACCCTTTTTAGGGCCACCAAATAATATCACAAGAGCGTACAATAGAATTTTCTTACATACTGGCTTCAAAACGCTGGTCTCATGTCCCATAAGAGCCGCACCCGTCATATTGTGACTTAAACTGCTTCTATCGGTAAGGGTAAGCGACCGGCACGAATAATTAAAACCCTTTTAACGCAAATAATAGCCACACAGAATTTCCCGGACATTATAATGCATCACTTGGTTTAACATAGTCTACGTCAATCGGTCGTGTCTTGTACACAACCCCACTGATTTTTTTTTTTCTAAAACGAGTTGATTTGATATCGTATGCGATTGAATATGTAATAACAAACTCGATTTAAAAAGGTTAGCGATGTATATCCGATTAAGTTTGTGATGCAGTACGATGAATAAATGACACATCGTATAGAAGTCGAAAATTTGCACTCCTTACGATTTTACTTAAACATAATACGATAGAGGCCACAATTAATTGCGATTTTGACTAAAAATATAGAATTGTACGATACTATTTGAACACTGTTATACGACTTGTGGTTATCTGGGTAAAATATTTATAATTCATTCCAGTTTGAACAAGCGACACGTTCGGTCGTGTTTTTCGCTCTATCGATACAAAGTTTTTAACGTAGGACTACGTTTTTCTTTTCTATACCGGGTGCCGTTTCAAAATCTTGAAAAATGAGAGCGTTACGCAAAAGTGAAAGGTTTTTGAACGCTTATAACTCTCGTTCGACTAAACAGAATGACTTCATTCATACACCATTTGATCAAAAAGACTCACAAATTTTTCGCATTGTGATTTGAAAGAAGTTCAATCAGTATAAGTAGTTCAATTTTTCATTTGAAAATGACCTTTTTTTGCTCCCATACAAATTTGCATATCAACAAGTTGAAAAATGTGTTTTCCCTAGCAAGGTCATAGGAAACGAGTGACAAATGTCTTCTTCTTCTTCAAAATAACTTTTCCCCGTCCCACACAAATTTCTGAACGCACAAAGCTATTGGTCGAAAATGACATCATATTTGCGCTACGCTCTGATTGGTTCATTCTGCCACAGTAACCGTGCCAGCAATTATGGAACACGTGGGAACGACTAACCAATCAGTTCACGCTTTGCATCCGTATGCGACAGACGTGTTTGCGGAGCGCGTCTGCGGAAAACGCCACTAGGGAAAACAAGAAGACCAGAATCATCCCACGTCACTAGCAGCTGGCCATCCGCAAAGACGAAGAGCTGAACGAAGAAAGAAAGCCCAAAAGGAACCGCAAACTATTATTTTGCCCCGTCAACAAAATCCGTCCTTTTCAGGGCGAACATCTTACTAATTAAAGAGTTTGGGTGAAGTTTTCTCTTGTGCTGTTTGTAATTCAATTCCCGCATCACAGCTGAACATAGAATTCATTAAACGCCGTGTCCCATAGTATATCACAAAGGATTAACGAACGAATCCAGGTTGAAAAAAGAAGAAGACACCGAGTGGTGATAAATCTGACAGCTCCCATGTTAAAGTATAGGACGAACAATTTAAAAAAATTCTCAAAAATTCAAATAAAATTCTAATTGAAAGCGGTTTGTTGTATGATGGAAGAAAAATCAAGAACTGTACAATAGGGGATTGTACAGTTCTGGATGTTTCTTCTATCATACAATAAACCGCTTTTATTTAGAATTTCATTTGAATTATTTAGAAGCATTTTAAAATGTATGTCCTATACTTTAACATGGGAGCTGGCGATTTACCACTCGGTGTCATCTTCTGTTTTCAACCAGATTTTCAGTTCTAGAAAGGATAATTTGAGCCGGAACTGCGACACGTCAGAAACGGACTATGTGGTTGAGTTCGTCATAGTTGCATACCGAATTAGTTGCTGTTAGTGGCAAGCAGATTAGTCATGTTTCTGTTAAGAAAATCATCCGTCTAGCGTGCACTAATTAAAACTAATTATTGTCTCACAATGACTAAAGTTCGTCCCCTTTGAAGCAATTTGTATCACACTGCCTTCGTTGGTACCGCCTTCTTTTGAGCAATAGCATCTGACGCTACATACCAGCTCTTTGCAGAATTTTGATTCAGTCTTACAACAGTCGTGGAGCTGAGCAGTTAGCGGCAGCAAGCACCCTGGAGGGTGCATTGGCGAGCAGTCGTGCAGTTGGCTGTTGGTGCCGATGCTCCTGTCAATTTCGCTACGAGAACAAAGTTGCTGAAACCTGCGAATTGGCGGGAAAAGCCGCCCGTAACGAGACCAAATTCCCGAAAAACCCAAGTGAAATCGCAAACTATTTCTCCCCGTCAACTAAACCCGTCCTTTTCAGGACGACCAAATCAATTTAACTAAAGAGTTTGGATGAATTTTTCTCTTGTGCTGTTTGTAATTCAATTACCACGTCACGGCTGAACATGGTATTCATTAAACGCCGTGTGTTGGAGTGTATCACAAAGAACGTTGAACAACTAACGAACAAAATTCTAGAAGGGATAGTTCGAGCCGAACTGCGACACGTCAGAGACCGACCATGTTGGGTTCGTCGTAGTTCCTAGTTGTGTAAGCGGATTAGTTGTTGGCAGTGGCAAGGTAATTAAGAATATTTCTGTTAAGACTAATTAAAACTAATTATTGTGGCGCAATAACAGAAGTTCGGCCCCTTTGATGCAATTTGTATCACATTGACTTCGTTGGTATCGCCTTCTTTCGTGCAATAGCATCCGACGCCATTACCAGAAAATTTAATTCAGTCTTACGGTAGTCGTAGCTCTGTGCACAGCAACATCTGCTTTTGCAACGCAGTAGGCGAGCGATTACACTGTAGGATGCACTGATGAGTAGTCGTCATCCAGAGAGGTTGGTGCAGTTGGCTATTTGGGCCGATACTACCGTCAATGCGCTGCAAGAAAGAAGGCTGCTTAAGCCTACGAGTTGATGGGAAAAAGCCGCCCGTGACAACAGCTGGACAAGGATTATCCCACGTCACCTGCAGATGGCTACCGCACCGACGAGGAGCTGATCCAAGAAAACCCAAGTTCAATCGCGAACAATGTTTCCTTCCCGTCAACTATATTCGCCCTTTTCAGCACGACCAAATCAGCTTGCTTATTAAAGGGTTTGTTTGGTTGAATATTCCTATTGGGCTGTTTAAAATTTCAATCATTCTATAGGAATCAAATAATTTTGAGAAAGTGAAATGTCACAGCATATGGCTGCAAGTATGTGGTTCCATAGTTATCTTCTATGCGTTAAAGATTGTGGCCCTCTCAACCATCGTACAAAATACAACCAGAGCCGTATCATTATTAAAACCAATCGATCCTTTTTAGGGCCACCAAATGCTATCTGAAGAGTTAACTATAGAATTTTCTTACATATTTACTTCCCAATGCTGGTCTATCGTTCAATTGGCACTATTTCGACCTAGACGTCTATCGGCAATAAAAGACTTTGAATCCCCAAACAGACCACAACCATCTGCAGCAAGGGTTTGGAAAAAGAAAATGTATAGCACCTTATCTACCGGGTGCTGAAGCATTTTAACCCAATTCGGTCGTTTCCTCCAAAGCGATAGGCATTATGAACAGCTTCGCAAATGACCTTTCCGAGCGGATTGAAAGCGTAGCTGCCCGACTGACTTAAATCAATTGGCGGATAGCCCTGACGTCTCTGGAAATTCAAACCGCCTTTCGATCATGCTGTCGGGAGAGCAAGCCAAACACGAGGCTTCACGAGGTAAATCAGTTACATGACGAAATGAGGTGGTGGCAGTAGCTGTTCCCTTGAACCCAAAATGGCCCTTTTCAGGGCCATCAAAACAACTGGAAAGAGAGTTGACATGTCTTTGGGAGTACTGGGGGCTTGGTTTTGGGTTGTTTGATTGCGAAAAATATCTTTTGTATGCCTTTTGTAAGCTGTAATGTTTTCGACATTAGCAGTGTTGTACACACATAGGCCTAGTAGAAACCGTATGCAATTGGAGGTGAACGAAACCAGCCTATTGGGTAAAAGTTTCTTAAATGATCAATAACTCATTCGCACTACAAGGTATATTACGTGATAAACAGTATCTTGATATCATATGTCATACATATTATTTGCAGTGAAAGCAAGATGTATGAATGTAAATACCAAGACAGGCTATATCAATAAAGGTGTATGGGTATTAGATTTGGATGGAAACCATTTCGGGCACTCTTTAAACAATCAAGCGATCTAGATTGCACATTGCTTCGTAGTCCTACGTCAACTTTGCGTACAACCCCATTGGGCTGTCCCTTCTAGTTTTTTTTTCCGTTTCCCCACCGTCCGATTTCCCGCGATTGCGCGTCCGGTTCATGAGCTATTAGCGATATTAAGCCAGAAGAAAACGCTGCAAGGTTGTGAAAGTTTTCTCACGCGACCTGTTGCCATGGCAATGGGTCGAAAAAATCAACAAGTGGTGACATCCACACCAGCGGCATCAGTTCCTGAAACCATGCCAAAACCGAGCAGCTGCAAGCGACTACGGCATGACGACACCGATCTATCGGACCCCAACGCCCGACTACTAGCGAGCAATCGGTTTGCTGCGCTCCCGGTACAGGAGATACCGAAAAAAGTGAAGATCCCTCCGCTTTTCACCACGTCAAGAAACATCGCTGCTCTAAGAACGGAGCTTGCAGCGATTAAAGTTAATCCGCTCTACAAGCTGTGCAGTACCGGCACAAAAATCATGTGCCCAACGGAAACTGACTACCGTGCTGTTGGAGCTCATCTAGTCGCAAAGCGATATGAGTTCTATACGCACGATGCACCAGGAAACAAGCCACTGAAGGTGATTCTGCGTGGCCTTCCGGAATTCACTCCGGAGGAAATTATCAAGGAGCTGCAAGCGGCCGCTCTTAAACCAGTGAAGGTGTTCCCTAAAAGACGACAGCAACAGGGAAATCATCGGGACCAACTCTATCTGGTCCACCTGGAGAAGGGTTCCATTACGATGGCGGAGCTGATGAAAACACGGGCCCTCTTCAACGTCATTGTCGAGTGGGACCGGTATCGCCCGAGACAGCACGACGTGATGCATTGTGGCAACTGCCTTGTGTTTGGCCATGGAACACGAAACTGCCACATGAAACCGCGGTGTGGAAAGTGTGCTGGAGCACACGCCACCAAGGATTGTGCCCCGATGGATGAAGGTGCCCCTCCAAAGTGCGCCAACTGTGGCAATAATCATGAAGGCAGCAATCGAAGTTGTCCCAAACGTGCAGAGTTTCTGGCGATCCGCAAGCAGGCGTCCACGAAGTCCCGACCTGGCCAACGCCGTGCTCCCCCTCGGATAGATGAGGAAAATTTACCAGCGCTTCGGTACCAGGTGCCAAATCTAATACCGTTGCAATTGAATCCACGCCATGCCAACCGCCCGTCACCATCGGTACAGCAACGATTCGCAGCAACCGCCGCCACCCCCTCGCCGGCTCCTCCAGGTTGGTGTAATCCATGTTGCAGTACTTCCACACAACCACCGGCCGATGGACAGCTCTCCGACTCGGAGCAAATGGTTGAGTTCGTCCAAGAGCTCTACCGCCAACTACGATCCTGCCGCTCGAAGGAGGAACAACTCAAAGCCGGCACATCCGTGACGATGAAATTTATTTTCAAGTATGGACCATAATCGCACCATGAACATCCTAAATTGGAATGCTTGTTCCATCCGGAACAAACCCGTAGAGCTCGGTGACTTCCTTAACAGGAAGGCCATCGACATCGCCATCGTCACCGAGACACATCTCAAGCCGGAACTCAGCGTTTTCATCCCAGGATATCGAATTGTGCGACTTGATCGTAGCGGCTCTAGTGGAGGAGGAGTTAGGATCGCCCTGCGCTACAACATCAATTACCATCTGCTTCCGAGTTTTCAACTGCAGTCAATCGAAGCCATCGGAGTCGAAGTCGAAACTGCCGTCGGCCCTATCACCATCATCGCGGCCTATTGTCCCAAGCAAGCCAGCAACGCTAACGGAACAACAACGGTCCTACGGAACGACATTCGCAAACTAACTAGGAACCAGGGGCAATTTAACATCGCCGGCGACCTAAATGCGAAACATGAAACCTGGGGGAACACCCGGCGCAACCAGAACGAAATAATTCTGCAGGAAGTCCTGGAAGAGGGACGTTACACCGTCCTGAGCCCGGATACTCCCACCCGGTTGAGCAGATCCGGGGTCCATTCGACAATCGACATCTTCCTCACGAACATGGGGAACAACATCGCCCAGCCGATCGTACACCAGGAGCTCAGCTCGGACCACTATCCGGTGGTGGCCGAAGTTGGCTCCTCGGTCAACCGGCATCGTATCACCAGACGGAACTACCATCGCGCCAGTTGGGATATGTTCCGACAACACGTTGACGACAGCATCGATTTCGACATGCACCTTGATTCGGTTGATGACATCGAACGGCAGCTGCAGAGCATCGAGCTAGCAATCTGCCAGGCCCGGGAGCAACATGTACCGGTGATTGATCAGGTGAGCAACTCTGTACCCATTGATAGACCCACAAAAGAACTGATACAATTGCGCAACGCCATTCGAAGGCAATACCAGCGATCTGGTTTGCCTACTTTAAAAAGTCACTGTAATCGAGTGACGAAAATTATTAAGGCCAGAATGGTGGACCTTAAGAATAAAATTTTCGCCGATAAGATCCGCTCTCTCCCAGACTGTGCAAAGCCGTTCTGGAAGTTGACCAAAATTTTAAAAACTAAGCCAAGGCCCATTCCACCGTTGATCCCACTAGACAGCAATGGCTCTAAGGATCGCTTGATAACTCCTGCAGAGAAGGCTGCTGGAAATATACTAAAAGTGGAACAAAAGGAGCAGGATCAGCCAGCAAACATCAAACATCACTGGTGAGATCGAAGCAATTATAAGTAAATACAAAATACACACTACAAAATACGTGCCATGACCGTAACAGAACATGTTGCGATAATGGAAGTGTAAATATAGAACAAATATCCAATTGATATAAGTATTGTGTTTATGCGGGGCTTGTTGTAAGTGAAAGTGACCTCGGAATGGACGTGAGTGACCAGGCATTCTGAAATGGGTCACACACACACACACACACACACACACACACACACACACACACACACACACACACACACACACGCACACACACAACAGGAAAAGGATGAAGCCAAAAGATTCAAAGCAGATGAAAGGCGTCTGAAAAATAAAATAAAACAAGAACAGAAATCAGCGGCAATTAAGAAACCCGTACAAAAAAAAACAAAATAATTGAATCATATGTTTTGTTTTGTCATTTTTCTATGTTTTTATATGTAACAACTCTATGAACTTGATTTATTTTACAACTTTAAAATAAGCTAAAATTAGCTCGATGGGATAAGCGGTTATTTATAATACACAATCCGATGACGTAAGCAGCTTTGATGCTTCTTAAATCACAAAACAGTCGATTTATGAATTAAATATTTTCAAAATGTGTGCCGATAAATCAGTCACAAAAGTAGCCCTCAGAATGTATTATTTGAATTATGCACAAATCCAGTTCCAGTTAAGTTTTTTTATTTCTGGCCTCTTCAGTACCAGAGGTGTTCACAATCATCAGTAACATTTTTTTCCACAAACATAATAGAATATCTTGTTCAGAATGTGGAGTTGTAACACGTTATAATGAAATTTATTACTGAAAAACACATCAAGCTAGATTTGACATATGTTGTAACTCGCCAGTCCGAACTAAGTATAAGCCAATGCCAATGTGATCATCCATGATACTCGATAAATCCAATACTGATGTAATCTTGACAGTAATTTTTAACGTAGGACTACGTTTTTCTTTTCTATACCGGGCGCCGTTTCAAAATTTTGAAAAATGAGAGCGTTACGCAAAAGTGAAAGGTTTTTGAACGCTTATAACTCTCGTTCGACTGAACAGAATGACTTTATTCATACATCATTTTATCAAGAAGACTCACAAATTTTTTGCATCAACATTTGAATGAAGTTCAATAAGTATAAGTAGTTCAATTTTTCATTTGAAAATGACCTTCTTTTGCTCCCATACAAATTTGCATATCAACAGGTTGAGAAATGTGTTTCCCCTAGCAAGGTCATAGAAAACGAGTAACAAATGTCTTCTTCTTCTTCAAAATAACTTTTCCCCGTCCAACACAAATTTCTGAACGCACAAAGCTATTGGTCGAAAATGACATCATATTTGCGCTACGCTCTGATTGGTTCATACTGCCACAGTAACCTTGCCAGCAATTATGGAACACGTGGGATCGACCGAACACCAATAATCAGTTCTCGCAGTGCATCCGTATGCGACAGACGTGTTTGGCGAGCACGTTGTTGAAAACGCCGCCCGTGAAAACAAGACCAGATTCATCCCACGTCACTTGCAGCTGGCCATCCGCAACAACGAGGAGCCGAACGAAGAAAGAAAGCCCAAGTGGAATCGAAAACATTTCACCCCCGTCAACTAAATCCGTCCTTATCAGGACGACCAAATCAGTTTACCAACTAAAGAGTTGAGTTTAATTTTTCTATTGTGCTGTTGTCAATTCAATTACCGCATCACGGCTGAATATGGCAATCATTAAACGTCGCGTCCCCGATTATACCACATAGAACGTTGAACAACAAACGAACGAAAGTCTAGAAGGGATAATTCGTGCCAAACTGCAACACATCAGTGACTATTTGGTGGAGTTCGCCATTGTTCCTAGTTATGCGTGCCGGATTAGTTGCTGTTGGTGGGAAGCTTAGGCATATTTCTATTGAGAAAATCATCCGTCTAGCGTGCACTAATTCAAACTAATTATTGTGGCGCAATAACAGAAGTTCGTCCCCTTTGGTGCAATTTGTATCACATTGCCTTCGTTGGTACCGCCTTCTTTTGTGCAATAGCATCCGACGCCATGACATACCAGCGCTTAGCTGAAATTTTGACTCAGTCTTACAACAGCCGTGGAGCTGTGCATTGCCTGTTAGCACGCAGTTAGCGGCAGCAAGCACCTTGAATGGTGCACTGGCGAGTAGTCGTTGCCCACACTCCCGCTTCTTTCTACTCAATTTTTGAGTACAATTGTATGCTATCTCTTTTTCCCTCACTGTGGATCAACTCAATTTTTGATTAGATCAGCTTCTTACGAAAATTTAGTAACATTTCCATGAGAGAAAAAGAGATAGCATACAATTGTACTCAAAAATTGAGTAAAATGAAGCGGGAGTGCATAGAGGCGTTGGCACAGTTGGCTGTTGGTGCCGATGCTCCTGTTAACCTCGCTGCGAGAGACGCCAGTGACGAGACAAACAACCCTAGGAGAATCGCAAACTATTTCTCCCTCGTCAATTAAATCCGTCCTTTTCAGGACGACCAAATCAGTTTAATCACTAAAGAGTTTGTTTGGTTGAATTTTTCTTTTGTCGGTTTGTAGTTCAATTACGTCGCGTCTCGGAGTATATCACAAAGACCGTTGAACAACGATCGAACGAAATTTTAGAAGGGATAATTCGAGCCGAATTGCGACACGTCATAGACCGACTAGACTATGTGGTTGAGTTCGTTTTAGTTCCTAGTTGTGCATACCGGATTAGTTGCTGGCAGTGGCTAGCAAATTAGGAACATTTCTGTTAAGAAAATCATCCGTCTAGCGTGCACTAATTAAAACTAATTATTGTGGCCTAATAACTGAAGTTCGTTCCCTTTGATGCACTAGGTATCACATTGACTTCGTTGAATGAAAATTTGATTCAGTCTTACGGTAGAGTAGTGCTGTGCAGAGCAAAATGTACTGTAGCGACTCAGTAGGCGTGCGACCATACTGGAGGGTGCACTGGTGAGCATTCGTTATCCAGAGAAGTTGGTGCAGTTGGCTGTTTGGGCCGATGCTCCCGTCAACATCGCTGCGAGAAAAAAAAGGCTGCTGAAGCCTATGAGTTGATGGAAAAATGCCGCTCGTGACAACAACGGGACAATAATCAGCCCACGTCACCTGCAGATGGCCACCCGCACCGACGAGGAGCTGAACCAAGAATACCAAGAAGAAACCCCAAGTTCAACCGTGAACAATGTTTCTCCCCGTCAACTATATCCGTCCTTTTTAGTACGACCAAATCAGTTTGCTTATTAAAGAGTTTGTTTGGTTGAATATATCTCTTGTGCTGTTTTAAATTTCAATCATTCGATAGGAATCAAATTATTTTGGGAATGTAATGTGGTTCAACTATCGTAGAAAATACAACTAGGGCCGTATCATTATTAAAACCAAACGGTCCTTTTTAGGGCCACCAAATGCTATCTAAAGAGTTAACAATAGAATTATCTTACATATTTATTTCCCAATGCTGGTCTATCGTTCAATTAGCACTATTTCGGCCTAGACGTTTATCGGAAATAATAGACTATGAATTCCCAAACAGGCCACAACCATCTACAACGCAATAAGGATAATGATTACCAGGTGGTCGATCATATCAACAGAATATGCTCTCAGGTGCATTCTCGCTTCACCATCTCGGAAGGCAAACAGTTCCAGCTGCAAGGCTCGGAAGAAGAAAACGTACACGGAAGAAACAAAGTCCCCAAAATTAAGTTAATTTCACCCAACTCTGGAGTTCGGTGCGGGAAGCCAAATTTGAGTATATGACATAGTACTCAAATTTGAGTAACTGTATACAAAGTTTATGGAGGATAAATTTAACCGAATGCAATAAAACTCGTAAAAACCAAAGAAGAGAACTTTTCCGCACGGTTAGTTAGTAAATGTTATACAACTTTTAAAATAAATTGCCTTAAAACATAAATTTACTTGAAAATTTGATTCATTTTGTTGTTTCTTAATTTTTAACAATAACGGCTAGTTTAATACCGCAACACATTTATTGTTTTTCGGTTTTTAAATCTAATATACTTCAAATAATAAAAGTAAGCAAATGACTTCCATTTTTACTCAAAAATTTTTTGTCAATGAAGTACTCACCCATTGAATAATGTTTACCTAATGTGCAGAATCAAATTTACCCATCTCTCCAGTTCAACAACAGTACTCAACTTTAAGTTTAAAAATACTCTATTCTAGGTACTTTGTTTCTTCCGTGTATAGCACCTTATCTACCGGGTGTTGAAGCATTTTAACCCGATCCTGTCGTTTCCTCCAAATCACTAAGCATTATGACCAGCTTCATAATTGACATTTCCGAGCGGATTGAAAGCGTATCAGCCCGACTGACTTAAATCAATTGGTGGATGGCCCTGACGTCTCTGGAAATTCAAACTGCCCCTCGATCAAGCGGCCGGGAGAGCTAGCTAAACACGAGGTTTCCGAGCGAACCGAAGCCATGGTCAAGTAAACCAGCTTCATGACGAAATGAGGTGGTGTTAGTAGCTGTTCGCTCGAACCCAAAATGGCCCTTTTTAGGGCCATCAAAACAACTGGAAAAGAAAGTTGACATGTGTTTTGGAAAGCTGGAGGCTGGGTTTCGGGATAATCGATTGTGAAAAACATCTTTCTGTGCCGAAGCCATAATGTTTTCAACATTTGCACTTTTGGTAGTGTTGTACACACATAAGCCTAGCAGAAACCGTATGCAATTGGAGGTGAATGAAACCAGCTTCTTCAGTAAAAGTTTCCCAAATGAACAAAACTCATTCGCACTGCAAGGTATATTACGTGATATAGAGTATCTTGTTATCATATGTCATACATATTATTTCCAGTGAAAGCAAGGTGTATGAATGTAGATACCAAGACAGGCTATATCAATAAAGGTTGTAGTGCGAACGTTTAGTGTATAGGAATTCGATTTGGAAGGAAACCAATTTCGGCCACTCTTTAAACAATCAAGCGATCTAGATTGCACATTGCTTCGTAGTCCTACGTCAACTTTGCGTACAACCCCATTGGGATGTCCCTTCTAGTTTTTTTTTATAGAAATACATCATCGCCACATCTGACAGGATGAAGTAATTGAAACCCACAGAATCACCGCAGTCGAGCCAGACTATGACAAGTTGCCTCATGACAAGTTTGTTCGGAGGATCCTATATTAGTACCTCCCGAGTGGGTCATAATTACGCAACAATAGAAAACAGGTGAAATGCACAACATCAACATCTCCGTAAAATATTGCAAATCTCCCCTACATTGAAGTCACCTCACCGGCGAAGACCACCTGTTGCGTTCAATTTTGCACAGCGCCGAATCATAACACCAAAAACATAAACGATTTCAATTATGGGTAAGAAGTGAAACCTACCATCTGAAGGATAACAAACATCAGCCTGCCATATGCTGCCTGCTCACATTGTTGGTATCAAATGATGTTAAAAGTCTTTTGTGTGACGTATTTACTAGAGAGCTTCCCAAGTCACACTTGCAACCGCATCATGGACCTGAACAAAGCTGCATCTCTTAGCGTGTTTACTCTAAATGCCACACAAATTTCATTAATCTTAATCTCGCTTGCCGAAAGTATTAACTGCATGCCTAGGCTTCAGCAGGTACACGTGTGCAACTGAAAGATTTGGATTCTGGCAGCATTAAAAGTAAGCGAACGTATAGTCAAAGGTATTTTATGACGCTCTTTTGCAGTGAACCAACTTGGAAAACATCTGATAAAAGCACGCCGACGAATTACTTGTTAATGATCAAACCCGAGGCCAACTATGTTTCGGGTGTTACATTCATTTGTGACCAAGTAGCGATTGGTTGTGTGGATAATTTTGGAGACCCGTTGGCGTTTGACTGGTTGTTCTGCTGTTGGTCGACCTGCTCGTGCAGTCGTGCATGTAATTAGATATCGAGTGCTGCATTTTCCTTTGCAGTAGATGGCAGTAAATTTTTCTTATTAATTGTTCGGCAGCTAACAGGTATTTAGCGTGGGGTGTTTGCTTTGGTGTTTTTCTTTCGTGCCGCATGGCATGTTGAAGAGCTGTACCTGTGGCGGCTGTGAATGTGAGGGAGTTGGCCGATTGGTTCGTATGATATCGGGACAGTAGAACTGGACCATTGAGTAATGGTTATTAATTATCAATGGAATTTTAATCCATTTTTCACACGTAAGGTGTGGAATTTCGCAACAATCCAAACAGGGATTGGTGTTACATATACGTTAAGAAACATACAGTCAGCTTCGTGCATTTGTAAAGAGGGCTAGGAAATAGTCCCTAGATATAATATTATATATAGTTCTCCAAAGCTTCTGACAGTTCCGAATGTCACCACCCTGTAGAGTGTTCGAAAAAACTTAAATCCTCTACATTCATGCGTGAGTCTATGCATCCATGAGTTTTGCCATATCGAATTCATCGACGTAAAACAGATGATAAATTTTCTCGTTCAAAAATTCATTGATTAATCTATTAGCGTGGCCCAATGTTATTATTGTTGTGTTTAAGCTAGAGAAAATGGTCACACCATATGAATAATGTAAACCAGGTGATATTTAGACTAATCTAACGTATTTTATTACCTCGATTATAACTAGGATTAAGAGCAAAATGTAACATAGGGTCTACTCCTGGATGACGAGAATAAATACTGCTTCCAAGTATCATATTTAGAATTCTGATGCGTTTCCTGATGTAAGGCATTCACTTGCTTTACAAATACGTTTTCTAAATTATATCGTGATGTTGATGGTACACAGAAAAAAATAATTAATTTTAACAAGCGCGTAAAATTTTCGCTCGTTTAATCCCAAGCCATAGGAGGCGTAAACAACGCAATTGGTTGTAGTCTTGATGTGCTATACAACAATGTTCGCAATCTTTCATACAAGAGGCTTGATTCAGGCGTTATCTGGCTTAAATTGACATAAAATATCCCATTATATTCTGCCAAATCTAGCATTCCCTTTATGTGTATTAGAAACGCAGACAATTCAATGTTTCTTTTTATCTGTGTATGATTGAATAGCAAGCAAATGTATTATGTATTTTTAAGAAGGTTGGGCGTACTGGATACACAGAAACATTGAATTTTCTGCGTTATCTTATGCACATAAAGGGAATGCTAGATTTGGCAGAAAATAGTGGGATATTTCATCTAAATTTAAGCCAGATAACGCCTGAATCTAGTCCATTGTAAGAAAGATTGCAAACATTGTAGTATGGCGCATGAAAAACTACAAACAATTTCATTGTTTACGCCTCCTTTGCCTTGGAATTAAACGAGGGGAAATTTAAAACCGCGTAAAATTAATAATTTTGACGTAGACTACGTCTTACGGCAAGGGTAGGGTGTCAAATGAAAATCTAAAATTTTGCGACCGTCACGAAAAACCGTACGTTTTGTACGCGAATAACTCAAATAATCCACAATAGATTTACATGATTTCTTCTTCAATCGGTCGGAAATTTTACCGCGCTCCAATTCAATTGTCAAACATTTTTCTCAATCAATAGTAAACTATTGAAAATAACGCAAATATAAGGTGATGTCTTATAATGTCATTTTGCAGAGTAAATTTACAAAATTTCCTATCACAGATTTCATATCGAAGCAAGGAACGTCTTGCATCATCTTCTTCTTCTTTGTGTTAGAGAGAGACTTTAACCAATCATGTCATTCGTCTCTCCATGTACGTCTCGCAAGCAGCTGAGAACGGCAAACGCACACTTAGGAAAATTTTGCCTCAGTCGTTTGGCAGCATTGAAGCTGTGCGGAGGGAGCGCAGGGAGCTGGTCGCAGGGAGCTGGTCGCTGGGAGCCGGTCGCTGGGAGCTGGTTGCTGGGAGCCGGTCGCTGGGAGCTGGTCGCAGGGAGCTGCTTCAAGGCTCCACCAAACTGCAGCGTTTTCGAAGTCGCGGCGAAACAATCGCCACGAAGAGGTAATATGGCGGCATGCACAAAAACCGACGCGATTGTGCGCCCTCATAATCCGCCATTTTGCCTCATCGCGACGATCGCTGTTTGGGAGAGCCTTGTTACTTACCACCACCAGCTGCTACGTGGCCATCAGCTGCCTCTGCACCAGCTCCGCTGCCGTACAAATGAAGGCTCCACCAAACTGCTGCAATTTTTTGCCACCGCGGCAGTGAAATCGCGGTGGAAAAATCGCCGCTGTGAGATTACATGGCAGCTTATGGGAGCGCACAAACCGACGCGATGCGTTTTTAATTTGTTTTCCCTTCGTCGCATACCTTAAACCACACAAATTTCCTATCACGGACACCATTTTCGATGTAGAACATAATATTCCGAACCAACATTCTCTGTAAATTCCAATTAGTAGTGTTATAAACAGTTGTTCTGTTGTGTTAACGATTCGCTTAAAGAGCGAACATACGGGAAATCCTCCGAAACGACCGTGCACCGATGCCGAGCGAGCTCGTAGTTATCGGGCGAAATTGAAAGCAGCAAGAGGTAATGCGTTGCCAACAACTAGTTGGGACGCTGGAGAAGGTCCTTCAACTTGAGGTAGGAAATTAATATTTATTAAATTTAAGGGATCATGCTGAATCATTCTTGATGACAGTCATTACCTCTACATTTAAAATTGACATAAATCAGAGTCGCTACTACTTTCTTGCTGTGAGGATTTTGATAGAGTTCGATTCGATGTTCATTCACTAACAATCGAGATTTATCAATTTGAAATAGCAAGTTGAGTTTGCGAGAGCGAGATAAAAGATAGGAAAACATACATGGAGCAGCGATTCACCTTAAATCAATTTAACAAAGAGCATGTCATCATAGCAATTGAATATCTCTCTATGTTATTGCTCCCTGTCTTAATAAATTTTAACATAGTATTAATTGTATTCTGGTGATGACATGCGCCGCGTGCTTATACATCATATGAACCTTCAAATGATATCGATACAACTAAAGCGCTGAACATGTTTTAATGCGTGATTATTTTCTCAGGTGTGTATTTTATATTTATAAGAATTTATCATATATTAACCAACCTTTTCTCCCATACCCATTGCAAAGAATAATGATATTTTATAAAACTCACTCTCTTTCTTCTTACTTAAAATGTGTCTTTATTTGTTGTTTCATTCAATGTTTACATTTAATTATTACATATCAATTGTCTAGCCGAAGAGGCTCTTCATCTTTGTTCTTCTTTGTGTTTGTTTGTGGTGTGTTTGTTAATTTGTTATTCTAATGTACATATCATCCCTATGGGGATTGGTTTGTTTAATTTAAATAATTTGATAACCTACCTAACTACAATAACTACAATTTTAAAAACCTAGGGAAGGGGTACCAGGTCCCGGATGACTTGGTGGTCTGATAGGTGGCAACGTGTCCTGTACCTATTGATAGTCTCACTAAAACGATCTTCGAGTGTTTTAATCTCGGCCAGACGGTGGATCTCATTATTTCTCGTCCGCGGAGGTGTGTTCAGGATTATCCTGAGAAACTTGTTTTGAACCCGCTGTAGTTTCAGGTGGTGTGTTTTAGCACAGCTCTCCCAGATCGGCATGCCGTACTCGATAACCGGGAGAATGATCTGTTTATAGATAGCAAGCTTGTTCTTCAGGGACAATGTAGAGTTTCTGTGTAGCAATGGGTACATAAGCTTCAACAGAACGTTACACTTTGTGACAGTCTTGTCAACCTGTTCCCTGAAGTTCAGCTTGCTATCTAGAGTCACGCCAAGATAGATGGCTGAATTGGTCCATTCCACCGTTGTGCCTTTTAGACGAATTTTAACATCCTCAGCCGGAACAAGTCTGGGCGATTTCGAGTGTGGGAAGAGGATGACCTGGGTCTTTGCTGCATTGATGCAGATCTTCCAGTCTGTGAGATACTTCAACAGAACATTCAGGCTTCGCTGCAGTTTCGATGCGATCGCTCTCACTACCCTACCATTGTGGACGACTGCGGTATCATCGGCGAACAGCGACAGAGATCCGTTTTCAGGGAGTGGGGGTATATCCGAGGTGAACAGGTTAAACAGAAGTGGACCTAGTATGCTTCCCTGCGGAACACCGGCGGAAACCTCCTGCGCATCAGAAACTGCACCATGCAGCAAAACACTGAATGTTCTGTTTGATAAGTAGCTTTTTACCATCTTCACCAGAAAGACTGGAAGATTGAACCGATGCAGCTTGTACACCAGGCCATCATGCCAGACGTTGTCAAACGCCTTTTCCACGTCAAGAAGGGCCATGGCAGATGTTTTCGAAACCGACTTGTTTCGCCTGAGGATGTTAGTGACTCGATTCAGTTGATGTACCGTTGATCGACCGCGTCGAAAGCCAAACTGTACATCAAGCAGAATGTTGAGTTCGTCTGTAGACGCAAGGAGCCGACGGTAAATTGCTTTCTCGAAGAGTTTTGATACTCTCGAGAGAAGGCTGATGGGTCGATAGCTCTTGGAACATGAAGGATCTTTCCCAGGTTTCCGGATGGGTATGACTTTAGCTGACTTCCAGCACGAGGGGATGTAGCTAAGACGGAGGCATTGACTAAAAATTAATGCTAGATGTTCGTAAAATTGGGAACTCAAGTGCTTGAGTTCCAAATTCAAAATTTTGTCGAAACCTGGGGCCTTCATGTTCTTTGACGTTTTGATATAGGTCGACAGTTCGTCAGCTGTGACTTCTAGTTCCTCCGAAAAATCATTGGGATATAGATGGATGTTATTCGCATGCTCGTTAACGGCAGCTTCGTGAGGACTGACGATGTTCTGTCCAAGATTGTGTGAGCTGACAAAATGTCGACCTATCTCAGCAGCCTTCTCAGCGGGAGTAATCAAACGATCCTTAGAGTCATTATTGTCTAGTGGGATCAACGGTGGAATGGGCCTAGGCTTGGTTTTTAAAATTTTTGTTAATTTCCAGAACGGCTTAGCACAATCTGGGAGGGCGCGGATTTTGTTAGCAAAATTATTGTTTCTGAGATCCACCATTCTGGCCTTAACTCTCTTTCTTCTGCGAGATCTAATATATTTATATATATTTCAATTTTCTTAACATTTAAGCCATAATGGATTCCCTAATTTACCTGACATTCGCATAGTAACATGAATAATAATTTCACAAGAAAACCATAGACCATATTTTAGGTACGCATTTAACCTTATATTCCCAACTATGGCCAAATGTATTCATCACATAGTAAAATGTAGAATATAAAAGTTTTCAATGGAAAAGTAAGAGTGAGCGGTTGTGTATTTTTCGAAGGGCTTATTCATACCAATACCTATATAACTAAATGAATATAGTGGGAATTTTAATGTTTTGAAATGGAATGGCCGATTGATCACATGAGAAAGTCATTTAAATGTTATAAAGTAGCTTTATATTCCGTATAGTATACCGAATATAGCCGAATGCCCGAAGCGATAATATAAATAAATGCCCGGAGCGATGAAATAAACAAACTTTACTGAAATTCGTTCGAACAAGTATCTTTAATGATATCCTTCGAAAGTTTTCGACTCAATAATGTTAGTTGGTGACTTTTCATGGTCCAGTACAGCAAACGCCTTATTAAGCATGTCTTAGCAAAGGTATAACTAGTTGAATATCGTTACTAGCTAAATTATTGTATGAGTTATAGTTAAAACTGTAATCGTGCGCTACATAATCGACAGAGCCAAGGGAAATATACCCTATATACTTATATATAACCTTACAACAACTGCAAGATAATTTTTGTTATATTCTGTTTGATAAAACTTCCTAAACTTTGAACATTTTAAGAGATGCTTACACATTTGAAAATGTTGCAATTGATTATTGTGTTTTCATAACAATCACTAAACCTGCCGGATATTTTCTAATAACGAATTTTATCGTTATTTGAATTCTAGAGTATTTCAATGTTTATTATTACCCTTGAAATACAGAATTGCTAAAATTGCCTAAATTCTAATTCTTTGAATCTTTGAAGTTGAATTATGCAAAGGCATGCTAAAACTCAGATTGTATACAAATGATCCGAATGGTATGGTATTTAAATGGTGAATGTTGAAAAGGAGACAAGGTATCAGTCAAAATATATGTTTGTATGTACGTATTATAGAATTTCCTCCACTGCCTGTCGTTACTGAAATCCCCCAAACGATGCAAAACATTGTTGATGGTTCCGGCGATGGTGAGAATTCCAAGATGAAGGCCATTCAGGCACAGTATGACATACGAATAAACATTTAGTAATGTTAAGTGATTATGATTATAAGAATGAGCAAAACTATCATTAATTAAATAATTTTATATTCCCTAACAGATCCTTAACTATCTTCTAGGCCTTAAAGATAGTCCATCGTAAAACGTGCAACCGTGACCGTGTCATCATTTAAACCAAAAGGCCCTTTTCAGGGCCACCAAAGAGTTATAAAGAGTGTACAAGATAATTTTCCTACATACTGACTTCATAAAACTTCAGGGCCACTAAATAATATCTCAAGAGCGTACAATAGAATTTTCTTACTTACTGGCTTCAAAACGCTGGTCTAATGTCCCATAAGAGCAGCACCCGTCATATTGTGACTTAAACTGCTTCTATCGGTAATGGTAAGCGACCTCGCACGAATAATTGAAACCTACGCTAATAATAACCACACAGAATTTCCCTGACAATATAATGCATCACTTGGTTTAACGTAGTCTACGTCAACCGGTCGTGTCTTGTACACAACCCCACTCATTTTTTCTGTGTGGCCAGTCGTCTCGCGTAACATTTGAAACGGTGCTATCTACGTTGATCAATTCTCTTCAACGACTTCCTCTTCTGTGAATAATTCGTATTGCTTCCTGTTCATTTCCTGTAATAAGAGTGTTTCGTTGGAAGGTGATTTTCTATCCTTTCCGTGGGTTTCGTGTAAGTGCTTCTGTTTACGGGTTCACACCACCGTTTTGACGAAGGACTACGTCTGTGTTTTCAATACTGGGGTACACGTTCGAATTGCGAAAATTTGGAGCGTCACGAAAAATATATAGGTTTTGAACGTTAATAACTAAGTCATTCCACGATTGATTTTCAAAATGTTTGCACCAATCGATCGGAACATTTTCTACGCTTCGATTTAAATATTAAAAACTATTGATTTTTAAAATTCAACTATAACGCAAATATAAGGTGATGTCTTATAATGCCGAATTTTCAGAGTAATTTTACCAAATACACAGTACTTTGCTATCACAGACTTCAAATTTAAGTAAGCAACGTCTCACATGCATCAGTGCACGATATACAACAGGGACACCTTCAAATTTGCTTCATCATACAGTTTGAACAAGCGACACGTTCGGTCGTGTTTTTCGCTCACTCGCAGTAAAAGTTTTTTCCCCCGTTTTTCCCCTCGTCCGCTTTCTCGCGATTGCGTGTTCGGTTCGCGATCTATCGCCTGCGCTTGCTCATCTACTGGTGGTGGCAAAGCAGAAAAAAGTGTTTCAAAGTTTGGAAAAAATTCCCGCTCGACCTATTGCCGTGGCAATGGGTCGTAAAAATCGACCAACGGCGACATCCGCTCCCGAAACATTACCGCAACCGGGCAGCTCCAAGCGACTGCGCCACGATGACACCGATCCAGTGGATCGTAACGCTCGTCTCCTAGCGAGCAACCAATTCGCAGTGCTTCCAGTCCAGGAGGTGCCGAAGAAGGTGAAGGTTCCCCCGCTCTTCACCACATCAAAGGACATTGCTGCACTCAGAACCGAGCTTGCAGCTATCCAAATTCATCCGCTGTACAAGCTGTGCAGTAATGGCACCAAAATTATGTGCTCGACGGAGGCTGACTACCGTGCTGTCGGCGCTCACCTAGTCGTAAAGAAACACGAGTTCTACACTCACGATGCGCCCGGAAGCAAGCCAATGAAGGTGATTCTGCGTGGCCTTCCAGAACTCACACCGGAGTCAATTTTTACAGAGCTACAAGCGGCGGCACTAAAGCCTCAGAAGGTGTTCCCCATCAGGCGCCAACAACACGGTAACTACCGGGACCAACTCTATCTGGTGCACCTTGTGAAGGGATCCATCACGATGGCGGAACTGATAAAAACACGGGCCCTTTTCGACGTCATCGTCGAGTGGGACCGGTATCGTCCGAGACAGCGCGACGTGACGCAATGTGGCAACCGCCTTGCGTTCGGCCATGGAACTCGTAACTGCCACATGAAACCGCGATGTGGCAAATGTGCTGGAGCCCACAGCACCAACGATTGTGCCCCGATGGAAGAAGGTGCCCTACCGAAGTGCGCAAATTGTGGCGCAAACCATGAAAGCAGCAATCGGACCTGCCCAAAACGTGCTGAATTCTTGGCGATCCGCAAGAAGTCATCCACCAAATCCCGGCCTGCTCAACGCCGTCCGCCACCTCCGATGAACGAGGAGAACTTCCCGTCACTTCGGTATCAGGTGCCAAACCTACCACCGATCCCATTAAATCAGCGCCAAGCAAACCGCCCGTCAGCTTCCGTGCATAATCGTTTCGCAGCAGCTGCCGCCGCCCCCAACCCGACTCCTCCTCCAGGTTGGGGCAATCCAAGTTGCAGTACTTCAACGCAACCACCCGTCGATGGACAGCTCTACGACTCGGAGCAAATGGTGGAGTTCGTGCAAGAGCTCTATCGCCAACTACGTTCCTGCCGCTCCAAGGAGGAACAGCTCAAAGCCGCCACGTCCGTGACGATGAAATTTATTTTCAAACATGGACCGTAAACGCACCATCAGCATCCTCAACTGGAATGCTTGTTCCATCCGGAACAAAACTCTTGAGCTCGGTGACTTCCTTAACAGGAAGGCCATCGACATCGCCATCGTCACCGAGACACACCTAAAACCGGAAATCAGCATCGTCATCCCAGGATACCGGATTGTGCGACTTGATCGTAGCGGCTCTAGTGGAGGAGGAGTCGCGATTGCCCTGCACTACAACATCAACTGCCATCTGCTTCCGAGTTTTCAGCTGCAGTCCATCGAAGCCATCGGAGTCGAGGTCGAAACTCCTGTCGGCCCAATCACCATCATCGCGGCCTATTGTCCCAAGCAAGCCAGTACCAACAACGGAACAACAACGGCCCTGCGAAACGACATCCGTAAGCTAACTCGGAGGCAGGGGCAGTTCATCATCGCCGGCGACCTTAATGCGAAACACGAAGCCTGGGGGAACACTCGGCGGAATCGGAACGGAATTATTCTACAGGAAGACCTGGAAGAGGGACATTACACCGTCCTGGGCCCGGATACTCCCACCCGGTTGAGCCGATCCGGGGTCCATTCGACAATCGACATCTTCCTCACCAACATGGGGAACAACATCGCCCAGCCGATCGTACACCAGGAGCTCAGCTCGGACCACTATCCGGTGGTGGCCGAAGTCGGGTCCTCGGTCAACCGGCATCGTATCACCAGACGGAACTACCATCGCGCCAGTTGGGAGAGGTTTCGACAACACGTTGACGACAACATCGATTTCGACATGCACCTTGATTCCGTTGATGACATCGAGCGGCAGCTGCAGAGCATCGAGCAAGCGATCTCCCAGGCCCGGGAGCAACACGTACCGGAGATTGATCAGGTGAGTGACTCTGTACCCATTGATAAACCCACTAAAGAACTTATTCAATTGCGCAACGCCATTCGAAGGCAATACCAGCGAACTGGTTTGCCAACGCTTAAACGTCACTGTAATCGAGCGACCAAAATTATTAAGGCCAGAATGGTGGACCTTAAAAATAACAATTTTGCCGACAAGATCCGCTCTCTCCCAGATTGTGCTAAGCCGTTCTGGAAGTTGACAAAAATTTTAAAAACTAAGCCAAGGCCCATTCCACCGTTGATCCCATTAGACAGCAATAGCTCTAAGGATCGGTTGATAACTCCCGCAGAGAAGGCTGCTGAGATAAGTCAACACTTCGTCAGCTCCCATAATCTGGGACAAAACATCGTCAGTCCACATGAAGCTGCCGTTAGCGCGCTTATTACTAACATCCATCTAAGCCCCAACGACTTCACAGAGGAGTTGGAGATCTCAGCTGACGAATTGTTGGCTTATATCAAATGCTCAAAGAACATGAAGGCCCCAGGTTTCGATAACATCCTGAACTTGGAGCTCAAGCAACTGAGCCCCCAGTTCTATAACCATCTGGCGATGGTTTTCAATCATTGCCTCCGACTTGGCTACTTCCCCTCGTGTTGGAAGTCAGCCAAAGTCATACCCATCCAGAAACCTGGGAAAGATCCTTCATGTTCCAAGAGCTATAGGCCCATCAGCCTTCTCTCAGGATTATCCAAGCTATTTGAGAAAGCGATCCACCGTCGGCTTCTTTCATCTGCCGACGAGCTGAACATCTTGCTTGACGAACAATTTGGCTTCCGACGTGGTCGGTCGACTATCCACCAACTTAATCGAGTCAGTAACATCCTCAGACGGAACAAGTCTGTTTCGAAATCATCTGTCATGGCACTTCTCGATATCGAGAAGGCCTTTGATAACGTATGGCATGATGGCCTGGTGTACAAGCTGCATCGATACAATCTTCCCATCTATCTGGTGAAGATAATTAAAAACTATCTGATGGACAGGACATTCCGTGTTTCGTTGCATGGTGCAGTTTCCGGTAGTCAGGAGATCTCTGCCGGTGTTCCGCAGGGAAGTATATTAGGTCCACTTCTGTTCAACCTGTTCACCTCGGATATACCCCCGCTCCCTGAAAATGGATCTCTGTCGTTGTTCGCCGATGATACCGCAGTCGTCCACAATGGTAGGGTAATAAGAGCGCTTGCCGCGAAACTGCAGCGAAGCCTGAATGTTCTGTCAGAATACTTCACTGAATGGAAGATTTGTATCAATACGGCGAAGACCCAGGTCATCCTATTTCCACACTCCAACTCTCCTAGACTTGTTCCGCCTGAGGATTGTAAAATAAACCTAAACAACACAACGGTGGAATGGGCTAAATCAGCTGTCTATCTTGGCGTTACCATAGACAGCAAGCTTATTTTCAGGGAACAGGTTGACAAAACTGTCACAAAGTGTAACGTTCTGTTGAAGCTACTGTACCCATTGATCAACAGAAGGTCTACATTATCCCTGAAAAACAAGCTTGCTGTCTACAAGCAAATCATACTTCCAGTCATTGAGTACGGCATGCCAATCTGGGAGAGTTGCGCAAAAACACTTCACCTGAAACTTCAGCGTGTTCAAAATAAGTTCCTCAGGATGATCCTGAACACCCCTCCGAGGACAAGAACATCTGAGGTCCACCGTCTGGCCGAAATAAAAATGCTCGACGATCGCTTTAGTGAGTCTATCAATCGGTACAGGGCACGCTGCCTGACATCGGATCACCAGATCATCCGGAATCTGGTTCCCCACCTCTAGGATTTTCAAATTGTAGTTTTAGTTGTAGATTAGGTAGGTTATCAAATTTTAAAACTATCAATGCCCCAAGGGCTGATCTGAAAATTTAATGTAAAACACATAGCACACTAAACACACCAAACACCGAAAATTTAAAATTAAACAAAGCTGAAGAGCCCAATGGGCTGAAACACTTAAAATGTTAAAATTAGTATGTAAGACAAATGAATTGGAAATATAAAACATGTTAAGCTAAAAAGCTGAGAACGGCAAAAAAAAAAAAAAAAAAAAAATTTGCTTCATTCGCTCGGCAGCCATGGAGCTGTGCAGAGCGGCAATGGGCCAGTAGCTGACGGTTGCAAGTACCCTGCAGAAAAGTACGCGGGCAAGCAAGGCAGCATTCATTAATTATGTCACGCAAATCTGGCCGAAAATTAACCCCCCCCCTCCCCCCATGTCACAAATTGTCACAATTTTTGTAACCTCCCCCCCCAGGCAATTATGTCACGTTTTTGTTAACCCCCCCCCCTCCCCACTCAAAACTTTTTATTCAAATAGCCAATATTAGTCACAAAAAATCATTTTTATTTCATACAGAAACAAATTCAACTTTCCTCATATTATATCAAATTGCATTCTCAAATAATACCATTCAAAAATAGATTCAATCCTCAGTCCAAGGGTTTTGCAGATGTTGGTCAGCATTGATGACCGGGAAGATATCTGCGTCCGCTGAAGCACTCGTAATGGTTTCTGCCACATCAGTCAGATCAAGTTCTTCGTCATCTATCCATTCGCAATCGAAGTTGTCTTTGTTGGTTACAACCATACATTCCTGTTTACGTTTTGCCACAACTTTAAACGGACGCAATTTTCTCTGAAATTGAACGGATGTATGCTTGTGCATCTTTATGTGCTCGCGAAGCATGACTAAAGATGCAAAGTATAGGCCACAGCTGGAACACACTCGTTCGTTCAATGAGTTTTTAATTGAAGGACAGTAAAGATCATACGGAATCGTTCCATATCCGGACATCGATTTAGGTAGAATCTGTTGAGCTTGTAATGAGTTCAATACGAACATTGATGGGAAATGCTGTGGTTCGTCCTTCGATGACCCAATCAATCCTCGAGATGTTTGCGTCAGAGAGATTGGTGGAGGCAAAAATCCATTGCAGATAACGTGATCGATGCTACTTCGCAGTGGTGAGCAGCATTTCCTGTAAAATATAAATTTATACACATATAACAATTATTTGACCATCAAATGCATCTCAAAATTTTACCTATCTGTGCATTTCCGTATCTGGAGTAAATATTGGCTGGTTCGCACATGAGTTCCAAACCAGTGTTGGTCATAGTCACGAATTGACTTCGGATCTATTTCAGAAGCATCAGGATCGATATATTCAGCCAACGTCGGATGACCGTCGATGACCACATCATTCCAGACTTCTGCCAAAACTTCACCAGCGTACTGGAAATTTTGCTTCTCCAAAGCTGAATCAGTTGTACGCAATTGGGAATCCAGATGACTACCAAACTGGTCGTGTGGTATTATCAATCCAGAAAGCTCCTTACTCAAGGGTGACATACGTCGCTCCACTCTATTGAAAGCACTCCTTCCCGGAGCGTTCGTTGCAATGAACAGCGTGTCAAGGTTGTACTCTTTAAAATGGTGTATTGCTATCTGTATTACCTTGCGATATCTCGGATTTTCATCAGGTCCACCGTCGACGGTAAAGATTAGGACTGGTTTGACCAATCCATCAAACTTAAAAATACCATCAAACGATTCAAGAGTTAGAAGCCGCTTGATGTCTAACGCATGAGAAAACGCCGTTGACGAAGCGTGTTTGCCTGACCGAATTGCAATGTAAGTGGGGCCTGAAAAACCAACAGCCTCCGGTTTGCCAAGACCATTCGGTTTGATTTCGATTCCAGCGTACACGGACGGAATTAGTTTATGCTTATTTGCAACTATCCAATCGTGGTCAGGAAGCGTGATTTTGTACTCCACATGCATAAGCATGGGAGACTGCTTATTGGCAGCCGTTAGGACTATCGCCACTCTCGCCTTATCATCCTGACTGATAAATCCTACTTCATTGGGCCCTAGCACAGATGCCAGTTCTTCCAATGATCTTGTGGTCGCTGTACAGAATCGGCCATCGGGATGATCGTTGTGTTTTGCATTACTTGCGCGCATCAACTTCACTGGTACAGTATTTACGTGACATTTACCTTGATGGGAATTGGCTGTTTTGGGATTAACCGCAGATATGTTGCTGTTCTTTTGATATTGAATCCCTTGCCTTGTATTGCAGAAGTCAACTCATCTAAAGTTTTAACGCTTCTGACGCTCTCATCACTGCGCTTTTCGTGGGCCGCAGATCCATGAAGTGCGATATCGCATATTGCCTTGAGCAGCTCCGGTTGCTGCTCTTCAACACGAGGGCGGCCAGGAGAATTTCGGAATGAAAGATATTTTCCTGAAATTTGATATTTATATCTACTGTGCAAACAAACTAGTTAATATATCATATTTACCAGCCTCTGGGATGTCCCGAATTAACAGTTGTTTAGCCTGCTTCATTTTCTCACGATGCTTCTGCTGCCGCTCTTGCTCGTCTTCCTTGATTTTGAGATTCTTTTCAAGTTTGATCTTTTTAATTTTTAGCCCTTCGAGTCTCGACTGATCATCATCCGTCAATAGTCCAGCAGATTTCTTGTCAATCAGAAGCACTACGTCAGAGTTCAGATTATTTAGCTCAGCTTTAAGTTGTTCCTGTACTGGTGCAGGGCGTTTATTTGATGATGACGGCTGAGCCATATACTCAATTTCCTTGATGGGTTGCGCGGGTTTCACTGTCGGCGCTGATTCCTTAGGAGCACTCATAGACTTTCCCCATAGTTGAAGAAGTTTACCTTTTTTCTTTAGCTGCAAGGCATGAAGCTCTTTTATTTTGTTATTGACTTGCTCTTCAAGTGCGGTGTTCTCATTGCCCTTCCGTTCATTCCAGAAATTAGTAGCATCCAATTGGCACTCCCTTTTCTTCTTATCCGGGTAAGCCTTTACATACGCATTGTACAGCGTATTAAAAAGTTCTCCACGATTCATTTTCCAAAATACACTAACTGCGCGAACCAATTTTTCACCAATAAACACTGGACTTTATTCACTGACGCACACTGAATGAGCTGCAGCTGTCATTCATGAACGGTGGAATAGTATTCACTCTAACTTGAAAGTACCCATTAATGAGTCGAAAGTACGCATTTTGAAGAAAAGTGGCTTAACTCATTATTAAGAGTATACTTTCCTCATTTCTGAGTATTGCTTACTCATTTATGTGTATCAATTAATCATTAATGGGTAACGAATACTCAATTAATGAGGAAAATATACTCCTAATAATGAGTTAAGCCACTTTTCTTCAAAATGCGTACTTTTCGACTCATTAATGGGTACTTTCAAGTTAGCGTGTTAGGTATGGTAGGTGTCGGAGCCAAACACCGGATCCGTAGGGTACTTGAAGTAGCTTGCTAGCTCTCTTGCGACAGAACTCAAACGTGTCCTAACACGGTAGGAAAGGAAATAGGTGTCGCTCAAACTAGCAACTGTCGGGTAAAACGAGTGCTCTGTCTTGGCTCATGGGTGGAAAATTCAACTCTTCTTACCCTGAAAAGGCCGGGTTGGGTTCCAAGGCCGTTGACAGCAAACACTCTAGTCGTAGGGTGGACTGTATTCAACACTGTATAACACTGGGCTGTTGCACCGGATAATGGATCCAGAAGATATTGATAGAAAAACTACTGCTTCTATTCACTTATCCTCATTGCCCAGTGAACAAGCGAACGGTTCAGTTCGTTCGGTCCGCTTTCCGTTGCTTTGGAAGCTTTTTACGAGTTGTTTACAGTCTTCAGTATTAGTTTTTGTCGATCGCCAGTGAAATCGTCGCGAGTTAAACCAATCTTGGTTTGCTGAAGAAGAGGACATTGTGTGATAAGTGGTGCAACAACGTCATTGATTGCAATTAGCAATATTGCCTACGATCGAGAAGCCATATTGTCCCGCATCTATACGGCACGCATACCAGCAGCCCATCGTGTGTAGCGTGCATTCTTCCATCCACCAACTACCACCGATCAGCAACATCACCGTCATCGCTTAAACGGTACACGCGGTCACTCATCGTCGCTCGGCAGCAGCAGCACACATTCGTCGCCCTGCTGCAGTAGATCCGTGATACTTATAAGATAAGTTTTTTTTAGTAGTATATAAGATAAGTTGAGTCATTTTCATCGTAGTGTGTGTGTGAGTGTGGAGAGTGATTGATAGTGTGTGTGAGAGTGAACTTAGTTTTAGTTTATTTTTGTTTAGGTTTAGTTTGTTTATCTGTGATTGATTGTAGATAATTACGTTAGTGGTTGAGCGTGATAAGCTCCCACAAGCGAGCCATGGATGATTTATCGCAAGATGAATCATCTATGGCACGAAATGATGAGGTAGCTCATAGAGTTACCAGATCACGTGCTTATGCAGATAGTTCAACTGGGCCATGGGTTGTTTATTTTCAGCCCAAATCGAAACCTCTAAATGTTTGTCAGATTTCTGATGATCTGACGAAGCGATTCTCGGCCGTGACCGAGATAATTAAAGTCAGACCCAATAAACTTCGGGTCGTTGTGTCCAATCTCAAGCAAGCTAATGAGATTGCTGTCTCCCAGCTCTTTACTCTAGAATATAGAGTGTATATCCCAGCTCGGGGTATTGAAATTGAAGGTGTGGTCTCCGAAACGAGTCTGACCCCTGAGATCCTGCTGAAGCGGGGGTTGGTCGATTTAAGAACCCTCTGCTTCCCCAGTAAAGATACTTGATGTGCGCCAACTTGGCACAGTGTCGACCAACAAGGGCGAAAAAAGTTTACACCGTCAGACTCGTTTCGCGTGACCTTCTCTGGCTCAGCCCTCCCCAATACGTCGAGTTGGGAAAACTTCGGCTACCTGTGCGATTGTTTGTACCTCGGGTCATGATCTGCGAAAAGTGCAAGCAGATGGGACATACGACCTCCCATTGCGGCAATAAGGCGCGCTGCTCCAACTGCGGGGAGAAGCATGAGGATGGCGCGTGCGCAGACATCACACCTAAATGCGCTTTTTGTAAAGGAACTCCTCCTCATGCTCTCTCATCGTGCCCGGCGTACAAACAACGCGGGGAAAAATTAGAACGCTCGCTGAAACAGCGTTCCAGGCAATCATTTGCTGAAATGGTTAAAAAAGCCTCACCATCACCCGATGCCAATACAAATCCCTTTGCTCCTCTGTCAGATGACGAGTCTGACTTTGATTCGGCTGAAGAGGGAACATCATTCACCTTTCCGGAAGGTGCTTCAAGGAAGCGGAGACGCGTCCGCCCACGGAAAGTTGCTGAAAAGAAGCCCGCGACCAGCTTGCCCAATTCAAGGAAAGGTGGAAAAAAGGAAAATCCTAATCCACCTGGTTTTCGTAGTACTAACTACACCCAGGACTTTCCATCTCTCCCGGGGACATCCAAAACCCCTGAAGCCCCAATTTTAAGAACAAAAGCCCCCTCCTCTAGTGGCCTGTTCTCATTTGATGACATTGCCGAAGGTATCTTTAAGTACCTCGAAATTTCTGACCCTCTCAAAAGCATTGTTATGGCAATGCTTCCCACTGTGAAAACTTTTTTGCAGAAATTAACATTAAAGTGGCCCATCCTTGCAGCTATCATTTCCTTCGATGGATAATTTTCCAAATGAGGTCGGGGATTTGATCACTGTTCTACAGTGGAATTGTCGAAGTTTAATTCCTAAATTGGAATCTCTTAAATTTTTAGCTCACACTACCGGTTGTGATGCATTCGCTCTTTGTGAAACATGGCTCTCTTCCGAAATCAATCTTCCGATTCATGATTTCAATATTATTCGTCTTGATCGTGAGGATTCGCGTGGAGGGGGAGTACTTTTGGGGATCAAAAAGTGCTACTCCTTCTATAGAGTGAATTTTCCTCCAATTCCAGGTATTGAAGTTGTCGCATGTCAGGCTGTTATTAAAAAAACTAGAAGGGACAGCCCAATGGGGTTGTACGCAAAGTTGACGTAGGACTACGAAGCAATGTGCAATATAGATCGCTTGATTGTTTAAAGAGTGGCCGGAATTGATTTCCTTCCAAATCTAATTCCCATACACTAAACGTTCGCACTACAGTCTTTATTATTTGATATAGCCTGTTTTGGTATCTAAATTCATTCATCTTGCTTTCACTGGAAATAATATGTATGACATATGATAACAAGATACTCTATATCACGTAATATACCTTGCAGTGCGAATGAGTTGGGAAACTTTTACTCAAGAAGCTGGTTTCATTCACCTCCAATTGCATACGGTTTCTGCTAGTCTTATGTGTGTACAACACTGCCAAATATTGCAAACTTACGGCTTCGGCACAGGAAAGATGTTTTTCACAATCGAGTATCCCGAAACCCAGCCTCCAGCTTTCCAAAACACATGTCAACTTTCTTTTCCAGTTGTTTTGATGGCCCTGAATAGGGGTTCGAGGAAACAGCTACTAACACCACCTCATTTCGTCATGAAGCTGGTTTACTTGACCACGGCTTCGGTTCGCTCGGAAACCTCGTGTTAAGCTAGCTCTCCCGGCAGCTTGATCAAGGGGCAGTTTGAATTTCCAGAGACGTCAGGGCCATCCGCCAATTGATTTAAGTCAGTCGGGCAGATACGCTTTCAATCCGCTCGGAAATGTAAATTATGAAGCTGTTCATAATGCTTATTGTTTTGGAGGAAACGACAGTATCGGGATAAAATGCTTCAACACCCGGTAGATAAGGTGCTTTACACGGAAGAAACAAAGTACCTAGAATTGAGTATTTTTAAACTTAAAGTTGAGTAATGTTGTTGAACTGGAGAGATGGGTAAATTTGATTCCGCACATTAGGTTAACATTACTCAATGGGTGAGTAGTTCATTGACAACAAATTTTTGAGTAAAAATGGAAGTCATTTGCATACTTTTATTATTTGAAGTATATTAGATTCAAAAACCGAAAAACAATAAATATGTTACGGTATTAAAATAGCCGTTATTGTTAAAAATTAAGAAACAAACAATATGAATAAAATTATCAAGTATATTTATGTTTTTATTCTATCATCACGAGATAGGCACTTTATTTTAAAAGTTGTATAACATTTACTAACTAACCGTGCGAAAAAGTTCTCTTCTTTGGTTTTTACGAGTTTTATTGCATTCGGTTAAATTTATCCTCCATAAACTTTGTATACAGTTACTCAAATTTGAGTACTATGTCATATACTCAAATTTGGCTTCCCGCACCGAACTCCAGAGTTGGGTGAAATTAACTTAATTTTGGGGACTTTGTTTCTTCCGTGTACGTTTTCTTCTTCCGAGCCTTGCAGCTGGAACTGTTTGCCTTCCGAGATGGTGAAGCGAGAATGCACCTGAGAGCATATTCTGTTGATATGATCGACCACCTGGTAATCATTATCCTTATTGCGTTGTAGATGGTTGTGGCCTGTTTGGGAATTCCTAGTCTATTATTTCCGATAGACGTTTAGGCCCAAATAGTGCTAATTGAACGATAGACCAGCATTGGGAAATAAATATGTAAGAAAATTCTATTGTTAACTCTTCAGATAGCATTTGGTGACCCTAAAAAGGACCGTTTGGTTTTAATAATGATACGGCCCTAGTTGTATTTTCTACGATGGTTGAACCACATACATTCCCAAAATAATTTGATTCCTATCGAATGATTGAAATTTCAAACAGCACAAGAGATATATTCAACCAAACAAACTCTTTAATAAGCAAACTGATTTGGTCGTACTGAAAAAGACGGAAATAGTTGACGGGGGAGAAACATTGTTCACGGTTGAACTTGGGGTTTCTTCTTGGTATTCTTGGTTCAGCTCCTCGTCGGTGCGGGTGGCCATCTGCAGGTGACGTGGGCTGATTCTTGTCCCGTTGTTGTCACGGGCGGATTTTCCCATCAACTCATAGGCTTCAGCAGCCTTTTTTTCTCGCAGCGATGTTGACGGGAGCATCGGCCCAAACAGCCAACTGCACCAACTTCTCTGGATAACGAATGCTCACCAGTGCATCCTCCAGTGTGGTCGCACGCCTACTGCGTCGCTACAGTACATTTTGCTCTGCACAGCACTACTCTACCGTAAGACTGAATCAAATTTTCATTCAACGAAGTCAATGTGATACTAAGTGCATCAAAGGGGACGAACTTCAGTTATTAGGCCACAATAATTAGTTTTAATTAGTGCACGCTAGACGGATGATTTTCTTAACAGAAATGTTCCTAATTTGCTAGCCACTGCTAGCAACTTATCCGGTATGCACAACTAGGAACTAAAACGAACTCAACCACATAGTCTAGTCGGTCAATGACGTGTCGCAATTCGGCTCGAATTATCCCTTCTAAAATTTCGTTCGATAGTTGTTCAACGGTCTTTGTGATATACTCCGGGACGCGGCGTAATTGAACTACAAACCGACAAAAGAAAAATTCAACCAAACAAACTCTTTAGTTAATAAACTGATTTGGTCGTCCTGAAAAGTACGGATTGATTTGACGAGGAAAAATAGTTTGCGATTCCCCTAGGGTTGTTTGTCTCGTCACGGGCGGCCTTTTTCACGCCAACTCGTAGCTTCAGCAGGTTGACAAGGAGCATCGGCACCAACAGCCAACTGTGCCAACGCTTTCTATGCACTCCCGCTTCACTTTACCAATCTTTGAGTACAATTATATGCTATCTCTTTTCTCTCACGGAAATGTTACTAAATTTTCGTAAGAAGCTGATCTAATCAAAAATTGAGTTGATCCACTGTTTAACGAAAATTGAGTAACACATCCTTGAGGGAAAAAGAGATAGCATACAATTGTACTCAAAAATTGAGTAGAAAGAAGCGGGAGTGTGGGCAACGACTGCTCGCCAGTGCACCATCCAAGGTGCTTGCCGCCGCTAATTGCGTGCGAACAGCAACTGCACAGCTCCACGACTGTTGTAAGACTGAGTCAAAATTTCAGCTAAGCGCTGGTATGTCATGGTGTCGGATGCTATTGCACAAAAGAAGGCGGTACCAACGAAGGCAATGTGATACAAATTGCACCAAAGGGGACGAACTTCTGTTATTGCGCCACAATAACTAGTTTGAATTAGTGCACGCAAGACGGATGATTTTCTCAACAGAAATATGCCTATTTTGCTTCCCACCAACAGCAACTAATCCGGTACGCATAACTAGGATCAATGGCGAACTCCACCACATGGTCACTGATGTGTTGCAGTTTGGCTCGAATAATCCTTTCTAGACTTTCGGTCGTTTGTTGTTCAACGTTCTTTGTGGTATAATCGGGGACGCGACGTTTAATGACTGCCATATTCAGCCGTGATTCGGTAATTGAATTAACAACAGCACACTAGAAAAATTCAACCCAACTCTTTATTTGGTAAAATGATTTTGTCGTCCTGATAAGGACGGATTTAGTTGACGGGGGAGAAATGTTTTCGATTCCACTTGGGCTTTCTTTCTTTGTTCAGCTCCTCGTTGTTGCGGATGGCCAGCTGCAAGTGACGTGGGATAATTCTGGTCTTCTTGTTTTCACTGGCTGCGTTTTCCACCGACGTGCTCGCCAAACACGTCTGTCGCCTACGGATGCACAGCGAGAACTGATTATTGGTGTTCGGTCGTTCCACGTGTTCCATAATTGCTGGCAAGGTTACTGTGGCAGTATGAACCAATCAGAGCGTAGCGCAAATATGATGTCATTTTCGACCAATAGCTTTGTGCGTTCAGAAATTTGTGTGGCACGGGGAAAAGTTATTTTGAAGAAGAAGAAGACACTTGTTACTCGTTTCCTATGACCTTGCTAGAGAAAACACATTTTTCAACCTGTTGATATGCAAATTTGTATTGGAGCAAAAGAAGGTCATTTTCAAATGAAAAATTGAACTACTTATACTAATTGAACTTCATTCAAATTTTGATGCGAATAATTTGTGAGTCTTCTTGATAAAATGATGCATGAATGAAGTCATTCTGTTTAGTCGAACGAGAGTTATAAGCGTTCAAAAACCTTTCACTTTTGCGTAACGGTCTCATTTTTCATAATTTTGAAACGGCGCCCGGTATAGAAAAGAAAAACGTAGTCCTACGTTAATAAAAGCCTTTGCATTGCTTCCGTTTATATTCCTCCTAGAGCCTCAATTAACCGAAAACAACTCTCAGATATTTGTTCGGTTCTTCCTGCTCCGCGGTTGGTCATGGGAGATTTTAACTCTCACGGTACAGGCTGGGGAGAACTGTACGATGACAACCGATCTTCCCTGATATATGACCTCTGTGACAACTTCAATATGACAGTACTTAACAATGGAGAAGTAACACGTTTGGCTGGTACATCCTCAGTTGGCAGTAGATTAGACCTCACACTTTGCTCGAATTCATTATCGTTGGATTGCACATGGAATGTGATTCAAGATCCCCACGGTAGTGATCACTTGCCCATAAAAATTTCGGTTGCCACCGGGTTCAATCCGTCGAAATCTGTCAACGTCACGTATGATCTTACCCGTCACATCGATTGGACAAAGTTTAGGACAGCAGTAGATGAAGCCGTAACGACGGTAGAAAGGCTTTCACCGCTGGAAGAATATAACTTCCTCTCCAACCTGATCTTAGACAGCGCGCTTCAAGCTCAAACTCGACCAGTTCCAGGAACGTCATTTCGCAGGAAACCTCCTTCTCCATGGTGGGATCAGCAATGCACCGAGGTTTACCGTAAAAAGTCCGACGCGTTTAAAGTTTTCCGTAAACGTGGAACACCTGAGCACTTCGAAGTATACACGGCTCTCGAACGCGAACTTAAGAGCCTCATCAAGGCCAAGAAACGCGGTTACTGGCGAACATTCGTGAACGGGCTATCGCGCGAAACGTCCATGAGTACTCTTTGGAACACGGCGCGAAGGTTGCGTAACCGAACTACGAACAACGAGAGCGAAGAGTACTCGGACCAATGGATCCTCAAATTCGCTCTGAAAAGTTTGTCCAGATTCTGTGCCGGCACGGATGATTCCTCGCGAAAACACGAATTCGATAGATGAGATTAGCCAACCCTTTTCAATGGTAGAGTTCTCTCTCGCACTCCTTTCGTGTGGCAATACGGCTCCAGGGGCTGATAGGATCAAGCTCAACTTGCTTAAGAACCTCCCAGACGTCGCGAAGAGGCGCATGTTGAACTTGTTTAATCAGTTTTTGGAACTCAACATTGTACCGGATGATTGGAGACGGGTGAGAGTTATTGCCATTCAAAAACCTGGTAAACCCGCGTCCGACCACAACTCCTATCGACCCATCGCGATGTTATCCTGTATTCGAAAGTTGTTGGAGAAAATGATCCTTTTCCGTCTGGACAAATGGGTTGAGACGAACAACCTGCTTTCAGATACTCAATATGGTTTCCGTAGGGGTAAGGGAACGAACGACTGTCTCGCGTTGCTTTCCACAGATATTCAGTTAGCTTTTGCTAAAAAAGAGCAAATGGCTTCTGTATTCTTGGACATAAAGGGGGCTTTTGATTCAGTATCTGTTGAAGTTCTTTCAGATAAACTCCACGCTTGTGGCTTTTCACCATTAATGAATAATTTTTTGTACAATTTGCTGTCAGAGAAACATATGAGCTTTTCTCATGGAACCTCTACAGCTTCACGATTTAGCTAAATGGGTCTCCCCAGGGATCATGTTTAAGCCCCCTTTATATAATTTTTATGTCAAAGACATTGACGGTTGTCTTGGTGACAACTGTACGTTGAGACAACTTGCAGATGACGGCGTAGTGTTCGTCACGGGACCCAATGGGGTCGATCTGCAAGGACCCTTACAGGATACCTTAGACAATTTGTCTACTTGGGCTCTAGAGCTAGGTATCGAATTCTCTACGGAGAAAACTGAGTTGGTAGTTTTTTCAAGGAAGCATAACCCAGCACAACCAAAGCTTCAAATTTGGGGTAAGCCGATAACTCACTCTATGTCCTTTAAATATCTTGGGGTCTGGTTCGATTCAAAGTGCACCTGGAGATCCCATATTGAGTATGTGAAGCGAAAGTACCAGCCAAGGATCAATTTTCTCTGCACAATTACCGGGACCTGGTGGGGAGCTCATCCACAAGATCTTCTAACGTTGTACCGGACAACGGTTTTGTCGGTTATGGAATACGGTAGTTTTTGTTTTCAGTCAGCGGCTCGGTCGCACTTCATTAAACTGGAACGTATTCAGTATCGGTGTCTTCGTATCGCGTTAGGTTGCATGCACTCGACTCACACCATGAGTCTTGAAGTACTGGCTGGCATGTTGCCACTCTCGGATCGGTTTTCAGAATTATCTCTCCGGCTCCTCACCAGGTGTGAAGTTATGAACCCCCAGGTGATCGAAAATTTTGAGAAGCTTCTTGAGTTGAATCCTCAAACGCGCTTCATGACTTTGTACCATTTGTACATAACACAGGATGTCAGCCCTTCGCCGAACATTTCCAACCGTGTTTGCTTCTCCGATTTCGACAATTCGGTTCATTTTGATTTATCCATGAAGCAGGAGCTTCGTGGAATCCCAGAGCATCATCGTCCTATGATTGCTCCTGTGATATTTGCTGCAAAGTTTGGCCAAGTTGATTCCACTAAATCGTTTTTCACTGACGGATCATTGATAGAGGAGTCAGCAGGCTTTGGAATATTTAATGAAATTTATAGCGCCAACCGTAAACTTCAAGCTCCTTGTTCCGTATATGTCGCTGAATTAGCGGCAATACATTTTACGCTAGAAATTGTTGCCTCACTAACACCGGATCAGTACTTCATTTTCACGGATAGTCTCAGTTCTATAGAGGCTATTCGCTCATTGAGGCCGGTAAAGCACTCCTCGTATTTTCTCATGAAAATACAGGAGCTTCTAAGTGCTTTATCTTCGCGTTATTTTATCATTACCTTTTTTTTGTTCCCATCTCATTGTTCATTTCCGGGCAATGAGAAAGCGGACTCGCTTGCAAAGGTGGGCGCTATGGAAGGCGATATTTATGATCGACAAATCGCCTTCAACGAATTTTTTACTATTTTTCGTCAACAGTCACTCGTCAGCTGGCAGTATAAATGGAGTAAAGGAGATTTGGGGCGATGGCAACATTCTATCATCCCAAAGGTGTCGAAGAAATCGTGGTTTAGCGGAATGGATGTGGGTCGAGACTTCATTCGTGTCATGTCTCGCCTCATGTCCAATCATTATTCTTTGAACGCTCATTTATACCGGGTTGGGCTGAGCGACAGCAATCTCTGTGAGTGTGGACAAGGCTATCAGGACGAAGATCACGTTATTTGGTCTTGTGCTGAGCATTCTGGAGTCAGATCTGAGCTTTATGATTCCCTTCGGGCTCGAGGTAGACAACCCAATGTGCCAATTCGAGATATTTTGGCTGTACGTGATTTGGAGTACATGAAACTCATTTATGTGTTTTTGACTAACATTAGTCTTAGATTGTAGTTAGTTTAACCTGTATGTTTATTTTAAGTTTTTTTTCATCTGTGTATGTGTATGTGTTTTTTGACGTAGGACTACGTCTTTCATTTCTATACTGGGGCGCCGTTCTAAAATTTCTGAAATCGACCGCGTTACGGGTCGTTTGGGAGATTTTGAGCGATAATAACTAAGTCATTGCATAAACGATTTTCATATCGTTTGCACCAATCGATTGGAAATAATTCTACGTATCAGTTTTAGTAATCAAGTTAATTGATTTTTAACATAAACTTATTAAAAATAACGTAAATGTAAGGTGATGTCTTATAATTTCGATTCGCAGAGTAAATTAACCAAATTTCCTAGCACAGTTTTCAAATCTAAGCAAGAGACGTCTCCCATCGTCTTCTTCTTCTTATTCTTTGTTCTCGAGAGGTATATTCTGTTTCACGCTAGCGTTTGGCGAAACATCTGATTCCCTCCCCTTTTAATGAATTTGATTCACATTGCTTTAGTTGATACC